>JAHRHZ010000018.1:51280842-51542270 GCA_024137785.1 Ginglymostoma cirratum | reverse complement strand
AAAAATGTTATTTTCATGTCAGCTGACTCAGTCGGCCTCTTTCAACTTCTTTCGATAAAGTGGTAATTTCGGTTCAGATGATTTTAGGAAACTGATGTGGAATAAGTAAACTTGTCTCAATCTGTAGTCAGGTGATTGCTGTAGCCCTTTTAGATCCACGTTTCTTTTTAAGCCATTTTTGTCTATGAAGTCCTCTGGTATTAACATCAGAGATTTGAAGGTTATGCATCAGTTTTCAACTCGTATAATCTAAGCACTTCTGTTTTAATCAAATTATTCATGATTTAGAGATTTAGCTGTAATGCAATTCTCAGCACCTGTAGTCAATTTAGAACAACTGACTTGGTGTATCTCTGCTGATGTTGGCTGGCAGAAGTGGTTAAACTTTTGGCAGTTCATCATAATTGGTTTGCAAATTGGCACCACAACATTTTGAGTGAGAATTTGTGCAGTTCTGCAGAGCTACAAGGGGCCTGTGGAAACTTCTACTGGTTGGAGGAATGCAATTTCACACGGTGGGGTTGTACAACTAAACACCTTTAATAAGTAGTTGAACCAAGGTAATTTGAACAGGTAATTTGTATCAGTTTTGAAAGATAACACAACACTCCTCATTGCGTTTGGACTAATTCTTTAATTTTGGAGCCCTCTGATTTTCGATGACCAGGGAGTCCAGAACCAATGGTCACAGTTTAAGGATATGGGGTGGGCCATTTAGGACTGAGATTAGGAGAAATTTCTTCATCGGAGAGTGATGAGCCTGTGGAATTCTCTGCCATAGAAAGCTGCTGAGGTCAAAACATTGGTTGTTTTCGAGAAAGAGATGGATATAGTCCTTAGGTGTGAGGGGATCAGAGGGTATCAGAATATATTGGAATATATTGGAACAGGTACTGAGTTGGATGATTAATCACAATCATATTGAATGGTGCAGCAGGCTTGAAGGGTTGAAAACCCTACTCTTTCTGCTACTTTCCATGTTTCTAGCAATTTCTCACATTATATGGGACAGTTACATAATGAGAAGTACATTGATGAATAATTCTTGGGGAATTAATAAGGATATTTTTCTGAGCCAGAAGACTGTAGGCATTCAAGATACAGTCATTGGCCATAATTAAAGCATCATGCACATGACTCAGTTCATAGAACTCTTGTTCCTGAGTCAGAGAGTTGTGGGCTGAGTCCAATGAATTGAACGCAAAAATCTAATTTGAAATTCCAATGTAGTTCTAAGGAGTGCTGCACTGTTGGCGATACAGTCTTTTGGATGAGATATTAATCCGAGCAGGGGTACATGGCACTGTTCCAAAGAAGAAGTTATTCCTGGTCCCCCAGGCATTATTTATCCCTCAGCCAACTTTAATAATGAAGGAGGCTGCCTGGTCATTATTACATTGTTATTTATAGGTGGTTGCTCTCTGCAAATTAACTGCCCATGATTCCTATTTTACAATAGCAAGTGCAATTCAAAATTGTTGGTGACAAAAATTTTGGATCATCCTGAGGTCATGAAAGGTGCTATAGGAATACAGTTTTTTTTAACCAGGATCATTTAGTCAGTTTTATCTTTTGTCTTTCGCTAAGAAAGCGCAGTGTCCCCACCTCAGGACCAGCTACCCATATGCACTGACTGTTTGCAGAGTTAATGCTACAAAGGCTGACCCCTTGAACTTGTTCATCAGTATTTTCCACATTTTAATTTTATAATTAACTGCAAGCATCAGAGAAATATCCACAGCAAGTTGTCAGTAGTGCATCCATGGCCTCTTGTGAATTGCTACCAGTGCAAATTGCAACTATAATGTGACTCTTCATTGGAAGGAAGAACAAGAGATTTGTCTTTGATGCCTAAGCATCAAACCCTTATGCATATAATGATTTTTATTACTATATCAAAGCTTTAGGAGATATGTTGAGATTTAAATCTTGCTTAGCAGTGTTTCTTTATTGTCAAGTAGAAATTGAATTTAAGAAATCTACACCTTTAAAATCTGAAGCTTTAACACACAATAGGTTTTCTTAACACACCTTTGGCTTTATGTTATAGCACACAACATGTAATTTCTAATTTCTCTCTAAGCTATTTGTTAGTTGAATAACTTTAATGAGATTTTGCTTCAAGGTGAATAAACGTCACACCTTTTTTATGCTTCCGGAAAAACATCTTTATTTTCAAATTGCTGAGGATAATTTATCACATTAGAATAGAGTTTGAAGGTAATCATTTTCAATTTTTTTGCCTTTAACAATAACTTCTACCTGACTATTACCTTAAAGGTACAAGCCATGTGTCAATTACAAGTTTTAATCTAAAATATTTCCTATTTAAAAATAAATGAGGTATTCAATAAGAGTTCAATAAATCAACTTCCTGACATTTTAGTGTTCACACAGAAATCCTATCCTGTTAATATTAAGTAGAGAGAAATACAAAAAGGAAAAAGAGAGATCGTCAAACGCAGTTTGCAAACTTCAGCTGTTTTCTGCAGATGCTTATTTTGCCCTGATCTGCCTTTCTCCGCTACCTGCCCAACTAGTTATAGTTCCAGACATTTTACATATGTGATCTTTCTTATTGAGAGGATTAATGGTATTTGCTGGCTCCATTTCACAGCTTGAGGTTCTCTGCAGGCGCTACAAGACTTGGCCGGCTTACCAGCCAAGCAATCAGGTGACACATCCATTATGGAATTAACCCTTGATGGCAAGCGAGCAAAAAGGTCTTGTTGTGAGCCCTTTCATGCCACAACTTTCTGCTGCTCAGGATCCATTACATGTGTTACTGCTGCAAAGAAAGCTTTACTGTACAGTGCATTCAATTACCCTGGAGAATTCCTCAGGAAAATAACTCTCATCAAAAATTGAGAATAAAAGAGACAGTGACTGGAGAAGCTGTGTGCCAGTGAATATCACCAATGAGCTACATTCAGATGAGGGCAAAAATTATATTTCGTGCCCCTCATTTGGTAGCCACTTTATACATATACTACAGAGAAATCTAATTTAGTTTGAGAGAGAGGGGTTTTTTTGTTGAAAATCTGTTAATGCATGTGCTGATGGTTATAATGCAAGCACTGGTAAAACTGAGTGACTCCAAATGAGCAGCTAAGAGAAATGAAAAAAAATGCAAAAGGCTGCAAGTCAGATGCCTCTGAGAGACAGAAATAGAGATAGTTGTCCCGGCTACTGAGATAAAGCTACATTACAAGTAATTAATGGAGGCTGTATGGGCCATACATGACATTCATGACATACATGAATCACTACTTCAACACTGTGGCCGTACAACAAAAGGGAGCGGAATATATGCATTAACTACACCTTCAAAGGTCTTTCTTTTTAAAAGACAACTATATGGTAACAACACAGGCAACAGAAGAAAAAAAATGCGAAACAACACTGCTGGCCAATGACAAACGAGACCATATGAGCAATATTGGAGCCGTATGCATTCTATTTAGCTGATATCAAACACTGTTTAATGAAAGTTAAATAGTTTCTGTGCAGTGCATGCGAAGGGATGTGGGCTGGAACTGATTAGATTTCCACTGAGGGGTCTGTCAGCATATTGTTCCTCAGATGTATTCCCTGCTCTGAGTTCAGAGCTGCCAGAGTTCCTGCAGTCCATTACCAATACACAAAAGACTTATGCAGATACCAGACACAAGCAAGTACCGGCCATGTTTAGAAAAGGATGGATGTTTTGTTCATGGTGTTGATACAAAAACAATCTTTGTGATTGAAAAGAATGTCAGAATAGTAATTTATAAGTGGTATTTTGTGGTCCTTATTGAGTGCTTAAAGCAAAAAGGACAGAATGCATATTTTATTAAGGAGAGTACATGTATTTTGAAGATAAGTATTTGATTGTGCATAGTACAGTGTAGTGTCTGTTTGCAGCATCCCTTTGATCTTTGTGATTTACTGTTCTTAAAGGCACAGTACACTGCTTTTGAGTTTTACCAGAATACTTCAAAGCAAGTGTTAAAATCTGTATAATATGTTTTTGGATGGCAGTGCCAATCTTTATGTTTATTTCACCTCTCTTCTGTGCTAAGTTGTGATTCAAGACATATTGTGTTATGATTGCAAAACCACGATTCTTATTTCGTACTTGCTAAAATCAGGGAACATGAGGTAACTTCATGCCTAAGTTGGACTACAAGCAGCATTAGAAAACATATCTTTATACAAATGGAGTTTCGTAATAACTGAGCTATAATTGCGAATTGGAGTCAGTCGTTGTGTATTTTACTTCAGGCATTAGCATTTTCCTTTGCTGTACGTCATGGTATTTGAAGTTCTTAATATCTGTGAGGAATGACCCTGAATAATCGGCCTGGACTTCATGGTTGTTAGAGAGCAAAGATCTCTGAATTGGATATTTGTAAAGGCTGGGTACACATGGAATCATCTGCTCATGTCATTTGTGCCCTCAGGGTCGATTGTATAATTGCTGCTTGTTTTGGATTTGGATCTGGTGCTCAGACGTTTTCAAAAATGCATTGGAAAAAATACACTAAATCACATTGTTATTCTGGAATGATGAGATATTTTGGGACTAGTTAACATTTATGACACAAAATGGTTAAAAAAAATCAATATTGAGGTAGACCCCTGTAACTAGAATGGATAATTGAGCAGTTCATATTTATTGACCATCAAATTCTGACTGACAATTATGGTGATATTGAAATCATCCAGACTTTTGCCTTTTCTGTAGGTGGGCAACTGTTTGTCAGTAAAATCCAGTCTCAATCTTGGTAAAAGCACATTTCTGCCAAATTACAATTCATTCTTGACTGAATAGTCACTGGTCCAGCCATTCCCATGACACATGAGCAGTATAGATTTGAATAGTACTTTCATTCAACCTGCTGTACAGGATTCTAATGTACCTCTAGAAAGTACAAAGGTAAAGATGGTGGTGACTTTTTGATTATTCATTTCGTCATTACAATAACTTCATTTCATTAGCCGCTATACTGTTGTGATTGCTGGTTTGACAGCAAAGACCCAAGATAGTTGTTGTTTGCTTCTGCCATGGCCTCTGTAATCTTTATATTTTAGAAGTGTTTAGGCAGAATATAGGTCACAGAAACTCCTACATGAAGTCTTCATAATTTAAACACTTGAAGAACAACATTCTATCTATCAGAGCCTTGGATCGCATTTCATGAATGCATTGCCATTGGTAACAGTTTAAACTGTTCCGAGTTATTATTTCCTCAACAATAGCAGAATCCCTAATATAACAACTATTCAAAGTGGAGTCCATGGCATGCCTGTAGCAATAATATTTTGTGCTTCGTTGATTTTAGAATGCAGTGTTTTTAATTGCAAAACCTGAACAATGTTAGGTTAGAGGTCAAATGTGAACGCCAATTTTAAATTAATGTTCAAATCAAACCTTGATGAAGGTAGAATTTTTTTTCATTACCTTTAATTCGATTGTAAATTATTCTGTAGTATGTATGTAACAGAATCGGCCAGTTCTTCAGTGTTAATGTGGTCTTGAACATAACCTTATAAAGCATTTTATATGAAACATCATATGGAATATTAGTTCTCTGGACTTATCTATAAAGCTAGACTTTTAAAATATTTTAGAATTATTTGCATAACAAGGAAGGTATATTCTGACTACTTAAATAATATTTCATGAATACTTCTTGGAGTATCTGAAAACATTATTGTGTCACGAATGGCTAGGACATGAGTTGCATCTATAATCTGCTGCAGCAAGTTCCTCAATTGTGCTGTGATGAGGAAAATCTAAGCATGAGGTGCTTACCTCTTTATTGAGGGAAGAAAGAAAGGAAATCACTCTGCCATTCTCTGAAATGCAAACATGCCAAGTTAGGTTCGTGAAATTGGTTTTCAGACAAGCTGCTTTGTGGTAAGTGCAGCATGTTCACTGTCCAGGAAAAATATTCATTTTTCCTATTAAAAGGAGATATTACAGTAAAACGAGCCTTACAAAACATATTATAATGTTTTGACACACAGGGTTGTAAAGTGATTGTCAAGTTAATGATTATGTCCATGTGTATGACAGTCTCTTCTAAAAACTTAATTTTTTCCCCCTCTCCTCCTTTGTGTTCTCTCTCTGAAGGGGTAGAACTTGCCAGTGAGTATCCCCAAGGTTAATAGCACCCTTTCTGTACAGTGGATGTGGATTGGGTGAATGAGATTAGCAAAGGTCTGGAGATAGTGTTCATAGTGTATTCAGGATAGTTTCTTTGAGCTGTATATTTTACAGCCAACCAGGGACCAGGCTATTCTAGTCTTGGTAATGATCAATGAGAGACGATCAATATTATCAATAAATATCATTATCAATAAATTCATGGAAAAGGAGCTTCCAGGTTACAGTGATCAAAACATGATTGGAATTTATGTTACATTTTAAGATGGGGTAAGTGTGGATCTCAGACTAGTGTTTTAAAACTAAATAAAGGCAACTATAAGAGTATGAAGGTAAAGTTAGATAAATTGAATTGAGAAACTAGTTAACAGATCAGAGAGTAGATATGTTACAGCAGATATTTGAGGAGATAATTAACAATTCAACAAGGATTTATTTCAGTGAGAAAGAAGGAGTCTTCAAGAAGGAAGTATCATCCCCTGCTAAATAAGAAAACTAAGGATAGTATCAAGTCGAAAGAAACACCATACAAATTGCCAAGATTAGTGGTAGATCAGAAGATTGATCAGATTTTAAGAACAGGCATGGAGTGACTAAACATGAATAGAGAGGGTAAGTTAAGTATCAAAGGAAGCTAGGTGCCAATATAAAAACAGGTAGTAATGATTTATACAAATATTTTAAAAGGCAAGAGTAACTAACCCTGGTGTTGGTCCTCTGATGAGAGAGTCTGGAGAATTAATAATGGAAATCAAGGAAGTGATGTAGGCTTTGAAGAGGTATTTAGTTTCTATGCACCATAGAAGAAAACTTTTCAAAGATACTTCAGAAACAAGAGGTGAAAAAGAGAGAGGAACTCAAAACATCTCATTCAACATGTTGAGGCAGTAACAAGGAAAGTGGATAAAAGGGGGTCTGAGTATGTGGTGTCCTTAGATTTCCAAAATTCACTTGTTAAGGTGCCACAACAAAAGTAAGTGCACAAGATATGGGCATGGGATGTAAGGGATAACATGTTAACATGAACAATGGATGTACGAGTTTCCAAAAAGCAGAGATTAGGGATATAAGAGAGTTTTTAAGCGTGGTAAACTGTAACTTTTGGAGTGCTACAGGAATTATTTGTGGGATCTTAACTATTTGCAACCTGTACTAATGACTTGAATGAAGGTATAGAACATATGGTGGCTACATTTTCCGATGACACCAACGTAGGTAGGAAAGTAAATTGTCAAGATGAGGTAAAGGATATAGATAGCTTAAGTGAATGGTCAAATATTTGCAACATACCTTTGGGGAATGTGGATATGCCCAATTTGACTGGAAGAATCCTTGAACAGTATATTATCTAAATAGAGACAAGGTGCAGAATTTGGTGGCAAGAGATTTGGGTATCTTGATATGTGAATTAAATAAAAAATGGCATAGAGGTACAGCATGTGATTTGGAAGACAAATAGAAGGTTTGTGTTTATTGTAATATAAAAAAGGCAGGTTTTACTGCAGCTGGTCAGGAACTTGGTGTTAGAAGCAGTTCATTGAATGTTCACTCGGTTCATTGATGTGATAAAGGGCCTTTCCTGTAAACAAAATTGAACAATTTTGACCTATATCCATTGGAGTTTAGAAGAATTAAAAGTTGTATTACTGAAACATAGAAGATCTAGAGGGGACTGGATAAGGTGGATGCCAGGATGACATTCCCTCAGGATGGCACGGTGGCTCAGTGGTTAACACTGCCACCTCACAGCACCAGGCACCCAGGTTTGATTCCAGTCTCGGGTAACTGCTTGTGTGTAGTTTGCACATTCTCTATCTCTGTGTCTGCATGGGTTTCCTCTGGCTGCTCTGTTTTCCTCCCACAGTCCAGAGATGTGCAGGTGAGGTGGATTGGCCATGGGAAATGCAGGGTTATGGGTATAGGGTTGGAGGGGTGGGTCTGTGTGGGATGCTCTTCTGAGGGTTGGTGTGGACTCAATGGGCCAAATAACCTGCTTTTGCAATATTTGGATTTTATAAGTGCTATTTAGTGAGTGTAGGACTAGGGAACATACTTTAAGATTAAGAGGTTTCCTTTTTAAGAGGGAGATATGGGGCATTTTATTTCTCTCAAATGGTTGGTAGTCTGTAGAATTCTCTTCTCCAGAAAACAAGGAAGGCTAGATTGTTGAATTTATTCAAAACTAAGCCGGATAAATTTTTTGATAGACAGACTAAAAAGCTGAGTTGAGAACACGATCAGATCAGTCGTGATTTTATTGAACGGTCAAATCATTATGTTTCTTTGTAAACCAAGACAGTAAAGTGCATTTGACTGGGGGAACGAGAGATGATGAAAGAGCCAAATGGCTTCTGAGCATTGTACATTATGCTGCCATTGCTTCATGAAGACCTCCTTCAAACTAATCCAAATAAATTGTGTAGTTTTTGAAATAATGAGTTGAGTTTTACCAAAAAGTTAAGGGTCAATTTCAGGGGGTTTTATAGTGGGTTTCTCCCTGGACTCTGAGAGTATCCTCTCACAATTCTCTGCAGCTCACTTCATTATAAATACCCCATACCTCTTTGGAACCCTGCTTGGCATTCGTGAAAGTACTCACCACTGTCAGCGTCTCAAAGGCTTCCATGACTCACTTTTAAAGCCCAGCTATGTGCCAAGTTAAGGTCTATCTGCTAGGAACTGCCCTTCATAGTGTGAGTGTTAGGAAAGAAACAGAAAAGAAATGCTTCTGAGGACACATAGGTGGCACAGATAGCACTCCATTGCAATTACTAGTTCACATTTTTAAATGTCTTAAGAAGTTACATCATCACCTGTCTGATTGTTATTGTAAGTGCAGTGACATGAATAAAACCACACAGCTTACCCATCCTTGATGTCATGCTGTTGTGGAAATTGATCAAAAGGCGTATTACTCTTTCCCTAATGTCCAGCATTGGATTACATCTGCCCAGATTCACTGTGGGAGCACCATGTACAGCAAAGCTGTCAAGTGGTTAAAAATATTAATTTATATTCATAAAAAACAGCAAAATAACAGAAATAAAACATGCAGGAAGAAAATTGTATTTGCTTCTGGGAGCATACAGAAACAATTTGCCTTTGAGCAAATGTTAACCCCTGCTATGGCCAGATCCACTGGCCACTGTTCCAATCAGCCTAAGTGGTGAAAAGAGTAGATCCTTAATAATGTGAGCAGTCAGCATTCACATCACACATGAAGTACAGTTTAGCATAGTTGTACTCAGGGTGGGACATGACAGTCTGTGACAGTCTATATGGGCCTTTGACACTGGAGATCTTATTCCAATGTATGCATCTATATACAAAGGAAGTGATGGTCTAGTGGTCTTACCACTGGACTATTAATCCAGACACCTTGGGAACCAGGTTTAAATCCCACAGTGGCAGATTAGGAATCCAATGATAACCATGAAACCATTGTAGATTGTTGGAAAAATCCATCTGGTTCCCTAGTGTCCTTTAGAGAAGGAAACTGCTGCCCTAACCTGTTCTGGCCTACACATGACTCCAGACCTACAGCAACTATTAACTACTAGCTGGGAAATTAGGCATGAGTGATAAATGCTGGACAGGCCAGTGGCACCCATATCCTGTGAATGATTTAAAAATAAAAATCCACACCACACAAATAGAAAAGGAGATTGTGAGTGTGGTTAAATGACTGATACCTTGTCGACCCACCTCAGTCCCACATGAACCAAGAAAGGCAGCATAGCTTATAAGAGCGCATTGGGAGATGCTTGCAGTTCAAGAGGAACAGATCAAATCTGTGTCCTTGTGCTGCCTGTAAGACCTTAGATTGTCTCTGTGAATTATCACCTACAGATGCCATTTAAGGTCACTTGTGTTTACTTCTGCTTCTCAGAGATGGCTACGATCAATCATTGATGATCAATAACATGGGCAGAATCGCTTATAATCAGAATTAGTATCCCAAGCAGCAGGAAATAACACCCCGTGTGCGAAGTATATGCAATGATTTTAGATGACGTCAACGTGCCTTGTGAGAGTGCCTGACTAATGCCATTGATACTTGAAAGGTCTCACATTGCTCACAAGCAGAACCTCTGTGCTCAGACAGCAAGGGAAAGATTTATGCACCCACTTAGACTGTGGTCGCAGCTAATCTCCATTTCCAGTACACATATAATTCAATGTACTTAAAGATGGAAGACAATGCGGGTTGTGCTTGGCACAATGAGTTGTAGGCACAGCCTGATCATCAAGGAATCATCAAGTGAACATCCATGTTCCTTTATTTCTTGCACTCCCTGGCAATGGTACACCTCAGTGCCCCTGTTGAAGACAGGGTAGTTTTGAGCATTGATGATTCCCCTCCTTCCCCCCGCCCCCCTGCCCACCCCAATGTGTCCTATGACCTGCAATGCATTGTCATTTCTATCTTTACATGTAGGGTTTGCCCTATCAAAATTATTGTCCTTTTGCCATTACCAGCTTTCTGCCTTCCCATCCCTATGATTGACAGGACAGCTTTCTACCACTGCAAGTGGTCCCTGCTAACCCACCTTGACTTTCATTCCAGCAGATCTTGTCAATGTATGTGGCCTACTCCCTGGACTGCAGCAATAGCGACCCCTGATCTTGAGAGTCCCAAACAGCTCACAGACTGTGTCCAAGCCCCTGAACTGAGGCAGGACACTGCCCCTGACTGACTGTGGTGAGACTCCATGAATAACAGCGGCACTCCCCTTAGACATTGAGAAATTTGGTTAAAACACATGCAGTGTGTTTGTTGTGTAGGCTACTGGCATACGCTGTAGGTGTGATAGTGACGTAGCTCCATGCTGTACAGCAACATGGCCACTCCCTTGTCTGATCACTGCTGACAAGCATGACAATCGACCTGGTTTTGTGCCTGTGCTAAATGACAAAACAATATAGACATACTGTGAGCCTTTAAGTTCTGAATGAGGTGGAAAAGTGGAAAAAGACATTGCATGGATTCTGAGAGCATCCAACTAGGCATTAAGGTGGAACACTGGAGGGGCAAGCAAAGAGCTGGAGTCACCAGGTAACCACTTAGACTTTCATGTTGGGAACAGTCACATCTAATTTCTATCTAGTGAATAAAGTGAGAGTAGGTGCTAATTGAATGCAAAAGTGTGCAACTAGGCCTCTTGGTGCCTATTAGTGAGATTCTTCTCTTGCCATTCAAAACTTAATTGCAGAATTGGACATGTTTTTCTTGATGTCGAGAGCCCCATTTTTACACAACACCACTGCCCATGTTGTTCAGTGACTGGCTAATGTCTTTGCAATTTATCTAAGAATATAAAGGAGGGTAAATCACTGCAATTCCACTCAAAATGCAACAGCAGAAGTCTCAGGATTTAATGTATGGAAGTCAGGACTGCTTTATCCTGCATCTGCGTAAATCACTGTGATGACATTGGGCTGCTAATCCAGAACTGCAGATGGAAATCATTCGGCCCACCATGCTTGTACTGTCTCATTAAACAAGCTATCATTACCTAGTGCCAATCTCCTGCTTTTCCACCATCCCCTTGCATATTATTTTTTATCCAAATAGTCATCTATTGCCCTCTTGAATGCTTCATTTGAACCTGCCTCCACTATACTTTCAAGCAGTGCATTCCATACCATAACTACCTGTTAGATTAAAAAAAATTCCTCACTTCTTCATCCTTGCATTTTTTATAGATCACTTTAAGTTGAATCCCTCCTGTTCTTGTTCCTTTTATGAGTGGGAACAGTTTGTCTTCATCTACCCTATCCAGCCTGCTCATGATTTTGAAAATGTCTGTCAAATTTCTTCTTTGCCCTCTTCTTTCCAAGGAGAACAGTCCAGCTTCTTCAATCTATCCTCATAACTAAACTCCCCTTCCCTGGAACCAGTCTCATAAATCGGTTCTTTACTCCCTACAATATGTTCGCATCCTTTCTATAATGTGGTGCCCGTGACTGTACACAACACTCCAGCTGAGGTGTAACAAGTGCCTGACATAATTTCACCATCACGTCCTTGCTTTTGTACTCTATGCCTCTATAAATAAAACTGAAGATTCTGTATTCTTTACTCACTGTTCTCTCTACCATTTTCAGTAATTTGTGCGCATATACACTGTTATGGACCAGACCAGACCTCCTCAAAATATTTTAAGAAGGAAGCCTAGACACCAACATTTTTTTTATTTGAAAGTCAAATGTAAAGGGGTGTGTTCCAGTTGCAATTAACTGATCAAACTACTCAATGTTAAGCAAAACACAATTTTTTCAAACACTATAGTTAAACTACAACAAAAGAAAGAAGAACTTAGAATAGCTTAACTCTATTGGGAAACTTAACAGACACAGTAACTATTACTAATTAACTGTTCCAATATAGTAACAGCCCATAAACACACCTCTTGGCAAAAAGGCAAAGTCAGAAACAAATTGTTTCACATGCAATCCAACAGCAGAAAGAGAGAGATAAAAATATCAGATGAAATCTCAGAGAGAATAGCAGCCAGGAGATATTTACTGCAGCTTCCAACCCTGTTGAGACTCCAAGGGCAACTGCTTAAAGCTAAACCTAAAAAACAAAAAAAACCTAAGAATCCTGGTATGTGAGAGCTGGCCATGCCCACACAGGCTGCTTCTATTGTTTCAACTTTAAAAAAAACCTAAGGCCTCACAAGCTGTTTGTTATCAAAGAATGCTCATCATTTCTCATTCAACCTCTCTCTTAAAAGAAACCAGGATAAAATATACCCCTCATAACCACAGCCTCATCACAACACCCAGGTCCCTCTCCTCCTACAGCCTCCATTAGAAATGTAATCTCTATTTCATATTATCTTTCAATGTACTTCCTATCAAAATGCATGACCTCTCACTTGTCTACATTGAAGGTCATCAGTCCCCTGCAACAATTTTTCCATGTCCTTCTAGAGTTCTATGCTGTCCTCCTCACAACTTACAATTTTTCAAAGGTTTGTACCATCTGAAAACTTTGAAATTGTTTTCCTACAAACCTAGATCATTATTATACATTACTAACAGGAAAAACAAGGGTCCCAATGCATACCCAGGAAACTCTAAAGCAAACCTTTTTCCAGCCTGAAAAATATCGATTGACCATTATTCTATTTCCTATCACTCACCCAATTTTATATCAATGTTGATACTGTCCCTTTTCTCTTTAACCTATTTTTCCCAATCAATCTGCTTAGAGGTATTATTACACACCTGTGGAGTAGGTTACACTTGAACCCAGACCTCCTGGTCCAGGAGTAGGGATACTATCACTGCATCTCAAGAGGCTACCCGATACTGTCCCTTTTATACCATGGTCTAAACTTTCTTCATAAGTCTGCTTTGTGGCACTGTATCAAATGCCTTCTGAAACTCCTTGTAAACCACATCAAGCCTTTCTGTTATTTCTTCAAAGTACTCGCAAGTAAGTTAGTTAAACACGATTTCCACTTTACAAACCTCAGCATCAATACCCTGGTGTCCTATAATGCAGTTCTTGGGTGGCCACTGAAATTGGCAGCCCATCTGCCATATTTGGAAAAAAAAATTATTGACTTGTGCTTGCGAACTAACTAATTGACCTGGAGATTGTGTTGCCAATGTCATATTGCAGTTGGTGGGGAAAGGTGCGAAGAAATGAGAAGGCAAGTATTCCCCCAGGTCTGATAATATAGTGGGGGAAATGGTGTCATCATTAATGTTTGTTACTTTGGGAGTTGCCCAGGGTTGGATATTAATGGTGGTGAACAATGTTAGGGTTGCCATTTTTGCTGGAGCGTATCGGTACTCCATTTTGTTTCCTTATAGTTGTGCTCCTGAGCAGCTTTTATGCCTGATAGAAACAGCTTTAAGTAATTTATATTTAATTCTTTCATGGGACGTGGGTGTCATTGGCAAGAGCAGCATTTTTTAAACTTAATTGCCCTTGAACTGAATTGCTTTCTGAGTCATTTCAGAGGGCAGATAAGAGTCAACTAAATTGAGTCACAATATAGGCTCGTAGCAAATTATAGTGGATTTCTTGGCCTAATGGGCATTAATGAGCCAGATGGGTTATATAATAAATGGTAGTTTAATGATCATCATTATGGAGGTTTGCTTTCAAATCCAGATTTTATTGAATTCAGATTTAATATCTGCTCCCAAGGTAGGATTTGATCCCTTGACCCCATGTCATTAACCTTGGTTTCTGGATGACTGGTTCAGTGATGTTACTGTTACATCATCATCAATGTAAAGCTCAGGTTAAGTATCAGGCAAATTGCCTAAGTCTATACCTTTTTACAAGTTGTTGGAGGGACCACCAGTAAGAACTCCCACAGCACGATTGCTGATGTTTTAGAAGTTCTTAGTTCCAGCATAAATCGAGTCTCAGTCCATTCCTCAACAACAACAAACAGATCAGATGACACAAAATCTGTCCCCAAGTTCTGCGCTCCACTGCAGCACTCCAGAAGAAGCATTAATGGGGACATGAAGCCAAATAGCCTTGACTCAAGGGATCCAATTCCTTTCACAGTTGATCAAAAAGGACAAGGAAAAATTGGTGCGCTGGAAATCAGAAACAAAAAGAGAAATTGCCGGAAAAACTCAGCAGGTCAAGCAGCATCTGTGGAGAGAAAGGAGAATCAATGTCTCGCATTTTTTTTTGTAAAGAAGATAGGTATACCTTCTGCAAAAAGAAAACAACTTTTTCCTAGCTAACATCGGTTCTGAGGAAGTATCATTAATTCTGAATTCTCTCCACAGATGCTGCCAGACCTGTTAAGCTTTTCCAGCAATTTTTTTTTTTTTTTTTTTTGCTTCTAACTTGTTTCTAATTTCCAGTATCTGCAGTTCTTTCAGTTCTCACATTTGTTGTTTGCCTCCAAAATATTTTCTTGTTGTATTTTTTACTAATCTCTGACGTCCATGGCAAACAGCTATTAGCGCTATCAATTACATGGCTCCCGTTGTTACCTGTTTGATTCACAGTGAAATGAGAAATGCCAAAGTCGTCAGCAAAAGCCCATTAAGTTGACTCTGGCTTTGTTGTGGCAAGAGGGGATTTCGTATTACTGATTTTGGGCAAATTCACTAATCATTTGGAAGAGACATGCCAAAGCTAGCACTGGGATTTTGATACAGCACAGTGTCAGAAGAATTTCTCAAATGCTGCTTTGATTTGCAATTCCATTTGGTCTGTTTTAAATAGCCATGTGGGTTTCTTACAAAACAACTGACATTAGGATCTGCAGCATTAAATTTGTACAAGATAAAAAGAAATCACTTCTTGAAGGTTTACATGTTGCTCAAAATAAAAATAATCGTGTTACTTTTGCAAATGTTGAATGTTCCAAACCATTACATTCATATTCTTCACAAAGAAAGGTACTTTGTACTTAAGACCTTAAAATTTCACAATAAACATACAGAATACAATGACGTAAAACAAAAGAATTGCAGAAAAATGCCACACAAAGAATTCTTACATGAATTTTGCTAGCTTGAAGTTATATTCCAGTGATAAACTTCTTTAGTCTGCTACTCTAATGAAGCATTAGGTAGGAGGGAGACAGACAACACAGGACTATAGTCCAATTAGCATAACATCTGTCATAGGGAAGATGTTGGAAGCCATTATTTGGAGGGTAGTTTCAGTACATTTAGAATATTGTAATGCGATAAAGCAGAGGGGGTAAAGCTTTGGGAAATAGCAGTCATGTTTGTTGAACTTAATAGAGCCCTTTGAAAATGTCACAGGTAGGGTGGATAAAGGGAACAAGTGGACACAGTGTATTTGGATCTCTAAAAGGCATTTTCTAAGATGCCACAAAACATTGCCGAATCTGAAATGGGCTCATTGTGTTGGGAATGATATATTAGCATTGATAGAAGATTGTCTATGTAACAGAAAACAGAGAATATACATAAATGAAGCATTTTCACATTGACAAAATCTGACTAGGGGAGTACCACAGCTTTAGGCTGGGGTTTTAACTGTGATCTACATTAATGCCTTGGATGAGTGGGCCGATGTGTTATAGCAAATTTTGCAACTGATATAAAGATAGATATAAAAAAGCAAGTTGTAAGGAGAATGCAAGTATCTGCAAATGGATACAGAGGCCGAGTTAAGTTATTGGGCAAAAATTTGGGGGGCGGTGTATGATTTTCAAAAATATGTGCTTATTAACTTTAGAGGGAAGAATAAAAATGCAGAATGTTATTTAAATGAAGGGGGGCTGCAAAATGCTGCAGTAGTGAGGGATTTAGGTCTCCTGATACATGAATTCCAAAAAAAAACTAACAGGCAAGTAATTAAAAAACCAAATCAAATGTTGGTCTTTATAGCAAGGGAGCAGAATATATAATTAGGGATGTCTCGCTACACCTGTACAGCGCATTGCTGATACTTCACCTAGATCACTGTGTAACACTTACAATCGTGGAATCATACAATACAGAAGAGCCCCTTTTGCCCTAAATCTACAGTAAATCTACACTAAATCTACAGTAGTCCAGCACTTTCCAGTATTAAGTCCTTGGCCTCCAATGTTATGACATTTCAATTTCTCATCCATGTACTTTTTTAAAAGTTAAAAGGTTTTCTGCCTCAACAAATTCCCAGGCAGTGCATCCCAGACCCCATCACCTTCTGGGTGAAAAGGCTTTTCCTGAAAATCCGTCTAAATTTCCTGCCTTCCACCTTAAAGGTGTGCCCCCTTTTTATTGAAACTTCAACGAAGGGGAACATTTTTTCTGTATCCACTATGTCCGTGCCATTTATTATCTTAAACACCTCTATCAGGTCTCCCTCGACCTTCTCTGTTCCAAAGAAAACAACTTGAGCTTATCCAGCCTCTATTTATAGCTAAACCGTTCCAACTTGGGCAACATCTTGGTGAACCCCTTCCAGTGTAATCACATCTGCCTTTTAAGGTTGCAGGACAGGGAGATAATGTAGTGAAGAAGGCAGATAGGATGCTTGCCTTGGTTAGGGCACAACTAGAGTATAGTGTACAGTTCTGGAACACAGATTATAGTAAGGATGTGATTACCGAGGGTGCAGTAGAGGTTTACCAGCACGTTGCCTGGGCTGGGCAGTTTTCACTAAGAAGACAGATTGAATAGACTGCAGATAACAAGGTGTAGAGCTGGATGAACACAGCAGGCCAAGCAGCATCAGAGGAGCAGGAAGGCTGAC
This sequence comes from Ginglymostoma cirratum, assembly GCA_024137785.1. Lineage (NCBI taxonomy): Eukaryota > Metazoa > Chordata > Chondrichthyes > Orectolobiformes > Ginglymostomatidae > Ginglymostoma > Ginglymostoma cirratum. The sequence goes on along the minus strand of JAHRHZ010000018.1, from coordinate 51,524,910 downwards.
GTTTCGGTCTAGATCCTTCTTCAGAAAGACCTTTTTTCTGAAGAAGGGTCTAGGCCCGAAACGTCAGCCTTCCTGCTCCTTGGATGCTGCTTGGCCTGCTGTGTTCATCCAGCTCTACACTTTGTTATCTCAGATTCTCCAGCATCTGCAGTTCCTACTATCTCTGAATAGACTGCAGTTCTTTTCCTTGGAGCAGACAAGACTAAAAGGGGAACATGATTGAGATGTACCAAGCTATGAGGGGCTTAGATAAAATAGACAAGAAAAAACGTTTCACCTTGTTGGAGGGATCAGTGAGCAGAGCACATAGATTTAATGCAAGAAACAAGAGATTTAGAGGGGATGTGAGGAAAACTGTTATCACCCAGAGTGTAATGGGAATTTTGAACTCCCTGCCTGTTAGAGTGGTAGAGGCAGAAACCCTCATAATATTTAAGAAGTGTTTAAATATGCACGTGCAATGTCAAGGCATACAAGACTATGGACTAAGTGCTGGAAAATGGGAATAGAATAGTTAGGTGGTTTGTTTTGACCAATGCAAATTAGATGGACCAATGGGCCTTTTCCTGTAAGCAGGCTTCTATGACTCTGTGACTGTATGACATACTTCCTATTGTGCGGTATACACAGTACTCCAGCTGTAGCCTAGCCAAACTTCTGTGCAATTCCAATATAACATTTCTGTTCTTAGAATCTATGCCTCAGCTTATAAAGGCAAGTGCCTCATATATCTTCTTAACTACCCTATTAACCTGCCTTTCCACCTTCAGGAATTTGTGGACAAACACCCCAAGATCCTTCTGTTTCTCTGAGCTTCCAAGTATCTTATTATTGATTGAGTACTCCCTTGCCTTGTTACTTCTTCCAAACTTCCTCGCTTCATACTTATCAGGGTTAAATTCCATCTGCCATCTGACCAATCTATTTATATGCTCCTGAAACTAAGGACATCTTTCTCACCGTTAACCACCTGGCCAATCTTTGAGTTATTTGCAAACTTACTTACCATCCATACTCTCATCTATATTGTTTATATGTATCATAAACAATACAGGACCTAGCACTCAGCCTTGTGGTGTACCACTGCACACTAGTCCCGAGTCACACAAACACCCTTCTACCCTCTGGTTCCTGTCATTGAATCAATTTTGGATCCAACTTGCCAAGTTACTTGATCCCATGTGCTTTTACATTCTTTTTCAGTCTCCCATGTGATATGGGACCTTGTCAAAGGCCTTACTGAAATCCGTACAAATTACATCAAGTGCAATGCCCTCATCTACACCCCTGGCCAACTCTTCAGAAATTCAACTAGATTTATTAGGCATGACCTCCACTGATAAAGCCATGTTGATCATCCCCAATCAAACCTTGCCTCCCCAAATGGAGATTAACTCTCTTCCTGATTTATCCCTACCACCTTTCTCGCAAAGTGCAAGCACATTAGACGTCCTACAATCCTCTGATGCCTCCCCTACGACCAGAGGGGAATTATACATTTGGAAATCAGGTCCCAGGTGATTTCTTCCCTTACTACCCACAGCAGCCCAGGATACAAATCATCCAGAACTGGGGGTTTGTCAACTCTTAAGCCTGCCAAAGCCTGCAATGCCTCCTCACTCCCAATATCAATCTGTTCAAGAACCTCACAGCCAATCTTCTCAAATTCTGTACATCCTCCTCCTCCTGCATGCAGACTGATGTGAAATACACATTTAAGACTTTATCAATGTCCTCCGGCTCCACACAGACAGATGTCCCCCTTGATCCCTAATGGCTCGGACTCTTTCCCTAGTCATTCTCTTCCCCTAGAAGTACTTGTCAAATTTCTTGGAATTTTCCTAATCTTGCCCACCAGTGTTTCTTCATACTTCCTTGTATGCCTGATACTTTTCTTAATATCCCCCTTGGACCTTCTACACTCCTGTGGGGTTCCCATTAATTTGCTCTCTTTGTACCTGTTGTACGCCTCTCTTTTCCTTTTTATCCAGTTCTGAATTTTCCTAAATGTCCAGGGTTCTCTGAGCTTGTCACTCCCTTGTTTCACCCTAAAGGGAACATGCTGGGCCTGTTCTCTCCCTAATTCCTTTCTGAGTGCTTCCCACTGTTCTACTGTTGGTTCACTCTCAAATAGCTGCACCCAGCCTACTTTCACCAAATCCTGCCTTGTTTTATTAAAATCTACCTTAGCCCAATTTTGCAGACCATTATTTTGTTTTCTCTATCAAAATTATGGTTTTGTCTCCTTACTTAAGGAGAGGCACATTTGCATGAAAAGCAGTTAAGGGAAAATTCACTGGAGTGATTCCTGGATTGAAGAGGATACATTATGAATTTGAATAGGCTAAGTCTTTACTTATTAGAGTTTAGAAGGATGATATGTGATCTTACTGAAGCATATATGATTCTTGCAGGGTCTGAGGAGATGAATGTTAACAGCAAAGCTTCCCCAATAAGGGGAAGTAAAATTAGGAGACACACCTTATAAGTATGGGGAATTACATTTAAGATGGAAATGAGTAAGGATTTCTTCTCTCAGAAGCTCATTAGTCTTTGGACTTCACTTGCATATTGAGCTCCCCCGAGTGGAGATTGAGACTCCAAGTGGTGTTGTAACCTCAAAGTTTGGCATTGTGACCCCTGAGGCATCATCAGAGCTCTGACCTTGTCATGATATTTGGAGAGCTATCACTCTGCTCCAACAGTGCTCGCTGAGGGTTGGGGGATGGGTTTGGGGGGGAACAGTTTTCAAACCTCTAAATGGGGTCATGGAGAGAACTGTTTCAGGCAGCACTGACATTAAGCAATGGAGGCTGAGTCAGTGAATTCATTCAAGAATGAAGTGGACAGATTTTTGATTGGTAGGCATGCTGACCATCATGTGGTTTAGAGAAGTGAGGTTAAAGCCACAGTCATGTCTGCTATGACTATTGAATGGCAGTGCAGATTAGATGGACTGAATGGCCAAGTCCTGCTTCTATTTCTTATAACCTCATAAAATAACTGCATTAGCACCTCCATTAAGATAACGGGTAATGTGAATTGTACTCGGATGTATTAAATTCAAATGCTAATATTCATGTTGCATAATTTCAAAGCCTGGGGCAGTTAATTTTCTATTAGCATGCTTTAGTATGCATTAAATAAGAGTTCATTCTTCTTGCTGATTTGTCGTGCCTGGCCTGCAGAGGCTTGTTCAACTTTACTGAGTGCACTTTCTGTGTAGATGGCCTCATTACAAAGAATGTACAGCTGAACAGCTTATCAGAACTCGCCAACAATCATCCTCCTGAGCAATTTGCTAAGCTGCTAACGATGGACATAAGAAGCTCAATGCTGCAGAAGTTGCCTTATTTTGATATGCCACATAACTCGTCTCCTGATTGACTTGACTTAATGTATGGGAAATTCAACATGCCCAGAGAGCCCAACGCCAACTGATCACAATGGTGATGCCTGTGTTTTATTTCTCAAAAGTGAAAGTGTGCGCTGACTTGATTATTAATCTGAGCACCCTTTGCTATTCTCTTCATGCAGCTCATGTTTGTCAATCTCCTGCACCAAGGTATGTGAGGAGCGAAGGTCAAGCATAATCTTGAGGTGATGGGGATTAGAGGAAAAGAGTTAGAGTACGTTATGCAAAAATAAATTTGATCTTAATTTATAATCATATGTTCTGTTCTCAATTTCACGTAATATTTTGATACACAATTGAAGGGCTATGGTGCCACCACTGAAACAAGAGTGTAATTACAGCATGACAAGTTTACATGGGCAATTTCCTACACAAATCTAGACATTTGAAATTACAGTGGAAAAATTGGCATTGAAAATGCAGATTTTAATACAATATGAATGTTTACAATGCATGGAATAGGACAACGGTTGGTTACATTTTGAAAATAAAGCCTTCTAACATGTCTGAACAGGAGCTGAATTGAATTAGCTTCACTGTCACATGTACTCACATGAGTACAGTGAAAAGTTTATAGGTCATCACTTACTTTGCCATCTTAGGCCCAAAGCTACCTAGGTACAGATCCTTGAGTACAAATTCTTAGGACAAAGACAATAGAAAGCTAAGGAAATAAAAAGCTCTGAATGATAGTCCTTCCATGATAATATAATAAAGAAGGAAAAACAATTAAAACTCTAAGACTAAGTCCACTTAACCCATTTCACGGCTCTGGGTTTGAGGACCTGACTCCCCGTTGGAATCCCAGGCCAGACCTATCATAATGCCAAAGAAAATGCCACATGGAGTCACTACTGAAACCACCACAAGGAGACACAGCCCAACACTGATGAAAACTGTCACTGAAGCTGCTGAAAGGAGTTGCAGGCTGCCACTGAAGTCACCGAAAGGAATCCTAAGCAGGGCCAGACCAACTGTGCGGCTGCGAAGACACTACAGAAGCCCCAAGGAAACCCGAGACATTGGAATCCCACCTCATTGTCAGCCACTGCCGAAGCAGCCACAAGGAATGACCAGATCCACACGCATTCTCTGCTGTAGCAGCCTGTTGGAATCTCCTTCTTCATCTGAAGCTGCCAAAATAAAAAAGATGAACTTGATGTTAGAAGCAGATATAGTGAAATAAGAAAATAAATGGAAGCGACAAGCCTGGAGACAAGAAGCAAATGGCCAGGAGCCAAAATACTTCCTACCCTGCTGCTGCCATCTTTATGATTTCATATTTGAAAATTTTATTCAAATATACACAATGAAATTGAATGTCTGAAAGGGAAAGAAAAGTTGTAAATGTTGAAAACTGAAATAAGAACAATAAATGTTGAAAGTATGCAAGTCAACCAATTGAGGCAGTCAAGAGAGCATTGAATAACTATTTGGATAAAAATAATATGCGAGGGTATGGGGTAAAGGTAGGAGATCCTGCTGGATAATGCTGCTCACTCGGTGAGCCAGTTGAAACATGACAAGCCAAATGGCCACCTTTTATGCTGTAGTACTTCAATGATCCTGTTATGATGATCGCAAAATGGAGCTCTGTTATCATTCAGCCCACTGTGAGCTATGCTCTCTGCTCCCATAATTCACTTAGCCCTATTTCCATGCCCTTTCCTTTTATGCCTGCAATTATTTCCTCCTCTGGTACTTACCCAAATCCCTTTGGAATGCCTTGATTAAATCTGCCTCCACTGCAATCTAAGGCAGTGTGTTCCAGATCCTAACTACGTTCTGCATAAAACAGCATTTGATCATATCATCATTGTTTCTCTTGCCAATCACGTTGGAACACTGTTCTCTGCTTTTTGATTCTCCTTACAACAGGTACAGTTTCTCCCTTCTACTTTGTCCAAATCTCTTATCATTTTTAACAGTTCTACCATATCTCCCCTTAATCTTCTGTAATGAGAACAGCCCCAGTTTTTTCAATCTATCCATGTAACAAGTATTCCATGTCTCTGGAAACAGTCTCCTAATTTTTTTTCGGCGTTGATGCTAATTAATTCACATCTTCCCTAAAGTGTGCTGACCAAAATACTCATGCTGAGTTTGAATTGCATTACATAAAGGTTCATCATAATTACATTGGTTTTGGAGTGTATACCTCTATTTATAAATTTCAGAATCATGTATGCTTCATTAACCACTTTCTCCACTTGCCCTTTGGAATTAAAGGCTTGTTTTATGTTGTGTCTTGTCAATGTTTCCACTAAAATGAACCATTATATGTTCATGTGCATTAAATTTTACCTGCCCTGAAATTTCACCCATCCCACCAGTATGTGTGTCTCCTCCTGATTTCTATGTTATCTTCCTCACAGCTCCCAGTCACAGATTAAGCAGCAGGCAATGAATAACTGAGATGACGAAGAAGGTCTTCAATCAAATACGAGGAAATTTTTGGAATTCATTGCTCCACAGAGCTGTGAAGACTCAATTGTTGAGCATGTTGAAGATTGATTAATTTCTGCATATTAAAACACCAAAGGACTTAGTGATAGTTCAACAAAATGGTATTGAAGCAAAGATTGGCCATGACCTCATTGAATGGTTGAGTGGTCTACTCCAATTTTTTGCATTCTAATGTTCATACCTGCCACCAGGTTTTCTCTTATCGACAACGTAACCTCAAGAATGTGTCATAGATATGTTACTAATAAATGAGGTAGGATATTGGTTGCTTCCATTTCAACTGATTGAGTATTACTTTTCATCACTTCCATTCAAATCAAAAACTAGAATAATATGTATATGGTACAACACTTAACCATGAACCATCTGATCACTCATAAACAGTTATCCTTGGCTTTAATAAGCAAACCTGCCATAACTGGACATCAACAAATCAATAGCTCTTTGGTTTAATATTATCACTGCATAAACCTATTAATCTTTCAACTGTACAGCAGCAGATTTCTAGCAATTCTGACCAATTATGAGTCCGTGACCCTTACTCTACAACCTCAACATTACTGAAAATGCAGAGCTAAATGTATCCTATAAAACCATACAAATAATTAAATGTGCTAAATGACTATTATATAGACTATTACATCTATTAAATCTTTCATACTTCTAATTGTTTGCTTTCCAGAGGTACTGCCAACTAGGGTCATGCATTTCTGTTGCTATTGTCACACTGCAGCAGCACAAAATACTTTTCCAGCTCCTACGCTTGCATTAATTTCCAACCTTTAAAGCTGCTGTGTCCCATATCTAGTGATCTGCATCTCAATTTGAGGTCAACTTTCTATATACAGAATCAATCAGCCAGGTGGTCTCTATGTACTCAGACCTTCATTAAATAGATTAATGCAAGAGAATGTAAATTATCCCATAATAAGAAAAGTTACTGAGATGAAATAATTAGAGAATTCCAACCAAGTGACAATGCACCATACATAAAAAATCAATTTCTGTGGAGGTACTTAACATTTCATTGATTTTAGCATTTAAGGGGGATGATTATAACTTTCTGTGATTTGTAGTAAATTTGTAAAGCTGTTTGTAAAGAATAGGTTTATGATTTAAATTCATATATAGCAGACAGGCACTATACTGCCAACATTAGAGTTTTCAAAATCTAGTTACTGTGTAAGAGTGAATCACCAATACTGATCTTAAACTAGGAATACGCAAAGTGAAATTCAAGTTGGATAGCAATGCAGAGTGTTCAAAACAAAATTGGAGCCATCGTTTACCTGGAAAGGACAATAGGACAGTTGTAAAACAGGCTGCCAATTCCCATTGACTGTATTTCATGCAACTGGTACAGACCAATTTCACAGCCATTGTGTGTATCCAAGTTGCTGGAATTCTGCACTGATAATATTAAAGATGAAAAATTACCTGATAATAATGCAATCAGAATGATCTCATGCTAGAATTGCTGTGTTTGATCTGTACCACTAGCAATACAAATCTGGCAATTATAAATTATACTTTTAATGAGATAATGTAAGATGAATTAATGACAGAACAGTAAGTAGAGTGTTATTTTGACTTGAGCAATGCATAAAATGGTGGTAAAGATAAAGTTATCATAGTCCCACATTCTCATTAGAGAGAGATGGCTAGTGGTGTTTTAACTTGATGGTCACCATACCTCAGGTGAGGAGAGGGGATGAGAAGGATAGTCATCATACTTGGGATGGAGGTGTCAATTACGATGGACACAGGTTCAAGGCATGGGGGGGGAGGCATTTTAAAAGGGATGTGCAAGAGAAGTTTTTCACACAAAGGGTAGTGAGTGCCTGAAACGCATTGCCAGGGGAAGTGGTGGAAGCAGACACAATAGCAGCATTCAAGAAGCACCCGGACAAATACACGAGTAGGAAAAGAATAGAGGGACATGGATCCTAAGTGACACAGTTTTAGTACGGAAGGGCAAAATGTGTTGATGCAGGCTTGGAGGCCCAAGCTGTATTTTTCTCTGTTTTTTAGTCTTCCATGGTAACCTAAGCCAGTGCAGGAATTGATCCAAGGTTTTTGGTGCTATTGCTACATTGCAAACCAGCCATCTAGCCAACGGAGCTAACTGATATCTACCAAATGGTGACTCTTATAGCGTTCATTTTACATTATTTCCAAGAAGCATCAAACCTAGCTTTGCAGTAGCATACTGAAACCCGATTCATGTCATTCAATGTTACAATTTACACTAAAATTACGTCATGAATGTACTGGTCCAAATACGACCTATTGAGCTTGAAGAATTACACTTAAGTGTATATAATCTGTTGAAGCTGAATGTACAAACTGGACACTCCAGCTTCATGCATAACATGGAGTATCAATGTGCATGAGAAGCTTAATGCGTGTTACATAATTTGACTCGCATGAGTCTGAGTGATTATAACTGAACTGACACAAGAAAGGTAGTGTTGTTTAACACGCCTCACTTATCTGCAAAAGGGATACAGCCATCAATATTTTCATTTGAGTAAAGGAAGCCCTAAGAAATCTCCAATCTTACTGGGAAGTCGTGTCACTCACTCGTTCATTACATTACTTCAATACATAAGATTGTGCCTCTGCTACACCAAGTGCACTGAAAGTATTTAACTCTGTATGGAGTGTTTAAACAGCAATGTAATTGTTGGACAGTTTATCCAGAAAGGTATTGGAGATAAAGCTCAAGCCCCAAGTCAAAACGTGAAGGGATTCAAGTAGATTTGAGTCAAGCCTGAGGTTAAAAATGGAGGAATCTATTTCTGACTCAAATTTGATTCCAACCTGTCTATTTGTAACTTTAACTGAGGTTAGAAGACAGAGTCTCCAACCAGGACGACCAATATGTTCATTTCCAAGTATTATTGGTTCTTCCCTCTAGGAAGGCAGCCAACCCAATCCAAGGAGCACTGAGCCTTTCGTTTCATTCAATCATGGCAGATTGAAAACTTGAATTACTTTTACCCAGCCCATCCCCTTAACCATGTATATGACACTAGTCAAGAATGTGCCAATTTATACCTTAAATGTATTCAAATGTAACACAGCCCTCTGTAGTGAAGGTCATAATCCTCTGAATAAAGAAAGCTTTCCTAATTTCAGATCTATATGGCTTTCACTTTGTAATTAAATTAGACCCCCTGGTTCTTGACTCTCCAGCTTCTAGGGGGTGGAGCGTATGGATAATTAACTTGCATCTATCTTGTCTAACTTTTAAGTATTTCTAAAGTTTCAATGAGTTTATTTTCATCAATCTGGAAAATATCGGCGCTGTTTGTCTAATCTCTCTTCACAGGACAGTCAGCCAACCTGGAAGCTGGTGAACTTTCTTGTATGCCCACTATATCTTTCTTGAGATAATGAGACCAAAAGTGCACTCTGTACTCCAGGTGCTATCCAGTCAAGCTCTTGTGCATGGCGTCATAGAGTCATACAACATGGAAACAGACCCTTCGGTCCAACCAGTTCTTGCTGACCATATTCCCAAATTAAACTTGTCCCACCTGCCAGTGCTTGGCCCATATCCCTCCAAACTTTTCCTATTCATGAACTTATCCAAATGTCTTTTAAACATTAATACTGTACCTGCATCTAACACTTTCTCTGGCAGCTCATTCACACATGAACCACACATAAACCAAAAAAAATGCCCTCTAAGTCCTTTTGAACTCCCCCAATCTAGGGAGAGACTCTTGTCATTCACTTTATCTATGCCCCTCATGAATTTATAAACTTTAATAAGGTCACCCCTTAATGTCCTAAGCTCCAGTTGAAAAACTCCCACAATTGTAGCAAGACTTCACTACTCCTCACTACTCCTACTCACTACTCCACTACTCAAATCCTATTGTTAAAAAAGGTAACATTCTGTAAGCCTTCCTAATATCTTGCTGCACTTACCTTCAATGATTTATTAACAAGCACCCCAAGTCCATTTGTATGTCAACACTTTCCAACCTCTTACCATTTAAGAAATGTACAACACCTGGTTCTGCCCAACAATGTGACTAAAGTCATATTTTTCTACATTATAGTTCATCCGCCTTTTCATGCCCAAATGCTCAGCCTGTCCAAATCCTCCTGAATCTTCCTCACGACACCTACCCTCACTTAGCTTTGTATTATGTGCAAATCTGAAAATATTATGTTTGAACTCCACGTCTAAATCATTGATATATATTGTGAACAGCTGGGACCCAAGTACTGATCCTTTCAGTACCCCACCAGCCACTACCTACCTATGCAATAGTGGCCCATTTATTCCTACTCTCTGCATTCCCTCGGTTCGTCATGCCAGTAAATTACCTCCTGGCCTATGTGTTTTCATTTTTCTAATAAGCCTCCTGTGAAGGACTTTATAAAAACCTTAAGGAATTTGAGAATACTATTCCCATCAGCTCTTATTTGTCAATTTTGTTGGCAATGGCTTCAAGTTTATCAAACATATTCTATGTCCAATCAAATCAATGGTATTCAAGTGTCTATCTATCATTTCCTTTACAATAATTCTACCAATTTCCCTACTACCGACATAAGTCTATCAGGCCTGTAGTTCCCTATTATATCTCTGGCTTGCTTCTTAAAACGTAGGATGGTGATATTTGCTACCTTGCCATCCACAGGAATCATTCCGGGATCAGGAGTGTTAGTAGATTCCTTCTGGATTCTTTGTCCAATTTGCTTGAGAATTCTTCATTTTTGAAATGTGCAAGTTATCAGATTTATTGATCATACTGGAGCATTATGATCTTGGCTGTCCATACTGTTCACATTCCAGCAGTCAGAAAATAAGGATCCAGAGTACGACTGATTGTTCCCCCGTGCACACCAGCACCCACCACTCCTACCGCTCCCACCACCCAACACCACCCCCTCCGTTTTTTTAATAGTATGTAATTGTAGCACTCTTGTTCTACTCCTCCTGAGATTAACAATGGAAAGAAATTAAGTCTGAAACCTTTAACTTGTAGAAATCAGTGCACAACCATATGGTGCACGTACTTATTAGGCTATTAGGGGAGAAGGAAATTTGCTATTCAGTTCTTGAAAGTGTATTTCCAGGACAGGTGTTCTGTGTTTTAAGTATTTTCATAAAGTCTTTGGGCTATGGCAGTGGATGTCCAGCTTGCAAATGATGCCATCCATTGAACGAAAACAGCGGTGCTCAGACCTGATGTCATACACATATCAGGAATGAGGTTGGACCTTGTCTGCATGTATCCCTGCTTGGATAGAATTTCATATTGGCCCCAGGATCCTGAACATCCCACAACCTGAACCGCCTCTTAAGTATGTGAAGAGGCATATTTTGTACAGGCTGCTGCTGCCCACTGTCTATCTTGACTGTTAGGTCCACGGCCGGAACAGGACTTGGTGTGCTTATTTGCCGCCAGGCGGTGAGGTTCCCCAGTAAAGGGCTCTCTACGTCGGAGTCCTCCACCATCCCATCTGGGACCTCGGGTGGAGGGTGTTGCATGCAGCAGACCCTTACAGCTGCAGGTTGTGGCTGTTCACAGAGTCCCAGCCCAACTGTTTATTTTGAGGCGCAGTGGAGTCCATGGACCATGCGCAGATTGGATATTGGCATTTGCACTCCCTTTTTAGTTAATTGAAAATCTTTTGTTGTGTTTTGTTTGCACTTTAACCCTACACTCCTGATTTTTGTGTATCTAATATGGAGGGTTTTGGGAAGATCAGAGGACCTCCTTGTGGGTCTACTCCTGGGCCTGGTCAGGTTGCAATAAACTAGTCCAGACAGCGGGCTATGGAGGGCTCTCATTATTTCTTTCTTGCCTTCTTAGTTGTTGCAAATACAAAAGAAGGAAGCTTGTCATAGTTGTCAGCAGCTGTCAGTGATGTCAAAGGGGAGTAGCCTTCAGTTAGGGGGTTCTGGAATGGTAAGCCAAGGGGAACCTCTAATAGCAGACCAAGGGCTTGGAAATGATCAGGCAGTTACTTAAGAGGTCAGAGTCAAGACTGTCTCCACTGTCTCCAACACCTGTCTTGACTCTTTCTGCCCTTTTCTTTTCTACCTGAAATGAGACAGAGGCAGGTATTGAGGGGATTGTAAGTTGGTGGCTGAGCTGGTGCAGGTGAGGAGGTGTTTGGAGTGAGTGACTGGGAGCGCAGAGGGCATGTAGGATTATTAAAGACAGGAGTTGAGGTTGGTGAGAGTGAATGAGGAGAGATATTGCAGGTATCAGTGACAGTAGACCTTGACTTGTTTGGAGGTGTGCACAGTAGTAGACAGTGAGTTTGAGGCACTGGAAAGAAGATAGTGGCACTTATGCTGGCAGAATGGCAAAGGTACCTTCTTCTGACATTGCTGTGCATTGCTCCAGGTGACTGAAGTTGCACTGACCCAGGTAGCAACCTTGAACTAGGCTGACATGGTTTGGTGTCCTGGCTTTCACCTGTTAGTCCAGGTAGATGTGGATGCAGATCTGTACCACAACATCCAAGTCCTTGACTGCAGAGTGAGATACCCAATTCTCCCTTTTGCTAAGTCTGGGACAAATATCAGGACCAGTGCAGGACTGATATTGCTTGTCTGGATGCTAAGGGAAAAGGTGATGCTGGTGTATTCAGATATCTGTTGAATAATGAGTGGTTCTGGGACCAATGTATGGTAAGATGGATCTGGAATGGGATGTGACATATGCCATATTAACGGGATAAATAGCTGATGAGATGAGTTTGGTCAGATAAAACAAGGAAATTTACTAGGTCTTGTGACAAAATCGATCCAAGAAAAACTTAACACAACTTGAACTTAACCAACAAAATGTGATATTCAGAGTTCTATCTCTGTTTGATCTTGGGTGTTTTTTTTTGGGCCAAAGTGGTTGAGGCCAAATATTATCTGTTTTAAAGAAGAAGGTAAATGCAGCCCTTATTGCCAAAGGGATCAAAGGATATGAGAGGAGAGAGGGATTAGAGCATTGAGCTCAATGTCCAGCCATGGTCATATTGAATAGCAAGGCTAGCTCATGGGGTCGAATGACCTACTCCTGCTCCCGTCTTTCTATCCATTAGATCAACCAATAATTGAGATTTAGGGTTAGATTTTAGAAATATATTCAAATAAATTGCCATTTTCAAGAATAAAAACCTGTGAACAAAATCCTAAATTACCTAAACTCTTGTACATTCTATTTAGTGGACAATATCAAAAATATCTAAATGCATTTATTTCTCCAATTGGATTCTGTCATACTTAGAATGATTAATTTTTAATTATTATACTTTACACTAGCTGAGTGAAAAAAGGATGTTCAGTTCGCGAGAGTGTGTGGTTTAAATTTAAATATAACCCATTCTATTCCTAAACAAATGCAAACCAATGTATCTGACTGTGAATTTATTGTAGAATTTTACAGTTAATTAATCAGTCATTTCACTTAACGATTTACAGGCATTGTAAAAGGAGGCTTCAAAAAAATTACCCAACATAAATCTATTTCTTTATTGCCAAGTGAGGTAAAAGGATCAACCCCATCTACTGTTTAATCTCATCAAATGTTTTATGGTGAATTATCTGTGTGCTTTATTATTCTCATTTGGGACCTAATAGCAGCATTTTTTGCATTAATAATCATAGCAATCATTGTACCTCAACAGAAGAGATTCAGGTCTTTACTCTCTGACTCAAATGAAACTGAACGAAGCAGGTGCTGCTGTGCATTAACAATATAAATATATGCATGTTGTCAGGAGTACAGTGACAGAAAGCACACTTGTTCAATGTAGCTATTCAGTTGAGAAGACTTCAAGCCTTAGTCGGAAAATGATTAACATTAAGCATGAGACATTCAAATGTAATTATAGGTTATTCAATGGGTCGTACTCTTGTATCTGTTGATGGTGCCCAAGGATTAATATCAGGCACATGACACTACAGGCATTGAATAAATTAACAAAAAAAAATTGTCGTTAATGATTTTTTTTGTGTCTGTTCGATAAAAAAGGTACTTAATGAAGATTTTAGTGTGTCATGCCATTTAACTGATTCAGTTCTCTTCAAGTATGTTGTTTTATTGCCAGCCTTTGGTCTGTGCAGAATTTAGAGTCTACGTGGAATACTGGACATTTGCTGCTGATTCAACACGATGTTCAGCTCAGCTTGGAATAGGTACATTTCATTAGACCTCTTTTGAGTCCAGAAAAGTCAACGTCAGTCTTTTCAATGCAAAGAGTAAAGGCCTAAGTGACTCTGTAGTTTATGTATGCTTCTCGTTTAAAGGAGGTAATTTTGACTGTGTAAAATGGGCGATTGTGAGTTGGCAGTTTATATACTTCCCAATTAGAGGAGGCAGAAATCTAGTATGGGGTGCTAATTCATTATCACTCATTTTACACGCTTGCATAATGTCAAAACCAACTCATCACATTCAGGCCTTTGTCTTCCTGCCCTAAATTATTGTTGGAGTTTGTGACAATCACTTTGAAAATATTCAAAGCCTTGAGCCAAGCAATGTACAAAAATAGCTGGGAAAATTTTTTTTACTGTCTCTTTAAGAATGTGAAAATCTAAATGCATCATTGCAGCAAGAGGGTCAAATGAAATAAAGAAGTTGAATTTAGTGGAACATTTTAGGATCTAAAGGTGTGATCTGGACAATTCAAGATCTGAAATTCTGGTTTAGCCCATGTTTAGACAAGGCACCACCTTGGTTATGAAGCTGAAGCCAGCACTGAGAAACCTTCCAACTAATTGTTGTTGATAGTGCCTGCTAACATGCAGAAAAGAGGACGTGCAGCATTTTGGTTGCTACCACTCCTGTTAACCAGTTCTGATGTAGAGGTGCTGGACTCGAAACATTAACTCTGCTTTCTCTCCACAGATGCTGCCAGACCCACTGAGTTTCGTTAGCAATTTTCATTTTTGCTTGAGTTAACCTAATGACCCTGATTGGGAGTAAATACAACCATGACATTGATTTTAACCACTACTTAAGAGTTGTTCACCACATCATTTGTCATTGCTACTGGGACTATGAAGAGGATCTCAGAAACACTTTATCAAGGCTTCAGTAACACTCTATCACCATCTTTTCTGGACCATTTCTGAGAACTTCGCCTAAAAAGAATAAGATTATAGGCAGCAATGTGGAAAGAAAGTCATATCCACTCTGCCAAAGTAAGAGTAACACATTTCTGTGACACACCAGATTCAGTCTATCGCTGCTATTACACACGCTCCCACTAATGCTAATATTCTGCCACTTTCACTGTTACATGTGACTCCTTCCCCCATTTACACTCATTCCCCAACTCCTTCCCCCAACAACTTCCCACAACACTAACCCTCATGTGCTCTGTACTGTCCCCTAAAGTCTTTTGTTACACCTCCACCTTTCCCTTCATTCCCTAGCAGTAATTGCCATGCCATCTCTCTCATTGGTCTCCTTTTGCTTATTAAAGGAGAAGACTGGCTATTATAGGGCAAAAAGAGAATCCCTATGGGTAGAGAAGTGTCTATTATTCATGTCCTCATCCGTACAAGGAGAGAATGGTGGCCCTCACAGGAGAAGACTAGGACCACTCCTCCAGGGATGCAGAAACATTCATGTCCCACCAATTGAGTAAGTACCACTCTTCATGCTCCATCAACTCTTTCATTAATGCACTATTTGTCTCGATCATTGCACACCACTTCTAACTACTGCCTTGATACCATCTCTTTCTCTCTCATTCTCTCCCATCTTGCAGTTTCACTAGCTTACATATAACCTCTGTAGAGAAATACCTGGCTCCTGAAGAATTGCCAGCCTTGACATCTGGGGAAATGAGGATAGGAGCCTCATAGGAAACATCAACAAGGCAGCCACCTTCGCCTTGCACAAGCCCAGTGGAGATGTGAACACTCCTGCTCTCTGGTGTCACACGTATAGAACCCTGGTACCAGCATGTGATGGTTTTGGGGGTGGATGAGGTCCAGGATCATTGATCTTAGCCCAAGTGTCTGCTCCTCACAAAGACACAGGGATAATATCAGGATGCACGTAGCTGGAGGTGGAAACACACACAAGTCCCTCCACACTTTGAACACTGGGCACTGCAGAAGTGGTTGGACCTTCCACCTCCCCTCTGATCCTTTGAAATTCAGGCCGAGAAGGATTAACTTGACTCCAGTGAGAAGACCCTTGGCATGTGTGGCCTGTCCTGACACAAGCAGCTTCTAGATCACCTCACCAAACCTCCGCTGCCCAGCAGGATATCTCCACTCCAGGTGTGGAAGTAGGGGTTATTCTCAGATGTACTGGGAGGGACAGAAAGAAGAAAACCTTTTTGGTACAGGCGAGAAAGGTTTGTTTATGGCTCAGTTTCTGCAAAAAAAAAATGTTCCTAATGTTAACACTTCCACATCTGTGAGTTATTCTGTGTAGGCACTAAATGCACCTTCAGGCCATCCAGCAGCACATCATGGCTACAGTTGAGGCTCCACTTAAGGATGAAGGTCTGTATTGTGGACCTACTGCACTATCTGGATGCAGGGGGAATAATGCATACACATAGCATTCAGTCATGATGGTACCTTTGTCACTCCTTGTTCAACATCCCTAATGTTTGGCTCCTGCTGTGCAGAAAGCCAGAGAGTTATCCAGCAGTGACTGTGCAAGGAAGGTGCAACATACAGAGAGGGTTAATTTTCTTGGTAGGTAATCTTTATTCAGAAATTTCCACTAGGCGTAGGTTTCTTCTGCAATATTTGTGAATTTTGCTAGCTGTGCTGGATAGGATGTAATGTTACTTTAGAAGAGGCAACAACTAAATATTTTTACAAATGAAAATGCGAGGTTGTTTTTTCATTTTACTTTTTCAGAGAATGACAAACATTGTTGTCTACTTTACAATTTTAGAAAAGTGTTAGGAAAAATTGTTCTATTTTTTCCAGTTGCAGAACAACACCCAAGAAAAAGAAATAATTTTGACAATAATGAAAAGGTCTGTATCTGAAGAATATAGAGTGTGCTCCTTAATGAGATTTAGAAAGAGGAGAGTCAAGTTCGACTGTCCTGTGGCGAGATAGTGTTTTGATGAGCCATGGAGCACATTTGCAATACTATATGTATTTTATAATGGCTGCACTTAGTAACAGCCTAGTCCAGTGTCTGTCATTTGAACAAGAAAATAACTGTGGAAGAAAAAATAGACAACTCTTCTCTGAGCCCTCTGTTTAAATTGCAACCTGTCTTTGTCTTTCTTTGTTTTAGCAACACTGTTAAGGTCTCAGCTCTATGAAACTTGTTTTTGCCTAGTATATCATTTAGCACCACTGTTAACCTTCGACTATTGATATCAAATTAATTTTGTTTTTCTCTTGTTATTGATTTTCAAAACCACGAGATTACAGCATTGCTGTTTTCCTTTATTTTAATTTAATTCATTCATGGGATGCAGGCATCACTGGTTAGACCAGCATTTATTGCCCATCCCACATTTCCTTTGAGAAGACAAAATAGCTGAAGGTAGTTGACCCTAGGACACTAAACTGAGGAATTCATTTAGAGATGCCAGGTGCTAGATGACTGACATCAAGCAACCACAACCAACTTCCTTTCTGCCAGATATGACCCCCATAAGTGGAGAAATTCGCCTAGTTCCCATTTACTCTAGGTTTGCTAGGGCTTCTTGATGCCACAATCAGCCAACCTCTGTCTGAATGACAAGGGCAGTCAACACTTACTACCCCATCTTGACTTTAGCTCATTTGTTCATGTTTAGGGCAAGGCTGTAATGATGTCAGGAGCAGAGTGGGCCTGTGGAGCCCAAATGTAGCATCAATGAGCAGGTAATTGTTGAGTTAGTGCTGCTTGACAACATCTTCCACCACTTTGCTGTTAATCGAGTAGGCTGTTGGGGTGGTAACAAACCAGGTTGGAATTGTCTTGCTTTCTGTAAGCAGGACATAACCTGGGCAGTTTTACACATGGCTGGATAACTGTGCATGTAGTAACTATACTGCAACTGCTTAGCCAGTGGTGCAGCTAGTTTTTTTTAAGTTTATCTCACTAGGCATCGGAGTAGTGCCACACAGCAGAGTGGAGGGTATTCTTTTATGTAAAGTTGGGATTTAGCCTTGACATGACCCTGATGGGAGGAATGCATTGGTAATCAAGTTTCACGTATCCATGACAAATCACAAATGTATCAACAATTGAATTCCTAAAGTGTTGATTTTGCTTGACTTTAACTGCTATCAATGATAAATACAGCCCACACTAGGTCTTACCAATGAACAAAATTTGTATTTATTATGAGCAAACTTGTCCTTCAATAAATGGCAAAACCAATTATCAACTACTACTATGCAAATTTAAACCATAGTCCTTTAAACCCAAACATATGCACGTTCATTTACAAAGCAGACAGTTAAGACAGACAGCTCTACATAAATATCACAGATGAAAAAGTATAGCCAAAAACCATCAAATTCTGTGCATGAAGAGTTCAAACCACAAGGTTGGATAAGGTAACTTTTGTGCAAATCTTTAGGTTTTTGGCAATTAAATCAGGATGTTGGCCCGAGAGCTATAGTCAATCCTCAATTGGGTAGTTGGTCAATTGGACCTAGGTTTTTGCTCTACTTAGAAGTTCTTCACTTCAGCTCCTTTGAGTTTATTTTCTATTTGCAGATGATGAGAAGAGAAGAGAGTCATTTTGTCTTGCAGACTTTCTGGAGGTATGAGTACAACTGCCTTCTCAGGTCTGTAGCAAACTTAACTTAAAAATCCAAAGGTTGTTGCAAGGCAACCCAAAGAAAACTGGTGAAAATTTGTTTCGCCAGAGTATCAAATTCAGCTCCTCTAACAGTTAGATGCTCTTGTATGACCAGATGTGAACACTACACAGTTCTACTTTTAACCTTTTAAGTTACATAAAAAAGACACCTGGTACATTTTATGCAGGAACGAAACTTCCATTTATCTCAGTTTAATCTTCAAAACATATATGTAATCTTACAAACGCCACAAGGACTGCGCGGTGGACTCTTGTCTCGATATTGTCACGGACAGATGCATCTACAATGGATAGATGATTCAAAACGAGGTTAGGTAAGTTTTCCCCTTTTGTTCCCTCACCATATGTTACAGGCCCATTTTATCAGAAATTTTCTTTAGGGCTAGGCCAAGTCACTCATTTGTGGTGTTCCTGGGCCATTCTTGGTGATGGACATTGACGTCTCTCACCCAGGGTACATTTTTGGTCCTCGATGCATCCTCCAAGTTGTGGTTAACACGGAGAAGTACTGATTTATCAATGAAGGGCGAGGGGATGCATTGGGTAGTAATCAGCTGGACATTTCCTGTCTGAGGTGAAAATGGCAAATTATCTTTCCTTAAATCAAATGGTTTTTTTTTTAAAGACAATTGAAAATGTTTCCAATGTTGACCTTAGAATCTTTTTTTAATTAATAATTTATTAACTGAATTCAAATCTTACCATCTGCCATGATGGGTCATCCCCCTCTCCCTAGAACAGTAGCCTGGGTCTCTGGATCAATAGGCCAGTGACAATAACACTGTACCACTGCTTCCACCACTCTTTTCTAATATATAAGCATAGACAGTTCTGTCAGTAGTAATAATGGACAAGCACCTACTGCTTTCAAATTATGTTACACTATCTTCTATTTCCATTGATGTATGAGTCCATTTATTGTGCCTTTAAAACTGCAAATTGGTATCACCTCACAGTTACTTTTGTATTTCTCTTGTCTTTCATTCCCGAGTCGGCAGAATTGTCCTGCACTTTCAGCCTTGGCCATATTTCTGCACTTCTCAATAAAAAAGATGTTCTTGTCATTAAATGTCAACTTTCTTCTGGTCCCTTTTGTGTTTGATTAATCATTTTAAGCAAGCAGATAAATATTCATTGAAGTGAGGAATGATAATATGGGAAAAAAATAAGCTGTTTTCACCATGCTAAATGCAACTCAGATCAAGATGGCCAGGTCGGATGCTACAGACAGCAATTGTGTTCCTCCTCTCTGCCAACTCTGCTGAAAATGCCCATTAAGCACACCATTGTAAAAAATGCTTCAACTTATTTTATCCACCCTGAGATCAAAATGTGAATTGATGGAAAGTCAGTCTCAAATTCTTTCTCATGGTCAATGCTTTGAAGGACCTGACTTATGGCTTACTAAACCTGTGACTCTTAATTGGTTATCGGCAAATAAGGGATTGACACACTGCTTCCTGGCCTGTATTCAATTTTGTGACCTTCCTGAAAGGGTAGTGTTTTATCCATTTACTGCAGTTTGATACAGAAGTTAGACAGATCATTATGAATACCAGCTATTTACTGCAGTTTTCTCAATTTCATGTCAGTTCTCTTACAGCCATACATGTAAGCATTACCCAGTTCAATTTTCAGATGAATTCCAATCTCTTCATGCTGTAGAAGCTTCCCTAGGCAAAGATTGTTGATTTTCAAATGTTGGCATTGCTTCGTACTCCTGAAATATGACTCACATGTGCACTGTAATTTTAAAAAAACCTTTGTAAACATTTGTCTCCGCATTATTCTTCGTAAACAGTCAGAGTCATACAGCATAGAAACAGACCCTTCGGTCCAAATCATCTGCACTGACCAATCTGACCTAGTCCCATTTGCCAGCATTTGCCCCACATCTTCTAAACCCTTCCTATTCATATACCCATCCGAATGTCTTTTATATATGGTGATTGTACCAGCCTCCACCACTTTCTCTGGTAGCTGGTCCATACACGTACCACCCTCTGCGTGAAAAAGTTGCCCCTCAAGTCATTCTTAAATATTTCTCATCTCACCTTAAACCTCATGTTTTGTCCTGCACTATAATTTTCTTAGCTAAGTAGAAATTTTAAATTTGTGATGATTGGCATGCAACAGTTTATTTGTTAACTTCAGCTACTCATATGATGGAGTATGGTTAGAAGTCAGGTAGTGAAGGCCTTGCAATTAGATCACTATGTGATAGATCACTGCTTGCGTGTTTCTCACATCTTCACTCAAACTGCTGTCAGTATCGTACATTATTTCAATTTATAGACGATGGTATAATTGTAGTTCAACTGTTTGTTTGCCAAATTGTCTATATTATGACGCAGTAAGTTCATTAAACTGCAAAGTGCAGGATGGGTAGACATAGTAAGACAAAAATGAGATGTTTGGTGATGATTGAACAATTTTTAGTATCATTTACAGGTTTCAGAAACTGAAGCAGTCAATTGTCCACATACAGCAATACTTGGACAACATTCAAGTTTAGGCAGATTAATGGCCAGTAACAATTCTGTAACACAATGGTGGGTTGGAGAAGGGAGGTTGGAGGAGAAGGGTGGTTGATAAGATGACAGCTGTAAGAAGGGGCCATGGGAGCAGGAGACTATATGGGAGATGGGGAGACTACAATTGAAAAAGAAAAGTTGGAAACAGTTGCCAACAAAGGACTACTCAGTTAACTGGGAGCCAGGAAAACTTGAAACCACTCAGATAAGGAATTCCTCGAAACCAAATGTGGAATCTCTAGCTTAAGGCAGAAAATAGGGGGAAAAAATGGGTGCAATTGCAATGAGAACGGTTTCAATTGCTAACTTTACACCGATGAGTGAGATCTCAAATGTATTAAAAATTGTAGTAACTGCCTGGTTTAAACTTTGAACACATCAAATGGAAATATTTTAGCAGTAAGTTTACCAGTCTGTGGAAGGTGAGTTTGGAGTGGTTCTTTTAGGGTATGCTAATTATTTTGAGAAAACATTTCTATTGCTAACTAAGACCTGCTGCCTCGTGCCAATTTAAATACTGTAATGTTGAAGAAATTAATATTTTCTTTGTGGGTACAAATACAACAGAGAGTTGATAATTATTGAGATTACTCATGAATTCTTCTAAGCCTACTTTTGTGTGAGTTCAGATGCTCTACAGGTAGGCACAAATACAGAAGATATTATGATTATGTGACAGCATCACCTCATAAATAAGCTGCTGAGAATGAAAAAGTAGCCATATAAACACAAAAAGAGTCTCTCAAAAATAAAAAAAAGTCTTCAGGAAGAGCCCTAAAATATTTTTGACCTCTGGTGTGTGCCATCCACAAGATGCACAACAGCAACTTACCCAAGCTACTTCAACAGCACTTTCCATAGCTCTCAGCCTCCACCAAGTCTAAGGACAAGGTCAGTAGATCCATTGAAGCTCTACACTAAGTCATTCACCATCCTCACTTGGAGTTACTTTGCTGTTCATTCACTATTTCCTGTTCAAAATCCTGAAACTCCTTTTCTAAAAGCACTGTGGGCATATCCACACTAAATGGGCTGGAGCAGTTCAAGAAGGCAGTTCACCTCCATCTTCTCTAAGACAATCCAGAAACAGGCAATCAGTGTTGATTTAGCCAGTAACATTCACATCCAGTGCGTAACAAAAGAAATACTAATGATGCTAGTTTCCAATATTGCCAAAGGTATATCTGGAATTTACTGAGGCCTCCAAAATTTTGAAGTTTCAGTGATGGGACAGCTCTAGGGCCGCTCCATCTATTTTCCTCATCAACCTGTTCAGAGATGTTATCACATTTCTCGAGCAGGTATGACTTGAAACCGTGACTCTCAGTTCTGGGGTAAGGATAGTACCCTTGCAGCACAAGAGTCCCTGTGGGACCTCTTCAAGCTTTTCCTAATTTCCAAAATCAACTACCTTCATTTAAGAATTCCCAACTTCACCCATCCCACAAAAAAGCAATACACACAGTCTGGAGAAAACTTAAAAAATCACATATCTTTTATGACTAATCTGTTGCTATGAAATGCTGTAGGCTCTGGATGCCATTCGCTCACACAGGTATGCCTTGTAATGTAGCTTTTTGGTTGCCATTGGGAAATTACCATCAAAAGGCTTGAGAGACATCATTGCCATTCTGCAGATTACTGAGCTATTTGATTACTTTGTAAAAGAGAGTGCCAAATGGGAGCATTAAGTGCTGAAATATTCCATATTCCATCTTTGATGCGTACAAAGTGCATAGCTAAAGATATTCTCTCCCTCTGTTTATGTCTGCTTTGGTTAACGGGATATTGAAAACATTAATGCCCAGATCTGAAAATATAGTTTTCCAACCCAGTGTATCTTCTATTCTTAATGCAATATTTATGCTACTGATAGGTAACTGTATTGATATAGGGTGCTTTACTGCATCATGCAGTATAAATAATATAGAGTCATTGTATATGTCAATTGAATCTCTACCAATCAGATGTTTCACTGTAAACTACAGGCTAATTTTTGTTTTGCTAAAAACCAACAAAAAGGCACCAAATTAAGGAGCTTTTGTCCGTCATAAACTCTCCCAGTTTAGAGTACTTTCTGTCTCGTGGCTTGTGATGGTCTCACAGCATGGTGAGTGCATACAGGGATGTTGAGAAATGCAACTTTACATTTCATTGGGATATTTTCCCAATTGGGCGAAGGTCAGAGTTTTCTGAACAAGTATGGTAAATGAGATTAGATTAATTTAGGATATTTTGTCAGCATGGACGAGTTGGACCAAAGTGTCAGTTTCTGTGCTGTACATCTCTATGACTCTATGTTGATAGCTTCCTATAGAGGTAAATTTCAATGTCAGATTGTTGTCAGTGATCCCTGTCTGCAAAATTATACAAATTTTGCAATTGCCATTTAACAAAGGTAAAGGAAGATAACAAAAGAAAAATGGTGCCTGTAAACTTTGTAAGTGGCAATGTGTGATTATATATATTTCTGGCACTCTCAAAAGTCACCTTATCTGCTATTTTTATATTTTGTTGACTGTCATAGTGATCCCTCTGTAAGAATTTTAATTAGTCCACAGCTGTATGGATCTTCAGAAAAATGACTGCATTGTATAAATGCAGACTAGGTACAGATTCCATTTTTAGTGGCTTTGACACAAATTTATATCGGACAAGTCTGCCTCATGTGAGAGTGCCACTTGGGTCCTGACTCTGCAGAATTTCACATTGATTGTTTAGGTAGAAAACTTATGAGCCGGGTTTGCACTGAGTTCCTCCAACATGAGAATTAGGTGCGTGTTAACTAATTTTACACCAAGAAGTCAGTGAAAGATTTAAGACTGCTGCATAACATCAATTAAATTTCAGGAATCAGTATTTTCAGGAGGAATGGAATAAGTAGTGTTATGACCAGGTAAGGATAGCTCGAAAGGGTCCCCACTTTCCCACTGTTAGTTTGATCGTAACAGGGTTTTTAAATTTAAACAGTTATACCTGCCAAATCAGAGTGTGCAGTTAACCGTTTACATGCTATGAGTCTCAAGAGCTAATCAGACAGGCTTCTTTGAGTTTAACGAGTAAGGGATTAGTTTTATTACATTAAAAAAGGGTAAAAAAGATGTTGAGCACATTAAAATACATCCCAACTACTGCAAACCCATACATGCACTTAAGCCATACATTAAAATACAAATTATAGAGTAGGGGAGGATAAATGTGGCCTTGTGACAGTTGACAAAAAAGACTTTTTAAAAAAAAATGTTCACCTTTGCAACTCACTGTCAAGTATGACTGTGGTTATCTGAAGGCCTTACTCTCAGCTGTGGTAGTTCAAAATCCGAGATGGTCATTTTTCTTCTTTGAAAATGCTGCTGAAGAAATTTAAGTCAATTTAAGAATTCTAAGTCCAAATTACATTTAGCAAACAGGGCACATTCTTCCATTTAAGAATAAGAGTGGGGAATCCAATTAAGGCTGATTTTCAAATATTTGAAAAGTAAGCTTGATTAGTTCATGTCTGCCAAGTCAACTTCGGCATTGTCCCATGGTCCAGATGATTTTATTTAATGTCTCTTTACCAACAGCTGAGTTTTAGCTGTTTGTCTTAATGTCTTGTAAATGGTACAAGAGATGAGGTCTTTAACACTCCTTTGGGGTTTATTGCCTCTGTTGGGGTATTAGCAAACCTTCTGTCTCCATTGCAACGAAGTGCAATGAGTATTGTAAAGCAAATTGTGGCAGCCATTTTAATGGAAGCCAATACCCTTGCTTCCAAAATTTTTTTCAAAAAACAAATTGTAATGTATGAATCTAGCCGGTGTTAAATATTAATATTTGACATAACCATGTATTTATAACAGCATCAACAAGTCATAAACACTAAGCTAGAAAATGGCTTCCTACTCTGAAACTGCAGAATAATTCTATCTTAATAGTCTTGTAGTTTGATGCAGTATTCATTATCAGATTTGACAGTAATGCTCAACAATATTGCCAGTGCATGCAATTGTTGTAGTCCTCATTTTCATTGTTTAAGATACAATGCAAGTCACCTCTTACAATGCATTCCAATTTTTGTGGAAATGTGTAATGAAAACCCAGGGTGGAATCTTTTTGAGGCAGCAGGGATCCTGTAGGTTGGCTAGAGAGCTGGGAGGCTCCCACACTGTCTTCTCCAGGAAAAGCCTGCTGAATCTCATGCCAATTAGGCATTGGAAAGCCAACAGTCAGCCTGGAATTAGGACCGCAGAAGCAGAAGTTACACCCAGCGAGAATTGCTAGCTATTCAAATGTCAGCAGCACATTGTAAGAGGCCACGGCTGCTGCTAGAAGACCAGCTCCAGAGTCCCGGGATCATGGAGGACTAGGAAGTAATATAAGTGAATTTTGTTTGGTGTGTAAATAGTAATAAGGATGGAGAGCAAGGGGCATCAGACCCAAGAAAGGGTTGGGTCTCAGTGGATACATTCCTGAACTATCCAACCCCCCCTACCCCAATCAGCCACGGATTGTTTTTGATTGAGGGCTGCATGGTGATATTTCTGCTACTCTGAGGTAACTGGTTGAGGTCATCAACTGGTCCTAATTAGCCACTTATGAGCTTCAAGCCAGAGGAGAACAGGAAGTTGACCATTGGCTTCCTGCCCAGGACTTAGTTCCGGTGGATGTGAGGGTTATGTACCATCTGAGGAAGTACCATTCATGCCTCAGTCTCATCACCACCAAGAACTGAAAATCCCATCCTGTACCAAAATATAAATTATGGAATTCTGTAGAGTCAATCAAAGTTGTATTCTTAGTATGAAAGAAAGAGACAAAAATATTTCTTCAATGTATCTCAAGGGAATATTTATAAATATTTTATGGTCATTTAAGGGATTGTGCTATCTATTAACACACTGGTTTCCTTGATTATTCAATATACAGATCTTGCCATATAAAGATCACACACTAACTTGGTAAGAAGCAGGAGCTGTAAAATACTTTGCTTCTTATATGATAGTTTGGTTATTTAATGTTGAAACATTTGATCAGCCATTCTGAGATCAAGTATTAGTTAAATCTACAGTTATGTCGCTTCTACTTTGTCTAAACAGTGCTTCTGCCCCTAGCAAAGGAGACCATTTTGACATTTTCATTCTCCCACATTGGAATTGATTTTTAGTGTCAAAAGTAGTCACCATAGTCTTGCCAAATCAGAGGGATATTCTCATTAGTGAGAGACAACTGGTGGTGGTTTAATCTGAGCATCAACATGCCTCAGATGAGGTGAGAGGTTGCTGAAGAGAGTCCTCCATGATAACCTCAGCCAGTGCAGTATTTAATCTCACACTTTTGGCATCACTCTGTGTCACAAACCAGCCATCCAGCCAAATATTACCCCTTTCTTTTCATGTACAAGTATTTCTGCTGTAACAGGTGTTTTGTTCACGCGAGTTGGCTATAACTCAATTGATGAATAGTGGACGCTGTTTAGATAACGCAAACTTTGTACTGTACAGGTATAGCGATTTTCTATGGCAGTTTTTTACAGCACGATTTTTTATAGCACAAAGTCACACAAGAATGCAACTATCGCATTATAGGAGAAATACCTGCATCAATAAAATGTGGGGTCAATCACATCTGTTTCAGATAATCTCCTTAAAGACAGAATTTCTATTTCAATTGATTACCTGGATGGGAAATTAAGTCAGCATGAGGAAAAGGCTGTGTAAGTGCACTGAAGGTAATTCAGCAAGTTGACTAACATTTAGTCTATGGCAAGGTTGGATGTAGAAAAGCAGATATGGTGGTATTATTACTCAAACTCAAGGAAAAGTGTTTCTCAAATGTGCAGAAGGTACTGGTGCCGAGGGATTCTGCTGCATTCTTTGAATACTGCAACTCTACCACAAATCTATTCTGCATGAGTTTATTGAACATTATGATTATAACCTTCATTTATTAACTGGTTGCAAAGTGGCCCATTAGTGAGCTAATGTGAGATTAACACTGTTCAAAAACTGAGCAGAGGAAAGAATGACATATTTGTCCAAGAGGGCACTTCCTACAGGGGCAAGGGCTGCAGCTATACATTCTCAATGATTATTCACTCTGTTACAGAAACGCTGCCCTGATCCACATTGCTCATACCGAATAGTTGGTGGGATATCTGGCTGGTATCAATTTGTGGGGTCTCACGATTGTACGATAAGGAGATTGGGGAGTCCACAACAGGACAGATTAGGTTTGCTTGTAAGCCCAAGAGGAGAAACTGTGCTGAATTCAAATTTGATTTAAGAAACAATGACAATATAGTCGCTTGCCTTATAGAAACAAAGAATAACCTCATTGGGTCTGGGGTTGCCTCCTTGCTGCTGGTTCAGTAAAGTGGATTAAAATTAGGTAAGGTTAATTCTTTGGGTTTTATTAAGATTTGTCCCTTGCCATTCTTGGATAGATAAGTAACCTGGGTGATTTTAAATGTCCATTTCCCACTTCCTCCAGGGAAGGTTAAAATAAATCCCATTTTATTCTTGGAAACCATTTCAACTTAATAGGTCCAAAACAATGTTAGTCCAAATCAGGATAAAAAAAATTAATTTAAAAACAATTTATAAACATTGCCTAGATGTTCCAGATGCAGTACCCTCGTTGTTAGTAGGGGTTACTTTTGACAGAAAAGATTGGGGAAAAAAAATCAGCCTCTTCAGGGTGGAAATAATGGTCCTTTAAGTAACTTTGATCGATAAATGGATTTAATTCCTATATTTCAGGAATTGCAGCTCTGAATGCAACAAGCTAAAGCTCAAACAAGGTTTTTTTTTCACAAAATAAACTGCAACCATCTATGTGATCCTTTGGTATTTGACCCCAGAGCTTATAAACACATTTAATCAACCCATTCAGACATGTTATGACAAACCTCTGGAGTAGGAGGGATTCAAAGACAGGATTTCTAACCCAAAGATAGGGCCTCCACACTATGCCATAAAAGCCTTGTGACAGTTAGATTATTAATTATCCATAAATAGTTGATTGTCACAATACACAATTTAATGTTGCAAGCATATTCATGGAATGCAAGAAGAATTCAACGTGTCATGTTGTTTAAACTGGGAAATGTCCTTAAGGGATGTCCAGATTGTGTGTTATTAAATATAATCTAAAAAGGAAAAATTACTTTAGGCTGGATTTTAATACAAGACTCTCAGGAAGGGGGATGCCGGCTTCTGTGCATGGAAAAACCAGAAATATGTGCAGCTCTTTTGTCAGTGGATTTTTAATGGAGCCACTTCATTAACATATTATTTGTGTTCCCTGTCCAAGTAGTATAAGTAGGCATGATGAAGCTAACTCAATTCAAGCTTTTTCTAATTTGTTCATGGAAATTGAGTCTATTCATATGTTGAGTATCAATGTTTATTGACCATCCTGAATTGCTCTTAGTATTTAGGACAACTTCAGTCAATGGGTTGTAGGAACACCAATAGTGCTGTTCAGCTCTGATGCAGTTACAGAAAAGGAACTATAATATATTTCTATATGTGACTAAGATCAAAATAAATAGGAACAAGTGTGGGCATCTGGACCACTGTGTATTGTGCCACTATGTGGAAGAATATGACTGATCTGATTGTGGCCTTGTTGCCACTTTTCTGCCTGCCTCA
The DNA here is from genome assembly GCA_024137785.1 of Ginglymostoma cirratum. Taxonomy (NCBI): domain Eukaryota; kingdom Metazoa; phylum Chordata; class Chondrichthyes; order Orectolobiformes; family Ginglymostomatidae; genus Ginglymostoma; species Ginglymostoma cirratum. The sequence continues at coordinate 51,496,078 of JAHRHZ010000018.1, read as the reverse complement.
GAACCCTCGACTCTCTTGAAAGAGGATTCCAAAGACTAATGGCTCTTTGAAAGAGAAAAGAATATCATCTTCACCAACATCCTAATTGGGAGACACTGATTTTAACTGTACTGCTAGTTTTAGATTCTCCCTTGAGAGAAAACATTCTCCCAGCATTGACCTTATCAAGGCCCCTCCGAATCTTATATATTTCAATAACATTACTTCCCATTCTTTTAAACTTCAATGAGGTTAGGACTAACCTGCCCAGCTTTACTTCATTAAATTTACTTCAGTAATCAAGTCTTGGGAACCTTCCCTGGAATGCTTCTAATGCAAGTATTCCCTACTTCACAGCTAGGAGGCCTAGATTCAAGTCCCACTTGTTCAGAGGTATGTCAACATCTTTGAACAGGTTGGTTAGAAAATAGTTATCACTCACTAAATAAAGAGACCAAAGCTATACACTGCACTCCAAGCACTGCACTCAACAATATCCTGTACAGCTCCAAGAATTTCCCTAAATCTATGTTCCACCTCTCTTCCCCCTTTCAATAAAGACAAAGGTCCATTTGTCTTTAATCACTAATTACTCGCTGTACCTGCATGCCCTCCTTGTGCGATTCATATATTAGGATATTCTGATCCCTCTCATCTGCAGCATTGTGCAGACTTTCTCAATTTAAACAATATTTTAATTTTAAAAGAGTACACTTCTGTTCTCCCTGCCAAAATGAATATGCTTACATTTTCTTCTAAGTCTTTGTCAACACATTTCACTTATTTATATCTCTTCGTAGACTCTTTGTATTTCTTCTCACAACTTGCTTTCCTACGAGTCATTGTAGTCCCAAGCAAAACAATTAATAGTTTTCACAAAACCATGTTGACTCTGGTTGGTTGTAGTATGACTTTCTAAATGCTCTGCCACAGCCTACTAAATAACGAAATCCATCGTTTCCCCAATGACAGATCTCAGACTAACTAGTCAATAGTTTTTCATTTTCTGTTTCCCTCTTTCCTTGAATAGTGGTATTATATTTGTGGGTTTTTAATATGGGAATCTTTCCAAATAACAAATTTGGAAGATTACAGCCTATTCATCCACTATTTGTGCAGCTATTCTCTTTAAGACCCTAAGATAGAGGCCATCAGCTCCTGGGGGCTTGGCCGTGTTTGATGCCAAAAAATTTCCTAGTAATTGTTCTTTAATGATCAAGATTGCCATTTAGGTCCAAGATGAGGAAGGGTATGAACATTTGGAATTCTCTATCTCAGGAGGCTGTAGAAGCTCATACCCTGTGTATGTTTAAGATAGTGATTTCTGATTACCAGTGGCATACAGGGTAATGGGGGATGGGGTGTGTAAAAGGCATTGAAACATTTGATCACCCATAATCATATTGAATGGTGAAGCTAAATGGACAAGCTGAATGCCTACTCATGTTCTTAGGTTACTTTGGCTTATGTTTTTATGCCTTCTACTGTGAGAAAAGCTACAAAATACTTGTTTAAAATCTCCACCATTTCCTTTTTTTGAATTATTAAGTCCTTACTTTCACCATCCAAGAGAGCAATTCTTACTTTAGCCACTCTCCTCTTTTTTTATATACTTGTAGAAACTTTACCTATGTGTTCTTGTATTTTCTACTACTTTTGTGCAAGTAACTGACTCTTAGGGAGTAGTCCTCATTGAAGTCCATTGAGGGACCCATCAGTCAGAGGCTCCCACTACAATAAGTTAAGGTCAGCTTTCCATAAAAGTCCATGTACCAGGCTACAGTCAGTCATATAGTTTGTGTGGTTGGGATCAGTGGGTCCATGCCTCTGCAATGCAGAGAGTGACCCATGGTCAGTCTGTTAATTCTGGAGCAGCAAGTCCAGGTGCTGGGTTAACATAGTCAGGAGATGTATAGGCAACAGTCAATGGCAAATTTGGTGAGTTGGGGCAAGAAAATTCATTAGGCTTCATGGTAAAAAGCCTCCAAGACGTTTTACGTGACTGTGTCTTGGCCAAAAGATTGTTAGATTCAGCCATTTGCTCCTGGTTTTACAGGGGCACTCCATACTAGTTAAAGCAGTTTGAGTTGATGTGGAAAATGAAAAGTGTTGGAATGGAGTCTAGATAGAAAGAGATTGCCCCGGAATACCAATATGCCTCCAAGTGTGTGGCTGTGAGGACCTGGAGGCAGATGTCTTCTGTCACAATGGAATGACGAAGTCAGCTGCTGAGACAGAGGAAATATTAATGGAATGTGCTGTGAGCAGCAGGAATGTAGTCTCCTGTTATTGGATGCAATGAAGGAAACACTTCAATTATATATGGGAAAGCTGAGAGCAAGGGCATATTGCCCTACATCTTGATGTGGTTGACCCTCACTCTTCCCTCGGCCTTTTCGAGCCTATTTCAACATTGCATTCCTTCTACTAATTTATCTTTCAGATGCATTCAAGCTTCACTATTTATTCACTTGTACTCATCTCCATCATTTCTTCCATCATCAACATTTACCCTCACCCTTATGCAATGCCTTACCCTCCCTTCTAGTTGTCACCAATAAATCTTCTCCAACGATTATGGACACGTCACATTACTACTACTCACAGTTTCTTTTCCTGCCAGAGAAGAGAGAGACAGAACATCTGGGGGAGGAAAGGGATTGAACATGGTCTTCCTGCTATTGACTCAAAGAATCATATGATCATACAGCACGGAAACAGACCCATTAGTCCAACCAATCCATATTGACCATAATCCCAAACTAAACTAGTCCCACATGGCTGCGCTTGGCCTATATCCTTCCAAACATTTCTTATTCATGTACTTATCTAGATGTCTTTTAAATGTTGTAACTGTACCCACGTCTATTACCTCCTCTGGAAGTTCATTCTTCACATGAACCATTCCGTGTAAAAAATAGTTAACCCTCATGTCTTTTTTTTAAATCATTCTCCTCTTACCTTAAAATATATATCTCCTAGTCTTGAAATTCCACACACTAGGGAAAAGACAACTGCCTTTCACCTTATCTATACCCCTCATGATTATATAAACCTCTATATGGTCACCCTCGACCTCTTGCCCACAAGTGAAAAAGCTCCCAGATTATCCAACCTCTCCTTATAACTCAAATCCTCCATACCCGATAACATCCTGGTAAAAATCTTCTGAACATTCTCCCACCTAATATTACTCTTCCTATAATGGGGCAACCATCTTTCAATTGACATTTGCAGAGGAGGAAGCACTGAATGCCAATCTGCTGGAGCTTTGACCTGCTTGACAGTTGGAGATGAGTGTCTGCTAGTTACCCAGCAATGGAATGATATATATCAGACAGCTACACAATGTTCATTCATTTTCATGCTAACAGCGATTGAAATATGAACATATGCATGGTAGTCACCTTCAAACATTCATACCTGAATTATTTGAGGACGGAACAGACCGAACAGATGAAGGGGAAGTAGTGATTATAATATGTTTGGATTTTCAGAAGGTGTTTGGTAAGGTAGTACACATCAGCTGACTTGATAAGATAAAAGCCTATGCTGTTGAAGTTATATATGAACATGGATAGAGTTTGACTAACTAATAGAATAGACAGCGTTGGGATAAGGGGGGCGTTTTCAGCATGACAATCTGTAACCAGTCATGTGCCTGGGGGATCAGTGCTGGGGCTAAAATTATTTACAATATATATTAATAACATGGATGAGAAAAGTATATGTGTAATAGCCAATACCGCAGATGACACAAAAATAGATAAGAAGGTAAGTGGTGAGGATGACACAATGAGTCTGCAGAAGGATATAGACAGGTTAAGAGAGTGACCAAAATCATGGTAGATAGAATAAAATGTGGGAAAATGTGATGTTATGTACTTTGACAGGAAGAATAGAGGAGCTGAATATTATTTAAATGAAGAAAGACAACAGAAAGCTATGAAACAGAGGATTTGGGAGTCCTTGTCTAAGAATCTCAAGAAGCTAGTATCTAAGTTCAAGGGACAATAGGGAGTACAAACTGAATTTTGGCCTTTATTTCAAAAGGAATGAAATATAAAAGTAGGAAGGTTTTGCTAAAACTATGCAAGCCACTTGTCAGGCCACAGCTGGAATATTGTGTGTAGTTTTAGACCCATTATCGAGGGAAAAATATATTGGCATTGGAGGCAGTCCAGAGAAGATTCATTTGGCTAATACCAGGTCTGGAAGGATTATCTTATAAGGAGAGCTTGAGTAGATTGGGTCAGTACTTGTTGGAATATTGAAGAATGAGAGGTGACCTTATTGAAACATACAAGATTCCTAGGGTAAATGTGGAACGGTTGTTTCCCCTGTGGGCCTGTCCAGCACTGAAGGATTGTTTTGCCTTGTTTGTAAGTCTGCAATATGGAGTTTTCGGAGGGGGAGAATGTACACAGTCTCAAGACATGGGTTTGATCATTTAAAACTAATACTAGAAGGTGCTTCTTATTCAACAGTCTTTGGAATTCTCTACCCCAGAAGGTGACAAAGGTTCTATTGCTTAAAGTATTTAATTCTGAGTTCGACAGATATTTGATCTCCCAGGGCACCAATGCATTTAACAAACAGGTAGGAAGTGGACTTTGAGGCAGAGGTCAGCTATGATTGTACTGAATGGTAGCAGGCTCGCAGAACCCAAAGGTCTGTTCCTGCTCCTATTTCTAATGTTCTTGCGTTCTTATGATCAGGTGTTATGGATGGATTGGAAGACAGACTGGCGGAACTGAAACAGCAAGTGGCTTGAAAGCTTGGCACAGTTTTTGGTACATCAAGGGCTGCAGAATGGGAAAGTTGGCATGCAGTGTTAACATGATATCACAATTTATTTGCAGATTGCTGTTTGACTTTTGATGTTTCCCTTTGTGCAGGTTGCGAAGAGCAGAAGTTCTTCATAGTTGCTAATGCAGGGATTAGAATAAAAGCATGTTTAGGAAAATGCTGAATAGATTTAACACCACATATTGTGGCACGAACAAAATTTAGCGATGGCATCATCTTGGCTGTTTTTCCATAACAGCCTTCTTGCAAAAATGCTGATGAGATAGTCTGTGCAAGGCTGCTTTGGGAACCGTGTATTGTATTATTCTTGAAAATATAATATTAGTTTTGGACAGACATTAAACAGAGTGCAAAAGAACATACAAGTTTCTTACATCACAAGAAAATGTAAATGTTCTTTAGGTACACTATGCATTGTTACCTTTGTTAATCAAGTTTTTCTACGCTTTTGTTATCATTATCCAAGCTTCCTGATAATTCAGTGAGTGAAAGCATTGTGTGTTGCGGCAGTAAGATAAAATGATCAGGCATTTCCCAGCATTTGTGTTATAGTCACTTGATGAAAATACTTTTCTCTCTGAAGCTATTCTGTAATACTCTTGTTCTGCAGTTTTTGTGTTTATATTACATGATAAACTTCAGACTGCCAGAAATGAAAGTACAGCTTTTTGTTTTATGAGACCATTGGGAATATAGTGTTGTGGGTCTGTTCCAATGTCCCATGAGATAAAAGAAAATAATTTCAAAGTATCATTTGTGTCATAATGCAGCCGACTTACTCTAGTTTTACTTCTGGTCGAGTGTTAAATGCAGCAAGCATGGATTGGGCACCCAAGGTGCATTGCTAACTTGTGAGGGGAAGTGATGGTGTAAAGGTATTATCACTGGATTAGAAATCTAGAGATCCAATAAATGTTCTGGGGAGCCGGGTTTGAATTTCACCATCTACTGTGGTGGGATTCAAATGCACTAAATATTGAATTGAAATTGTAAGTGTAAGTTTATTGATGACCAATGTGCCTCCAGACCTACAGTAACATAGTTGATTCTTAATTGCCCTCTGAAATGGCCAGGCAAGTCTCACAGTTCTAATGAAACCTGTGAGTAAATCCCATTTCCATCAAACTAGGGGATCAACCCTTGGTTCAATGACGTGTGTGTCAAGGCATGCCAGGAACAGTACTAAATGCATCTAAAAATGAGGTGTCACCTGGTGAAGCTACCAAACAGGACTAATGGCCTGCTATAAGTAGCAAATGACAGACTGAGCTAATGATTCCACAACCAATGGATCAGCTCTAGGCTCTGCAGTCTTGCCACATCCATTTGTGAATGGTGGTGGACATTAAACAACTCACTGGAGGAGAGTGCACAAAATCCTTATACTCAATTATAGGGAAGCCCAGTATATCAGTGCAAAAGATAAGGCTGTAACAGTTTCAACAACCTTCAGCCAGAGTGCCAAATGAATGATTCATCTCTGCCTCCTTCAGTGATGCCACCGACTCCAGTCTTCAGCCAATTCAATTCAGTCCACGTGATATCAAGAAATGGTTGGAGCACTGGATACTGTGAAAAAGCTTGACAACATTCTGGTAATATGCCCTACGATATGTGTTCTAGAAGCTCCTGTATCCCTAGTCAAACTGTCCCATTACAGATACAACACTGGGAATATGCAAAATTGCTTAGGTATGTCCTGTACACAAAAAGAAAGAAAAATCCAACCTGGCAAATTACCACCTCTTCAGTTTACTCTTGATCATCAGTAAAGTGATGGAACGTGTCATCAACAGTGAGGCATATATACAAATAGATTAGATATGCGAATTAAATAAATGATAACAGTTGAAAAGATATATGAATCAGTCTTTCAGTTCAGTGAAGAGTAGATAGTGGAGTGTTAAGGCCATTAAGTTGGATGATACTGGTAATGCTGATGTTGGCAGTGATAGGGGTTGATTTGAAGATTCTTGGCTCTGCAATTTAACTGACAGGCTTTTGTCCAGTTTCCTTTCTAATATTGACTTCACTGGCTTTGCTGGCTTTCAGCACTCTGACTATAGAGATTCTTTCTTCAAATGCAGCCAATGATTTTCTAATGACTGCCATCAAGCTGTGATCTTCACTGCATTCCAGTTCACTCTCTCACACCAGCCCGTTGACACACTGAGATGAGTGCCACAGAGATTTTTAACCCCTGTTCTTGTGTATTGCTGAGAGGGTAGAACACAAACATCTCTTTTAACTCACACTCACAGTCTGGACTATAATGTGCAGAAGATGGGTTGAGAGGGATAATCAGATTTTGCTTTGTATCTCTTCCATTTAAGTGTCTTTGTTCAAGATATCCCTGATAATCTACAGGTGTGACATTCCAGAGGTTCACCTAGGAAATTTCATCATTTGTAGATTCCATTCCCAGGGTTTATATTGTAACTTTTGGGCAATAGATCTTTTCTTAAACAAGGCATGATTTTTTTAAGAGGTTAATATGTCCATAAGTAATTTGTGGTTATGATTTGTTGTCAGATGACATATGGACAATCCATGTCAGAGGGTGCAGGACTCTCCACATCTTTTCCTCTGGCCATTGTTGAGAAAGATAGTAATGGATGGGCCAGGAAAATGTGGAACCTGCTGACAGGCTGTTCAATCATACAGCCCAAAATTGGTGATAGAATGGACAATTCTGCTCAACCACTGGCTTCATATCAAAGGATATTGTTGCACCAAAGTAATGGCTCACTCAATACGGGATCATTCACTGACAGGGCCCTTACTGATTTCAAAACCTAGTGATCATCAGCAAATCAGCTCTTTGATCAGAGCAGGGATCTAAGCAAAGTGACTTTACTTATATAAAAGCCACTTAGAACTCCAGGGAAAAGGGAAACAAGTCTTTCTAGTTGCAAAGTGGCATGTGCTTAGCTGCTGGAGAAAATATTACATTGTGATGTCTTTAAGGCATCTCATAAATTGTGTTACTTTGCACAGTTTTCCAGTGTTGTCCATCCTTAGTTGTTGGGTAGCAAAACAGGTTCTCAGATGCCTAATGATGAATATGAAAACATGAAATGATGAGATCAATAAAGGGGTCTTAATTGAGTGCACAGTTGTTTCTATGATTATCTTGTAAGTGTGATGTCGTAGGAGTTGAAGAGTGGTATTGGAATGACCTTATGGGTCCATTAGTGGTAAATAACCAAAACTTGCATTACTGGAGCATCCTTAACTTTCCAGATAGAAAGGCCAGAGGCTGGTGCTATGTAATTCACATCAAATTCCGTCTCACCCTTGTCAAATTGGGCTGCGGATGACGTTCTTATTGTAGCTCCAACCTCCAAGGCTATGCAGTGTGCAGGACAACACAATATTCTGGCCGTTTCATTGCTAAGGGTGTGACAATATCTGTGCACTTATCTAGGAACATGGAAATAGAGGAACTTGAGAACGCCATTTAATAACTTAAGCCTATTCCCTCACTCACTGAGATCGTTACTAAACTGGAAACCGATCTCACATACTCACATTTCCCCGATATACCTCAATAATTTCAGATAACAAAAATTGATCAGTTTGAAATTTTAGCTTTGATAATTGATCTATCATCTATTACCACTTGCACAAGAGACCTCCAAACTTCTGCTACATTTTCTTTTCCTAGTTTTGCTGCTGGAAGGTCTAGTTGTAATTTTTAGACTATCCATTCTAGATATAGAGTTTCTGACTGGCATAAATAGTCTCTTCCAATCCATGCTATCGGTCCCTATGAATATCTTGAAAACTTTAATCAACTCACCCTTTAAAACAGTTTAAATTCCAAGGAATACAATCCTAATTTGTTTAATCTGCTCTTGTAGCTTAACCTTTGGAATCAAGATATCGTTCTGGGAAATCTAGGTTTCCCTCTCTCGAAGACCAATATACCGCCTCAAAAGGTGTGATGAAACTAGATGAAAGAGAGATAACAAGAAGTAATTTTGTGAAGATGAAGGATGTGTTAAGAACAAGAAAACTTACACTTCTATCTAGGGGAAAAAAATTAAGCTTCTATCCACTTTGCGGTCTTAAAAACCCTGACGAGAAGTAAAGATCAAGGAAAGAAAATAAAGCAGCTTGAAATGTGTGTTAAAAGAGTCCATAGGGAAATGAAGAGCTATTTGAAATTGTAGAGCAAAAGGAACTCTTAAAAATGACATCTAGGAAAGAAAATGCTACTATTTCATCCATCTGATCAGAGCTGAAATGCTGCAGAACTCTCTTCTCAAAGATAAAGTGCAGGGTAGCAGAAATGAGGGTCGACATCAGTGTAGTTAGATGGATATGTCACAGTGGTTGCAAGCAAGCTGGATGGATGTGTAAGGATGGTGCAAGACAGGTGAACATGGCACATCATGACAGCAATTCTAATGAAGAGTCGCCGGACTTGAAATATTAAATCTGCTTTCTTCCCTCAGATGCTGTCAGACCTGCTGGGTTTCTCCAGTAATTTCTAATTGATGACAGCAGATGTCCTGGTAGGTATAGCTACCAATAGCAGCAAAGGGTAGTATCCAAAACCATTCACTGAACTCCTGATGTGGTCTTATCAGGGCTTTGTATGACCAAAACATGACTCCTGCCCCATTCAATTCTATTCCTCAAACTATAAAAGCCAGCATTCCATTAGCCTTTTTGATTAATTCTGCACTGTTGATGATACTTTAAACATCTGAGTACCTGAATCCACAAGTCTTTTTGGACATCCAATTTTTTTTTTGCTGTTGAGAAATTACTCTCAAAACAAGATCACTTTAGTATAAGAGATAGTAGGAACTGCAGATGCTGGAGAATCTGAGATAACAAGGTGTAGAGCTAGATGAACGCAGCAGGTCAAGCAGCATCACAGGAGCAGGAAGGCTGACGTTTCAGGCCTAGACCCTTCTTCAGAAAATCAGAAAGGTCTAGGCCGGAAACGTCAGCCTTCCTGCTCCTCTGATGCTGCTTGGCCTGCTGTGTTCATCCAGCTCTACACCTTGTTATCTGACTTTAGTACAACTTGGCAGTTTCGTATTTGCCTATGGGGAAGTTAATTTGCCACAGTATTTTTTTTCCCATTCACTTAGCTGATCAGAATTTCATTTTAATTTTTTATTTACACTGCTAACCTTATTGCCTATCTAATGGTCAATGACAGATTGCGATACGTAGCTTTCTATTTCATCTACTGAGTCATTAATAAATACAGTAAAATGCTGAAGCCTCAATGCAGATCCTTGTGAGACATCACCAGTCACAGCTTGCCAAGAGCAGCTGCCCATTATTCCTGTTCTGTCTTCTGCCACTCAGCCAATTCCCAAAGCAAGCTAATAATTTGTCTTCAATTCCATGAGGTTCAACTTAAACTAACTGTTTCTTACGAGGGACTCTATCAAATGTTTTTTCAAAGTCCACATTAATAATATCCAGAGACATTCCCATTTCCCAATTCCTAGGAAAACATATGGTCCTGGAGATTTGTTATTCTTAAGTGCCATTAATTTCTCCATAACATTGCCTTCCTTATATTAATTTGTCCCTCATTCAATAATCATTTTCTTGGAATAGTTGGCAGGCTGACCTCTTCCTGTTATAAATAGTCTAATTATTCAACATGTCTGCCATATCCTTATTTGCACTGACAATATCTACATGAAGCTTACCTTGTGCATGCCAATCTGTTGCTCAATGGCACATCAGATGGTTGTATTGAATTTCAGTGTACTACACTTGGGCATCATTAGTTGGGTGTCTCACGGGTACCATCAGTAATGTCTGAAGTGAGTATCTTCTGTTTTAAAGTAACCACCCCTTCAGTCTGCTGGCAGCTCCAAAAACATCTACGAGTTAGCAGGATGAAAGCATCCTGGAAGCTCCCACGGAAACAAATGCCTATCTGCATAAATGATTTCTTGCACACCGGCTGCATGTTTATGGAATGATAGGCTTGTAGTTCACAAATACACCTTGTTGATCTGGGCTTGTATGAATTGTCATGAGTGAGCAGTGCCCTGTTCCTGTGGGAGGCCAGCTGGAGAGAAAATCCTGAATTCCTGCTCGTTTTCACTGGTATCCGGACAACTGAAGTTCACTTAATAGCAAACAAGCCATCAGTCATCTACCTTATATATTTGTCAATGCTGACTGAATGCCCTGGATCTCTCTCTCTTGAAAAATCCAGGTAGGTGATAAAATTAAAGGTGGTGGTCACTTTGACAGCTATATTAACATACGGCCACCAGATCTAGCAAGGAACACGATTTCTTTGAGGATGCTGATGTCTGTCATTAGCAGGCACTACAATTTGTGCCTTTGCAAGCCCTACACCTCTGACAAAGGCAAGTAAGTGCAGCCTGTGTCTGCACATTGTTTTGTGGGTCATGCCTTTTGCAAGCTTCATCGCTTTGCTCCCCTCTCGATTAGGTGACCTGATATTGTAATATTGTTGAATATTGAGAGGAAGTAGGTTTACTCTCTTTTGTGGGAGATAGTCATCATCCGTCAATTGTGTAGCGTAAATTTTACTTGCAACATAGCAACTCTGATTTTGTCCAGCTCTTGCTGCCTGCTCTATTTGCTATCGTCTAAGTTCACTTTTTGAAGTGATTGACACGAATGATGAATATTCTAAGTTAGTAATTTATTGTTTTTAATTAATTTACTTCCAAAATTGGATAATAAAAATCCTTAATTTCATACACAAAAATCGAGGAAATAACTACCAAGATGTTCAACTGCTGATCTCTCATTTAGACTGTGAATGGATATTTTTCATGGCCATTTCTCCTTGCAGACACTTAATCAAGAACGTTTCATTCTGACTTTAAATTGGTACCTTATACACGTTAGCATATGAGGAGATTCAATGTCTGTTAAACTATCATTTCAAATTTGTTTTGTGTAAAAATCAAGATAAAGCTATGTTAAATTTTTCACCTTGTACTAATGGGATAAAGCATGTCATTTCCTGAAAAGAAGTCACCACCGCTATAAAATGATATCATGCAGTAGAATTTGGGAAGGGGTTAATCTGGTGGCTGCTTTACTCGGTGGATTGTTTGTTGACTGGAGGAAGGTTTGTTTACTTTGCCTCAGCATCTTCATTGCATCATGCTGTCCTTTTGAAGAAAGTTTATCCTTGACCTCTGCCAGAGACGTTAATGACAAGGACAGTATATTCTTGACCTTGACAGTTACCCAGGTAAAAGGCTACTTCTACAAATAGTCAGCATACAGGAGAAAGCAGGGTCATTTAACTGACAGAGATAGGAGGAACTGCAGATGTTGGAGAATCTGATATAACAAGGTGTGGAGCTGAATGAACACAGCAGACCAAGCAGCATCAGAGGAGCAGGAAGGCTGGCATTTTGGGCCTAGACCCTTCTTCAGAAAATTTTTCAAAAAATTTTCTAGGCCCAAAAAGTCAGCCTTCCTGCTCCTCTGATGCTGCTTGGCCTGCTGTGTTCATCCAGCTCCACACCTTGTTATCCCATTTAACTGACAGACTACATCCTAATGAATCCGATCCAGGGAGGAAACTTGATAAAGCTGTCTTGGGTTTCACACTAACTCTCACTGTCTGGAATGCTTGCAGAACATGCCCAAAGCCTGGTAATAATGAGGATGATGGTACGGCATTATAGTTACTTTGGGAGTTTTGAGACAACTGGTGTTGTCCCTTGATTTTGATGACCAGGAAAGTGGTAACATTTCAAACCTTCCTGATAAGAGATGTAAGTTTAGAATTTTAGTTTACGAAGTTCAATTTTTTTGTTGTGTCGATTAGGAAAATAGATTATTGTAAACACAAGTAAATGATGAACATTGGAACGTCTTGTATTGGTTGGCTGTTAAAGGGACGACTTCACTCTGGCCATCTCTAATCTTATATATCTTTCCTTGCAGGGATTATAGATAAACCACTTAGATGCTAAACAACTCCATGTAGGTTACTCAGTTCTTCATTATCAACCTTGTGATTTGCAGTATAGATCATTATAAGTTAAAGTTTCCAGGGAGAGTTGCATGTTAATCAACGAACCCAAGCAACTAGGTTTTTTTTGCTGGGTAAGTTTTCAGATAAATTAAATACACTTTGTATGACTCGTTATCCACCTATTGTTGACATTTCTTTTATTCATCAGAGCATTCTTTTATTTCCTATGTTGGGAGTGTGACGCTTGTTGGTTTGTATGTGAGCATGTATATGTGCTACGTTCTATTGTTTGTGAAACTTGTGTGTGTGTGTATGCACAAATGACGTGGTGCACTAAGCTTCTTTTTTAAAATGCTCTTTGATTTTTCAGCTTGAAGATACACAGTAATCAGAAATATTTCATTCTAGTTTTGGAGAAACCATTAAGATTATTTTCAGAACACTGGAGAAAACACATCAAAATTAACATTCAGCTTGTAAATGCATGGGTCACAAGAAAGTGTTGTGGTGACTTTTATGTAGAGATAAGCTGTCCCCTTTTGCCCCCTTCAGGGTTGCTTTAAGCATCCCATCAATCAGTCCCAATTCACTAATACAGATTAGTGACAGCCTATTCAAATCCTTGGCAAATCAGCTCATCCTTCTATATCATTTTCTCTTATAGTTTCCTTGCTTCTACAGTAACATATTAATGACTTATATGTGCCTTTAATGCCATAAGACATTCCACAGCACTTCACAGGAGCATCGTAAAGCAAAATTAGACACTGAGTCACAAAAGGAGATATTTGGGTAGATTGTTACCAACTTGGGACAAAGATGTAGATCTTAAGGAGTACCTTAAAGGAAGGAAGAGGCATTGGAAGGTTTAACAAACGGAATTTCATAGTTTAGGACATGGGCTGGAGAGAGATGGGAAAGGGCAAATCCATTGATTGGATTTGAAAATAAGGATGAGATGTTTAAAATCAAAATGCTGTTTCAGGGAGTTAATCTATGTCAGTAAGCACAGTGACAATGGTTGCCCAAGCTATAAATAAGGTCATAAACAACAGGATTTTGGATGACCTCAGGTTCATGGAGGGTAGGATGAGGAAGATCAGTATTGGAATAGTCAAATTGAAAGGTAACAAAAGCATAAAGATTTCAGTAAAGATTAGTTTGGGTGTTGTTAGGTGATGCAATTGTTGACTTGCTCGCCGAACTGGTAAGTTTGTTGACAAACATTTCATCACCATGCTAGGTAGCATCATCAGTGTGCCTCCAGTGAAGCATTGGTGTTCGATCCCGCTTGCTATTTATGTGTCTTGGTTTGTTGGGGTGGGTGGCATCACTTCCGGATTTGCTTCTTAGTGGTTGGTATGTGGGGTCCAGATCTAAATGTTTGTCAATGGAGTTCCGGTTTGAGTGCTAGGCCTCCAAGAGTTCTCATGCATGTCTTAGCTTGGCTTGTCTTAGGATGGCTGTGTCGTACCAGTTGAATTGATGTTCCTCTTTGTCTGTGTGTATTGAAATAAGTGATAATTGGTCATGTCTCTTGGTAGCTAATTGGTGTTCATGAATCTTGATGGCTAGTTTCCGTCCAGCTTGCCTTATGTAATGTTTTTAGTAGTCTTTGCATGGTATCTTGCAAATAATATTGGTTCTGTTAGTTGCAGTTGTTGGATCCTTCATTCTAATCAGCAGCTGTTGTAGTGTAGCCACCATGATTCCTGGGAGGCAGAGTAATCTGGTGGTCAATTCAGATACGTCCTTGATATATGGAAGGGTGACTAGTACACAGGAAGGCCACCCATATGGATCAGGTACTCAACTACAATAGCAATCATCCCAATAACCACAAACAGAACTGCACCAAAACCCTGTTCAAGTCAGCCACAACACACTGCAGCGCCCCAGAGCTACAAAAAGCCGAGGAAGAATACTTATACAACATCTTTAGAAACAACGGGTACCTAAAAAAAGCAGTCTGTCAATACATACACAACATACCACAACAGGAAGGCACAACACGTTCAGAGACACTAGTCACCCTTCCATACATTAAAGATGTATCTGAAGACATCAGCAGATTACTCCACCTCCTAGGAATCATGGTAGCCCACAAACCGACAGTTACACTATGACAGCTACTGATGAAAATAAAGGATCCAACAACCATAACTAACAGAACCAACAGTTTTACAAGATACCATGCAAAGACTGCCAAAAGTATTATGTAGGACAAACCAGAAGTAAACTAGCCATTAGGATTCATGAGCACCAGCTAGCTACCAAGAGACATGACCAACTATCACGTATTGCAATACACACAGACAAAGACGGACACCAATTTGACTGGGACAACATAGCCATCCTAGGACAAGCCAAGCAAAGATACGCACGAGAATTCCTGAAGGCCTGGCACTCAAACCAGAACTCCATTAAACACATGTAGAACCGGACCCCATTTGCCAACATCTAAGAACAAATCTAGAAGTGATATTACCCACCCCAACAAACCAAGAGGCATAAATAGAAAGCAGGACAGAACACCGACGCTTCACTGGAAGCACACCGTTACCTACTATAGTGATGAAACGTTTACAAACAAACGTACCAGCCCAGCGAGCAAGATAACAACTGTGTCAACAACCCGAACTACAAATCTTTTCAAAAACATTGTCAGATTATGTTTCAGAGGTGAAAATAAACGATCTTCATGATGGCGCAGATAATATGGTCGGAAGTTCATCTCAGGGTCAGATATGGTATCAAAGTTGCCAAGGAGCAGAATGGGGTCAGGAGCTAGGAAATGGCGTGTGGAACAGGCACCAGAAACAATACTTTCAGCCTTCCAAATACTTAATTGAAGAAAATATCCGCTCATCCAGTACTGGACACTGGACAAGCAATTTGACAATTTGGAGACAGTGGAGGAGTCAAGAGAGGTGTTGGGAGGTGGACTTGTTTTCTGGGTGTGTTTGGATTATGTTGTTAAGACTATTCAGCAGATGAGAATTTGAAGGAGACGATGGATAGATCCTTGATGACACCAGAAGTGATAATGAAGCATCATGGAATCCTAGCGTACAGGAGAGGCCTTTCAGCCCATCAAGCTTCTCCTGCCAAAGCTACGATAAATCCACAATAGTCCCAACTTATAGCTCGAGGCCCATACCCTTGAACGTTATGACAGTATGACTTTTCAAGTGTGGGGAAGAGAAGCAATTAATAACAATTCTCTAGCAGTGATTAAGTAAATGATAATGGAAACAGAGTGGATGATACCAGAATGGTATTCCTGAGGATGATGTTATCATTGTGTCAAAGGCCCTGGGCAGGTTGAAAAGGGAGGAAGGAAAGTTACCTTTATTACAGTTACATAGGATTCATTTATTTTCTCCCCATGTCTGCATAGGTTTCTTCCAGATGCTCCAGTTCCCTCCCACAGTCCAGAGATGTGCAGGTGAGATGGATTGGCCATGCTAAATTGCCGATAATGTCCAAGGATGTGCAGGCTGGGTGTATTAGCAATGGGAAAAGTAGGGTTAACAATCATGGGGCTGGATGAACACAGCAGGTCAAGCAGCATCATAGGAGCAGGAAAACGTGACATTTCGGGCCTAAACCCTTCATCAGAAATGGGGGAGGGGGAAGAGGGTTCTGAAATAAATAGGGAGAGAGGGGGAGGTGGATAGAGGATGGATAGAGGAGAGGATAGGTGGAGAGGAGGCAGACAAGTCGAAGAGGCGGAGATGGAGCCAGTAAAAGTGAGTGTAGGTAGGGAGGTAGGGAGGAGATAGGTCAGTCCAGGGAGGATGAACAGGTCAAGGGGGCGGGATGATGTTAGTAGATAGGAGATGGGGGTGTGGCTTGAGGTGAGAGGAAAAACAGGTTAGGGAGGTGGAGATGAGCTGGGCTGGTTTTGGGATGCGGTTGGGGGAGAGGAGATTTTGAAGCTTGTGAAATCCACATTGATGCCACTGGGCTGCAGGGTTCCCAGGCTGAATATGATTTGCTGTTCCTGCAGCCTTCAGGTAGCATCACTGTGGCATTGCAGGAGGCCCAGGATGGACACGTCATCTGAGGAATGGGAGGGGGAGCTGAAATGGTTCGCGACTGGGAGGTGTAGTTGTTTGTTGCGAACTGAGCGCAGGTGTTCTGCAAAGCGGTCCCCAAGCCTCCGCTTGGTTTCCCCGATGTAGAGGAAGCCACAACGGGTACAGCGGATGCAGTATACCACATTGGCAGATGTGCAGGTGAACATCTGCCTGATGTGGAAAGTCTTCTTGGATCCTGGGATTCGGGTGAGGGAGGAAGTGTGGGGGCAGGTGTAGCACTTCCTGCGGTTACAGGGAAAGTGCCGGGTGTGGTGGGGCTGGAGGGGAGTGTGGAGCGGACAAGGGAGTGGCGGAGGGAGTGGTCCCTCCGGAAGGCAGATAAGGGTGGGGAGGGAAAAATGTCTTTGGTGGTGGGGTCTGATTGCAGATGGCGGAAGTGTTGGAGGATGATGCGTTGGATCCGGAGGTTGGTGGGGTGGTATGAGAGGACGAGGGGGATTCTTTTTTGGTTATTGTTGCGGGGACGGGGCGTGAGGGATGTGTTCCGGGAAATGCAGGAGACACTGTCGAGGGCATTCTCGACCACTGTTGGGGGGAAGTTGCGGTCCTTGAAGAATGAGGACATTTGAGATGTGCAGGAGTGGAATGTCTCATCCTGGGAGCAGATGCGGAGGAGGCGAAGGAATTGGGAATAGGGGATGGCATTTTTGCAGGAGGGTGGGTGGGAGGAGGTGTATTCCAGGTAGCTGTGGGAGTCAGTGGGCTTGAAATGGACGTCTGTTTCTAGGTGGTTGCCCTAGATGGAGACCGAGAGGTCCAGGAAGGAGAGAGAAGTGTTGGAGATGGTCCAGGTGAACTTCAGGTTGGGGTGGAAGGTGTTGGTGAAGTGGATGAACTGTTCGAGCTCCTCGTGGGAGCACGAGGCGGTGCCGATGCAGTCATCAATGTTACGGAGGAAGAGGTGGGGTTTAGGGCCAGTGTAGGTACGGAAGAGGGATTGTTCCACATGACCTACAAAAAGTAGGGTTACAGGGATAGGGTAGGGGAATGGATCTGGGTGGGATACTCTTTGAAGAGTGGGTATGGACTTGATGGGCTGAATGGCCTGCTTCCACACTCTAAAGATTCCATGATTTGTTACACATCACCAAAGCTGTCCTTGTACTGTGGCAGCAGCAGAAAACTGAAAAGAGGGGTTTAAACCTGATGGGAGTGATTCTAGGAAAAATAAACAAGAACTTAACGAGATGATATCATTCTCAGGACGTTGAAGAGGAAAGGGAAGTTGGAGATAGGGTAATGGTTTGCAAAGATGGTGGGGTCAAGGGTTTGTTTTTGAGGGGAGGGACAGTGCTGGCAGATTTAAAGGGGGGACAGACAGCACCTGCAGAGAATGAGAACCATTAAGAATGTCATCTAACACAGGGACCATGTATATGACCTATTTAACGATGCCTCACTTCATGCAAGTCACGCGTAGCTTACAAACAGACCTTAACAGATTCAACCTCTGTCACCCAATCGCTGTTGTACTAATTAATATATACAAGCTTAACCTCACTGTTCAAGCTCAGTATTAGTACATTTTTAATAGTTCAATATAAAAACAATTTACAAAAAAAAGTATGTTTTTTTCTTTCTGGTCTAATTGAGTTTGACAATTCCCTGATCCTTTTTTCCTTCATTTCTTTGTGATAAATGGGATGTTGGTGATTCCTCTTCTCATTGACATGATTAAATCTGCAGTTATGTCATCTTGCAGCTGCTAATTTCAATGATATCTCGACTGCACATCCTGTTAACGAAATGTGACACACCAAAGCATCTCCTGTCTACTGGAATTATTTCTGATTTTGTTTAATTTCATTTGAAGATCAGCAAAAATGATTGAACCAGATTGTTGAACTTCATGTAATATGAGACAGTGAAATACCAGTGACTAATGTGCAGGACCATTTGTAAAATTTGTTCGCCTATCATCAGGAATGGGTTCCGTTATCTAATTTGAAGACTGAAAGAGACACCGTATGTTTATTAAACAGCCGGGCAGAATTTATTTAGTTCTGCCTTTTTGCAAACTTTTAGCTTTCTTAACAGTTTAATACACTGAGTCAACAAAGTGCTATAGTCCATATTGTTACAGATTTGAAATAGGGAAGCTACATGTTAGATTTGATGAGTCTTCATATATTGTTAGCTGATAAATTTAGCAACTATACATTTTTTATTACTTACATTAGAATTTAATCTAATTTCCATTATCTGTGACTTGTCAATTTACAGATAATTCAGCAGAAAACTAACTGAGTCCACAGGTACATCAATAGAAATTACAGAAGTGTCACAAAATATCTTCGTGTGAGTTAAAGAACTATGCACATACTTTAGTGTATGATTTTTAGTGCACATGCATTATGTTATATGTGCTTATGCATCTTTTTACATATCAACAGTGAGTGCACGGGATAGACAAGTTGTAATCATAGGGCAGAATTTTGGCATTCCCTGTTGGCAAGTTTGCGAGTAAGGGGCCTGTTGGAATTCTCAGGGTAGCCTTCCTGGAACCTTTTCTTCTGGCAACCCTTGACGTAATTGTGGAAGATGGGCAAAGCTTGTGGTGGTCCATCCATTCTAACTCCAATTGAGGCCTGTAATTAGCTCTGTGGCTCAGTGGTTAGTAATACTTGCCTCACAGCAGCAGGGACCCTGGTTCTATTCCGACCATGGGTGTCTGTCTGTGTAGAGTTTGCACATTCTCCCTGTATCTGTGCAGGTTTCTGTTGGGTGCTCCAGTTTTTTTCCTGCAGTTCGAAGATGTGCAGGTTAGCTGGATTGGCCATGCTAAATTGCCCATGGCATTCAGGAATGTGTAGATTAGGTCAATTAGCTATGCTAAATTGTTCTGTAGTGTCTAGAGATATGTAGGGTAGGTGGATTAGCCATTGCAAATATGGGGATAGGATGGGAGTGCTGGGTTTGGGTTAGAGGGCCAGTGCAGACTCGACAGACCAAATGGCCTCTCCCCTCTGTGTAGAGATTCTATGAAGCAGCTACTTATGAATGGCATCCCTCTTGACTGCAATTTTTCAGTTGGTGGGAAGAGTTCAAAGGGTGGGGAGTCCCGGCAGCTAATCCTGTTCAGGTCTTGGACTAGAAAGGATGTCTTGATGCCTCTATCACCCCAGCTTTCCAGATTGGATGCCACTGCCTCAGGGCTGCAGATGTTTGCCCCGCCTAACCTTGTCAATATGACCCCCCAGTATGCTCTGCTGCTCACCATCTCTGGCCTCCTCCCCCATCCCTGCCGTCGTCTAAGACTTCGAACCTGGGATTGATTGTCACTTTAGGAATGGCCACTATTCCCGATGGCGCTATTGGGACTACAGATTGTTCGGCCAATCAAACGAGCCAGCCACTCTCGGAGGCAAGACTTCGTCCCAAGGGACTGAAATCTGACCTCTATCCAATTAGATGGCGACAGGGCAACAGGCCTTGCTGGGAATGCAGACTTCACTGTATCTTGAATGACAGGGCAAAAAAAAAAAAAATGGACTTGTAAAATTCAAACTAACATCTGGTTGCAGAATTTGGCTCCTTGGGGCCTAGTTTTAAGCACTTCAAAGGCCATTTTGACTCCAAATTGGTATGCATGCAATCCTGGTGTGAACCACATTAAATGCCATTTTGGAGAAGTTATTAATGCTTTCTGAGGTAAAATCCACCAGGAGTATGTAACATGGGCAAGTCGTAATGTCAATGAGTTTGTCATAATGATTTCAATTTAAGTGCTGCCATTTTAGAGCTCACTGCTTTAGCTAATGCTGTTTCTTAGACATGGGGCACAGCTGAACATGCATTTAGTAGCAAGGAATAAGGGCCCCAAATCACGTCAACACTATTTAAAGGCGATATCACTTACTTACAGCAGGTTTCCTGTTTTTTTTCTATGGATATTGTTGGAATTGTCGAAGTATTTAGCTACTTTGAATGTTCTTTTAATTGACAGGTTTTCATTTTACAGAATGTGCTCACTGTAAAAGTTTACAGCTTTGAGTTTAGTTTCATTTTAATGGTGCGAATGGTAACATTTATGCTAAGTATGGAAGTAATGCAAACAGTACTCCAAATGTAGCAATCTCAGGACTGAGGCAATGGATTTGGATATTTCAGGATTTATAAAAATTGAGAGTGAGTTAAGGAGGATTACATCGATACCTGGTTTTCCAGCACCGCCAGTTTTGCAGTTGCTGGATTTGAGGTATTCTATCTTAAAGATTGCATTCATATAGTTCTTTTCATGGCCACTGGATGTCTCAAAGCCTTTTACAGCAAATGAAATACTTTTGAGGTACAGTCACTTTCTCAATGTTTGAAACGCTACTGCAATTTGCAGACAGCAAGTTCCTAAAGATGATCTTTGTCATAATGACCAGATGATCTATTTTTGTTTTGTTGATTGAATGATAAAGAATAGCTATGGAAGATTCTTCTGCTCTTCTTCCAATGTTTGATCTCTTAGTCTGTTGTCTAAGGGTGTTAAAGGTTGAAAGGGTTAATGCTGAAGGGTGCCTTAGCATTGCCCAATATGATGTCATGTGGACTGGTGGGCAGTACAGGATCTTGGAAGAGCAAGATCCAACATCTTGTTCTACCTCAATCTCTGCAACAATGTCTATTACATCTGTCTAACCTGTAACTAATTGCTCACATGTAATAAACAACTTCTTGTTCAATAGAAGAGCCTCTGCTAGTTAGACCAAGAAGTGATTTACTTTTCCTACAATGGCACTTGAACAGACAGAACAAAATAATGGTGTTATTCCTCCGCTCCTACAATGTTCTCCATTATGAGTTATCCCATTTTAGACTGTAAGGGACCCACATTTGATTTCACTTATCTGTTTCTTTAATATACTTATAGAAGCTCTTACAGTCCACTTTTATTTTCCTTGTAAGTTTATTCTCATATTTTGGTTTTACTCTTTGCATCAATCCTTTGGTTCTCCTTTGCTGATATACAAACTTTTCCCAATCCTCAGATTTGGTGCTTTCTAATAACATCATGTGATTCCTCTTTAGATCTAATACGATCTTTAATTCAGTTTGTTAGCCATGAATCACCACTTTTCCTGTTGTATTTTTCCACCAAAAAGGAGTGTATAATTGTTGCAATGCATGCCTATCCAATACCATGTTTTTTAATGAAGTTACCCAATCTACGGAAGTCAATTCACACCTCATAATCTTCAAATCTTAAGACATTGGTGGCAGCAAAATTACCCCCAGTGAGGCACAGACTCTATTTAATTGCACATATTGGACCATAACATGACAGACACAATGAGCAGATGTAACACAGGACAGGACATGTTGCTGGTAGAGGGAGGAATAGGATGGAGAGAAGTTCTCCCAGCTGACTAGGCTATATCTGTCCATCAGATTCAGGAAGAAATTGTAATAATTGAGCCTCAGGGAAGAACAGTGTTCCAGATACCTCTACTTTACCGAGGAGATCCTCACTGAAAGCCACCTGCTACTATGGCTAAAATTGACACCATTGTCAGTGGCTGTAAAAGTGACGATGCCATGAACTGTTGTGCATTGAGTTCCTTCCAGGCTCGAGCAAGAGATATTTGTGACATCTCCCAGTTTACTGTCAACCTTTGCTTCAGAAAGAAAACTTGACATTCCAAGAGAGCTAAACACCTTTTATTTTTTCTTCCAGAGCGCAGCTGGTGAAGCAAGTATTCATCTCTGCCATATTTCTAGGCTTTTCCATGGTGCAAGGAGCCAATGACTACACACAAGGCACTCTGCAGGAGCTACATGTAGATTCTGAGATTAACTATATCTGAAAGGAACACGTCACTTCCATGCCATCATATGCAACCTATTATTTGGATCAATCACTCCCTCCACCACCAATGCTCATTAGCAGCAGTGTCTACCATCTATAAGATGCACTACAGGAATTCACTAATGCTCCTTAGACAGCACATTCAAACACATGATCAGTAATATCTGGAAAGACAGGGTAGCAGATATATGGGAACATCACTATCTGCCACTCACCATCCCGACTTGGAAATATATCAATATTCCTTCACTGTTGCAGGCTTAAAATCCTGGAAGTCCCTCCCACCAACACTGCGGGTGTCTCTACAGCAAAGACGCTGAAGTGATTCAAGGACAAGGCTCACCACCAACTTCTCGAGGGTAACTAGGGAATGGGCAATAAATGCTGGCTTCCCAGCAATGCCCACATCCCATGAATAAACAAGTGAAATGTTTGAGTGAAGTGGTTGTCACATGAATAGCTGGTGCTGCGCGCACACAGAGATGTGGCTGTAAGACATACAGCAGTGCTAAGTGTGTGAAAGTGAGATAATGCGAGTATGAGTCATGATTGATAGAGGTTGTTGGTAGTTGAGCGATGGGGTTGTAGTGCATCGAATATTGAGCTTTGTGTGAGATTACTAGCGCCGTGATGGGATCGAGCTTTTAAGGATGAATTTGCTGACTTCAACCATTCATGCAAGGTCATTGAACTTACAAAACTGCATCCAGGGCTCAGGATTATCTGCTGGCTTTCACTTCTAAGATTATTTACTTTCCTTGTGCAGTTTCTTTGAAACTAGAAAATCTCTTTCTTTCTTTTGAGGTGTTTAGTGAGCTGCCAGACCACCTCCAAGCATGCTGGCTTCTTTGAGCTCAGATTTTCTTCTAGACACAATGGTGGCTCCTGTTCCAGCCAGAATGCACTCCCCCTTTCTCAGTTAAAGGATGTCATTAAGTAGTATAAGCTAATCTTGAAAAGCAGAGGCCTCACCTAAACTTGGACCTAACAAGAAGTGTAACTACTCAATAGCACATTTAGTATTGGCTACATGTAGCAATCATGCAAATGATCAGGAATCATATTGGGTATTAGCACAATAGAAACACAGAAAATAGATACAGGAGTAGGCTGTTTGGCCCTTTGAGCCTGCTCCACTATTCAGTATGATCATGGCTGATCATTCAACTCAGTGCCATGTCACCCTTTCGCCCTAAGATCTATATCTAACTCTTTCTTGAGAACATTCAATATTTTGGCTGCAGCTGCTTTCTGTGGCAGAGAATTCCACAAGTTCATTACTCTGACTTGGAAATATGTTGCTGTTCCTTCACTGTCACTGGGTGAAAATGTTGGAATTCCCTCTCTAAGGGCATGATTGATCAACCTGTAGTGTGTGGACTGCAGCGGTTCAAGAAGGCAGCTAGCCACCACCTTTCTTAAGGGCAACTAGGGACAGGCAATAAATGCTGACCAGCCAGTGACTCCCACACCCCACAAGTGAATAAATAAAACATACTATTTACCTTCTTGTCAACCTGCTGCATGTTCATTTACATGACTCCCACATCTCTTTTTGGTGTGGTGGAATTCTTCTCTAATAAATATCACCCTCAGCAGTCGTAATGCTCCTGAGCTAGAACTTATAAAGTGGCTGAATCTGGAAGGTTAATAAATTGGGATTGAGGGCACTTTCTGCAGTGCAGCATGAGAAGTCAATTGAATACTATTAAGCTGCATAGTTCTCCCAATTTCAAAGCAGCTGTTGGGCTACCTAAATTAAATTGGAACTAGTTAACAAAATTCTGATCAACCAGTATCTTTTATTCTCTCTTCCTGTGTGCAAGCTACTGGTGTCTACTTGGCAACTGTTCACATTGGCATCTTTAAAATCAGAGTCTATTGTGTTTAAAATTGCATGTGCAGTCCTGCATCTCTTTGGCTGTGGTTCAACAATGTTCTGATGCATCCTGAAAGCAACATGGTGGTGAGGCTGAATAATTTCTCCCAAGAAGTGTCTCACCAATGATAATTGACTATCTATCGCCAGAGAATTGGAAGCAATCCCCTTCTCAGTATATCCCTGGAGAAAGTTCTCCACCTGTGGGAATGCATAAAAGGAATCATCCTGACATGAATCTCCCTCTATTTCCCTTATTGTGCTCCCCTTGTGCTGACTTCAAAGCCCTCACCACAGAGCTGCAAACCATCAGCTCCTTTTTCTCATGAGCAAGGAATCTCAAATTTACTCTGTGGATGTGCAGGAATGTTGTAAGACAGCTTCGGCTCATGGAGATGTCACCAATTTAAAAATAACACTGTTCAACAGCTGCAGGCTTTTTTCCCAGGCTGTGCAAATGCCATCATTCAGAAAGCACAAAGTGCTGCTGTAAATCTGCCATAATCAAAGATTTCATCACAGTAAAGCTGCAGTTACTGGCTGCTGCATGTGATGGAAGCAGTAGGTGTTCTGTTTATCTCTAAACGGTGGGCGATGATTATGTTGAGAGAAGTAGTGTGTGCATACTAATCAGTAAAACAAAAATTCCTGTTAATTCTATAACTTAAAGTCATAGATATTTTACAACATGGAGAAAGGTCCTATGGCCCATTGTGTCTACAAAGTCATCAAGTATCTGAAATGTCAAATACCACGGGACATGCTTTTAAGGTGAGAGGGGGAAAATTCAAAGGAGATGGGAGGGGTAAGTTTTTTACACAGAGTGTGGCAGTTGCTTAAATGTGCTGTCAGGGATGGTGGGGGAGGCAGATGAGATAGGGGTATTTAAGGGACTTTTCAATAAGCGCATGAATATGCAGGGAATGGAGGGATATGGACTAAGGGCAAACAAAAGCAGTTAGTTTAATTTGTGTCAAGTTCATCACAACATCGTGGGCTGAAAGGCCTGTTCTTGTGCTGTACTGTTCTCTCTTCTAACTGTCTGTTCTAATCCTATTTACCAGTACTTGGCCCATAGCCTTGTCTGCTATAGTGTTTCAAGTGCTCATCTAAACACTGCTTAAATATCTTGATGGTTCTTACCTCTATCACCCTTTAGACAATGAATTCCAGACCCCACTACCCACTGGGTGAAAAATAATTCATCAAGTTCCCTCGAAACGGGAATTCATCTAAATCATCATAATTCATCTAAATTCCCTTTGGGTGGCACGGTGGCTCAGTGGTTAGCACTGCTGCCTCACAGTGCCAGCAACATGAGTTTGATTCTGCCCTTGGGCGACTGTGTGTGGAGTTTGTACATTCTCCCTGTGTCTGCGTGGGTTTCCTCCGGGTGCTCTGGTTTCCTCCCACAGTCCAAAGATGTACAGGCTAGGTGGATTGGCCATGCTAAATTGCCTATAGTGTTCAGGGACGTGTAGATTAGGTGGGTTACAGGGGGATGGGTTTGAGAGGATTCTCTGAGGTTTGGTGTGGACTTGTTGGGCCGAAGGGCCTGTTTCCACACTGTAGGTATTCTATGACCTAAACCTTCTGCTTATAACCAGGGGCACAGTTTTAAGGTAATTGACCGCTCTACTAAGGGAGAAAGTTTCTCACCGTCTATCCTGTCTATGCCCCTCAAAGCTTTTTATACCTCAAACAAGTCTCTCCTCACTATTCTCTGCTCTAAGGAAAACAATCCCAGTCTATCTAGTTTCTCTTCATCACTCCAACTTAGGCAACATCTTGGTATATCTCCTCTGCACCTTCTCTAGTGCAAATCATGTCCTTCTTATAGTGAGGAAATTAGAACATCACACCGTAATCCAACTGTGGTCTAACTAACATCATGTTCAGGTCCATTATAATCTCCTTGCTATCGTATTCTATGTTTTGACTAATAAAGGCATGTATCCAAAATGCCTTCTTAACCCCACTGCTACCTGTCTTGCTGCCTTCAAGGATCTATGAATATGTATACAAAGGTCCCTCTGATCCTTAATACTTCCTAGAGTCCTACCATTCGACATGTATTCCATTGCCTTGTTATTCCTCCCAAAATGTATTACCTCACACTTTTCAACTTAGGTAAAAATATTTCCACTTGCAGCGATGGATACTATCCAAACCACAATACCTCATTCTTCCTGACTTCAGTGTTTTGTCCTTTACAATTGTATAACACATGGTAACATGGCCTCTGTTCTATTCTTAGGGACCTACTTAACTACACGACCTGTGTGTAGACTACCAACTGCAAATGATTCTGTATGGACATATCTTTATCTATTGTCTCTTGGCATGAATTCTCATTATTCTGTCCTGCTGAAAAAAGAAGAATATGATGAAAAACAACCCCACTGAAAGTAGCTCTCTATTGACCTTTTACTTTTCAGAAGTTCATCTCCATGAAAACCCAAGGTTACTTTGGTATTTCTTAGAATTTAATAATGTAATAACAGAACACCATTAACCTGTGTCTATTGATACCCGAAAGAATGGGCTGTAGAAGCAATAATTATCAACCAAAATTTTAAAGCAAGTGATTAAAGCTAGCAAACGCACAAAAATGAAAGTTTGGATAGATGCATTTAAAAATTAACAAACAAAATATTTGTTTTGTAATTTTAAAAGTTTTTATTGTGCAAATGTATGCGCCTGTGCAGAATGAAAAGTATTCAAAGGTGAACACAAGCTGTTGAGTATTATCAGAGGATTGTTGGTGTCAGCAAACACTTTGGACCAATTAATCCATTTCTGAAGTGCTCTTCACCTTACTATTGTTCTCAAAAGGACATTGAAAAGAATAAAACGTACGTTTTTCCCAGCAAATGGATCATCACAGTGTCCGTCATCTTTCATAGATGGAGGGATGCCAACAATATGACTATAATGTATTACAGGAAAAGTAAGTCAAGCTTATTTTGTTAGTTTAATGTACATATATGGTTTAATGGAGGCTAAATATATGAACATGTAGACAATGTCTTTCAGATATTTAATTTCCTACTCTTTGACTTTAATTCAACTTCCATAAACAAAAAGAATTCACAGAATCCTTTGAAGCCTGTTGACCTGCCTTCCCCATGCCATTGCCCTTCCCCGACTTGACTCCTGTTTCTCTCTTGTTTCTTTCCAAAGACGTCTCTGAACCCATTTCATTCAACATACGCATCTACCCCTCCTTTTCCTTTGCAAAAAGCTGCCAAATTTCAATGAAACAAAATAAAACTTTTGATACTGGAGGTCTGAAACCAACATAAACAGAAATTGCTGAAGGAACCCGACAGGACAGGCAGCATTTGTGAAGAGAAAACAGATGTTTTGAGCCCAGTGACCATCTTTAAAATTGAGAGCAGCTAGGAAAAGATGGTAGTTATCTTGATAATGGGGGTCGTTGGGGGGAGGGGAGGAAAGTGAAGAAATGAATGGATAACATCAAATGAGCTGAAGGATGAATTGAAACTGAAGGGCAGGACAGCGTGACATAGTGCTGACAGATCGAGAAATCGAGAGTGTGCATCTCGTGGCACATGGCACCTAGAGCTGATCTCAGGTTGGTGATGAGGACAGTTGTCTAAGGACCATTGCGCTTCACGGAGATGCTTGTCACCTTGGGTAAATTCAAAGCATGAAAGATGAAACTTGAAATGGAATCCATGCAGGGTGAGTCTGAACCAGAGTCAACCATTAATGAATGAGATGTGGTTGTGAAAGTGAGTTTCAGCAAATTCCTTGTCAAACACTAGGAAGTAAAAATGAAAGTAATGATAGTTAACAAGAAGAAAGATTAAAATGGAAATCCTGTCAGAGAGAGGAGCAGAACTTCTTCAAGGTGGCCATACCTGGCAGTGAATTACACAGTAAAATAGAACAAAGGTTTGCAGAAGGTGGAGATCTGAAACAAACCAAAAACAGAAATTACTGAGAAACTGAACGAGCCTAGCAGCAGCTGTGAAGAGAAAACAGTATTAACGTTTAGAGTCCAGTGACCTTTCTTCAGAACTGATAGCAGCTAGGATTTTTTAAAATATTAACTCATGGGTCATGGTGTCACTGTCTGGCCAAAATTTATTGCCTGCCCCTTGTTGCCCTTGAGATGCTGGTGGTGAGCTTCTTTCTTGAAATGTTGCGTTCCACCTGCTGTGGATTGACCCACAAGGCTGGTAGGAAGGGAATTCCAGATTTTGACCTGGTGACAGTGAAGGAATGGCAATATATTTCCAAGTCAGGATGGTGAGTGGCTTGGAGGAGAACTTGCAGATGGTGATCTTCCTAATATTTGCTGCTTTATCTTTATAGATGGAAGTAGTTGTGGGTTTGGAGGTTCTGTCTTTGGCTAATTTCTGCAGTGCATCTTGTTGATGGTACACACTGCTGCTATTGAGTGTTGGGGGTGAAGGGAGTGAATGATCAAGGATGTAGTCCCAACCAAGCGGGCTGCTTTGTTCTGGATGGTGTCAAGCTTCTTGATTGTTGTTGGGGCTGCACTCACCCATGCAAGTGGGGATTATTCCATCACACTTCTGACTTATGCTTGTAGATGGTGGATAGGTTATGATTGAATTTATGCTGAAGATGGGGGCCGTTGGTGGAGGTAGGGGGATGTGGAAGGGGAAGAAGCAAGTGAATGATGTTAAATGAGCCAAAGAATGAAATGGAACTTGGGGTGCAGGACAGCCCTGAGGCAGTAAGAAGGGGTGCTGAGAAAGGATGAGAGTGTGTTTATAGCATCACATGGCGTTGCATATGGATCTTAAGATGCAGCAAGAACAGCTGTCTGAGTACCACTGTACATCATGGAGATATCCATGGTCCTGGATGGAATTGAAACACTAACTTTCCTACTCAGCCGTCATTTTTACTCATACCATACGTGGTTTCCTTTTCTCAAATACTGTCCTCATCTCTTTCAAAATGATCGTCACTACCCATGCTGTAATAATGTCTGCAATATCTGCAATGTCTTTGCAAATTTCCAAATCATTTCCAATCGTGTTCTTTATAAATTGTCACTTTGCAAATTTATCTATGTTTTTCATACCGTTTCCTGTTTAAATCATATCAGTCAGATTTCTGTTTTATTCTGGTTGCCAACTCTCATTAGGCCAATTCAGGGAGGTAAGGTTACATGGCATGACATGAGGTCCCATGACATTTACCACATTTACAAATGCTTTAAAGTTACTTAATCGATTGACACCTCTCCTTTGGTGAGGGTGTTAATAAATGTTGTTACCATTTTATCACAGACTGTGAAGTTTAAAGAAGGAATCCAACAACCCAGCAATTAAACAAAAGAACGATGCCATCAGATTACATGGTTTTAAATGAAAGCAAACCTATGGTATATGAAAAATAATTGTGAAGACAAACACTAGTAACTTAACACTAAAATTGTAAAGAATATGCTACAAACTCATTTCTGCATTTTACTTTCCCCCACGAGTTCCCTTATCTTCTGAAAATTATTAGGATTATTCACTTTTCCTGGGACCAACAAAAACGGTATAAGCTCACAACATGTAAGTGCAGAAATAAACTATTCAGCCTGTAGAGTCTGCTCCACCATTAAGTGAAAACATGGCTGAATATGCTATTCCCTGTAGAATTTTCTTGGATTCTTTTCAATATTCTACCTATTCTTCTGAGGTCAGACTCTGTGGGGGCCCTACTATTAATTGTTTACCTGTGCAAACTTCCACAATTTACTTTCTCAAACTGACTATGGTAGATGGATGCCTCAGCTCATTGTTCCAGTTGCTGACAGATATCCAATTGTCCGCTACAACATCCCAAGCTGACTTGTTGACTGCTTTCTGTCATAAGGCACTGCTGGAACCAACTAGATCAAAATTTCCAGCTACCTTTCCCTCACAAAACCAAAGTGAACCACATTCTGTTGATGAGCAAACATAGTTAAGTCAAACAAAGACCCTCCTAATCCAAGCTCCAGCCTGAATTAATGACAGACATGACCTGTTCCCACATAAAAATCCGAATTAGTTACCTTAAAATTTGAATATTTTCCTTAAATTTTTGTCCTATCTATTTACTCTACTATGAGAAAACACAAAACACAATACAAAAGGATATCCTATTCCCATGTATACATGGGAGTCCTGAGATCTGAGATTTAAACCTATTGTCGACAATTGTTAATGTCTTTTGATCTGAAAAGTATATGGATATTTCAAGACCTTTCTTTGATCTGGGTCCCACATGGTCTACTTAAATCTTATGAAGACAACTGTTGGCATCTTATCTCAGTTAGACTTAGAGAAGGGCCATTCATTGTGAATTGCTTTCATACTTCTCTGATCTTATTAACTAAGATTATCTTTTGAAAGGTAGATGCATGCAATTTATTTACCGACTTCTCAGTTTTGTTTTGCCCATTTATCCTACATTTAACACTTCAATTCCTAATCTAAAAGTTACATTCCAGAAATGTGGTAATTATAACCTTAGACTTTTTTATTTTAATCCTTAGCCTCTTCAACATGACATATTCAAACAAAACCATCCTGTTTATTCTCTGATGTCCAGTTCTGTTGGATTGCCCTTGTTTGGTTTCCATTTTATGTCCTAATCCAGATCAGAAGATTCCCAATGATGGTTTCTCTTCCTCATTTCTCAAGTCAATAAATTCATACTTTGATCATGGTCTAACCTTGCCCCTTTCTGGTTTCTTATATTGATACTGCTCCTTAGATGTAGCATATACAGACATAGAATAGCACCCACATCTACACAGATTGAAAAGGTTAAACAAGTTCTGTGCTGAACGTAACTTGTAATAATTCTCGAGGGTTTGATCCCAATAAGACCAATTGTTCTAACAGTGAGTATGAAGACACCGAAGCAAACTTCTTCAAATCATATGGACATATTAGCTGGGCCAACAAATACCTTTGGTCATATCTGTTTTCCTTTATGGCACGAAATCTTGACAATAAGTCGCAAGAATTAATAAATTTGAAACCAATAATCCGTAACAAAGTTTGAAATAAATTCAGCCAAATTTCTTAAGAATAAGTAGGAAAGGGGTTAAAAACAGCACCTAAAATACTTGCCTGAAGTCTGGAGAATGTTAAAATTTGGACAGCTAGATTTGTTTTTGACATATGTTGAATTACAGCTTTTGTGGGACGACAGAAATAGATTCAACTTTTTCAAGAACATCGGGCTGTCCTGCTGGAGTTTAAACAACAATTGCTCACAAGTAAGCAGCAGGCAGACACAAAAGAATGTTGGATCAGCCATTATTTGTGTATTCTCTGGTCAGTTCCCTTTCTCTGGAGTGTATACTGTGTCAGATGTTGAGGAATTGCAGACAGCTGAACAAGTCAGCAAAGTGGAGGTCAATGTAAATACCAGGTAGATAAGTATCACCTAAATCCTGGACAGAATCATGATTTACTGGAAAGACTGGAGTGATTCTTTCTTCATGTGCCAAAGTGAAAGATACTGCAATTTGTATGATGAAGAATAAGAACGCCATTAGCTCTTCAAGTCTTGTGTGAATACTGAAACTACGATATTGCCCGCAGTGCAGTTTTCAAAGTTCCATCTACAAAATGTATTCTTTTGAAGGTTAAAGTACAATAATGTAAGTCCAGTGTCTCGTCAATTGAGGTAGAGAGTTAGCTAAACCATTTAAGTTGCAACTAGTCAAAGCATGTGAACTGAATAAGTAGCAAGATCTAGTGGCAAAATTAGTGAAGATTTGTCCCAATCTTCAGGGCCTGATATAATATTCTAATATGATGTTCAAAACTATGGCATGTCCAGCTCAGAGCTTAGTTAAAACATGTAACTGAGTAATTGAGATTTCAGTTTTTAGCAATAATGTAATTAATAAAATTTGAGGAACAACAGACTAGCCACTGAACAACTAAGGGTACAATTGTGGAATGCTGTTATGTGATTAATTAATCGAGTATATGACCTAATATTTCATTTGCTTTATGTAAACATTTTCAAAACAGTTTTATCTTTGTTTCTTGAATGGGGAGAAAGATGGTAAAAATTCTTTCATGGTTTGACTGCTTGAATAGCCAGAGGACATCACTGCTGTTCCAGGCTTTTAATGTCCAACAATGACCACTGCAATCAGTTGCCATATCATTACACAGTGATAGAGGCAAAATCCTAACCAGAAAGATCTCTGTGAGACATCATGGTCAATGCTAAGTGACTTTGCTTTAGTACTGACCAAATGTCCAACCCATTATCCCAAGCATTAATCCATCTTGCTAGTACCAGATAGCCAGTTGTCCAGACTGGATCAGTCTCTAATCCAACAATCTACAGTCAATTCATTCAGAGACAGTAAGATGCTGGAGTCTGAGATAACACAATGTGGAGCTGGAGGAACACAGCAGGCCAGGCAGCATCAGAGGAGCAGGAAAGCTGACGTTTCAGGTTGGGACCCCTCTTCCACAGCTACACTGGCACTATGCCCCACCTCTTCCTCCGCCACATCGATGACTGTATCGGCGCCGCCTCATGCTCCCACAAGGAGCTCGAACAGTTCATCAACTTTACTAACACCTTCCACCCCAACCTCAAGTTCACCTGGACCATCTCTGATATCTCTCTCTCCTTCCTGGGTCTTTCTGTCTCCATCTCTGGTGATGACCTTGAAACTGATATCTATTTCAAGCCCACCGACTCCCACAGCTACCTAGATTGCACCTCCTTTCACCCACCTTCCTGCAAAAATGCAATCCCCAACTCCTAATTCCTCCATCTCCGCCACATCTGCTCCCAAGATGAAGCGTTCCACTCCCGAACTTCCTAGATGTTCTCGTATTTCAAGGACCACAACATCCCCCACTCAGTGGTCGAAAATGCCCTTGACCGCATCTCTTGCGTTTCCATACCTCAGCCCTCACACCCCCTCCCCGCAATAAAAACAAAGACAGAATTCCCCTTGTCCTCATGTATCACCTCATTAACCTGGATTCAAAGCATCATTATCCGCCAACTGCAATCTGACCCCACTACGAAGGATATATTTCCCTCCCCATCCTTATCTGCCTTCTGGAGGGACTGCTCTCTCCGCGAGTCCCTTGTCTGCTCCACACTCGCCACTAGCTCCACCACCCCTGGCACCTTTCCCTGCAACCGCAGGAAGTGCTACACCTGCCCCTACACCTCCCCCCTCACTTCCATCCCAGGCCCCAAAGAAACCTTCCACATCGAACAGATGTTCACCTGCACATCCGCACATGTGGTCTATTGTATCCGCTGCTCCCGATGTGGCCTCCTTTACATTGGTAAGACCAAGCAGAGGCTCGGAGACTGCTTTATAGAGCACCTACGCTCAGTTCACAAAAAATGGCAACACCTCCTAGTTGCGAACCACTTCAACACCCCCTCCCACTCCCTGGACGACATGTCCATCTTGGGCCTCCTCCAGTCTCACAATGATGCCACCCGGAAACTGGGGGAACGGCACCTCATATTCTGCCTTGGAAGCCTACACCCCAATGGTCTCAATGTGGACTTTACTAGCTTCAAAATCTCCCACCCCCGATCTCAGCCGAAGACCAGCACCACCTCTCATCCCCGCCTATCCGCTCCTCCCACCTCACTGACCAATCCCCACCACTACCTACCTGCTATCCTCGATCACGCCCCCACTTTATTTATTTCAGATCCCCCTTCCCCTCCCCACTTCTGAAGAAGGGTCCCGACCTGAAACATCAGTTTTCCTGCTCCTTTGATGCTGCCTGGCCTGCTGTGTTCATTCAGCTCTACACAGTGTTAGACAGTCAACTCATGACAGGTTGTACACCACATCCATGTGAAGTTTCAACTGTAGGAGGTCAGATCTCTTCAATCTCCAGTCTGTAACTGCTGGAGTTATCATATAAACCTATCTAGTTTACTGACGTCCCTGACAGGAAAGAATTCGGTTGTATTTACCCGGTCGGACTGACATATGACTTCAGACCTGCAGCATTGTGGTTGATTCTTACTGTCCTTTGAAATGGCCTAGCAAGCCATTCAGTTTGTATCAAACCACTAAGAGAAAGTCTAAAACCACTAAAATCATAAAAAAGTAAAGGAATGAAATCAGAGAAAAAACTTGACTTCCATCTAGGAACTGGATATGACAAGATCACATCAAGCCCTGCAAAGTCCTCTTCACTAACACGTTGGAGATTAGTGACAGAATTGGGAAATCTGGGTCATACTAATTCAACAACAGCCTGATATAGTCATATCCACACAATATACATTCCAGCCAGTGGCACAGATACCTTCATCACTATTGTTGAGTGTGGTCTGTCCATCCGGCCTGCAGATACCCCAGAGGGAGTGGTCTTGAAGTCCACAATACTGACTCCAGATACTATGAACTCTGGTGGCATCAGATCAAGCTTGGGAAGGAAAATTCCAGCTGGTTACCACTCTACCTCAGCTGGTTAACTAGTCATAGAATCACAGAGTTGTACAGCACGGAGCCAGACCCTTTGGTCCAACTCATCCATGCCGACCAGATATCCTAAATAACTCTAGTTCCATTTGCCAGCATTTGTCCCATATATCTCTAAATCCTTCCAATTCATATACCCATGCAGACGTCTTTTAAATGTTGTTATTGTACCAGCCTCCATCATTTCCATGGCAGGTCATTCCAAACACGCACCACCCACTGCATTAAAAAGTTGCCCCTTAGGTCCCTTTTAAATCTTTCTCTTCTCACCTAAAACCTATGCCTTCTAGTTTTGGACTCCCCCACCCCAGGGCAAAGACCTCAGCTGTTCATCCTCTCCATGCCCTTCATGATTTCATACACCTCTATAAGGTTATCCTTCAGCCTCCAACACTCCAGGGAAAATAGCCCCAGCCTATTCAGCCTCTCGCTATAACTTAAATCCTCCAACTAGGACATCATTATGTTGATTGCCATTGACTAGAAACTGATCTAGACCAATCACACAAATAATGCGCCGACAAAAGTAGGTCAGAGGTCAGGTGTTCCATGGCAAAATTTAGGCGCTTATCTAATTGCTTTTTAAAAGAATATATGGACTCTGCTTTAACAACAAGCTGTGGTGAGAATATCACTTTTCTAACACATACTTACACCGTTAATTTTCTAACCTTTGATTCTTACGGTTATCTTAAAATTATGCATCTTCTTTATCATCATTTACCTTATTATTCGGCTTCATAATTCTGAAGGGTGTGTCGTATGATCTCTCAACTTTATTCTTATTTCTGGATTTTTTTAAAAAATCTATAACTTTGTAAATCTTTCATGATAACCATGATGCACAATTCCATAAGCTTGTCAGGGTCTGCTTATGGCCACTCTTAGAATTCTTCCCAACTTGCTACCTGACAGATAACATTTTTGGCTACTTTCTTGGAGTCTCTCTTTTCAAATTTCATTCTTAGTTTTTATTCTTTTGTTTGACAGTCAACATTAATTCCCAATAATTTTGTACCTCTGTAGCCAAACAAATTTATTTTGGATCATTTCTCAATGTATATCAGTCCCAGAACCGCACACCAAATTCTGCAGATCAATGTCAGCACACTTTAATTTCTTCAGGTTTTACAGTTTCTCTATTTTTGCTTTTTCCAATACTGCTTTCTTGTGTTTTATAAACTTGTCCTGCATAGCTTGTTTCAATCTTTCTAACTCCATTTATTTTTCCATTCAAGTTGCTTGCTTTTACTCTCTGGCTTTACTGTTTTCCCTGCTATATTGATTTGAAACCTTCCCCACAGCTCTCAGCTAACCTCTATACAAAGGTATTTGCCCTAGATCTGTCCTGATGTAGCCTAATCATAGGTATGGTTCATTCCATTCATTCTCATCGAACAGGAAATCTGAGTGATTTCAGATATGTTCTTCTCTTTGGTGTAAATGTACAAGTCATCTGATGTGGATTGATGAAACAATATACAGATAGTACCTCGGTGAATACTAAATGTACGCATCTTGCCTCTACTGCTGCTGTTACAGACTGTATATAAGTCATGGGACTACTACATTATTTCCTGCTGAGGTGGTTCCGATTGGCAGCAGACCCATCCTGTAAATATTATATTGCAACAATTTAAACCCACATCGTTGGTCCAAACCACATTTCACTGCCCTAGACAGGTTGTTCCCGACCTGGCCGATGCATGCCATTGGGAACAATCTTCAGTCTACTATATTTAGTGTTTCAGTTTTTTTAATCTGTCTTCTAATGTCTTTCTGAAAGAGCCAAATCCCATTGCTCGTTGTGTTGATTCCAACATTAACCATGATGTCATGCTGTACCCATTCCCTTTGAAACAGTTCTGTGCCTACATTCTACATCCCCTATTCTCAGAAACTCATTATGTGTAGATACACAACTGACAATTCAGTCATCCCAATATTAAATCTCTCACGTTACCACGTTCTAGTAATTTTTCCACTTGCTGTCTTGGGCAGTCATTTTTTAAAAGTATCAATGGTCACCTTATGCAAGTGTTCTATGTTGAAAGCCAATTTTCTCACCCTTCACGAGAACACCTATATTTTCTTCTTAGTCTTCTTCTCAACCTGATGGATAATCACCTATTGACAATATTTATTCTCTGTTTCTCTTTCTCTCTCACTGCCGGTGAATTAATTAATCCTGTTACCTGCTTTCTAGAGGTCCCATCATTGCTTCAGTGTGATAATATCTCCAACTCTCTCTTAAATTCAGTAACTTTGAGTTCAAGTGCATGCGGCTGGAGATATTTCTGGCATATGTGTTTAACCTGGAAGCTTTCTCATCCAAACATTCTCTCATTCAGCAGGATTTTTACAGCTTGAGTCAGGGCAGCCCTAAAGACAGTCTTTTAATTGTTATTTGAAAGAACCTATATGTTAGAATCAGAATCATAGAATCCCAATGGTATGGAAGCAGGCCATTTGGCCCATCGTGTCCACACTCACCCTCCGAATAGCATACTTCCTAGAACATTTCCCCTAGCCTATCCCTTTAACGCTGCATTTCCCATGGTCAATCCACTGAATCTGCACACCTCTGGATTGTGGGAGAAAACCAGATCACCTGGAGGAAACCCGCACAGACACAGGGACAATGCGCAAACTCCACACAGACTGAAACTGCAATCGAACTTGGGTCCCTGGCGCTGTGAAGCAACAATGCTAGCTACTGTTGGAAATGAAATTTATATGTGACATAAAATTCTAACTATGCACAATGCAATCTTGAGAGACTGTCTTTACTGAAGCTGAACTTCATACCAAACCAAAAATGTTGGGTACATCCCCAACTAAATAAATTGTCATGAAATCAATCACACAAGGCAGTCAAAACTTAAATTGAAGCAGAAATGCTTAAAATGCCTAGAATGCAGTTACAGCCATCTCCCATTACCTTAAATAACTTGTAACAAAATAATCAAATATTGGTATGAGACATATTGTAAACTTACAAATAACTGCCATTTTACAAATACTAAGTGAAAGAGGTTCAATGATTTGAACAAACACCTAGACCCTGGATCGTACAAAGCAAGGCCATACAGTTTTCACATGCATTTTAGTGCGCCTCTCCAATTGTTGGTATATCCCTTTCATTTAGTCTTACTCTCGTTCTGTACCTAATTTGTTTCTGAACCTTGCCTCTTGCTTTCATTTTGTATTTCTGTGGTGTTTCCATATGGTGCTTATATTCATGTCAAATGTTTTGGGGCAGCCATTTTTTGATTGGTATCCACAGTGGGACTTGCATTTTACCACTGTTCTTGCAAATAAGTCACGGAGGAGCATTGAAAATTGAACAGGCTTAAACAAAGCAGCTTTTGGCTTCCTGCTGATACCCTTTCAGCCACTTTTTCGAGCAGAGCTGCATACATGTGATTAGGGTCAGCAAACATCCAGATGCTAAGTTATGTTATCTATTGTGAGGACCTCTGTGATTAACATGCACTATCTAGCTGCAGTTGTCAGAGGGCAGTAATGGTCAGATTCACGTTCTCAACTGTTTTTTTTCCTCTCCCATCTTCCAGATGTATCACAATGCAGCTTTAAGCGAAAGGTGCCTGATATGGTAAGCAGGTTTCACAGTTCAGTCCTCTCATTCTGCATTATCTCCACAATTAACATAATGAAAGACCCCTACCACCCTGGTTATATTCTCTTCCACCCTCTTCCATCAGGCAGAAGACATAAAAGTTTGAATACATATTCAAACAGATTCAAGAACAGCTTCTTCCCCGCAGTTATCAGACTTTTGAATGGACCCCTCAAATGTTCATGTTGATCGCTGTCTCTGCTCCACCTCTGTGGCTGTAACACTGTATTCTGCACTATGTTCTGCTATCCTGATGCACTTTGTATGGTATTATCCGCCTGCAGAGCACACAAAACAACACTTTTCACGTGTTATCTCGATACATGTGACACCAATAAATCAAAATCAAGATCAAACTTCAATAACCATTAAAGATGAAATGGGAGAACTGCATCAGTCCAGCACTGGGTCACAATTTGTTTCCTTCCATTGTCATTTATAATGCCAGCTACTGGGTTTTGTCTTGTGCTTTTTAAAATCCAAACAATCCATGTTATGGCTAGTACAGTACATTGGTGAGGCCTCTTCTGGAGTACTGTGTCCAGTTCTGGTTGCCCCATTAAAAGAAGGATATTATTAAGCTGCATAGGTTCAGAAGAGATTTGCCAGGATGTTGCCAGGTATGAAAGGTTTGAGTCATAACATTAGGCTGGATAGGCTGGGACTTTTTTATTGAGCATAGAAGGTTGAGAGGTGACCTTGTAGAGGTTTATAAGATCATGAGGGATATTGATAGGGTTAATGATAGACGTATTTTCTGTAGGATAGGGGATTTTAAGTCTAGGGGACACATTTTTAAGGTGAGGGGGTGCAATTTTAAAAAAAGACAGGAGAGGCAATTTTTTTTTCACAGAGGGTGGTCATGTGCAGATTGAACTTCCTGAGGATGTGGTGACAATTACAACATTTAAAACACAGTTAGATAAGTACATAAATAGGAAAGGTTTGGAGGGATATGAACCTGGAGCAGGCAGGTGGGTCTAGTTTAGTTTGGGATTATTTTCAGCATGGACTGGTTGGACCGAAGGGTCTGTTTCTGTACTGTATGACTATGATTCTTCATAAAGGCAGTCAGCACTTTAATCCTTGCGGGGCATCATTTGCCTTAAAGTAAGCACTTTAATATAATTTGCTGACCTTCTCTGTTGAGCATTCAAAGCCAGCCTCAACAGTCCATCCAAATTGTGTAAAAGCAGCTGGCCTTGCTACAGTGGCCAGAATCAATCCATTAGAGTCAGATGGTTGTTGGAGAAACAATGACAGCTCAGGCATGGCTGGAAAATGTGATCCTTGGTTTCTATTGACACTACCTCAAAGAATAGATCAACCAGTGTGCAACTATGTCATTTGAGCATGCACAAACTTAATTTTTACAGCAAAAATAATGCAACACTTGTGCAATTGAGTATTCATTTATGGTAGAACCACCAACATGAAATTAAACACTCAAATGAAGACTCATAATGTATTATTTTAAAATTATATTCTGTGCACATTTGT
This sequence comes from Ginglymostoma cirratum, assembly GCA_024137785.1. Taxonomy (NCBI): domain Eukaryota; kingdom Metazoa; phylum Chordata; class Chondrichthyes; order Orectolobiformes; family Ginglymostomatidae; genus Ginglymostoma; species Ginglymostoma cirratum. The sequence goes on along the minus strand of JAHRHZ010000018.1, from coordinate 51,455,922 downwards.
AGAATATTTATTTTTAGCCATCTATTATTTTTATGCTTGTGCTTTAAATGAGTGTGGCATTATCAATGCAATGACATCTTGAAGGTCAACTGAGCATTTACTATCTACAATTGACTTCAAATGATGCATTTTTCATTATTCAGATAAGGTGTGATTGGATTGACAATAAATGCTTATTAAAAAAATACACTCAGATCCTAGCCTTTCCCCCATCTCTATTATTTAACTGCTGTTTTCTAGATTGCTATAAAGGCAGTGATTGATTAAAGGTTTTTTTTTGGCTGAAAATCATTTTCTGTAACTGTTGTAACAATTTGATAAGTTCTTGAAAATACAGTTTGCTGCCTTTCCAGTACTACAAGAACAAATTGAAGAACAATGAAATTCAGGAAAGACAAATCCAATTTATTTATTTATAGGACAGCTGAAGAGAGAAATATTCCCAGTGAAGAATACAGAACTTATGCAAAGGAAGGTTAAAAAATAATTTGCTTTCGCAGATGGAAGTCCTTGGAATTAACTATACCAAAATTCTGCCATTGAAATCTGAATTAGAGTTTACATTTTAAAAGACTTTCACATGAAATAGGAACATGCCAGTATCTGTGCTTATTAGTAATGATGATCATTGGGCTTTGCGATTCTTCATTCTTAACTATTTGCTGTATTGCTATTTTCTTTGCATACTTATCAAGTTTTTTTACAGGTTAGGAGGATTGCCCTGAATGAATCCTTCATTAATCTTCCTCCAAGACCCCATTCCCAAATACATTGTTTTAATAGGAATAGCTGTCAATATGACAGGACCTTTTTTTTAGGCAGAAGGCAGGGAAGATTTATAACGGAACAAAAGCAGAAATTTTTGGAGAAGCTCAGGATATTCTGAAAAACTCAAAAATGTTAACTCTGTTTTCTCTCCACAGATGCTACCAGACCTCCTGAGTTTCTCCAGCAATTTTTTTTTTTGTTCCAGATGTTCCTTGTATTATTTTAAGATTTATAGTGGAAGGTAATTAAAGTGTACACCATGAAAAAGCATCATCTAAATTTTGCCACACCAAGAAATATTTTTATTACAAGCATTTAGACAACACTTTAGGTCTAATGAAGACTAATTATATTTAGGATTTCCAACCATTAGCCAACTCCTGCTCCCAATTCCTACATCCACGTGCTTATACTTGCAAAGACTGCATGTCTTTTACCTATTCCTACCGTTATAAAATCACTTGCCTCCACCATGACTCAGCTCATCAACTGATGAAGCTCAAATTTATACTCTGACTCAACTAATTAATTCCATTCCATCCCCTGCCATTTAGTTTGCCATCAATAATCTTCAGTTCATCAAAAGACCGGTGATAATTTCCTTTCCTTTTCGAAGTCCCACTGACCTGTATCAATCCTCTGTTCTCCTTGAGGCTCAAACTGAAAAATTCCAACCTTGTGTTTAATTCCCTTCATTGCCTTGACCTTCTCCATTTGTGATTACATCCAGGCTTAAAACTGGCTGCAAGCTGCTTGTTTAGATGTCTCTGGTCACATGTGCATCCACCATCACTTGGCCCACTATAGGTATCTATGTGATTTGCCATCTTAGTCACATTGTCCCTAAATCGTCCTGCTTAATTACCTCTTCCTTTTCCTAGAAGGTCACCTTGAATAAGGATTTGGATACAGTAGAGGTCACAGTTTGAAAAATAAGGGGTATTTAAGATGGAAATGAGGAAAAATTTTCTGTTATTTAACTATTCCCAGTCTGTGGACTTCTCTTACCCAGGGAGTGGTAGAAGTTGGGTCAATAAACTAACAAGACAGTCAACAAGACAGTGGGTGGGCAGGAATGTGCATTTTAGACTATGACCAGATCAGCCATGATTTTATCAAGCAGCAAATGTGGCTCAAGGAGCCAAATGGAGCACTTCTGCTCCTAATTCAAATGTTTGCATTGATTGCAATTTTTTAATCTTTCACTCAACAGTCGTTTTTTTTTTGTTTTTCATCTCTGTGACATACCTCTGAATATTTTTCTACATTTAATATTTATTGTTATTAGCCTGCTTCCTTGGCTTAGTGGCAACATTCTTGCCTGAGAGTAGGGAATCCAGAGATTTCGTCTAGACTGAAGGTTCATTGTAGCACCATGGGAGTCTTGTCCTGTGGCTGATGCTGCCTTTCTGACAAGAGCTTACACTAAAGTCCTCACTTATTCAATAAAATATCAAATACTCCAACAAATCTGAAATAAAAACAGAAAATGCTGAAAATACTCAGTAAATGTGGAGGAAAATGGAAGTTTGGATTGAAATACTCCACTTCTGGTGTGTGTGAAAGTGGGGTGCATGTAAAATCAAACAGGCATTTTGCTTACAACCTACCTCTCCATCCGTGCCCCACAGCAACTGTACGTATGACAGGCAAGCTATCAGACAGACCAAGTTTCAATCTATTGGGAACATTGTGGTCTAAAATGGCCACTTAAAGGTGTCACTCTGTCCCCACCAGTATTATCTGCTCAGCAAGGGGAAACCCATAGTAGTCAGCAAACCGATAATTTTAATTGCATGGACTAGTATTAAACAAAGGAGAGTGAAAACCACCTTGTTTGAGTTGTAAGGCGAAGCTGGACATTTTTCACCCGAGAGTAGGAAGTTGAGGGGTGATCTTCTAGAGGTTTATAAAATGATAAGGAGTGTAGATGAGGTGAATAACAGTTGTCTTTTTCCTAGGGCAGGGGATTTCAAGATTAGGGTGCATATTTTTAAGGTAAGAGGAGAAAGGTTCAAAACACACTCAAGGGGCAATCTTTTTACACTTAGTGTGGTTCGTGTGTGGAATGAACTTGCAGAAGATGTGGTGGATACAGGTACAGTTACAACATTTAAAAGACATTTGGATAAGTACATGAATAAGAAATGTGTGAAGGGATATGGGCCAAGGTCAGGCAGGTAGGGCTAGTTTGGTTTGGGATTATGGTCAGCATGGACTGCTTGGACCAAAGGGTCTGTTTCCACGCTGTATGACTCTATGTCTCTCTGTTACAGGGCTCAGAGATTTCAGCGTCTATCACCTCACCACAGTCAAAGTCATTCTCTTTAACCATTCTATCCCTGGTCTATCGAACCTGGAACCCCCAAACTGGGCCTGCCAACCTGTCTTTTTAATCGGATCAGGGCAGTAGGGTTCAGGTGCTTAGGTACTAGTTAAGTCCAGCCCAGAACCAACAGTTCTCCTTCATTGAACTAAAACATTTACCTCCCTTAACCCTCTCTGGCCTCTAAAATGTAATTGCAAAAAAGCCATGGCTGAATCTTATCATTTTTTGGTTGAGCGTCAGTTTCAACAAGTTTCAGGTTCTCCACCCAATAAGATCTCTCAAAAAAACCTACTAATTCTGCCTCATTAATTACCAACCCCCCACTATCATTCTCCTCCCAACCAATTCTAGCCCCATTCCTTACTTGCAGTACCTGGAACAAATCATCACTGCTAGAATTGATTGGCATCCCTAGTGTTGGCACCACCTTTAAAAGTCTATTGTACACCTTGATGAGATCTGTCAGTTTGAAGCTGCCCTGCACAGTTCCTGACACTTGATACAATCATGACAAAGAAGAGAAAATCGACACCTTGCTTTGTGAGTAGGGACGTGGATGTGATCCAAGGCAGGGTGGTGGAGATGCAGGACATCCTGATCCCCCAGGACCAGCAAGGAGGGCAAGAGCCTGGCCCACATCAGTGCCATCTCAGTCATCTGTAAGAATACATAGCACAGTAAAATGGGAGTCAATGACCTTCCCCACTCTGGAACCTCCTCTCCAATGCTTCACACTGACTCTATTTCTGCTGTTGTGCCCACCTCCCAACAAGGCTCATGCCCTAGAACTCTCACTATTGCCTGCAACATCTTCCCACACTCATTGTCATGCACCCCAACCTGACACTATTAACCCTGCACGCCCTCTACTCACTCACTCGGGATTCCTCCCCACTTGCACCAAGAATAACAGCTGTGTTACCAACTTTGTCTCCTTTCATATGTGCCTCTTGCTCATTCCAGGAGGAAAACAGCCCACAGTAGGACTGAAAACGACGCCATGAGTGGCGGGCTGCTTGACATTCAGTTCCTTGCCATTTTTGAGGGGAGGACGATGACTCTGACTGCCGTGAACTGCTGACCAACTGTGCCTGGGCCTCTGATATTGGATGCTGCACCTGACTTACTTTGCCAGAAACCCCTGAGAAAAGGCCATTTCCCTACACTTGACAGGGGACTGCAGACAACTATGACAAACTTCCTGCTTTGTGCATCCACTAAACAGCAAGGCAAAAGAGTAGTGCTGTGAATCTGGTAACTCTTGCTGAGAGGCAAGGTGCAAATAGGTAAAGCAAAGCAGGGATGCTGTGAACATTCAGATAGGCTCTAAGAGAGGAAGTGCAGAGATGCTGCCTGGTCCAGTCCATGAGCTAGGTGCCTGTCCCAGGGCACACAGTGTCCCTACAGCAACACTGCAATGATAGAGAGTTACCATTGCACCCAAGGTTCAGCATTGATGTGCAGAAGTATGCTGTAAGTGGATTGGAGATGTGCTTTGAGGGCTCTTAGAGGTTTGCATATGTTAAATACCAATGTCCTTGGACATGGGGTATGCGTGCCCAGGGCCTATGGAGCATGGCCTGCGATGTAGTGTGGTGACCAACATGGACGCTCTTCACAGATAATGATGAGCTGATGTCACCGGGTACCCACCGTGACTTCCATATTGGAAATTCTCAGCATCTCTTTTGCCTACGGTGGGCAATGCGGTAGTAAGCTATATTTAATGAGGCAATACATGTAATTAATAAGTTAAGCAAAAATCATGTCTCAACCCCTAGAACCCACTTAAAAGTTGCAGCAAGTTGTTCCAAGCATCAAGACAGGCCTCGCTGACTGCTTATATGATTTCAGCCCCATTTCTCGCCATCACCTAAAAGATTCCAACCCATGAAACTATCCATAGAAGCAAAGGGCATTCTCCTGGTGCCTGGGCAACTTTTGTCTCTCAGCCAATAACACTATAAACAAGAGTCCTCTTATACCATTGCAACTTGTCGGATCTTGTTGCCTGTGGTTTCTCTATCATGTTCCCTCTGGTACTATAGTAGTCGTGCACTTGTCTAAAATTCCTTCTTGCAGTACCCACTCAGGAATTTTGCACAAACCCAATAAATATTATGCTCCTGAATGAATGAAACCCCAACACACTCCTTCCCATTTCAGACATAATTCTTTAAAGAAATGATTAAAGTTATAAACTAAATGGATCTGTAATTTACAAAACCAATTGGCTACAACTTCCTGCTCACTTCCAGTCCCACTAACCTGCGAATATTGTCTTGTCTGTTTCAGAACCCCATTCAATCATTTATCATACTTCAAAAGAGTATTTCACAGCTGTAAGGGACTTTGTGGCATTCTGAAATCACAAATGTTTGCAATACAAACGCAAATCCTTTCTTTCATTTTTTTCTTCAAATCCATTGCAATTGTACACATCCATGAGTAAATGTTAGCCTGGCTCACATGGCTCTTACTATGCTTCAATGTCTTCAGTGAAGGTTTTTCTAATGTATTTTCTTTGTATTTCGCAGTTAAAGAGAATGTGTCTTCCTTTTAGATCCTTTGGAAGAATGGGACTGTTGATGATCTTCTCCCATATTCTATGTAATCTTGTTGCACATTGTAAATCTGGAATTATCCAAAAATTTTTATATGCTTTAGGGCAAAGTGACTTTTGCCTGATTTATTCTAACATTTCACTAAGAATTGAAAGGAAATAGAAAAAATGGGCAGATAAGGCATCCATATAGAAAGTGTATTCAAGAGCATCTCCTTGAAAGAAGGCATTTCCGCATCACCTTGAAAAGGGCAAACTGTAGCCCTGAATTTGCCATTTCAAGGTAATGATTGAAACATTGTGTTTTGAAACGAGGCCAGCAATCAATCTTCTCATGTAGATACCAGGAGATTCCAGTTTTGAACTCCTCACCAAGGGTTACAGACAGTGTTTGCCGGTACTATAACCGTAATTTTTTTTAACTCCCCTTCCTGTTAATTAAAGCTTACAGGTTGTTTTATGGTGGAGTATTATTGTGAGGCTACAAACTGAGTTCTGTTTTCATGATCAGAATTTCACGTCATATTACCATAACCAGCACTAGAGTAAAAGTACAAATTCAAAGACTTTAAATAAACACTTCAGCTTCTCTAGAATTCTTTTAATTCAGTCGACTTGATATTGAGTAACCTTAAATTGCATTGTAACTTGACATTTGGACCACAAATTATCCAACGATGATAAAGCAGGGATTCTTTATTTCAATGGTATCAGGTCACCAAGTCATCAGGTCAGAGAAATTAAGGTTAAACAAAGAAGGCATTTAGCGGATTTGCCTTCATTCCTCAGACTTTTGGGTATAGGAGTTGGGACATTACGATGAGATTGTACAGCACTTTGGTGAGGCTTCTTCTGGAGTTCTGTGTGCAATTCCCGTCACCCTGCTGTGGGAAGGATATCATTAAATCAGAGAGGGTTCAGAAAAGATTTACCAGGATGTCACCAGAAATGGCAGGTTTGAGTTATAAAAATAGGCTGGATAGGCTGGGACTTTTTTTTCACTGGAGTGTCGGGGGCTGAGGGAAGACCTTATAGAGATTTATAAAATCACGCAGGGCATAGATAAGGTGAATAGCAAGGGCCTTTACCTTAGGGTGGGCACTTCAAAACTAGGTAGCACATTTTTAAAGTGAGAAGATACAGTTTTGAAAAGGACATGAGGGGCAACTTCTTTGCACACAGAGTGGTTTGTGTGTGGAATGAACTGCCAGAGGAAGTGGTGGATGCAGGTACAGTTACAACATTTAAAAGACATTTGGATAAGTTCATGAACAAGTGGAACTAGTTTAGTTTGGGAACATGATTGGCATGAACTACTCATGTTGAAGGGTCTGTTTCCGTCATGCATGACTCTATGAATCTGTAAGTATTTTGGATGTATATACGGAATGAAGCCTGTGGTTGACATTGAGCTGAGGAATCCTTTGTCTCTCTACTCCTTCCCATGTGCCCATCTTCCCCAAAAGAAATGTATTTTTTCCCGGGGAGGTCCATTTGACTGCTTCAGCTGCCCTCCCTCACTGTCACCGCTTGCTGTTAAGCTTCCATTACAGCATCAAAGTACTCACCACAGGAGGGCAAACAACGTGTGCTTTTGTTCATATGTGTTTGCCTTAAAATGGTTACACATTCCACACTGATCCCTGTCACGGGAGAATGAAGCAGACATGAGTAGTCAGCAGGTTAATGGGACTGACAATGGTCAGGAAATTGCAGCTATCTGGTGTTGTAAATTACAGATACATTTAATTTATAACATTAACCATTTTTAGTAGAACTATGTTTGAACTGTGCTGTTTGGTAAGGAGCATGTCAGGATTTCATTTTGTTTGGTAGCATGATAGTAAATGGATTAGTACAAAATTCCTGAGTGGGATAGTGCAGAAAGGAATTTTAGACAGTTGCATGAACACTGTGGTACCAGAAAAAATTGAACTTCTGTGTGTTAAGACAGCATTAGACATATATTAATATTTTCCAAAAGTTTGCTTCTGTCTAATATTAACCTCACTAGAGATAAGAAACTACATTAGATAACAGTTATGGTTGAAAAGGCATGGATCATATAAATTCAGTTTATTCCTTACACAAAATAATTCCTTTACAAATATATTATTGAGTGCACAAAAATAATGTCATGAAGAATAAATTTGGAGTTGAAACATACTGCAATAAAGATTGAGTTTCTTTCACTGAAACTGCAGACTTTGATACTGTCTCTGATGGATTCTGTGGTATTGTAGACTTTTGCAGACAGCTAACATCACCTAGATTTGTCTCAAAGCCAAGGTTCCGTCCAAATGTCAGAAAGTTCTTGGTCGCACGAGGCTTTGCATCATCAAACATGATATAAGACCCCAGGTGCCAACTCTCCAGACCCCCTTGTGACCTACTCTAAACACTCCTATCACCTCAGAAGGTCTATTTCCATTTATTTATGGCCAATAAACAAGAGTGTTTGCCAGAAATAATAAACTGAATCTGAACTCGTAGCTAAAATGGCTCAAATTTGGCAAAGCTGAGTTTTTCCAATTTAAATCATATTAACTATTACGTTACCAAACAAAATGAAACCCTGACACACTCCTTACCAATCAGCACATTTCAAACATAATTCTATAAAAAAAGGTTAAATTCGCAAATTAATGTGTCTGTAATTTACAACACCAATTGTTGCAATTATTTATGATACGAATCATACCGATGAAGCGCAACTATTTTTAAATTTAAAAATAAATAACATTGTAGAATTCAGATTTTACAATTAACATTTTCAGGTAATTTGCAATTCTATACACACACTGATTTTATTTAAAAATATATTATTGCGATTGAGTGCACCGTCATGAGGAACATCATGAGGAATACCTTTTGGGTTCAAATGTTCTCTACTAAAGATTGAATTTCTTTTCTGAAAGTGCAATTTTTAATGTTGTCTCTGATGGATTCTATGGTGTTGTAGATTTTACACTGTGTACAGTATGTCATACAATTTCAATTTGAGTCAATGTTTGACCGTTGGGTAAGGGACAAAAGCATTTCCAATACTTAGAACAGAGCCTATGATTAACTGAGTAATACTTTAAATAATTATGTGAAAATGTGCAAAATGGTATCATTTAAATCACTGATTGAATGATATAATTTTGCACATTTCCCATAATTGGATGCTCAGCAATGTCTCACCTTTGAAACTGATTAAAGTGACATTTATTGGGAAGTTTTCATGTAGATCCCAGCTATTTTTAAAAATTACAGTATTTTTAGGGTGTATTTGTCATGCCCCATGAGGTTGAGCTGCAAATGCTATTGGTTGGATGCTGTTGTTATGGTAATAACACACACTATACCTGAATCTATTACAAAAAATGCACTCCATGTTTATATTTTCCTCTCACTCACCACATTAAGAAATATTCTTTTTATTAGAAATAGCATTTCTTCTATTTCACTGTCTGGGGTCTAAACATTTCTCTTGCTGTTATGATTTTGCTCTTTAAGTCACTCATAGAGAATTATATCCATACGATTGATAATCAGAAGCATCTTGAAGGCCTTATAGGATGTTCTGTAAGATTAATTTACAATGGTTTGTAAATTATAGTCACAGGTGATAATTGGATTATTATTTAACTTAAAACTTATGTCCAAAGTATTTAGAATAATGGTCACAGCTTCCTGTGGGAGAGAGAAAAAAAAGCTTGATTTGACTTTGAGTTAAATTTGGTCCACTTCATATCAAAATGTTGCATGGTCATACCCAATCTCCCCTATCAAGTATGTTACTGTGGCATCAGTGAGGATTTGTTCCTCTTGCTGCATGCTTTCCTCAAAGAATATAACATTTTTTATAAAAGCTTAAGTGTGAGATGTCATTCTCAATGAACAACTTTCTCACAACCTAGCCCTTTTTATCATTCACCCTAATATCATCTATTTGACTTGGAATAAATCTGTATTTGATTAAGCTGATATGAAGTACTTTGAACATAGTTTTATGATATTTAAGGTGTTAAATATGTTGCATATTATTGTTTTGGATTTCATGTCTTGGACATCACAGATGGATCCTGAAACAAGCCAGTGTAAACTCATTCAGCAATCACAGATATGGACACCTTTAACCGATAGCTGCTGGATAACTGAATAGCTTCAACTCAGACATTTCTGAAATGAACATTATGTAACATAGAAGCCAAGCTTGGTACTGTCTGAGGTGCAGTCTTCACGACGATCTCATGCAGCTCCAAGGGGCAGAAGGGATGAGCACTGCATTTCGAAGAAAGCAATATTCCCAGTGCATAGTTGGTAGGTCAAGGGTCAACTTCTTCAACATGTCCAACCAGCATTTCCTCAGCCAGCTAATTCTCTCAGGACAGGAAATCACATATAAGCATATAAAGATATAAACACATTAATACCCAGATTAGTTTGTCTGGCATCTTAGGACAGCTTGTACTGTCCTCAAGCTTATGCAGTTTTGTGTTTTAGTGTTCTACACATTTAACTTAACTTATATTAATAGAATTATCTAAGCTATGAGTGAATGAATTTAGTTATGACTACATTTTGAAAGAATATGTTTATTAGACTACCACATATAGAAACCAACTCAATTCGCTTTTATGTGTACTGACATTTTCACAGTAAGTTCTCTCTCCGGGGACATTTAAAATCTTTTATTTCAGTACACCAGTTAGCAACTTATTTGATTACACCCAACAGGTTTAAAATAAAAGCAAAGTACTGTGAATGCTGGTAATCTGAAATAAAAACTGAAAGTGCTGGAGAAGCTCAGCAGCATCTGTGGAGAGAGAAAGAGTTAATGTTTTGAGTTCAATGGCTCTTCTTTGGAACACCTGGATAACTAAGCTAACACTGCTGAAGGACTTTAACAGATATCCTACAGAGTGGAAGAACATTCATAATCAGAACAAGAATGTAGATAAAATAAGCCCTGCATATAAAGGCTGTTCCATTTCTCTCGGTGAAATTCAATGTGTTATTGTACATTTTACCTGTTATTAAAGTTACAGGGTGACCTTTAATCTTTGTGCTATGCAGTGCATTGCATAGCTATAATAATAGCTGATAACTGGGTTGTTGAAACTTCTGGTAGTTGTTAACCTTTAGGCTGTTCAGTTTTAAACAACATTGATTCAGGTTCAGTTGACAAAACATTAAATTGCTTAGTGACCTGGCCCCACCTAGTCTGTTAGCTAAGTGCCATGTTTAATCAGCTTCTGTCTTTGCTAAACCCCAATTTTCTTTAAAACTAATATAATGCATATGATTTGCACCGCTATTTAGAGACTATCAAAAGGATAAGCTTATGGAAATGATGATGCTTTTGATGGCTGCAGCAAAAGACCTTCCAGAGTTTGCCAGCTCGGTTGTAGAAAACCTTGTGCTAGTTTTTTTTTTACACCTCTCTTTAGATTTTTTCATGTTCCACAATGCAGGGTAGTGAGGCTCACAACTTAAGAAAGCTACATCTTCAATCCATGGTTTAGGACGAGTTAGATAATCTCAGCTAAGTTATCAATGAAGTGCCAAAGTAAACTACTCTTGATTAGGTAAAGGTAAAGTCGTCATAGTTCTAGATTACAATTCAGTGAACATTCTTGGACAGTGAATGTGATTAGTACATTTGACTTTTAGGAATAGGCAGTGACTATTACGTTCACATGCATTGAATGTGGGGACAGGTATCTTCATGGTGACTGAGTCAATGTTGTCACCAGCAACAATGCTTACTGGATCAGCCACTTACAAGCTGAATGGCAAGTTTCTCAGCATATGGTTATGAAGGAGAAAGTGAGGTTAAACGAATGAAAATCCCTGATATTCACTTTATGAGTAACATGTAATAATATATTTATTTAAACCTAACAGTGAACAAATTAATAGAATTACTAACATACTGAACAATTCCCCCCTTAACTACTAACTATTCCTAACCGAACTAAATTCTACTGGTATGCTGTTCTAATAAACACAAGTCCCACTTATATAAACCCAAGTAATAAGAAAATAAATTTTTAAAAAGTCTCTCAAGTCTACATGCCTTACTTCTGCTGATCCAGGTGTCAGGGATGTTTTCTCTATAAGGACTCTTAGCTAGAAGTCCTGTGGTACATTTTATGGATGGATGGTGCTTTCATAGAGAGCTTAGCAATTTCTTGTGAGAGATGGATGCTTATTTCTCAGATGGTGGTTCGCGTTGTCACTCATTTTCAAAAACCCTCTCCTTACATACATTAGATGACGTATCAATTTTTTACAATAGCATTGGTCTGAGGTTGTCAAAGCCATCAGATTTAATTTCAATTGGCTTTCAATCATGAAGTGGTTGGTTCAAGTTATGTGGCTGATTCCAGCTATTCGTCAAAACATCAAAACAAGCCTAAGGTTTCCAATCACACAGCCAATTGATACATGATTCCATTTCGGTACTGGCTGTACCCCTTCAGCTGCTCACAGACACATTTTCGTTTAAATCTCCAAGCTTAGGAAAGCACATCATCTCCTAATGGGAGTACACACTCTTCCTCCCTTATCATTTCTTTTTAACAAACAAATTCTAGCTTCCTGCCTTCCAATTGATGATTACTCTACACAACTTTGTAACACCTCCCCACTTATGAAAAAATGAACCATCATTATGAAAAGATGGCTTTTTTTAATCTTAATGCCATTATCATGAGATTTATAGGTCAGTAACCTAAAGTTACACCTTTCATAGTAATTCTGCATACATATATAATATTGAACCGTACCGATTCTATCTCATTTACACCTTTTGTTTTACACTCATGATAACGCATCTGCAATAACATTTTTATGACGTGCAACATGTACAATTTGTAAATTAAAATGCTCTAGCATAGGACTCCAATGAAATAGTCTTGTATCCTTGTCCTTAAATTTTTCCAAAAAGGTGAGAGTGTTGAGGTCTGTATACTCAACTGTCTCCGAAACATTGTTTTTAACATAACATTAAAATGTTGTAAGGCCAGTACCAAACTCAATAACTCATTTTCAATGGTGAAGTATTTTCTCTGGTGGATATTGAGTTTCTTTGAAACATAACCAATTGGCCTTTCAATTCCACCATCATCCTCCTGCATCAACTCAGCTCCAACTCCTACATCGCTGATGTCGATAATGACTTTAAAGGGTTTCAAAAAATTTGGTGTAGCTAAAACTGGTGTGGTGGTCAACATGGCTTTTAAATTCTCAAATGTCTCCTAGCATTGTTCTGTCCACTGAAATTTTGTGTTCATCATTAACAAATCTGTCAGTGGTGCCACTACGCTACTAATGTTTAGCACAAACATCCCGTAGGATCCGTTCAGTCGCAAAAATTGAAGCACTTCTTTCTTCGAAAATGGTCTTGGAAATTCCTCAATAGCGTTTGTCTTCATGTTCCTTGGGGTCATCCTTCCATGTCCGAAGTTGTGTCCCGAGAATGTCACTTTTGCCTTTGGGCATTCAGCTATTGCTGAATTTATAACCAGTTTTTCCTCCCCTAGTCTTTCAAAAAACTCTGCAAAATACATCATGTGATGCATGAATGGCTAAAGATCATTAATTCATCTATATAGATGGCACAACTAGTCAATCCTGCCACAACACTGTTCATGAGTCTTTGAAGTGTGGCTGGTGTGTTCTTCATTCTAACTTTAAATTGATACAGCCCATTTGGGGTTACAAACACAGAAGCTTCTTTCACTCTCTCCAACTAAGATACTTGCCAGTAACCACAAAGTAAGTCCAACTTTTTCTACATAGTTCTCCAGGTTTGAAATTAGGTATGAGTCTGATTTAGTTATGGCATTGACCTTCTGATGATCCATGCAGATCGTTGAGTACTGTCAGGTTTGAGAACCAACACAGTCAGCAAACTCCACTTGCTTTGACTTGGCTCGATGATTTCTTCTTGGAGCATCACTTCCAATTCCTTCTGTACCTATGCGGCTTTGAATGTTGTTTTATTGGAACAGCATTCCCTACTTCAACCTCATGTACTATGGCATTAGTCCTCCCCATTGCATTCCCACATATGTCCTCATATTGCTGCAACAAGCCTTTTAATTCAATTCTCTGTTCCTGAGACAGATAGCTCTAAGGACTTCTACACTATTTAACTTATTTTGAAGCACATCAAAATACAAATCATCTGGATTTGATTCCTCACCCTGAGGGGCAGTAACTAATACCTGCTTCTCCAGTTCCCTGTCCCTGAAAGAGAAAGGTTTCCGCATGTTCACATGACACACCTGATAAGGTTTTTTCTCCTATCTGGCATCTTTGCCAGATAGTTCACCTGACTCAACTTCTTCTAGAACTGATAAGGAATCATAAACCTTGATTTGAAGGGATCACCTACCATGGTAACAGCACAAATACTTTTTCCCCATGAGCAAATGTATGAATTTTAGATTTCTTATCTGCCTCTTGCTTTGTTAGATGCTGCACCACCTTCAGATGTTGTCTAGCTAATTCACCTACTCTGTTTAATCTTTCTCTCACCTCAGAGACATAATCTCACCATGAGATCTCTAACTTTGGACCTATCAACTTTTCCTTAATTAATTTTAAAGGCTGTCTTACATCATGTCTGAATATCAATTCAAATGGAGTAAACTGAGTCAATACATTTGGGACATCTCTAATGGCAAACAATGTAAATGGGATGCCTTTATCCCAATCAATTGAGTAGGGTCTGATGCCACCTGTCCAATGCTCCCTGGGATTCAGGATGGTATGCACTTGTTTTAAGGTGTTGGATGCCTAAATTATCCATGACCTCCTTAAATAGTTTGGCAGTAAAATTGGACCCTTGATCTGACTGAATCTCCCTGGGTAGTCCGTAATGGGCAACGAAAGCAAGCAACTCCTCCATAACATCTTTGGCCTTAACATGCTGTAATGGAATGGCCTCTGGCCTCTGAAATCTGGTAAACACATCCATTAAGGTTGGCAAATACTGGTTGCCACTTTTGGTTTTAGGGAGGGAACCTACGCAAACAATCATAGCCCACATGGAAGTTTCTTCAAATGTGAGAATTGGCATCAAAGGCGCTGGTTTTATTACTGCCTGTGGCTTTCCTACCATTTGACATGGATGGCAGGTATGGCAAAATTCAACCACATCTTTATGTAATGCAGGCCAATAGAAATGCTTCTGTATCTTAGCCTGAGTCTTCCTCACTCCTAAATGACCTCTTACAGGTAATTCATGTGCCAACCACAATACTCCCTGTCTGTATAACACTGGCAACACAATCTGGTGAACTTCCGCCCATTTCTCCTGGGCACTAACCTGCTGCGGCCTCCATTTTTGCCTTAGGATTCTATCCTTAAGATAATAACAATCAGATTCCTTTCAGAAGGAAACATTCTGATTCCTTTTCTGAGTAGGCTTTATGACATAATCCTTTTATTTTCTCATCTTTTTGTTGTAACTCCATTAATCTTTCAGAAATAAACACCTCTGCCTTATCCTCTACCTGTTCATGTTTTTCCTTTATCATTTCATCAAACAGGTTGTCAGCCAATGGGACCTTAACTCCTTTGTTTCTCTCTTTGGTTTTTCTTTCTTGCTTTAACTTATGACTGTGGAATCTTGATACCATACAGTCCGGAAAAATTCCAGGCTATTTTTCTTTTAACTCCTCAGTTCCCTGGTTTTCCTTCAGCTTCTCCACGACAAGGGGTGTCACTCCCACTTTTGTTGCTGCCAGATTGATTCCAAAAACAAACTGTATTCCTGGAATTGACACCCTTTCAATCACTTCTACTGTCACTTCCCCAGTCTTGATTGGACTTTCCAACCTGGTCTTACACAAGGGAAAACTAAATCTCTCTCCTTTTATTCCACAGATTACCACTCTCTCGGGTAACATTTCAAAAGAAGTGCAATTACTTTTCCTTCTCCCATTTGAACTTTTTTTTGCTTCTAGATCCAACTACATCTTTTCTGACTTAAACATTCTTTCCCTTTCTTCTCTGTCATTTTTCCTTTTCTCTCCCTCTTTCTTTATTAGAGAGTGGTTAGCTCCTTTATCTCTCAATATTTTAACTTATTTACCTTCTGCCCCTGTTCTTCCTGAGTAAACCGTGCCCCACCGAGGTGAAGTCTTTGTAGAGATTGCACACTCTCTCACTATCCAGCACGTGACTAGGCTGTGCACTCTCCTGCAGTCCCTTGACTTTGTTGGGATTTCCTTCATTATCTCAACTAATCCCGCTGGTTTAGCATCTTTTACCACATCCTTTTTCCCAGTGCCTTTCTTAAACCACCAGCACTGTGACTTTATGTGTCCCACTTCATCACAGTGAAAACACCTGAGGCCTTTCAGCTCCTTTTCACCCTCTTGGGTTTCTTTTTTCACCTGTGTAAACTGTTCCCATGTGATCAACTTTTTGTTGCTTGTTGATGGATCTCCCTTTTTCCCAATTCTATCCCTCGTAGAATGAAATTGCTGTTGGAAGCTAAATTTCAAATCATGCACTAATGTATATTCATCCACCATCTCTGCAGCTGTTCTCGCTGTTTGAACTTTCTGTTCCTCAACATGAGTTCTTATCATCTCTGGAAGTGAGTTTTTGAACTCCTCCAGCAGAATAATTTCTTTAAGATCCTCATATATCTTTTCTATCTTTAATGCTCTCACCCATCTATCAAAGTTGCCATGGCTAATTCTTTTAGACTCGACATGTCTGACCTGGTTCCTTCCTTATATTTCTGAACACATTGCCTATATGCTTCTGGTACCAATTTGTAGGCACTCAAAATATCCTATTTCACTCCTTCATAGTCTCCTGACATCTCCCCTGACAGAGCTACAAGCTACTTACTAGCCTTGCCTACCAACTTGGTCTGAATTAACATTACCCACACAGTCTCTGGCCAATTGATCTGTCTAGCTAATTTCTCAAAGGAAATGGAAAAGGTTTCTACATCTTTTTCATTGAATTTTGGTAATGTTTGGATATATTTGTATATATTCCTGCTAGGCTGTTGGCTATAATGAGTTTGCTCATTTTTACTTTTATCTTGTACTTTTCCTTCTCCCATTTCAAGTCTTATTGCTTCTAGTCCCAATTACATCTTTACCAACTCAAACGTTCTTTCCCTTTCTTCTCCGTCTTTTTCCCTTTCTTTCTCTTTTTTTCTTTTCCCCTCTCTTCTAGCTCTCTTTCTTTTTCCCTCTCTTCTCTCTTTTTGTTTTTCCTCTACTTGTAACTGTAATTCAAACTGTTTCAATTCTCTATCTCCAGTTGTCTTATTTGCAATTTAATTTTTTCTAGCTCCCCTGTACTTTCCTGTTTCTCTGGTATACCTAATTGCTTGACTAACACCTTTACAATTTCAGATTTCCTTTTGTCCCTAGTTAAACCCAATTATAGCCTGTTTGCTAATTCTGAAAGAATATCCTTCCTCTGCTTTTCTAAACTTTCTTGGCAAATTTGGGAAGCATCTTCAAATCCCAGAAACTCTTTAACAATGTTAAGAGCCATGTCCCTCACTTTTGATTTAGCCAAAATTCAACAGATTTTTCTCAATAAGTTCTATTTAAAGATCTAGGACACTAATCCCCAAGTCTGTTTAATTCTGTCCAAATCTGTTCAGATCCATTCAGATCCTGTACACAAACCAGCCATGTCGCAGACTTGAGCTCCCAAGAGGTTACAGAGAAGGTGAATTTAAATGAATGAAAATCCCTGATATTCACTTTACAAGTAACAAGTAACAATATATTTATTTAACCCTAACAGTGATCAAATTAACAGAATTATTAACAAACTAAACAATTCCCCCCTTAACAACTAACCATGTCCCTAACTGACGTATTCCAATAAACACAAGTCCCACTTACATAAACTCAAGTAATAAGAAAATAAGTTAAAAAATAACTCAGTCTTTCAAAGTCTACATGCCTTTCTTCTGCTGATCCAGCTGTCAGAAATGTTTTCTTTGTGACGTCTTCTGTGAAGACTCTTGACTAGAAGTGCCGTGGTACATTTTGTGGATAGATGGTGTTTTCTTAGAGAGCTTAACAATTTCTTATGAGAGCTAGAGGCTTACTTCACAGGTGGTGCTTCGCCCTCACACCGATTTTCAAAAACCCTCTCCTTATATACCTTGACTGACGTATCAATTTTCTCACAACAGCACTGGTCCGAGGTTGTCAAAACCAACAGATTTAGCTTCAATTGGCCTTCAATCTAAGTGTTTGGTTTAAATTAATTTGCTGATTCCAGCTAGTTGCCAAAGCATCAAAACAAGCCTAACATTTCCAATCACACAGCCAAATAATACATGTTTCCATTTCAGAACTGGCTGTACCTATTCAGCTGTTTACAGGCACATTTTTGTTTAAATTTCCAAGCTTAGAAAACACGTCACCTCTTAAAGAGACCATGCACTCTTCTCTCCCCTTATCATTTCTTTCCAAACAAATTCTAGCTTCCTGCCTTCCAATTCACGATTACTTGACACAAATTTGTAACAATGTCACAAGCCTTGATACCACCCAAAGTTGTTGGCCAATGAGACACTGGTGGCTTCTGAGTTCTACATAGCATAGCTGCAGTACTAGGCTTTAGGGACTGAAACTGATAGAAGGCTAGTGCTTTATTTTCAGGTCTCCTACATACACGGCCATGGGGAGATTTGGGATCAGAGTTGTTGGAGGCAAGGACAGGGAGATTTCCTTCAGTGATAACCCTCTTGCTACCTCGGTTCTTCTTTAATTTGCTCCAGATTGGTGAATGGAGGCCCACCATCAAACTGGCAGACGAGATCTCCTGGTTTCCCAGCCAGGAAACCAACCACAATTCACACCTGTTGGAAAGTGTAGAATAGATACATTCTAACAAATAAGAAAAATTGTAACGGATGCACCTGCCAGCCGTAGTTACCGAGAAAAGTCAATGGTAGTATCAAAACTTAGCATAAAAGCATATAATTGTGTAAAGTTAGGTGGCAGGTCACAAGATTGGACACATATATATCGAATATATATAAGAATTACTAAAAAGATTAACAAGGAGGGAAAAATCAGAGTATCATAGATTTCCTACAGTGTGGAGACAGGCCATTCAACCCATTGAGTCCATACTGACCTTCTGAACAGCATCCCACCCAGAGAAAAGAATTGTAAAATTACAACTTCTGAAATGTTACAATTTAAAAAAAAACTCACAACGTTTCCACTCCAGTGAATGTAGCAACATCATGAAAACAGATCCTACTTCCACATTTGAGATACTTTGTGGTAACCACTGGAATACTGCAAGGACATAAATAAATTTAGTTCTGAGTCATGAGCTGGTAGCCAGAACTGCCAGGATACAATTAAAATCTCACAATAGTAGGAGGTGGGTATTAATATATTGGCCATCAGGTGCAACAATGAGAATGGAAACAGGGCAATGCAAATTGATGACTCATTCTATTTCATCCATTTTGCACTGTAACATAAAGTTAAAAATGACCATCAATGAATTTAGTACTCAACTTAGTAGTTAACTGTGCCAGTGTGTTGAAATGACCTCAGCTTTTGAAAAATGGATCTACTGAGTTCTTCATAGGTACAGATTGTATCCCATTATTGAAGTTGACAAGAAACTATTGTTTTTATTAAGACCAATGGGCAGCTGAAGGCAGTTAAAAAGTTATGAGTTAACTAATTAATCATTGCACCCATAATATTTCCCACTTAAGAGCCAAAATGAGCAATTAATATACCTGGAATTTTTCATGTTTGCAAGACACTGTTTTCAAATTTACACACTTCTGGCTTCAGTATAATTTATAGTTAACTTCTTAACAATGGATGGAAATACCTGCCTTCTACATGTTCATATTATGCCATAAGTATCAATCTGCAAAAGAAAGCCTGTTTTAATCAGTTTGAGTTATGTCTTCACCCTGGCTGCAGTGAGGTCAATGCTGGCTAGCTTGCTCTTTCTTTTAACTGTAGCTCTGGAACTAAAGCTGTTGAATAAAATTGGTGTTGCTTCAGTGCATTTGAATACCATCACCTCAGTAATGTGTCCCTGATGCCTAACAGTTTTGTCACAATGCCCTAACTTAATGGTGAAGGAAATGAAATAATTATTAAATGATGAAATAGTTTCAATTTCAATAAATCCAGGTTCTAAAAACAGGTGATATAGCATGTTAAGATTGTGGTCATTAACTTATGTCAATGTCCTACCAACTCAAGCAGGAGTATAACCTCATAGCAAATTCAAAAAGGGACCCTATATGACATCATTAGCATAGCAAATGGTAATGTTAGCAAGAAGGAATAGTCTACAGTGACTTCATTAGCTTACCAGCAGGCTCCACAATGACTTGGCTGTTGTCCAGCTTGTTAATAAATACGATACTGTGGAGCTATGAGGTTTAGAAACATGGGGTCCTTCACGACATGAAACTAAACAAATATTCATGTGTAACTTTAACCATATTTAGTCTCCAATATATAACACAGGAACTTTAGATTTTTTTATAGAATTGTTATTTTCGCAGGGCTGTTTGCATGATACAGAAGAAAAATATTGTGGATGTTGGAAATCAGAAATAAAAATAAGTGCCACATAACAGCGGCAAGTCTGGTAACATCTGTGGAGAGACAAAGAGTTAACATTTTGAATCCAATAAGATGAACTGAGTAGTAGGTTGAGAGAGAGGTCAAGGGTGTATATGTGGCAGTGCACGGCACTAATTGTGATCTCAGGGTGCAATGAAAACTGCAGTCTGAGGAATTCTGCATGTGTCAAAGATACCTGTTAACTGGGTGGATTGGAAACATGAAGGATGGAACTTCCGTTGAAACCTACGTGGAGTAAAGTTGGAACATCATCAATTGGCAATTTTGAATCGAATACCCAAGAGCAGTCACATTGTGTACTTAACTCTCTCTCTTTCCCTCTATCCACTCCCTGCAAAATCTGCTGAGTTTTTCTAATAGTTTCTGTTTCTATATCATATCTCAAACATCTGCGATATTTTGCTTTTACTCACATGTTTAATTCACTTCCACTTCTCTTCCAGGAATGTCCATCTTGAAGACGTCCCGCTCTTCACTACGATTGGATTTCTAATTACCTCTTTCACCCTGTTTACCTTTATTGCTTTCCATTTCCTTTTGTGATATTTGATGAAATATTTGCCAAAAAGCACTTTTGCAGCCTCATCTCCTTCCACAGTCATTGATTTTGTCTAGAATAATTACGTAACCAATTCTTCAATCCAAGGACCCTCTTTGTTCAATTCATACAAAGTCCTGGTTGCTACCTGCCCACTTAAAAATGAAATTACTCATTGCAGTATTATTCTACAAAAGCCATCAATTTGTTGGGCAGTATATCGATGCCATTAAATATCTGTTATTATAATGTATACTCTCTTTATCATTTGCAGTATTTATTAAATTCATCTCCAGTAGTTTTTTTTAAAAGTAAAACGAAATCTGTGAAGCATGGATACGGGCATAAATACCTTAGTTGTAAAATAAAATGGAACTAGCACTTTGGAAAATGACCAATAATCTGTTGGCTCCACCAGGGCATAAAAACACCACTGAAAAACAAAAGTGGCTTCCCAAATCTGAGAGACACATAGGATGCTGAGTTGTGCTACTGTTGGTTACATATCCAGTGCCTTAAGGATTTCCTGTTCAATTTGGAGCTATGATGCTTCACATCAAGAGTGCATAGCACAAAATAATGACAGGTTTACCCGCAGTACATTGCGACAAAATCTGGATACCTGCTTGTTCAGCTTTATTAAATTCTGATCACCTTATTTAACTGGATGTGATCTGAAATTAATTTGAGGCGGAATGAAACATTTTTCCGTTTTATTACACAGCTGCTTCAGAGTTTCTAACCAGTATCTGAACTCATTAAATGCTTCACATATCAAAGTTTCTGCACTATCTGTTGCCCATAATACTGGACTCTTTTTCTTGACTGGTGTATCATGCCATATACAACCACCTGGAAGAAAATGATGAAGTTAGCACCTCTTTCATAGATTTCCTGTTGTTGTTGCTGTGACAGATTTAATTTGTCTTTTGCCAGAGTATGTTTTCTCTAATCTCTCTTGCAGATCCTCAGCATATGTTGACACAGGCGGGGAAGGACTGGGATAACTTCCAAATATGATGTCAGTTTGGCACCTTTATTTTTTCCATATAACATAATGAAATGACTGTATCCGGTAGGTGCACAATACTGGTTACACAACATTTGTTTGTATATAACATATGGCCCAATCTTTGGTCACGTACTCAGATGGTTGATTGTTGGTAGAAAGGTCAAAGTTGGTTGACCTTGGAATGTAACTGCTGGGTGTACATAAGATTTTAGCCTATGCTGGTATGATATAGTGTGCTGAGTCTTAGGGTTTTTTGTTCAGATAAGTGCAAGTAGCATCAAGTTTTTTGGAGTGATTCTCGCCATGAGGCAGAGTGAGTTTACTCACCATTTCTTAATGAATGTACCACATTAATTGGTGTTTTAACCCTTATGGTTGGTATCTTCCCCAGCAATGAGCCATCCCTTGAAGAACTCATCACTCAGCAAAGATCCTGGAATTGACTGGTATCTCTGGAATCTGTGCCATCTTGTGCAGTGGACAAATGTTGTCAGTCTGGAGCTGCCCTGTTTGGTTCCTGACATTTGCCCTGGACATGGCAGACAGGAAATATCAATGCCCCACTTGATGGGAATGGTCCTGGCCCTGTTGCTGGGTGGGGTGGTGCAGAGATGAGACTTTTTCTTCCCTTTCCCTAGGACTAACAGCGGACGCAATGGCATCAGACCATGCCAGCCTGTTCTGAGATGGCCACTGAGGATGGCGCAGTCTTGGCCATCTGGAGGAATGCATATGAATATAGGAAGAAGGTCAATATCCTTCTCCACTCCACCAGCGTAAGTGTCACAATCTTTTCTCTGATACCTCACACTCGCTCTATCTCTGTTCCAGTACCCACCTCCCAGCAATTCTCATGCTCTTCCACCCTCACTATTGCCTACAACATCCTACCCACTCATCCTCACCCACTCCAACCTGAGATACCACAAATCTTCTACACTGTCTGTGCAGCCAACTCACTGGCTTGAGAAACTTCCCCAGATGCACTGACAGTAACAGCTGTGGCACCCACTTTCATCTCACAAAATAACTGCCTCTCTCCCATTCAAGGAGGTAAACAATAGGGTGGAAAGTGTCAAGACGGATTAAACACTGCCAGTCATTCAGCTCCTCACTCCTTTTGTGGAGAGGTTCCTGAGTCTGACCTCCCTGAAACAGGGCCTGGATTGATATTGAAGGCTGCCCTTGCCTCACTGTAATGGAAACCCCTGAGTAAAGGTTAATCCCTTGACTGTACTGATGCCTGCAGACAAATGTGGCAAGCTTCCTGGCTTTGTGTCTGCATTAAACGGCACGGCACAACAGAAATAATATGGGTCAGAGATAGTAGGAACTGCAGATGCTGGAGAATCTGAGATGACAAGGTGTAGACCTGGATGAACACAGCAGGCCAAGCAGCATCAGAGGATCAGGAAGGCTGATGTTTCGGGCCTAGACCCTTCTTCAGAAAATCTTCAGAAAATTGTCTGAAGAAGGGTCTAGGCCTGAAACATCAGTGTTCCTGCTCCTCTAATGCTGCTTGGCCTGCTGTGTTCATCCAGCTCTACACCTTGTTATCTCAGAAATAACATGGGGCTGGTTTCTCTAGCTGAAGGGACAATGTGCAAAATGGCATGGCAAGTCTAGGATACTGTAAGTTAATCAGAGATGTAAAATGAGGGTTCATAGAGGCTGGCATATGTTGGATATTAATGTTCTTGTATGTGGTTTATATGTGGCTGGTACCCATGGAGCATGCCTGAGATGTTGGTGCCCAGTGTCCAACCTGGAGGTGTTTTGGAGTGAGTGGGGATTCGAACCTATCATGAACTCACTTTGATTTCTATGGTGATTTTCCTGATGGCTAGTTTGTTTGGCAAATTTGGTAAGATGGTGAGTTGGGCTGTTAACAAAGCATTGACAACAACCAATAATGAGTATCAATTGGGAATTCATCACTGCTGAGTTAGAATCTTGCCATGCTGCTTGAGAAAGGAGTACAAGGTAAGGCACAATAGCCTCAACATCAAGACAGTGATTACCAGCCATCTTGCCCAATTCTACCACTCGTCTTTCCATAACTGACATCACTCATAGCCTGATAAGATTCTGCCCACAACATATATTATGGTTGGAATCTGTGCATCCTGCATTAGCCCCTCACAAGGCCATGATATCAAGGGGACAGAATCAGGCTTTGGGTTATAAGTCATAAGAGTCATATAGCATGGAAATAGACCCTTCAGTCCAAGTAGTCCATGCCAGCCATAATCCCAAACTAAACTAGTCCCGCCTGCCTGTGCTTGGCCCACATCCATACAAACATTTCTTATTCATGTACTTACCTAAATATCTTTTAAAGGTTGTAACTGTACTCACATCCACCACTTCCTCTGGAAGTTCATTTCAGACACAAACCACATCCTGTGTTAAAAATGCTAAAACACTTTGGCACAGCCCCATCAGTACCTTGGCATGAGGCTGAAAGCTGATCAGTCAAAGCATATTAGCCTCCACGAGTAAGCGGGCATACCCTACCAGGCGAGAATTTTAAAATGTTCCTTTTTCTGTCTCGTTGTAGTAGGGCATGAGTGGAGTGATTTATATCCCAACCTCCTGATGTAGTTCCAAATAGCAACATGAGGCACATGGCAACAGTGAGAAGTGTCTGGTTATGTGGGTACCCCATAACCCTATGTAAATCACATTGACCACTTCCTGGAATGTAACGATTGGAAAAACAGTCCATGGATTTTAGCAACTAATAAAATTTCCATCTTTTTAAGTTTTAATGGAAAAATCTGATGGTATTTCTCCAATTTATTTCAGTGCACGACAGCATTTAAAAAACTCTATTCCATAGCTAAACAGTCAATTATCTCCACAGTTAAGGGTCAGTAAACTTGCAATCATTGTAATTTTAAACTTTATTTTGCTTCTTTGAGGATCTCTAATGGAATTGTCATTGGCAGCACATTTTAGAAAGTTAGGTCTTGTTATATTAGCAAGATTTTTCATAAATGTGTTCTCTTGGAAGTTCCATTTGTAATTTTTGCAAAGAAAGATCTATGCAAGAACTGATTATGAAGAGCAGTGGAGAATACCACTACCTTCACTGATATAAAAAATACATCAGTTATCTGAGTCTTCAATGTAATCATATGTACAAGGTTATTGGATGCTATGCTAAAATATATTTAGTTGATTTTGATAAAAACTGTGCTTCATAAAGGATAAACCGATTCCTTTGAATCCGTTTTCCTAGTCACAATAGTAAGAGGAAGTAAACAAAATAAAGTTGGGCTGCTGGAGAAGGGAGATTCCTTTGAGTTTTGTTGAATACAATCCCAAAAATTGGGGAGCAGTCCTCCCATTATGGTTACTATTTGAGTCTTCCCTGTTCCTGTGTTTTATCCTTTCATACTGTTATTCTGGGGCAACCTGGAGCTGACATTTTATGTAGATGTTTTCCTCCTGTGAAATCACAAAGCTTTTTGCCAGACGTCACTCTTTTTTTCTCTAGTTTTTGGATATTCAGGGCAGGACCTTCCACCTGGTTAGAAACCTGAGAGTTATAACGGCAGGAATAAAAACAGAAACCGCTGGAAAAGCTCAGCAGGCCTGGCAGCATCTGTGAAGAAAAATCAGAGTTAAAGTTTCGAGTCCAGTGACCCTTCCAGAGAATGATATAATGGAAGAGTGGGATTCACACCCCATGACTGAAAAGCAGCCTGACTTTTGAATTTTGCAGAGTCAATCTAATGTCAACAGTGTTGTTCAACTTTCAGCAGTCATGGCATAACTCCTTGACAACATTCCTGTGAAGAGCAGCTTCCATAACCATTCATCTTAGCTTTGGGTAGAATAGATGTATTCCAGGGTGCAAAAAGCATCAGTTGGTGTTAGATGCCAATCGGGAAATGGTGGCAAGGGTGGTAATTATGAGCCATCATAGCAAAATATGAAGGTATCAGTTGAAGCTCTTAACCGTAATAAATAAAAGCCTCACTGCTCTGTTAATGGATGAAGCACAAATTAAGCTGAGTGCTCATGTGCTGGATGGTGTCTAATTTTATTGAAGGTTACTGCAGTTGCATCACATTTCAGGTTTGGCCCTTGTGGGTGGAGGAAAGGCTTCAGGCAGAGTACTTAGCCCTGCACAAGTTGTTGGCATGCAGGTCCAGTTGAATTCCAGTGAATCTCCCCCACCTGTACCTTCTCTCCTTGAGACATTTCAGATAGGGAAACGCTGGTGCTGTCGAAGGTCAAGGGGTGTTGTAATGTTGAAATTGTACTATATTTAAAACCTATCTTGTAATTGTTACAAAACAAAGTGTAGACATTAGAATAACCTCAATGTTTTAGCTGGAGGTTTTGATATAAAATGCGAATCAACGTCTGAGGTTACATTTACATTATTGTGTTGACACTGCAGCTAATGGCTGAGCACACATATGTAACAGTGGACCTTGTTCTTGACAGTGCATATCCGAAAATCATAGGCCCCAACTCACAATTTTCCAATGTGCACTGGTGGGAAAGGTTCAACACCAGCAAGGTCCTTCACATAATAATACTTACATTAAAAATTCATTCTGAATACAGACTCAAAATTTGATCTGATCTTCAACAGCAGTGGATTGTGACATTTTGAAAAAAGATTTGTTCTGCTTCGGTTTAAGTTCAGTTTTTTTATTGCGCCCTAAAAAGCCATACATTTAGTGTTATGTAAAGCATATTAAACGTTTGCAGTGTAGATCAGATTTTAGGATTAAATATCAACACATATGAAGACAAACAATGATTGGGAATTTTTATACAATAATACACAATTTTTGAATTATTTTAGCCAGCATTTAGTGCTTATTAGTAAATAAATAGTCATTATAGGTCTCTTTTTTGCAGCATTCAAATGTGTGAGAAAAGAAATGGATAGCACTAAGTTCCTTATTTACAATGTCTAATTTCACTAAGAGTAGTCCATTCATGCTAAAGTGTATTGAATGCCCAAGGAAATGCTGCAATTAGAATAATATTAATGTAAGTACCTTTAACTTGTTGTTCCTGATGGATCACATTGTTTCTGGATCCTCAAATTTTCTCAATGTCTTTATATGTGATTCTGACTATACAGTTAGCTTTGAAACAAAATGGTCCAGGCTTTGTAATGTCAATGCCAATGAAACTATCAGCATTTGCCCACATTGCATTACTGAAATTGACACTGTCCTCAAG
Organism: Ginglymostoma cirratum; assembly: GCA_024137785.1. NCBI lineage: Eukaryota > Metazoa > Chordata > Chondrichthyes > Orectolobiformes > Ginglymostomatidae > Ginglymostoma > Ginglymostoma cirratum. Next base: position 51,428,865 of record JAHRHZ010000018.1, on the reverse strand, counting down.
GACATGTATAGAATGGCATGGAAATACAAACGTTGCCATCAGCGATCCTATACTCCTCCAAACGGTTTATTATTGGAATCCTGCAGTCCTCAATCAACCTGTGAATTAATGAAAACATCCAATTTTACTCTTGCCAGTTTTGTTATAGAACTGTTGAAAAAGTTACAACTAGTTGAATGAGGTATAACTGGGTTTTAATGGTGTGCTAAGTTCATTACTACTTATGAACACTCTCACTAGCCTTGGAAACATAATTATATTTGTGATATGTAATTTGTTTCCAACAAATAATGGTAGAATAAAGTTTAGAATGTTGTATTTTAATGTTTTTTTTTGAACATTTTCTTTTGATCTTTTAGCTTCTCTCATAACCCAATCATAATAAATAATAATATCATGAAGGGAATTGTTTTCTGTGCATGAAGACTTCAATTTGCTAATACCACTGCTGCTAGACACTTAAAGACTCCCTGGACTTGGCTTTAGATTTAAGCTTCCATTGGCAAGGAGAAATTGATACCACGGAAGCCATTAGATGTTTGTGGTCAGCTTTCTTCAAAGTCAGTGCTATTGTTTCACAGTTGACTGCAAAATCCAGCCCACCCCATTTTCAATCCATTTTTCCCAGTTCTAGTTGTGTTATGGTAACTTATTACTTCTATTTGAGAGCTGAAGTCGTTAGAGCAGTGAAATCTAACTGAAGCCATGTTGGATTATTCGAGAAGACCTTAAATAAATGTTGATATGCTTGAGACCTATTTTCTTGTCATAATACAGGTGTGAGTATGACAGATTGAGTTTTGGACCATCCACACTCAACTTTCTCATGATTATGGGATACTGCTAGACTTAATGGTTTTCTTGTAAACAGACAAGGAGCTGGGTTGCGCCATGTGGCTTCAAAAGCAGCATGAACAAATTAAAGACCTGCCAACAATTTTAATTTTAAAATAAAATTTAAAATGTTCACTACGCAATCAGGGAGTGTTGCACACCACAATATCCTGATCTGCGCCATACCCATTTTCACTCTATAGCCCCTAGCAACAGAGAAATTACCTTCAGAGAGCTACTGTCAATACAAGTTACCAAATATACATGTTATCAAACCAACCTGGTAAGCTGTTTGTACAACTTGAAGGAATGCCAGCTACTCACTCAATTATCATGAATTGTGGTTTGGGCTAGGCTTCTTCAGGTGCTGTTGCTTCTCCATTGGCGTCTTCATCCTCAAAACTAAGTACTGACCATTCCCACTCCCTTGAGTTGAACCTTTTGACAAAGCTTCAATTCTAAGCGCTAAACAAATATTATAAAAACAGTGAACATTTAGCTCTGCTATTAAACAATATATTAGAAATGTCTAACCACAAATTCTGCCACAAAATTTGGTCAATATTGATGTTTAAAGTGGAAGTTATGGAATTAAAGCACATTTTCCCCAAACTCTTATTAAGACATCATTGTTACCTGACAGTGGAATTTACAGCAATATACTTTGTGCACCTGGAGAAAGAGGGGAAGAGGGTTATATCCATTCAACAGTTTAGTAAGTGAGCTCTGGTAGCTTAGAAATGCATATTTAAATAAATGGTGGTTTTGTTTTACTCATTCACAGAATGTGGGCATTGCTAGCTGGGCGTTTTATTTCTCACCCCTAATTACCCAGGAGTCAACCATGTTACTGTGGGTCTGGATTCACCTGTAGACCAGACCAGGTAAAGACAAAAGATTTCCTTCCCAAAAGGACATGAAGTTTTTTATGTTGTCTTATTGTTTGTATTTTGCGGACCGAGTCCTGGAGCAGTGGCCGAGCAAGTCCTGGATAGTACATGGAGGTGGCGTGGCCTTGTGCTCTGAGGCTGATAGGCGCGGATTCATGTTGGAGAGAGACTGGAATGTAAGTTCTTTTTTTAAACTCTATAACAATACTTAAAGTATCTGTACCTGAGACGGTGCTGAGAAGTGACATTACAAACTTTTCTCTGCGCATTTTCAAGGGCACATGACAATAAAAGTGATTCTGATTCTGAATTGGTTTGTGGAGGAGGAGATCGCCTTCATATTCCCTGACATTCCACCGTGGTAATTGTGTCAAATGTTTGGCATTATGAATATGTGTTGATACTCCTGTTTTCTAGTTTAAAAAAAAACATATTTAACAGGGAACATGTCAAGGCATTAATCTGGAAAGGGACGTGTCTTTGACTGAATAATATGACCTGATGCATCTCCAATATTAGCCTTGAACCTCATTTCTTCAAAACCGACCCATTATGCAGTCAGATCAGCACCATTTTTTAATATAGATAAGTACATTTTATAAAAAATTACCATAATTTCTTGGAGCTGAAGGTAGGCCTTGGTTACCTAGGTGATGAGGGCTGCCTCATTAGAAACCAGTTCGCAGTGGGTGCCTTTCCAGAATTGGCATGGTACCCAGATCTTCAGGAAAATGCAGATTTCGGGCCAATAGTAAGAGTAACCATTTACCCACCTTTATTGGAGGTTTAGTAGGACCTTTAAGGCAGCAAAGAAAACAGTGAATGTGTGAATTTCTATGCTGTGAGTTTTTTTTATTAAAGCCTAAAATAAATGATAAACACATCCAAGGAGAGACCTTTACTGTCATCAAAATTTAGGGCTACCAGTGTTGTTTGCAGGTCAGATCAATGTGATGCCCTGATCATGAGATAACCAGCCATGTATAATCTGATCAGCTTGGCAACACTTCAAACTTTCCATGTGGAAAAAGTAACATGCAATCAAAAGTAGGCCATTTGCAAACAAAATTTTTGGAAGTTTCTAAGTCTATATACTGGTACCCCAGCTGCTGTGCCAAGACCAGCATGGGCACCATGGACTCCTTCAACAGCATCTCAGGAGTATAGCATGTCTGCACACACTTTCCCCATTCCTCATTCTTTCACATTGATTTCAGCATAGGAAGGTAATGGCGAGTACAAGCTTTGGCAAGGGGTAGCAATGCCACTGGCTACAGCCCTGATCTTACAGGCACTGCCTTGCTGGATGAAAAATCACATGCGCTCCAAGAAATGACTACCATTCTTGAGAGTATCGATGCCAAGGTTGGCTTACCCAAGAGCTGTGAACCAACCAAAGTTATTATGATGGGGCCCACCCATTATCATCAGGCAACAGAACATCAACAATGCCAACCCCTTCCCCTATGTAGGAAGCAGTAACTTCAGGGAGGGCAATGTAGAGATTGACATCCACAGGAGAATCAGCAAAGTAGCATTAGTTTTTCAGTGGCTCATGGTATAGGCATCTAATATTATCAATCTGGCCATGAAACTGTAATGCTATACGTCTCCTGCAGTACCAAATGAAATCTATCCCAATGAGACATGGAAGTGAACTGCCTGGGGTCAATAAATTGAACTCTTCCACCAATGTTGCCTACACAAGATCCTGGGAATCACTCGCCAAAGCAAGATCACCAATGAAGAATGTTCTGGACCAGACCAGACCCCCTTAAAATAAATTAAGAAGGTGGCCTAGACCCTAACTTTTTCTTATTTTAAAGGTAAATGTGAGGTGCTGTGTTCCAGAGGTAATTTGATTAGTCAAACTACTCGACGTTAAGCAAAACACAACTTATTCAAGCTCTATAGTTAAAATACTTAAAATAATATCATTGAATAGACAAAAGAAGTAGAACTTGGAATGACAAGTCTATTGGAAAACTTAACAGAATATAGATTATTTTACTACTAAACTGTAACTGTTCCAATCTCGTAATATCTCATAAACACACCCTTAGCAAAAGGCAAATTCAGGATGCAAAATTTTCTCACATTCGAAGCCAGCTGCCCAGGAGGAAAATAAAACATCCAGAGAAAACTGAGAAAGAGAGTGTAGGAGCTGGGAGAGATGCATTGCCTTTCAACCCTGTTGAGACCCCAGCAACAACTGCTGAAAGCTAACTAAAACTCCTGATTCTGTGAGAGCTTGACCACACCCACTCAGGCTGCTTCTATTGTTCCTACCTTTTCAAAAAAAAAAACCCAGAGCCTAGCAAGCTGTTCCCTTTACTGGCTTTCCAACTGGACAGTTCAACATCTCTGTCTTAAAACCTCTCCTTTAAAAAAAGGAACAAAATAACTTCTTAAATGCACAACATCGTCACAAGTTTGGCCAGAATCACCTACAATAAATATGGAGCCACTGAAACAGTCAAGATGTGTATTTCACCTCGTGGACCCACTGTTGAATGTTCAATCAACGGTTTGGGAAAATACACGCTGACAGATAGTGAAAGGTGATGTTGCTGGATAAAGAAGACCTGTCAAAGTACCTTTAAGGAAGATCTTCAAGTGTGGGACATCACTTCGGAAAGAGCATGACAGATTACTGTGGTTTAGGATAGGTGCAGAACTTTGCTGCCTCCTGTCCCACGCAGGACCTGCTAAGTCTGAAGTCCCACCAAAAGTGAGGGATTGGGGCCCAATCAGTAATTGCAATGATTGTTGCAATACATGGCAAAGATTTCACAAAGCTTAAAAAAAGTCATCTTTCACAAATTTTCAAGCTATCTTTGTCACAAATCAACTCTGCAGCATTGCGTATTCTCTTCTTACACTTTTTCTATGTTTGACTCTGAAATGGATGCACAGAAAATAAAACACTGCATAATGTTAGCCGCAGCTAAAGTGCTACTAATTTAGCTCACAGTGCCTAAAAATAAAGAGGAAAGTGAAAGGAAACAAATTGTGCTAAAACTCTGTTACTTGGTTCTTATATCATGTGTTCTGAATGCATCTTTCACACAGCAAATGTTCAAAAAACAGATCAATTTAGAGCACTATCAGGGGCTGCAGTTGCAGTCAGCTTATTACATTTATCTCCAAACAGAAAGAAACTGAAAGATTGACTATCCCCATTCCAGACGAGATGAAAAGGCCAGCCTGGACCACTGGACACATCCTTTGGGAGTCATGAGGCCATCATGTGAAGGCAGTGTGATCTTCTGGTTATATGATCTCTCTCTCTCACATGGTCCTGTTTAGCTCATAGGATAAGGCAGCAGCTAATTGAAACAAATGGAGAACTGCTGTTTGGTCCATCACTGATTGAACTATTTACTACTCCAATGATGCATCATTCAATCTTAAGGCAGGGTTTTACTGTTGGAGAACACTTGGATGTGGATGTAGATAATGGGGCAATCCCAGAAAAATGTAAGTGCATCTGGAAACAGCATTGACCTGCAGCTGGGTAAAGCTGTTTGTGAGCAACCCTCTCTGGGCGGCAGTATTAATTTAGTTTCATTGACAAAACAATGATAGCAGTGTCAATGTGGGTTTTGGAGTTACGATAATGTTCCACAGGTTTCCTGGGCTTCCTGGAAAATTCTAACGAAAACAACGTGAGAAGAAAGACGCAGTTGTGGGAGTTGAAGGTGTTATAGGGAACTATGTCACAAAGTACTGACATCTCACAGTTCCTTTCTTACCTCGTTGCGTAAAAGGGTTTGTACTCAGCACTAGTGCTGAGATATTATTTGACAAACTGAGGTGGAGTCCTCAAGACTATAGAGATTTGGAAGCTTGACTGGTAATATCAACTTTAGAATGGGCACTACTTACTCTCTATTACCTCAGGCCTCAGTTGTGCAAGAGCCCGAAAGTCTCTAGAAAAGAGGGCACTAGAAAAAAATATGGTTCGCTGACAGGATATACAGGCAGAAAACACACTTCCTTGACGTCGCTCAAGTGTTAGAAGAAACATAGAAACTAGGAGCAAGAGTAGGCCATTCAGCCCTCCCAGCCTGCTCTGGCATTCAATAGGATCAAGGCTGATCCTCAAACCCAGAACATCACATCAGATAGTGTTGGAGATTTGCAGACTGCTGGAACAAGACCTAATGGTGACAATTTTTAATGATGATACAGTCACTACTAAGTTCAACACTTTTGTTTGTTGAAGAGATTTGCAGGAGCTTGTAACTGATGGCTGATGAATGCATAAGAAAAGTTAGATTGATCACTGACTGAGTAGAAGGAGTTAGAGAGTACAGATAATGGAAAATTACTTTAATTAGCAGGATGTCTGTATTGCGATTATCATTTAAAATTATTTATAACTTCAACAAAGGACTGGAAAGGCACATATCCAAATTTATTATTGACACAAAAATGGGCAGCATTGTAAACAATGTATCTGGAGGGATTTGAAAAGGATAACAGTGAGTAATTTCTGAAGGTGAGAAGCTAGCAACACTGGACATCATAGAGGCTTTGGTTCCATGTTCATGAATTGATAAAATGTCACAGACAGATAGGGAAAATCATTATAAAGGGTCGAGATTATATTGGGCCTTTTATCAAGAAGTCCAGAAGAAATTTGGTCTAAGTTATGCAAAAAATTGTAGAAAACTTAGGATGAATCATTCCTAGAGTCCAATGAGCAATTCATGTTCACAGCTTAGGAAAGATAAAGTAAGTGCAGCATAGATTTATCAGAGTGATGCTCGAGCTCCAAGAATTAAATCATAAGGAAAAGTCATGCCAACAAGGTTCATATTTCCTGGAATTTAGGTTTAATGGATACTTTAAGAAACTAAAGGGAATCGATTGGCTAGATAGAAGTTTTTTCGGCTGTTTGGAGAATCTAGGACTAGGAAACACGACCTAAAAATTAGAGTTAGGCCTTTCGGGAGGAAAAATGGAACACACTACCGTGTACAAAGGGCGCTGAATGTTTGGAACTTTTTTCACAGATGGCAATGAGTGCCAGATCACTTTGAGATTGAAAGCTTTTGTCAAGGAAAGCATTTAACAGATACAGGACAAGGGCAGGTAGATGGAGCTAGGTAGCAAACTAACAAGGATAACATTGAATGGATTGCAGGACTAAATGGCTTACTCTTACTCATATGTTTCTGTGTTTACCAGGGCCGGTAACTATGTCAATTTTGTCTGCAATGACACCAGTGAAAATGCACAGGTACGTGCTTTGTGGATCTGACTGGCTTCCACAGTTGTAGGATGTCATTGACTGAAAACATATGGCAATACCGAGATCTATAGGCTACCCAAGAGTGTCAGTTAACTAACAGCAAGTAGTTAGGAAGGCAAGTGGTGTGTTGGTCTTCATTACAAGAGGGTTTCAGTACAGGAGCAAGGAAGTCCTACTGCAGCTATATAGGACCTTGGTGAGACCACACCTGGAGTACTGTATGCAGTTTTGAACACTTTACCTCAGAAAAGATAGACTTGCAATAAAGGGAGTATCAAAAAGGTTCGCCAGACTGATTCCTGGGATGGCAGGTTTGTCCTATGAAGATAGAGTGGATCAACTGTATTCACTGGGGTTTTGAAGAATGTGAAAGGATCGCATTGAAATGTATAACGTTCTGACAGGGCTGGACAGAGTAGATGCAGGGATGATGTATCTCCTCACTATGGAGTCCAGAACATTCTCAGGATACACAATAGGTCATTTAGCAATTGGTGAATAGATAGAGGGGGATGTGAGGACATACACCGACAGAGGGTGATTAGCAAGCCTGGAACGTATTTTGGTATGTGGTGTGATGTGCTGAATTCAGCTTGAAAAGCCAAACTGAGGGGTTGGGTGATACACACATAAAAATGTAAGTCAATGTGCCATTTCTATCACATTTCTTATCCTACTAACCTGATTTAACCTCATTATAGCTTTGTTCCAAACATAGACAAAGGGACTGAATTGCAGAGCTCATAATACTCTGCATTTGCTTGCATGAGTGTGGTTCTGATATCACGCAAGAAACACAACACCATCCAGGACAAAACAGTTCCAGTTGATTCCTACCTCATCTACAGCCTGAAACATTTACTCTGTCTTCCACCAGGCACTGTGGCAACAGTGTATACCTTCGACAAGATGTACTGTAGCCAAGGCTTCTTCAATAGCAAATTTGCAACCTTTACCACCTAAAAGGATACTTTTTGCAAGGAATCACCACCAACTTCAGGTTCCCTGAAAATCATGCAGCACCCTGACTTGGAACGATGGGACTATTCCTTCACTGTCACTTGGTTAATACCTTGAAAATCCCTTCCTTCCAGAGCTTTGGGTCTCAGTCTCATCAATGTCCTAAGTAACTGAAGCCTTATATCCTTACTTGAACATTTGAATCTTCTCATAACTAGAAATAGCACTGTATTAGCCTTCCTAATTACTTGCTGTATCTTCAAACTAACATTCTGTGACTCACCATTTAAACAATACTCTGTTTCTTTATATCCTTCCTGCCAAAGTGAGTAATTTCACATTTTCCCACATTTTACTCCACCTGATAAATTTCTTCCCACTTACTCAACCTACCTATATCCAAATGCTTCTTCTTTATGTTCTTTACACAACTTATCTCTGTGTCAACTGCAAACTTAATTACCATGCCTTCACTCCCCTTATTTAAGTCATGGATATAAATTGTATAAAGCTGAGAAGCTGGCACAAACCCTCCAAGGCACCACTCATCATATCCTTCTAATCAGAAAGGATCTATCTGTTCATACTCTGTTTTCTTCAAGTCACCCAATTTCTGTCCTTAACAGTATGTTACTCCCTTACACCATGAGCTTCTCCTGTATGCCACCTTGTCAAATGCCCCCTGGAAATCTAAGTACACCTACTGGCTCCCCTTTGTACAAAGTACATGTTACTCTTTCAAATAACTCCAATGAATTGGTTAAACATTATTTCTTTTTCAAAAAACCATGCTGACACTTTCCAAATGCCTTGCGCTTTACCAAGTGTCCACCTTCAACCTCCTTAATAATCAGTTCCAAGATCTTGCCATGACAGATAACTAGCCCATTTAGTTTCCTGTTTTCTGCCTCCCTCCCTACTTGAACAGAGAAATTATATTGTTACTTTCCAGACGAAAAGAGCCTCTCCATAATCTAATGAATTTTGGTAAATTAATGCCAATGTATCTACTATCTCAGTAACCAGTTCTTTTAAGAGCCTAGGATGAAGTCAGTAAGGAACCAGAGACTTATCAGCCCGCAGCTCCATCGATTTTCTCAGCACTGCTTGCCTTGAAATTCTAATTCCACAAAAGTTTCTCCCTTCCTTCCATCTCCTGGTTTACAGCAGTTCCGGAATACTTTTTTGTTCAATTATAGTGGTGCCAGAAACAAAACATATGTTCATTTCATCCATCATTGTCCTATTATAGACCACTAATTTTGCATTCTCACTCTCCAGAGAGCCAACGCTCGCTTTATTTTTTTCCTTTTTAAATACCTGTAAAAACTCTGAAAGTCTGTTTTTACTTTCCTATTTCAATGTATTTCTCCTGATTAATCTTTTCTTAATTGTCTGCCGTTCTTTATTATCTATCTAATCATCTGACCTATCAATGCACAACTATATTAGTTTTGGAAGCTGTTCTTAACTTATTTGATTAACCATGGATTGTGGGTCCTCTCCTTAGAATTCTTCTTAATGGTGAAAATATACTTATTGAGTGTTCTGAATTATACCATTATATCTTAGTTCATTTCAGCCAGTTCAGCTTTCATACCCACATAGTTGCCTTTATTTAAGTTTAACGTCATAACCTTCGTTGCACTCTTTCCCTTATCAAACTAATTGTAAAATTCACTCTTATTGTGGTCATTGCTCCATGGGATGCTGTTATTTTGAGGTCTTTAATGAATCCATCACATTACACACCAGATTTATTATAGACTACTCACTGTTTGGTTCCAGAATATGCTGTTCTACAAAATTATCTCAAGAACGAGCTATGAACTCTTCATTCACACTATTTTGCCAATCTAATGTTTCCAGTTTATATATCAAATACAATCACCCATGATTATTGCCATCACAATTGATCACAAGCACACAAAATTTATTTTTGTAAAGTTTGTCCTACATTTTGATTCTGTCGGTCGAGCAATTTCACTTGTGGCTTCTTTTCCTTACTATTACACATCTCCAACTGTGCCAATTTTAAATCCTGATCTCCAGAACCAGGGTCATTTTTAAACATTTGCAGTAATGGCATCCTAAATTAGTGGTACCTCTTCTCCACCTTTACCTGGCTTCCTACTGCACTTTAATGTCACATCTCCCTCAAGTCCAGGATCGAAAAATTGTCATCACACCACCTTGTCTCCGTAAGAGCGATCAGATCACGTTTATTTATAACAATGTGAACCATCAATTTGTTCACTTTGTTGTGAATGCTAATATAAATTGTGTAAAGCTAAGAAGCTGGCACAAACCCTCCAAGGCACCACTCATCACATCCTTCTAATCAGAAAGGATCCATTTGTTCATACTCTGTTTTCTTCAAGTCACCGAATTTCTGTCCTTAATAGTATGTTTCCCTTTATGTTATCTTTGTAATATCTAATCTCAACTGTTGATGTCTCAGGTTTCTTCTCTCTATTCCTTTCTGCCATTCTCTGATCTTCATTTCCCATACGATACTTATGCTTTCCTGCCTTGACTGTATCCTTTAATTTACCATGCTTATCCTGGGATGTTTAGCTTAAAGCCTCTGTACTTCCATGGTTGTGTGTTATGGCACTGGTCCTTGCATGATACAGTATAGACCTTCCAGTGGTACAGCTCCTATTTTCCCCAGTATTGGTGTTGGTGCCATATGAGCTGGAATCCAGCTGAGAAAATAATCCAACGGTTACGACCCAAGATGTTCTGCTATTCAGTATGCTGCCTAGTTCCTCATTCTGTTAAAGTAGAACCTCTTTCCTAGTCCTATCTGTGTTGTTGGTACCTCTGTGGAAAAGGACATCTGGATCCTTCGCCTCTCAGTCCAAGTTCCTGTTCAGTCCTGAGTAGATATCCTAAAATCTGGCAATGGATGGACAACAAAACCTTCTGAACTGATGGATCAGAGATAAAAGGTACTGCAGATGCTGGAGAATCTGAGATAACAAGCATGGGGCTGGATGAACACAGCAGATCAAGCAGCATCATAGGAGCAGGAAAACTTGACGTTTCGGGCCTAAACCCTTCATCAGAAATGGGGGAGGGGAAGAGGGTCCTGAAATAAATAGGGAGAGAGGGGGAGGCGGATAGAGGAAGGATAGAGGAGAGGATAGGTGGAGAGGAGGCAGACAAGTCGAAGAGGCGGGGATGGAGCCAGTAAAGGTGAGTGTAGGTAGGGGGGTAGGGAGGAGATAGGTCAGTTCAGATCTCGGGCAACCACCTAGAAACAGATGTCCATTTCAAGCCCACTGACTCTCACAGCTACCTGGAATACACCTCCTCCCACCCACCCTCCTGCAAAAATGCCATCCCCTATTCCCAATTCCTTCGCCTCCGCCGCGTCTGCTCCCAGGATGAAACATTCCACTCCCGTACATCTCAAATGTCCTAATTCTTCAAGGACCGCAACTTCCCCCCGACAGTGGTCGAGAATGCCCTCGACCGTGTCTCCCGCATTTCCCGGAACACATCCTTCACGCCCCGTCCCCGCAATAATAACCAAAAAAGAATCCCCCTTGTCCTCACATACCACCCCACCAACCTCTGGATCCAACGAATCATCCTCCGATACTTCCGCCATCTGCAATCAGACCCCACCACCAAAGACATTTTTCCCTCCCCACCCTTATCTGCCTTCCGGAGGGACCACTCCCTCTGCGACTCCCTTGTCCGCTCCACACTCCCCTCCAGCCCCACCACACCCGGCACTTTTCCTTGTAACCGCAGGAAGTGCTACACCTGCCCCCACACCTCCTCCCTCACCCCAATCCCAGGCCCCAAGAAGACTTTCCACATCAGGCAGATGTTAACCTGCACATCTGCCAATGTGGTATACTGCATCCGCTGTACCCGTTGTGGCTTCCTCTACATCAGGGAAACCAAGCGGAGGCTTGGGGACCGCTTTGCAGAACACCTGCGCTCAGTTCGCAACAAACAACTGCACCTCCCAGTCGCGAACCATTTCAACTCCCCCTCCCATTCCTCAGATGACATGTCCATCCTTGGCCTCCTGCAATGCCACAGTGATGCCACCTGAAGGCTGCAGGAACAGCAAATCATATTCAGCCTGGGAGCCCTGCAGCCCAATGGCATCAATGTGGATTTCACAAGTTTCAAAATCTCCCCTCCCCCAACCGCATCCCAAAACCAGCCCAGCTCATTTCCACCTCGCTATCCTGTTTTTCCTCTCACCTCAAGCCACACCCCCATCTCCTATCTACTAACATCATCCCGCCCCCTTGACCTGTCCGTCCTCCCTGGACTGACCTATGTCCTCCCTACCCCCCTACCTACACTCACCTTTACTGGCTCCATCCCCACCTCTTCGACTTGTCTGCCTCCTCTCCACCTATCGTCTCCTCTATCCATCCTCTATCCGCCTCCCCCTCTCTCCCTATTTATTTCAGAACCCTCTTCCCCTCCCCCATTTCTGATGAAGGGTTTAGGCCCGAAACGTCAAGTTTTCCTGCTCCTATGATGCTGCTTGTCCTGCTGTGTTCATCCAGCCCCATGCTTGTTATCTTCTGAACTGATGTTCTTGTCTACACAGAACAATATCTATCCCCCTTACTGTGCTATCCCCTACAACCACTACATTCCATTTTGCTTCCCTCATGTGCTGCATCGAAGTACTATGGTCAATTAACTCTTCCACCCTTTAAACACTTGAATCTGCACCATGTCGGACATCATCGGATCCACCGATGCTGATTGGCAGTGAAACCTACCAATCAGATATTGTTGAAACAGCTTAATTTAAAAGTTGCAAATGGTATTGTTGTCAGACTTCACCCCCATTTCTTAACACATTGCAAACTTAAAGTCCAGCTTTCAAATCCTTTTGAAAATATGTGTGAGTATTTTTCATACCTTTTTGGCTGCATCTGGATTGATTCAATGGTAAGAAAATCTCTTGACAAACAGTGTCAGGAGCAGATTGAAGAATTTAATAACAGATAAGTCTAAAGCATCTCAGTGTTGAAAAGCAATCATCAGATCAATATATCCATTAAAGGTTTTAAAAGTACAGGAACATATTCTTAAAATTGCTTTATCACCTTGATGACAATTCAAATGCTATTAGCAATGAGAATTGTTGGTCAGATATTGCAGATTTGTCTGCATGCAATTCTGATCAATATTGTAATATTTATAAACTGCTTTAACAGTATTCTGAAATAAGCATTCTCTAGCTCTTTGATTCGGAGAATTTATTGTGAGGCCAAATCCTCATGGACATGCGGATACTAATTTAGGACAGGAAAACATGAATGTTTTAACGAACTGTCACGTTGCAAGTACAATTTTAAATTAGTCAAGCATTTCTGGGGAATTGCAGCTCCTATATCAGCAATGTGATAATGATAGAATAATCTGTTTCGGTAGTGTTGATTGAGAGATAAATCTGTTGGGCAAGACATCAGGGATAACTCCCTGTCTTCTTCAAAACAGTGTCATGAAGTATTTTATGTTCACCTTAGAGAAGATTGTGCCTTCTTTAAAAAAATTATTGCACCGAAAGATGAGTTCTCCCACACTGTAGCACTCTCTCAGTACTGCATTATGTAATCAGTCTAGAACTTTGTAGCTCTACAGAATCAAATTTTCTCAGGATCTTGAGTGATCTGGTCAGCACCAAACCTGACTGCACTCCTAAATAAAATGATTATCTTCAACAGGAGGCATGAAACCATCTTGACATAATCTAACAGTCTCTTGAAGTCATAGAGTCATACAGAATGGAAACTGATCCTTTGGTTCAACAAATCCACACCAACCATGTTCCCAAACTAAACTAGTCCCACCTGCCTGCATTTGGCCCATGTCCCTCAAACCTTTCCTTTTCATGTACAATGTCTTTTAAACATTGTAACTGTACCTGCATCCATTGCTTCCTCTTGCAGTTCATTCTACACACTAACCACTCTCTGTAAAAATGTTGCCCCTCATGGCCTTTTTAAAACTGTCACCTCTCACTTTAAATAAAAAGTCTCCTACTTTTGAACTCTCCCACCCTAGGGAAAAGACCTTTGCAGCTCACCTTATCTGTGCCCCTCATGATTTTATAAACCTTTACATAGTCATCCCTCAACCTCCTACACTCCAGTGAAAAAAGTCACAGCCTAGCCAACTTATTTTTATTACTCAAACCCTCCAGACCCAGAAACATCCTGGTTAATCTTTTCTGAACTCTCTCCAGTTTAATTATATCCTTTCTATAACAGAGCGATCAGACTACACACAGTATTCTAGAAGAGGCCTTACCAATGTTATGTACAATCTCAACATAACATCCCAAATTCTGTACTCAAAGGTCACAGCAATGAAGACAAGCATGCTAAATGCCTTCCTTGCCACCCTACTTGTGAGGCAAATTTCAAAGAATTATATTCCTGAACCCCTTGGTCTCTCTGCTCTGCAACAGTACCCAGGGCCCTACCGTTAATTGCACAAATCCTGCCCTTGTTTGTTTTACCGAAATGTAGTACCTCACAGTTATCCAAATAAACGCCATCTGCCACTCAGCCCAATGGCCCACTCAATCAAGATTTCTTTGTTATTATACTTAATCTTCTTCACTGTCCACTATACACCCAAGCTTGGCGTCACCCACAAACTTACTAACCATTCCTCCTGTATTCTTATCCAGATCATTTACATAATCAACAAACAAAAGTGGACCCAGTACTGAGTGGAACACTGCTGGTCACAGGCCTCCAACCCAAAAAGAAACATCCACCACCTTCTGCCTCGTTCCATAAAGCTAATTTTGTATCCAATTGGCAATCTCATCCTGAATCCCACGTGATCTAACTTTCTAATTAGTCTACCATGCAGAACCTTATCAAAGGCTTTACTAAAGTCCAAGTAAACAACATTTGCCCTCATCAACCTTTCTGGTTATTTCTTTAAAGAACTCAACCATGTCTATGAGACACAATTTCCTTCACACAAAATTATATGAAGATTTGAGTTAAGACAGAGGTGATACTTTCTTGGAACTGAGTACCTGTAAAGGATATTGCAGGAGAAAAGGATTCAATGTTTGTTTAATTTTTGCTGTTTATATTAATATGTTTCTATATATAGTATACATAAAATATATATAAATATTTGTTATTTTCTTTAGTTTAGAAGAATATTGACAGACTCAAGTGACTGCGATCTCTGACGAAGCACCATCATAACTAAAGTGCTAAAACAAATCTTATAATCTATCAAAGGTAATAGGAACTGCAAATGCTGGAGAATCCGAGATAACAAGGTGTGGAGCTGGATGAACACAGCAGGCCAAGCAGCGTCACAGGAGCAGAAAAGCTTGACGTTTTGGGCCTAGACCCTTCATCAGAAAAAAAACATTTTTTTCTGATGAAGCGTCTAGGCCCGAAATGTCAAGCTTTCCTACTCCTATGATGCTGTTTGGCCTGCTGTGTTCATCCAGCTCCACACCTTGTTATCTCTTATAATCTATCAAGCCAGGATTGACTCTGGGATCTGATTTGTCCAATATTACCACCGGTTCAGATCATAATTTTCCTCAGATCATTTCAGCACCATGCAGGATAGGCATGTTTCCCATCACCCAAATCTGATCCTTCACAAACCAATGGTGACCCAACCTAAAACTGAGAAAGGATTTGTCTGGTCACATATACACAGAAGCCACATTTGCTCTGAATGCTACTTCTTGTGAAATTGTGAGCACTTTTTTGCTCCATGTAGCTAACAGAGGAAATGTCCCCAGGTAACGTGAAGTAATGCTCTGAACATGACTGTCATGTGACAGAATCACTCTCCATAGTTGTCCACGTACCAGTCTGTGAGCCTCAAGTGTTGTAATAACTGGACCTAACGTACAACATTGATGTAATTTAAGATACAATAAGCAATTGTACTTAATGTACAATATACATTAATTTAGTGTACAATATACAACTGTTTCTAATGTATAAAACATTAATTTAATGTGACACAATATGTAGCAATTGTTGCTACTGGTGCAATTTTAATTGGCAAAACAATGTGCACTTTGCTCCTTTTGTGTAACTTCGTGTCAGTCCTGTGGCATTTTCTATTTTATGGCACCTACATTGTCATTTGCGTACTTGATGTAAAACCTATGCATTCTGACCAATATGTTTATACCATTCAAGAGTCACATCACTGGCTTCACCAGTCACTGGTTGTATGGTTCCCATTCAATGCTGCTCTAAAGTCGATAAATCGCCAAGTGGAGCACCACTTCAAGGCAGTTCACAACATTCTCATGTGGGCCTTATCCAAAGAATGTACTTACAAATCAACTGCTTGGAGAGCTACCTCTAAAAGTTGACGTCAAACGCAATACTTTTCTCTCATTTTATCTTAAAGCCACCGTACCCCAAAATTATGGATGAGATATCACCGGTATATGGATGAACTTGTTAAAAATGGCTTTTGCGCTATTCAGTTTGGAAGATCAGGAACTAACAGTTGTTGTAGCTGAGATCAATGTCAGTAACACACGGTCTGTGAACTTCAGATTCTGAACTTTGACCTTTGCCCCTGGATTCCTGGCAATCACTCGAATCAGAATTCACGGACAAGGAATGAAGGTCAGCTCTGTGAGTGTGCACACAAGATGTCACTGCCATTGATAGCTGTTGTGAAAAAATAAGTTAAACACACTGTTCAGAGATAGCAGATATCGTGGGAAATTTTTCTCATTATATTTTTTTGTTTCATCTCCACTCATCCTATACTAATGTATCAAACATTGCTCAGTTTATGATCAACACATTTTTTCATGTACTATAAGCTGCAGTGCTCGCATAAGTGTCTGAAATGATCATTATGGTTTTAGATGAATTCAACAAAAATAACTGACGGGATATCACAGAGCAAATGTTTGAAAACGGTTTTAATATTTATTGCCAACAATTTTTCTTACTAACTATTGTTGAAGCCACATTCCCAAAGTTTGTCTCTCGGGTCACTGTCTGGAATTCTGCCATATACTGCCTCACAGAAAGACAAGCCTGGGCTTTGACACCTGTGCTTATCAATTGTCAAGCAAGGCCGAGGGATTTCCATAGAGGAAAAAGACACAAAATATTGGGCCAATCATTTATTAAGGACTGAATCTTCCTATGTTTTGACAATATGTTTTTTTGGAATGAGATTCAAAGAGTCCAGCTCAGCCTGGCCCATAGCAACTTT
Source organism: Ginglymostoma cirratum (assembly GCA_024137785.1). Lineage (NCBI taxonomy): Eukaryota > Metazoa > Chordata > Chondrichthyes > Orectolobiformes > Ginglymostomatidae > Ginglymostoma > Ginglymostoma cirratum. The sequence continues at coordinate 51,411,684 of JAHRHZ010000018.1, read as the reverse complement.
TCTCACACAATCTTCCACTCATGGTCTCATTAACTATTCCACCAGCCACTATAGGGACTGTATCTTGGAGTCACATAGCAGGAGTGGGGGAGACTCACCACTGCTGGGACTTTACGAGACCTATGCCATCCACACCACTGCAAGATAGGAACTGCCCTTCTCATTGTGGTCTTGTACCATTATCCTCTAGGAAATAGTCCATAAAATCAAAAGAACATCAGACATTGGAGCAGAAGTAGGCCACTCAGCCCATCGAATCTACTCCATCACTCAATAAGATGATGGAGGATTTAATGATTCTGAATTCAACTTTCCTGTCTTTTCCTCATAATGCTTGATTCCTTTACTGATTAAAATTCTGTGTATCTTAGCCTTGAAAATATCTAATGATCTACAGCCTCTACAGTAAAAGGTTTCACAGATTCATCACTCTCTGAGAGAAAAAATTCCTCCTCATCTCTGTCTTAAATGGCCGACGCTTTACTCTGAGATTATACCATAAGGGGAAACAACTTTTTTGCATCTACCTTGTCAGGTACACAAAGAATCTACAACTTACACAGCCTTTCTTCATAACACTGTCCCTATATGACTGGGAGCAACACAGTGAACCTTCTCTGGACTAATTCTAATGTCAGTATATCTTTCCTTAGATAAGGAGACTAAAACTGTTCGCAGCATTCTGAGTGAGGACTAACTAGTGCCTTGTACAGTTTTAGCAAGACATCCCTATTTTTATACTCAAGCCTCATTGAAAAAAATATCGACTTTCCATTTGCCTTTCCAACTATTTATTAATCATGGATGCTAACTATGTGTGATTTATGCACAAGTACTCCCAAATTGCTCTGTCCTGTAGCTTTATGCAGTCTTTCTCCATTTAAATAATATTCAGCTCCTCTATTCTTCCAGCCAAAGTGCATAACCTCACATTTTCCCTTACAATGTTCCAGCTGTAAGGTTTTTACCTATTCACTCAACCTATCTATACCCCTCTGCAGACTCTTTGTGTCATTTTCACCATTGCCTTCACACCTGTTTTTGTTTCATCGCGAGCTTGAACATAGTGCATTCATTTTTCTCATCTAAATCATTAATATACTCGTAAATAATTCTGTATGCAGCACTGAACCCTGTATCACTCCTCTACTTATAGTTTACCATCTTGAAAATGTCCTTCCCATCCCAACCCGCTGTCTTCTATTCATGCGTGGGATTTGCTCAATTTTGTTATGATTCTTTTGGTGATTTTCACTGCTGCCTCAGCCTTTCCATTTGACTGGGGATAGTGTGGAAATATTGTATATTGTATGTTGAATCTCTCAAACTTTCCAGAAGCGACTGATTTCCTCACTAATGAACTAAGGGACACTGTTGGTCATGACAATTTTGGAAGTAGCATAATGGCTGAAGAGTGTATGTTTGGCCAGGAGAGCCCATCTCTTGAGCTTCCTTAGACTTGACTCAATTCTTATGTGGATGTACTTCAGCATCTCTGCTTGCAACTCCTTTGGAATACTCAATCTATTGTCTTTGTGCAATATGCCATTTTGGTGTCTACTCATTCCTTTATGTCCCATATGCTCTTAAGCCACCAGGCATTTTCCTCCATGCTCTCTGGCCTTTCTTTTCTAACTGCTGCTTACAACATTTGCCTCATGGCAGGAGTTACATGATGATAGCAGATTAGAACAGACATTTATACATAATTGCACTTCAATCCAAACATAATTGTTTTCCGAAGCCTCTTTTTTTCTCTCAAGAAAGAAGAAAAGTGACAGCAATCACAGCTCAATTGCTATTCCTTAATTGGGCAGGCTGAAATGAATGCCTAGGTATATGGAAACAAAACCTCTGCCAAGATCCTAGATCAAGAGAAAAGTAGGCCACAACTGACCCCCTGGGCATCATAACTGCCATTGGTTTACACTAAGAATCTGTAGCAGAGATGCCATTTCTCCTTCTAGTGACACAAAATTTTCCTTGAAAAAATATAATTTGATTGGAAAGAAGAAGAAAGCTGGAGATGTGAGAGGAAATTTTATTATTCCACATTCAGTGAATCTTCAACTCAACAAGAAAGCAGGCTTAAAATTGAACCCACTAAGTGAAAGGAACAAAATCAGAAATTGCTGGTAAAACTCAGCAGGTCAGGCAGCATCTGCAAAGAGAAAGCAGAGTTAATGTTTTGACCCTTCTTCAGAACTGGTTGTTGCTTGGAAAATATATGCTGAAGATGGGGTGGAGAAGAAGGGATGAATAAACGATAGGTAGAAATGGAGACCAGAGAGAGAGAAAAATAGTTGAGCAGACAAACAAATGGGTAAAGGTCAGCCTGGAAAAAATGAATAGCTGTTAATGGGGGCCTTTAGTAGCAGATAATGGATTCTTTGTGGTAGCAAGCCATGTGATGACAAAGCCTGGTGTGTAGGGGGTTGGGGTAAGGACATGGGAGAAGGTGCTCAGGGCCTGAAATGTTAACTCTGTTTTGTCTCCACAAATGCTGCCAGATCTGCCGAGTTCTTCCAGCAATTTCTGATTTCGTTTCTATTTCCAGCAGTTCTTTGTTTTTTTTTTGGATTGAGTGAAAGGAGTCTGAAAATGTGGGGTTTTTTTGGACACAAATTCACGTACTGAATTTTAACCACTTGTACCAACTTTGCTTTTTCCTTTGTGGTTTGGATTTTGGGATGAGAGATTGATAGGTCCTTGCAAACTTGGCCGGAATCACAGCAGAGTTGCTGGAAGTCCATAACAAACATCAGCCATCTGTACATTGTATCATTTACATCTGCATGTAAAAAAAGCTGTCAGTCAGCAAACTTAATCCATTTGTACACTGCAATATTGACAATGTAACCATTATAAGGCTAGGTCTTCTGATCTCATTGTAGTTCAGTCCCAAATGGTTCGAAACAAGCACAAAGCTATCCAGTAGAGACCGTGTTTTATTTTCTAGTTAGATGTGATGGAAAGAATTTCCCTGTTCACCTGAAGAACAGCTACAACACATTGCTCAGAAAAACAGGTTCGGTGGTAATTAAGCCTCATTTCCCCAAAAATTTCATGATGCATTTTCCTGCTAAGGTTGTAATGGACAATGAGGTAAATTCCTTCTGGAAAATCAGCCTCTGGTTCTAAGAACTGGTGCAATATGGTAATAACAAGTTTTTTTTTATATGATTCAGTGCATGAGTATTCACAGTGCCAAAGGTAGATTTGAATAAAAGGGGTCTGATGTTTGGGGAAACGGATAAACTATATGTATGTGTAAAGCGAAGCAGATCATTAAAAGGTGGCACTGTATGGGACAAAAAGTAACCCATGGGTAGCTTTTTGCCAGAGGTGAAGCTAAACTACAGCAGACAAAAATGAAAGTAAAGGAACTCAATGTGTGAGCATGTGCTGGATTAATCTAGCATTGAGCAGCTACTTGCTGCTATACTGTGTAATTGTATGGAGGGTGGCTCTGTCTATTAGTCCAAGGTTATAGGTGAACATTGCAGCATGTCTGCAAGATGGTGCAAATAGTTTGGAGGACAGAGCTTGTTATTTCTATCACTAACTGTAACACCCAATGGTGCATGTTGGCTGCCAGTCTTTTTTTGCAGCAGATGGCACCACTTTATAATGACTGCCTATTGACTTGAAGATTTAAAACTAACGTTTTATGATCAATAGCAGGCAAGTGTGCCGGAGCTTGCAAATATGATTGGAAGCATCCTGGGAAATGTTTGGCCTCAAGTTGTGGGGCTAGATGGCCCCATGACCATGCAGCATACAAACTGTCCCCATGCTATTATGAAAACTGAAATCTTTAAATGTGTCTTAAATTTGTAACATATGTGCACCTCAACTCAAAAATATCGAGAACTCTGATGTTGAGTATTCTGGGTTTCAACCACTACCACTTAAAGGATGACATATTCTGATTTAATGCTCACAAAAGAACCATGAAACATTAAGAAGCTTTGGATCTTAACATATAGCATTGATGCAAAGTAGTCTCCTATAGTAACCTTCCTCAGGAACTGAACCTTTACATGCAGCATACCTTTGTCAAAATAAAGTGGGTATAACTTCATGACAGTTGCTGCATTTCAATTGTAATGAACTGGTCATAGCATAGAGGAAGCCCTTTTTTATGAATAAAGGGAGAAAGAAGGCTCACAGTTGCTATTTACTGGCATCATATTCAGACTTAGCTGAGGCTAGGAGAGTAAGTGTAAAGTTGTTAGAGGAGTGGCATTGTTTTGATACATTTCTAAGACTAACATAGCTAAATACAGGGGGCCCATGGAAGTTTGACTAATATTACTAAGTGCTCAGACTATAACTATGAGTTTAGGGTGAAACAATGACCCCAACTGTAAATGTTTGTCACAACATAGGCTACATTTTACAAATATGTTAGAAACAAATGTTGATGCTATGTCCAGGTGTTTTGCTCATGTTATACAGCTGTTTAAACAGTGACAGTTGTGGTTTCCTTCTTGCAGTTTCATGTTTTCTGTTCAAAACTGAATATAATGTCTAGAATGTTAATGCAAATGTGGCAGTCACTCCTGTGTAATAGTTGTTTGGTGAAACTAGAGGCAGATGGCTAGAATCAGGAACCTCCCCTCACTCTCAACAGACCAGATGGAGAAAACAGGATGTGAATCTGCACATAGAAATCAGGCAAAGGGGCTACGATATACTCAAAGAAATTCACATAAACAGAGAAGAGGTTCTGAGTGGTCTGGCAGGCTTACATGTAGATAAATCTCCAGGGCCAGATGAAATGTATTCCATTGATTGAGGCAAAGGAGGAAATACCAGTGTCATTGGCAATCATTTTCAATTCCTCTCTGGCCACAGGAGAGGCACCAGAGGACAGGGGGCAACCAATATGATACCGTTATTCAAGAAGGGAACATGGGATAAAACAGGAAATTCCAGGTCAGTCCATCTAACCTCTGCGATGGGGAAACTATGAGATGCAATTCCAAGGGACAGAATTAATCTGCACTTAGAGAGACAGGGATTGATCAAGAACAGTCAACATGGTTTTGTTAAGGACAGGTCATGTCTGACTAACTTGACTGAAGTTTTCACAGGGTTGAAAATGGACTCGTCCTGGATTGTCACTATCCGAGAAATGGACTAGCCCTGGATTGTAACTATCAGAGAAAAGCATCCAATATGAAAGTGCATACAGGCAAGGGGAAGCAGAGACTGATTTCAGCATGAAGCGAATTGAACTGGGAGCTATCGCTGTAGCAGGACAAGGAAGGGAGAGGGACAAGGACTGATTGATCAACACTTACCTCCCTGCTACCAAGTTAACCCCAAGCTATCGTTGGTACATAAGACACCAACCAACATGGCTGCCCTTAGGTCATTTGGGGCCCTTCTCATAACACAGTGATGCGGAAGACAGAGGAAAGAGGCCAGCTTTCTTTTTCATAAACCTAAGTGAGAAGGCAGGAAAGAAGGAGAGTTGACCCTTTTGGGAAGGGGGCTAGTGTGTTCTGTATGAAGCACGGCTACTTCTGCTATGAGCCTCCACATCCAGCCTCCAAAATCTGAATCCCATCTGCATTGTATAAAGTAATAGTTCTGGAGGAGTTAATGATCATATCAAGTCACTTAATCCTCTCTGCCTAAAAAACCTGACTTACCTGAGTCCGGCACACATAACACTTCTTCTTGGGGATTCCTTTGTAGCTCTGCCAACAACTACTACTTGCTTCATGCACCGCTGGGATGGCTCAAGCTGCTTTGAGGAGCAGACCTTTTTCCTGAGTGGCAGAGTTCCCACATTCACCTTGTTAAGGCTGTTCTAGTGCATTTTCACTCTCGGGGAGATGGGGCAGATTGCTATTTAAGAGTTGGTTGGTTTGTGATTAACTATTTCACTGGGCCAATTCACCCACTTGTAAGTTCCAGCCCATTATGTGATCAATATTCAAAGTACAATTAAAAAAAAGAACACAGTGAACCGGAACTTGCTGGCAAAATAACAGTGAGAACAGTCATATTTTCAGGTCACTCCAGGCGTGTGAAAACCCAACACTGTGTGGATGTGGAAGAAATGTGTGAGTTGCAAACTGCCAGAAATTGCTGGTGAATTTTCAGTGGAGAGACAGAGACTGACCTGATAGAGTTTACAAAATTGCGAGAGGCACAGATAGGGTGGATAATCAAAGGCATTTTCACAGGATAGAAAGGTCAACTACAAGACTGCACAGGTTCATGGTGAGGGGGGAATGTATGGGGAAGAAGTGCAGGAAAAATATTTAACCCAGGGATGCCGAGCACTGCCAGTGGAGGTGGTGGAAGCAGGCGCAATAGCAATGTTTGAGGCGTATCTTGATAGACACATGAACAGGAGACGAACAGAGGGATACAATCTGCTAATGGGAAATAAGTAGGGATTTAAATAAGGATTCGGAATCGGTGTTGGCTTGTGAGCTGAAGGGCCTGTTCCTGTGCTGTATTGTATTGTAACTCCAATACAGACTTTGCAAAAATTATATCTGTCAATCTCCCGAAATTTCAAAGAAATGCTCGACCTTCTCCTTAAATTTGAATTAAGTGTGCTGCAGAAAGATAGGTCTAGTATTTTGCAATGCAAGGACACTTTTAATGTCAGCGTTTATGTGCATGCATTGTTACACAACCTCAGAGGCTGAGAAGTGGACGAATTCAAATAGTGGAATCCCATTCTCGCAAGTAGTAACTTGCTCCAAGTATTTATTTAAGTCTTGTGAATTCTCTTCCTTCATCTTTTTTCTCTCTCTTATCCAAACTCTCTTTCTATTTCTTTATTTCTTCTTTGGAATCTAACTGTACTCTGACAGCAAGATGTAAAGTTGTCTCATGTGGTGAATTTGGCGGTGACAGGCTATCTAATTGGGTGGTGACCCCACCATTTTTCTGCCATTGTGATTGCATCGATAGTCTTCTTGATGTCATTACGTGTGTGCAAAAGCTTCATCTTCTGTCGCGTGTATTAACTGTGGGCTATGGGCTTGGCATGTGGGTTCACCTGCAGTCTCACAAGGGAAAGTGGGGTAACTCTCACTTAAAGGCATTCAGTGTCTTATTGAGAATCCCACTGTCGGAAAGTGGGGCTAAGGATTTGGTATCCAGGAGCTGCCACTCAGATCAAATGCTGGAACTCTTCAAGAATTCACACACCAAATGCATTTTCTCTCTCACATACAAACATATAAATCAGGAGCCCTTAACTGAATGGTCTGCTCCACTATTCAACAAAATCGTGACTGAGTTGTTTGTGTCCCAGATTCTGCATTCCTGTCTATCCCCGATAAACATTTATTCTGTTATCTGTCAAGAATTTGTCTACATCCACCTTAAATGTATCCAATGACACCACTTCCACTGCCTTAGTGAGATTTTCTAAAGTCATACAATCTTTCATGAGAGAAACAAAAAAATCCCCTCATCTGACCTCAAATGGTGACGTCTAATTTTGGCATTCCCTATTTTAGATTAACCCACAAGAATAACTATCCTGTTGCTAGTCCACCTTGTCAAAGCCACTTGGGATTTGTAATCTTCCATCAAATTTCTCATGCTCTTTAAAACTGTACTGAAAACAAGCCTCACTGTCCAACCTGTGCTCAGAAGGCAACACACTTATACCAGGTATCAATCTAGTAAACCTCCTTTAAAAACCTCCAATGCATTCACATATTTCCTTAAATAAGGAGACCAAAACTGCATACAGTATTGGATGTGTGGTCTCACCAATGTCCTGTATAACTGTTCAATTCCTTTTGTAATAGAGACTAGCATTAGTGTTCCTAATCATATGCTGCATCTGCATACTAACTTTTGTGACTAATGCTGCAGAACATAGAGATTTTAGAGATCTTCTTCCTGGTGGAAAGCAGCACCAGATCTCGGTGCTCATGAGATTCAAATAACACACATGGTGGTGAAAATAAAAGAGCCAGTAGGCTTTCTCCTCTGAAGAGAGAGGAGAATGAAATAGGTAATGCACCAATGAGTAGGTAGAGAATGCGAGCCAGAAACCCAGTTACAAATACCTAGATACAAGAAATGTTTTCCAAGAAGTATAATCAGCCCAGGTTGCATGAAGTTATTACTGATCATGAAGCTACATTATTGAGTTATCGAGACCAGCTCAGACCAATGTATGACGTACCAATCTTGCACACAGACAGTGAGCAAGCAAACTCCAATGACAAAGAGTGTGTGATGATGCTGAGTGACAGCAACCGGTGCAAGACAACTGTATTGTCAGCCAAGTGTAATCGCGAATAGCATATATCTTTCCAGATGGCCTTGTGGCCCATGACAAGTTCAAAGTTTTGCTTTTTAATATTGTCAAAGCTACTTTTACATATCTGTTGAATTGACAACATGTCATAACATACAGTGATCAGTATTCCTTTTCTTTGTCAAATGTCTTGCTGCAGATATGTGGTAAACCTTTAAGGGACATATTTGTAATGTCATGCATGACCTAATGTTGCAAACTGAACATTAAGCCATTAGGTCACATGCTATGACACGGCGATAACATCCTGGGCCTGTCCCTTAAAAGAATGTTGCACATATGCTGTGAAACATGACACGACATACCACCATTTTCTGCTGTGTCTCCTCATGTGGCATGACATGCTAAGGAAAGCATGCTGCACTATATTTGAATTGTTAAACTTGATCATAGATTCATAAGTGCCTGTAAGTGTAGTATGCATACGTAAATACCAAGTAATAACTTGCATTGAACTCTTTAGTACCATGTGACACACATCTCATATTTAATGTTATGTAAGCTAACAAATGTGTCATTATCATTGTGTAATAGTTTCAGATCGTCTGTACATCTTACCACCATCAGGTCACCTCCCCTCCCATCCTTGCTCAAAACCATCATGGTACAACTGTAATTCACTCTTAGCCATTATTCAGTTTATATTTCCAAAAAATATTACATAACAGAATGGTACGGCCTTTGGAAACTTGTCAAAATAATGGAAAAATTTGAAGGTAATAAAAGTTTGCAGGATTAGATAAAAATTGCTGAGAAGTAGTTTTATGTTAGCTTTCGACAAGAAACTGCTATAGTTGTGTTGTATTATCTACAGTTAGAGCAGGATCACAACTCTTGAAATAGCCTTTTTTGATTTTCAAAATAAAACCAGTAAACAAATTTACCTTAGCATGTTCTTTGAAAATAATCTGCACAGTGACTGAACAACAAAGGGGCACAGCTCTTTTTTGTTTACTAATTTTAGCAAGAAAGGAAAATCATGTTAAAAAATGTCAAAGAAATATTTATCCATTCTGGGAATTTATCTGATTGAAAAACAGGTTCAAAGACATGGCGGAAAAGACAAGTTATATGTTCATTTAGACCTTGTTGAAGGTCAGTCACACGGATTACACAAGGGAATGTATACAAAGACTGATTATGAACCTAAATTTAAGCCTGGCATCAATATTTCAAAACATTACAATATTGACACAAATGAATAGTGCAGTCTGGTGCAAGGCACCCACAGTGTGATCATTTTGTAAGCGAAAAGGCATAAGACATTTATGTTCAAAAAACAAATTACTCCAGGTAAAGCATTTACTGCAACAGTATCAGCAATCCTGGCATAACAGATCAATGGTAAAACTAGGCTCAGCAGGGATGTTGGGACAGATGCAGAAGCACAAGGGTTGCAGTTACATGGGCAAATCATTGCCTGCAGGTTCCCATCCAACCCACAGACTATCCTGATGTGTAACAATATTGTTGTTGCTTCACTGTCACGACATCAAAATCCTGGAATTCCCTTCCTAACAGCACTCTGCACTAGATGGATTGCAGTGGTTCAGGAAGGTGCCTCATCACCATCTTCTCAGTGCAATTCGGGGTACACAAAATTTTGCCATCAACACTGTAACACTTGCAAGCATGCAAAAATGAAGTGAGGCAGAGAGACTTGCAGGAACAGCAAACACACTGAACCACATTACACTGTCAGTCAGGCCACCAGTGATTTGAATTTTTATACTACGGGGTCTTTTCCGGAAGCATTTTAGGACTTGGTTACATTTTTGGTGAAACACTGAGAAAGTGTGTTACATTTTATTTTGGTTTGTCTTTTGGTCACGTTTGCAGGATAGAAAATCCAACATCGTTGGTTCTATGGACAAGATTTTTAATTTAAAACAAAGTACGAAAAATTAAATATTGGCTAAGTAATTATTTTCTACTATAAAATGAGGGCGTATTTGATAAATACTTTTCCCTTTATATTCTACTCATTGTGAGAAAATATATTTAACCAGTATAAATTGCAAATACTTTTGTGCTTATATCTGGTCTGCTTTATAGCACTGAGCCAATGTTTTTTGAATTTAAGTGGAGGAAGATCCTACATTCTCAAATTGAATAATTACATTAAATCTTTAGGTACCAGATTTTAAGCCTCAAGCAACAGCTTTTAAACCTGGTTATAATGGGGACACATCAAAGCAAATACTATCAGTTGAAAATGGGAAATGGAATAAATAGCTGAGAGGTTGACGGGCTGAATTAATATGTCAGCGGACAATCAGAGTGTGCATTGCAGTAAGAAATACGTGTCTAGAAACACTTTTAAAATTAACTTAATTTAAAAGGTCTTTCATTTTTTATGTAACAGTGCAGATTAATTCATTGGAGCTGCTGTGGAGGTTGAAGGTGGTTATGCAGAATGCCTGGAGAGAAAAATATAATTGCCTCGACATCCAAACCCAGAAAATTAACCAAATTTCAAAACTCAAAATTTTTTTTGCAGGACAGAAAGGCAAAGTGTCTCAGCCTGTTACAATATTTTTCTTGCAACTCCATTAGAAATGGCAACATTTGTCACTGCTAAGAGTTGCTTTAAAAGTGAAATGGCAGAGCCATCAATTTTCTGCCCAGCAAAAATATCTTATTTAGTCATTTTTTTAGTTTCCTCTCACCTCTTCTTTCACAATATACGTACATATACACATGAACATAAGAGCCAGCAGGCCATTCAGCCTCACAAGCCTCTCTGCTATTTAGTAAGATCACGGCTGATCTGACTGTAACCTAAAATCTGCAATCTACAGCTGATAACCTTTCACATCCTTGTTTACCAAGAATCAATCCACCTTTATCTTAAAAATATTCAGACTGCTGTTTTTTTTAGGAAAAGAGTTCCAAAGAATCATAGAATCTCTATATGGAAGCGGGTCATTTGGCCCATCAAGTCCACACCAACCCTCCAAAGACCATCAGCTCCAACCCATCCCTCTAACCCTGCATTTCCCATGGCTAATCCACCTACACGGCACATACCTAGACACTATGGGCAATTTAGCATGGCCAATCCACCTAGCCTGCACACTTTTGGACTGTGGGAGAAAACTGGAGCACCTGAAGGAAACCCACCCAGAGATGGGAAAAACGTGCAAGCTCCACACAGCGAATCGTCCAAGGCTGGATTCAAAACTTAGGTACCTGGTGCTGTGAGGCAGCAGTGCTAACCACTGAGCCACCATGCCATCCAGACTCATGACTCTCAGAGAAAGAGTATCACCTCATTTCAGTATTAAAAAGGTTGAGCTTTCATTTTAAACATTAACTCCTCATTGTAAATTCTCGCAAAAGACAAAACATCCTTTCCAAACCCACCCTCTCAAGACCCTTCAGAACCATACAATAAAACCCCTCCGCCCCATTCCTCCTGCCCACTACAATCTTCAAGACTTTCACCTGTGTGTTCCTGAGCTAGACAGACAAGTAAACGCAGGAAGGGCAGGCAGGTAAATAAGTTGGATTGAAGGATGGAGGATTCTGCTGAAGCTCCATTATGTGTGCAACTGGCTAGCTGCATGGAGAGGATGGTTACTGTCATATGGAGCCAGGTCAGTGCAATCAGGTTCTGTTGAGTATTCACACTAACCTGTGCTTCATTGTTTAGCTTTGGTGCTGATCATCAATGGCAAGGTGAGAGGAGAGAACAAGGAACCCGTGCCCTCAATACAGATGCCTTTTCCTCTCAGGGCGACAGTGTGGTGCCAGTGGGCATCTGTGTGGAGAAGGTGATGCGGACTCCCAGAACTTCCTTCACTTGTCACTCCAGAGGTGCCCAGCCCCTCCACCTCTACCCTGCCTGTGATCCTAAAGCCTGCAGAGATTGCTGCTGAGGAGGATGAGCCTGCATCTGGGCAGGACGCTCTCAGCAGGGCCCTGGAATTCCTGGGCCTAAACTTCTCCAGGAACGATCACCCACATCTTCCAATTCAGCAGCTAGCTAGAGAGCAGGCTCACGTCACCATAGCTGCAGAGGTCAGGACTACAATTTGGCATAGTGGAAAGGAATATAGTAAAAAGAAACACTTTCTGAGGGCCAAGGGTGGCATGGATAAGACACTGTTTTGTGCTGATGTTAGTATACGTGCCCTTGCATTCTTAAAATGTCTGCTTCTATGTCTTTATCATGATTGAATCTGACTAAATAGCACCCATGCGGGGGATGAGCTGCCTTTTCAGATATCTCAATGATGAAGGAAGTTTTAATGGTGGAGCATTGCTCATCACTCACAAGAAACTGACTCTTTGATAGCAGACAACTTCAGGTTGTCAGGGACCCTTGACTGTGACTGCAACCAAGACATTGCACTTAAATGGGAACAACACTGAGGCCAAAATCAATCTACAAGGGTGGTGGTAGGGCCTGGGCTGCATGCATCTTCCACCCTTTTGAGTGAGAATATAGAATCAGTGATGATTCCACACATCACTGCAGAGAAAGGTTCCCTTTGTGTATCAGGTTTACAAGGGAGTGCACTGCTATTCAAGGCTGAGAAGTTCACACATCCATTCTTTCTCATAGCTCAGTGGTTTGCCAAGTAAAGCTACACAAAGTGCTGCATCTCTCAGGTTAAAGGCTGTCGTACAAGATGTTCAAACATTTCAGCAGTCTACAGGCAATCTGAAACATTGAAATCCGACTGATGATGGAAGGTCACATGTGCCTCAGGATTCCTCTCAGCCTGCTGTCAATCATGAGAGACTTCACTGCAGAACACTCGGTTATGATATCCTGTTGAGATCATTAAGAGCTAGCTAACCATAGTGCCATGTGATATTAGTTCACCATCTCACTGACTGCTGCTTTCTCCCTGACTGCAGTTCCCTTTGACCCCACTAGGAACTGTCTCCCTTTGGCTTTCAGACATGGCTATTTTGTTGAAGCACATTCAGTGTGTTTGCCAGTAAGCTGTTGCTGTGAGCTGCAACTATAACGTACAGTGTTACATGCAGGAGCACAGTGCCACACAGAGTCATGTCCACCCCCTTGATTGTTCAGTGCTCCTGCCTGCCTGCCTCTTCCTCTGTGCCAAGAAACAATGCAAGCTGTGGAGGCTGACAGCTGTAACGGAGTACTGAAGAACTGGAGTGGTGTGTGAGTTGTCCAACAGCAGAGACCAGTGATCACCAATTTGCATGGATAAAAGCTGGAGGGGGAAGGTTGCCCTGGAGCATACAGGCATGTCGATGAGGACAGAGTTAGATGAGACCCAGAGGAGCAAGTGGCAATCTGCTGCCAGCAGGTAATTGCTCTGATTTCCACATTGAGAATTTGCACCATCCAGTTTCTTGCGGGAGGAGAGGGCAATTGAAAGTGACATGGAGATGAAGCAAGTTGCTTTAATAGTAAGATGTGAATGAATGGAAATAAACTAGTAACCGTGTACCAGTGACATTCTGAAGCCATTGTTTAAAGCGTAAGGGAAAATTGGGAAGTTTTTATCGATGTCGGAGTTCTCAAGGGCGAAAAGGGTCAATGGGTATGGAGAGAAAGTAGGAACAAAGTACTGAGTCTGATGATCAGATGTAATGATGGACCAGGCTCGAAGGGCTGTATAGCCTACACCTGCACCTGTTTTCTGTTTTTTACAAAATTCCAACTTTTTCATTCTCGTGATATTTTCACAACATTCTTGCCATTGGTCACGCAGCTCTCAGCAGTGGAAAATTCTGCCCACGAAATTTAAAAACTAGTATCAGTAATGAGCATCAAGCACCTGTTAAATTGTTGCAAATTCCAGTCAAATTCACTGATACATCTGGGGGAGTCATTCTGCTGTGTTTAACTGTTTTCTTGACCCACAACCAATATCTTTGGCCGCCAGTTGCCCTCTGAATTAGCATAGCACTCCATTCATTTATATGCAAGATGGTAACCCACTATCATCATGTCATAAGATCCCTATAGTGCAGATAGAGGCCACTTGGCCCATCGAGCCTGCATAGACCCTTGGAAGAGCATACCACTTAATCTCCGTATTCACTGTGGTTAATCCACCTAGTTTACACATTCCTGGACACAATGGGCTAGTTTAACATGGCCAGTTCACCTAACTTGCATATCTTTGCTCCATAGGAGGAAAGCAGAACTCCCACAGGAAACCCACGCAGACACAGGGAGAATGCGCAAACTATACACAGACAGTCACCCGAGGGTGGAATTGAACCCAGGTCCCTGGCGCTGAGAAGCAGCACACTGCCCTAATCGTATGGGCAACATACACTGGCCTTTCCAGTAGTATTTGTTGTTTGTGGTGTCCTACATGCTGGTTTCAATGTTCTGTTGACAATTGAGATTATGTAGACCTTTTTAACCTTCTGGCTCACCTACATTTGGGATGGAAGCTTACCACTCCTCGAATGCCATGGGCACTGGTGAGGGATCCAGGAGAATCGTGTGAGTAGTCATAGCCAAACATTTCCACCATTTAGAACAACTAGTCATATTTTCTAACAAAATTCAGGACGTTGAGACAAGTTCTTGGTAGAGACCAATGGGAGATCTATTATCTAGAATTATTGTTCATTATCACCTTCAGTACTCCAAAGAAGTGCAGGCTAGATGGATTAGCCATGGTAAATGCAGGGTTATAGGGATAAGATAGAGGGTGGGTTTGGATGGGATGCTGTTCGGAGGGTCAGTGTGGGCTTGATGGGCCGAATAGCCTGCTTCCACACTGTGGGAATTCTATGATTAGCACCAAAACATACCTCATTAATATGCATAATATGCAGCTTCCTATTGTACCACAGAATGGACAGAAACTGGATGCCATGAATTCCCAACCTGAAAGTTAGAGCACGTACCTGGCAATGTCCTTGTAGTTCTGATGAAGAGGCACTGGACTCGAAACATTAACTCTGCTTTCTTCCCACAGATGTTGCCAGACCTGCTGAGTTTTGATAGCAATTTCTGTTTTTGTTCCAGATCTCCTGCATCCGTAATTTTTTTGTTTTACATTAACCTGGCAATTCCAGTTTTCCTGCTCCTATGATGCTGCTTGGCCTGCTGTGTTCATCCAGCCCCAAGCCTTGTTATCTCGAATTCCAGTTTGCCGCTTGGTCCTCCAGGCTGCCATCTTGGAAGGCTGTTACCAATGTCTCAGTGCACGCTTCAGGGCAGCAACTACATGCATTCGATGCAAATGGATGCTGGCATCAGATAAATGCCAGCTTCTCCATGCTGTCACACCACATCTGCAAGTCACTAACTGAATGCTTCCAGGTTGCAATGCACCTCTCATTGCAATGTTGCTGCAAGAATAGATTGGACCAGGCTGCATTTCAAGGCTGTTCACTTGAAGTCTTGGTGCTCATTCACTTTACTCACTGAAAGGGTGGGGGACGATGGAGCATTTGAACATTGTGACACTGACAGAGACCATCAATCAGACTTGTCAATCAAGCAGCTATACAACTGTTTTACCAGGTGAATGCTTCATTGGGCTGTCAATCAAGAATATATGATGAGGCCAGGTTGATAATGAAGGTCGCCATTACAGAACGGAATCGCCTGAGCCCTTGTTTGCTTGATCCCTGTGGTTGTGTGGCCTCTGCTGCTAATCTCACAATGATTGCTTACATAAGCCTGCGGACATTGAACATCACCTCTTCTGAAGATGTTGCCAATATGCAGCATGTAAATGAGGCTTAGGATAGGTCTTTACAGGATTCCAGAGGTTAAAAGGTCGGGGAGGGGTAAGAAACCATGGTTGGAGATCTTTTGACTACATTTGGATTGCCAAAAGTGGCTGTAAGTTTCGCTAAACTGACTCTACGGATGGTACCCTGAAGAATGCTGATGTGGTTAACTGACAAAAGCCACAGAAAGCTGATGGTCTAGTGGTAATGTTTGGGGGGATGTGGGTTCAAATCCTGCAACAACACATGGTGAAATTTAAATTCATTAAAATAAAAAATCAGTAATTAAGAATCTAATGATGACTATGAATTGATTATTGGAAAATCATCTGGTTCACTGATGCCCTTTAGGGAAACTGCCATTCGTACTGGTCTGGCCTACATGTGACTGCAGACCACCAGAGATGTGTTTGTCTCTTAACATGAAGGGATGGGTAATAAATGCTGCCCTAGCCAATGATGTCCTCATCCCATGAATGAGTAAAGGAGAGATTAAGATAAATGTGGTGTCATCACTATCATGGGTGTCATTTGTAGGAATGTTTGAATGTTTAAGTTAGGCAGAAAGCTGTTGCAGGGATTCAAACATGGAGGTAGGAGCATATTGATATAGGAATTTAATGTGATTTTGGGGAGAAAAGGAAGGATTGGGATGTGATATAATTTTTAAGGATAGAGAGTGGAGTTTTTAAGAGGAGGGATTGTAAACGTGTTGTAAAATGAGTTGAGAAATATAGGAAGGGCACTGGCAATGTGAGAGCTTAGTGCACTGGATGCAAAAAGTCAGAGACAGGGCCATTGGGGCATTTGATATGTGTGTTGGTGCCCAGCTGGACAACTGTCAAGAATACTGAGAGGATAAGTATTCTGTACGATGGCAGAGTGGAAGCTCGAACAGTTAAGAAAATGGTTCTGAATGACCAGATGTGCTTAGAGAGTACTGACATGTAATATCTAACCCTACATGTTAAAGAAGTAGAGAACAATATATAGTCATTGATAATGGAAGGTAACAAAGAAAGGGATACAATCGATTAATGTCCAGCTTGTATGACACCACAAACAAAGGCAGTCCTGGCAGCAGCCACAATGCTTAGATCCTTAGGCACTCCCAGGTGGCTGCCTTCTGGGAGCTACAACATTGACTGACAAGGTTCAGTACCTGATTGAGAGACATAGCATTTGAAAAGTGGGTGCCCACTGAGAACAACACCTCACCTTTGCTGCCGATTCCCTTTTATTAATCTCCCTGCGACCCCAACCCGACAGAACTTTTCCAACATTATCCACCTCTGTTCCCACTTCAGCTGCAACGCCTGCTGCTAGCCTTGCTACTGCTTGATTAGCTCATGGTTTGGTGGGTCTTCCTGAAAACATGAACCTGTTCTTCCTCTCACCTATCCCCTCCTCCTACCTCAAGCCCCACCCCCATCTCCTAGCTACTAACCTCATCTCGCCCCCTTGACCTGTCCGTCCTCCCTGGACTGACCTATTCCCTCCCTACCCCCCCACCTACACTCACCTTTACTGGCTCCATCCCCGCCTCTTTATTTGTATGCCTCCTCTCCACCTATCCTCTCCTCTATCCATCCTCTATCCGCCTCCCCCTCTGTCCCTATTTATGTCAGAACCCTCTTCCCCTCCCCCATTTCTGATGAAGGGTCTAGGCCCGAAATGTCAAGCTTTCCTGCTCCTCTGATGCTGCTTGGCCTGCTGTGTTCATCCAGCTCCACACCTTGTTATCTCTGTGAGTTTCTTATTGACTTTCCAGAATAAATAAAGAATAAGTGTATATAATGTTTGTGAAAATTATTTTATATCTAAGCCTATATATTATAAAAGTAGAGACCTAGGTCAAAACATTGATAACAGATTCATTCATATCTCATTTGTAAAATAAATAAAATCATCATCTTTCCATAATTATGATCTTTTTTGCTGAAATTCTCAGTCAGGGCTCAAAGAGTTAAAACACTTAAATCCAAGAGGTTAAAGGTTAATGCACTTCCTGGTTAAAGTGGCTTACAATAATGGCAGTGGTAGTTTTGGCTGCAACACAGATGCTAAAATACAAAAGGAATGAAAAACAAAGGTGGTTTTGATGCTAATTCGCAGCCGCTTTTAATAATGTTGTTTTGTCACTTGAAATAATTACTTATTAAGTGTGATTTCAGTCTGGAATGAGATGAAAACGGTTTGTAAAGAATGCTGTCTCCAATAGCTTTTTGGTATTTATTTGCATTATACATTTTCACTGAAGTTCCCTGTTCAGTGTACTTTCAAAATTGTCTAGACGACGTGCTTCAGATGGTATCATCAAACCCAGACACACTAAGCTGACCATAAATTAGCAATGAGCTGAGGCTCCTGGAAGAAGATGCATTATAGTAGTTATAAACCATGAGAATTTATTTAAATAGACAGATAACATACATGCAAATCCCTTCAGCTCCATGGCAACCATCTTGATATGTTTTCTTTGCCAAAGGTGGGAGGAAGGGCAATATTAAAGCTCCTGATAACATTGGAGTAAACCAGAATGAACTTTGACAGTATATTATTCTTGACCCTGGTCACTCATTAACTCCTAGAAGCTCCATAGTAGCTGGCTCGCTACAGTTGCCCTGAAGGTTCAGTAATGCCTTGTGGATTGGGCATGAATTTTTGTGCATTGTTACACAGGCTATTCATGGATCAATATATGTCATGCATTTGTATTGGTTAGGAGGTTTCCATAATAAAAGAGAGCACAATGCCATTTAAAAAAAAACTTAAGCTGAAATTATGTGAAACAATTCTCAATTTCTTCTGGTTTTAATGTAGCCCTCCTCGAAACATTTTGGAATTGGCTAGGAGATAGACTCACTGCGATCCTTGACACGACATCCTTCTGCACATTATTCATTTGCTATCATTTTCAATCAATTGTTTTGCAACTCTGTTGCATAACAGTAAAAGAATATTGCTCCGATATTGAAGAGTCTCAGAATTGGAATTTAAAACCAATAATCAGCACTAAATAGTTACAATTGAACATTCTTCTTAATTCCAACAATTTCCTGTTAAATTGGTGCTTTTGAAATTACCAATTCAGACTTTGTGAACTTAATGAGGCAGCATTAGGATATCTAAATATACAAAGAAAAAATGGCCACACACTCCACTCACACCACAGGGAGGACCGTACTGATGGTGGTATGTGTAACAACCAATACCCATAGCATTGAAGCAACAGACCACCATCTATTATGATAATTAGCCTACCTGTACAGGCCAGGAATGTCGTTTTCACATTCCTGCTCTGTATCGATTTTCCACAGATGTCGGAGCTTGAACCTCAGCCAGAAAATGAAAGTCATAATTGTGATTTTTAAACAATCGATTGCTCCACATGCAGTAGTTCTGGGTTGCTGGCAGTGCTTTGAAATCCATCCTGAAATGCAAAATCCTGGACATTGGCAGTGAAGACAAAGAGCACTGTTTCTAGTTGAAGTGGCTCTATATAATATAAAAGCAATATAAGGGAACTAGATTGAAGCAGTTACTCAGCCTAGCAGAGGTTGAATTAACATGCACAGATCAAATGCCCAGTTCACTGAAGCACTTTAGATTAATTATTGCTTCCATCAATATTAATTTGAACTACGTAGCTTCATAATTTCTTCAATTCTATACCTCTAGAGGTATCGTAAGTGCATACAGTTTTAATGTACAAAACCCCAAAAATTAACAGGAATACATGAGAACAAAGGACATTAAAATGAATTATATTTTTTGGAGGGTGATGTTGATGAGACTGTCTTTGAAGTAGATTGTAAACTTATATTAGGCAGATTTATTGCCTCAATCTTGAATTTAAATCATCAAACTATTGCTGCTACAATGCAAAAACATCATAATTTGTTGGTAATGGAAGTTGCAGAATCATCTTATCTATTTTTTCAGCCAGCACTTGTCTCTAGTCTTGTCACGAATATGCTGCATAATTTGAAATTTAACTTAAAGTAGGCTTTTATAATCAATAAGTATGTTGTGCATTTAAAGTTGTTCCAGTTTATAATTATTTTAATAGATTACTTCACCGGTTTGTTGGAGACACTTAAGCCTCAATTTATCCCATTAAACTAGAATCCCTATTGGTAAATGCAAATGATTTGAAGTGAATGTCAAGTGCTATTATTTGATATATATTAAAATATTAAGCATCGCTATAGAAAGACATTTTTAAGGAAAAATTCCAAAGATTTATTTTTAATTTGACAGTGTGTTACATAAGAAAGTTTTGTGGCAGTCAATTATTTAGTATTTGCTGGAACAGGTGAGAATCACTTTCCTTCACGCTATTTTGTTTTCCACTTAATTTCATGTTTGTGTAAAATTTGCAGTAGTTCACTTATTTTCCAGGGCTAAAGCTGGTCAGAAAATGCTAGAAACCATAAAACGATAATCGTTTTTTGTTTACAGTTACGAACAATGAGTGTTCAGAACATTTGGAAAATGGGCTTTGGATTGGACTTCAGTGATCCTGAACTTAAAAATCCTTAAAACTAGGTCCACAAACTATCTATCATGGTCATAATGCTACATTCAGTTGTTCATTGCCTTTGCATCCCCAGTGTCGCCCGGATTATGAGGGAAGAAATAGACATTTGAGTACCATATGTATAGTAACATATAAGTAATGTTTGAGTTGTACAGAGCATTCGTCAGGCCACAGGTGGAGTACTGTTTGTATTTCTGATCATCTCACTACAGGAAGGATGTGAAAGCACTAGAGGAGGTACAGAGGAGGTTCACTAGTATGTTGCCTGGGAATGAGAAATTGAGCTATAAGGAGAGACTAAATAGGCTTGGATTGTTTTTTTCAGAGCAGTCAAGACTTGGGGGGAACATGATTGAGGTGTATAAGATTATGAGGGGTTATGGACAGGGTGAATAGAGAGCAGCTGATCTCCTTGGTTGAGGTGTAAGTCACAAGAGGGCATAGTTTTATAGTAAGGTCAAAGGTTCAAAGGGAATTTCGAGAAAAGATCTTTTTCACTCAGCAGGTGGTGAGAATCTGGAATGCACTGCCTAGGAAGGTAGTGGATGCTGGAAAACTTACAACATTTAAAAAATATTTGGATGAGTACTTCAAATATAACATTCAAGGCTATGGGACAAGTGCAGGAAATTGGGTTTCTTTTGTGGTGGTTATGTCGGTGCATTTTTAGTGGTAGCTATGTTGATGGGCCGAATGGAATTTTCTGTACTGAATGAATCTACGAATCTATATGACAATATGATGAAAGGAAACCTACTGATCAATTGATGTTGTGGTAGAACATTTCTGTGAAAGAAGTGCTTTATTTCTCTTTCAATTTGATCTACTGATTTTAAGAAATACAATTAAACTTAAGCATAGAATATCTGAAGTGAACAAAAGAGAAGGGATTTTACTCAATGTGATTGGTTACAAATTAGTCCTTGATTCTTATCTGTCAACCTGAATTCAGAAAGTAAAGATGCTTCACCCCGGGATTTTTTCTTTGGGGACAAGCAACTGAGACTTAATGTTTGATTAGTGGGATTCTGCTTCACAATGTGAATTCATTTGCAATTCTGCTGTAGAGTGACTCATAATGCTAGAGCATTTGCTAAAGCCCACATGATCTTTGATAATTTATAAACAATGACATTGATATTGAAAAGTACTCCTTTGTACATGCAATTTTGACTATCTTGACTTATGTATGCCCTATATGAAGCTACTTCACCTTGCCATCCTGAAGTAATTCTGGTGAAAGTGATTGTAATAGGCTCATGAATATTAAGCGATGCAAAATGTTGCCTAGGCCAGCTGAATAAAATAGATGGGTCAGGGTCTTGAGAATCTTCAGCTGACATTAAAAAGAAAGACCACCAAGATTTGCTGTTAATTACTTTATGAGCTGATCTACTATCAAGCCCATAAAAATAAAGTCCCAATGTTCTAAAGAACAGCATAATTAAAAATTACTATTAGGAGCTGAAACAAAACAAACTGATTTCAATAAGTAGACAGAAATAGTAATCATTAGAACACCATGTAGTTGACTTAGGTCTTATGCCTTTAGTAAGTGACCAACAGGTTCAACTAAATTTATTTCGCATTGTGGTAGAAAGCATCCTCCTACGTCCAAATTAAAGCAGTGCCAGTTCCTTCTTAGTCACCATTAGTTTAAAGCTCCACATTTCACTTGTGATGTACCACTAATAGGGCAAAAGACATAATGCTTTACCAATGAAGTAGACCCAGGATTTTTTTTTGGATTTCATTCCACAGGATTTTGTTTTAAATGCACAGATAGAAAATAAGAAAGACTTGCATTTATATAGCTCATTTCATTACCTCAGGACATGCCGAAGCACCTTACAACCAATGGAAACTTTTGAAGTGGAAGAAATGCATTAATAATGGTCATACACTTTTGTAGTGTATAACTACTGTGAGGAAAAGTATCGTATGGAACAATACATTTGGCATCAAGCTATCTCTTTTTCACATACTTACACATGACCCCAATGGCTTGGGTGTTACAGTAGATATAATGCCTTTTTCTCTTTCAGATTTAATTTCCTGCTCCACCATCTATCCAGAGTATTTTAAATATACCATAAAAGGCTATTTGCACCATAACACTTTGAAGTTATTTCTGCACACTGATTCAAAAAGTGATCGTAATGGCCTCATGAATATTTATTCAGATGTGTGAAATGTTGCTCTCTGCCACTGAATAGGAAAACATAGACAATGCATTTGTGTGGGCGCTGAAACATGAATAAATAATAAAATTCAACCCAATATCTTTCTCCCTCAGTTTAGTTATAAATCCAAAGACTGATGCTGGGATATATCTCCATAGGTGCTGTCAGCTGTCAGTCCCTTAGCCAGATAGCTACGCGTGCTACGGGCAGAGCCCAATTCTGTCTTCCATTGACACCCATTCATACATTCACAATATTGAAAGCTGAAACTCTCCCTACAATTGACCATTCCCAGGAAATGTGGCTGAGTGAGATTATATTGCTCCACCACTGTGCAAATACCTAAACACTATAATACATATTTAGAATTAAACCTGAGATAACACAGTGTGGAGCTATAGGGAACACAGCAGGCCAGGCAGCATCAAAGCAGCAGGAAAGTTGACATTTTGGATCAGGGACTGTGGAAGGCAGTGGTGGGAATTGAGCAGTGGGATGGGTGGGACAGGTAGGTGGGAGAGAAGATGGACAGGTTGTGTCAGGTAGACTTGGAGATCGTTTCATAGAGTACCTGCACTCTATTCATGACAAACAACAACACCTTCTGGTCACCAACGATCCTCCAGTGTCACAATGACACCACTTGCAAACTGGAGGAGCAGTACCTTATATTCCACCTTGGGACCCTACAGCCCGAAGTCCTAAACATGGAATTCACCTAAAATCTCCCCACCCTGGCCTCATCCCATGTCCAACCCTCCCTCTCATCCCCACCTCCTTGACCTGACACAACCTGTCCATCTTCTCTCCCACCTCACTGACCAATCCCCACCACTGCCTACCTACACTCACCTATCACCATCCCACCTATCTTCCCCAATCCCACAATCCCACCCCTCCTTTCTCTATTTATTTCCCATCTCCCTTCCCCCTCCCATTTCTAAAGAAGGTTCCCGACCCAATATGTCAACTTTCCTGCTCCTCTGATGCTGCCTGGCCTGCAGTGTTTCTCCAGCTCCATACTGTGTTGTCTCTGACTGCAGCATCTGCAGTTCTTGCTATCTCTTTAGAATTAAACCTATCACCATTGTCATCGACATGTTGCTTAAGAAAATAAGAAATAAGAACAGGAGAAGACTCTATAGCCTGTTCAGATTATTCTATATTCAATACGACTGATCTTGGGCCTCAGCTCTAATTTCTTGCCTGATCGCTCCGTCTCTTGATACCTAAGGTGATCAAAAATCAATTACACATAATCAATGAATAATTATGCAAATAGCATCAGCAGTGTGTACAATCTACAAGATGATCTGCAGAAATTCGCCAAAGCTCCTTATACAGCTCCTTGCAAACCCACGACCACTACTATCTTGAAGGTCAGGCACAGCAGCTACATGGGAATACCACCTGCAAGTTCCCCACCAAGCCACTCACCCTCAGAACTTGGAAATGTATTGCTGTTCCTTCACTGTTTTTGGGTCGTATTCCTGGAAATAACTCCTTAAAAGCATTGTGCGTCCACCTACACAAAATGCACTGCAGTGGTTAAAGAAGGCTGCTCCCTACGTCCTTATCAAGAGTCACAAGGGATGGACAATTAATGCTCGCCCAGCCAATGATGCCTACATCCTACTGAATGAGTTAAAAATAAAACAACCTGAGTATCTAACTCAAACAAAAAATCAATGGTTTGTTTAGCTGCGATGGGTAAGTGGTCAATATCTTTATTCAAGAATCCAGCTGCGATGCTTGGAAATTTCACCGAGGCTACACAAAATTAAAGTTTCTCAAAAATATGCAACAGCAGAACTTGATTGAAGGCAAAAAATTGAGATGCGAAAATCAGTTTTGGCCTCAAAATCTAAAATTAGATCCACCTCTGCCTTTACTTAAATTCCATGGTTCACAAATAAATAGAGGCAGAAAGACATAAGAATTAGAGCTGTAGAATTGTGATATCTACAATACAAACATCTTTCTTCCCACTCATCTTTTGTCTGACAGTGATTTCCCCTTCCTTCCAACTTTGTTTGCCCTGCAGTTAGTGTTTTTTTTAAATAGCTATTATACCCCAATAAGGACATCCCTCCAATTCCATGGGTCTGTCATGTTTCCCCCTAGTTTCATAAGCTGGCTCATTTATTTTTATGACTTTGTTCCTCCTGTTCTTTTCTATTTGATTTCCATGTATTGCTCTGCTCTACAGAATTCCCTGAAATGCTTTTCTGTACCCAAGGAGTGAGTGACACAGTAGTGCAAAGTATTGCTGAGCAATTTCACATTGCAATGTCACCAGTGTACAGGAAAGTCCTAGGGGGTTGAGCAACAGATCTGTAGATCCATGAAAAGCGAGTCTCTACTGTTATTTTGTAACAACATATTTTCAAGTGCCAGCAACCATATGAGTTCCACAGCTTGAGAGCCAGTAACACTAAAATAGTATAAAAGAGCCTTTAG
Source organism: Ginglymostoma cirratum (assembly GCA_024137785.1). Taxonomy (NCBI): domain Eukaryota; kingdom Metazoa; phylum Chordata; class Chondrichthyes; order Orectolobiformes; family Ginglymostomatidae; genus Ginglymostoma; species Ginglymostoma cirratum. The sequence continues at coordinate 51,386,495 of JAHRHZ010000018.1, read as the reverse complement.
TTTGTCGACTGCCAGCCATTATCCTCATTTATATTAGAAATATTGGTACTACTTAATGACTAGGAAAGGTAGGGCCTTCCTGCTGACTCTGAAAAGCTCTTCTTTAGTGAGTTATAGCAACTGAAAAATCTTGCAGCTTGTAGTAAACTTGAAAACATTTTCTTTAATTGAGAACAAAACAATTTAGCAGAAGTGTTCAATTTCTCATTTCAGTTCCAATTGATTTCAACAGCGTGTGACCATATCTACATGTGTCTGAAGAATGCTGCACGCGGGATATTTTAAGGGTTAAAGGAGATTAGTAGGGTGGCTTTAATCTTTATTTCTTTGTATACTTGAGGGCATTTTATTACACCTCTGCACTGCTTCTATAACACCATCGTTTTCTGCTGTAGAAATATAGACACATGGATCAATAGTTACAACATACTCCTGATGGGAACTTCACTAGAGATTCTAGTATGAGGGATCATACAGATTAGAATCATTTTAACACTACATGGCATTCTTTTCCAAGAACCACATCAGAGAAAAAGAAAAGTAAAAACGCTAGACTTTGATGGATTTTAAAATTGATTTTATTCCATCGTGTTTAGAAAACATGTTCAGATTTAAGCAAAACGGGATACACACAGATGAACTGGCTGCTTATTACCACAACAGATGTGCTACCTTTCCAGAATCTGCACAGTATATAATTGCAATGAAAACAGCACAACAAAATAGTGTCCAAAATTCACAGCAGGTCTATGAATATTATGAAAGAGACTGCCTAATGTTCAGGTGTGCTGCCTCCATGGGAACTGGGCTAGGAAGGCCCTACACTTAAAGCATTAACACATTTCTTTCAGACGATGGACGCACCATGCATTTCTGGCACTGGTATTTCTGATCTCCAGCTTTAGCCATCTGCTCATTCTTTTTAGCTACGTTGTGTATTTATGTTGCTGTGGCTCTACAATTCCTTCCACATTCTGAGAAGGCTGCAAACCATTTACCTACCCTTGGATGCAAGAGACCTTGAGAAGGACAGAAAAGGGACAAGTGTCAATCAAACTAAAGGGGCATGAAATGCAGCCTGAGTTATTTGCATATGTTAATGTGATTTATTTCACATGCATGTCAGGTATTCACACAGAATGAAAACAAATTTACAGCTTGACATATACTAAATCATGTCCATGATTATCAACGAAAGAAATGCTGGGCGCAGAATACAGGTTACTTAGGTCTTAAATCAGACCTCACAACTGATATCAAATTGAAAACAAAAACAAAAATTGCTGGAAAATCTCAACAGGTCTGGCAGCATCTTCAGAAGGATCGCTGGACCCGAAACGTTAACTCTGCTTTCTCGCCACAGATGCTGCCAGACATGCTGAGATTTTCCTGCAATTTCTATGTTTTTCTTTTTGATTTCCAGCATCAAATCCATGTTTATATGATAATGATGTTAAGAGATTTTGTTTTTTGGAAAGCTGGTTTTAATTGATGGGGATACTAGAACTTCGGTAGTTTACAGAATTTGTGATCTTTCCCATGAACAGGACAGGGAAAAAGAGATATTGTAAAATTCTTACAAAGTTGAGTATTTAAATGCAATATTATGAAAAGAGTTTTGAAAGAGAAGTAGGTGGGATGCTAATGAACTTTAATTATAATGGCTAAGATTTAAACGTGACTGAAACAGAATTGTTAATATCTAAGAAAGTTGAGCAGATCAAAAGAGGCAGAAATGGGGTTATTACAACAGGCAGTCAAAGAGAGCAAATACTAGCTTGCAGTCCCAGAGTGATTATACCTGCATAATGCTGGTAAGGAAAGACATATGATCGAGTTTGAAGAGGGATGACAGCAAAATGACGACAAAGTGAAAGATCAAAAAGGAACCTCATTTAAAAATGTTGAAATTTGATGCTGAGAAATAACACCAAAAGTACAGGTAGTGGGGCTTAGAGTAAGAAGAACAGGAAGAAGATCATGATACAAATCAATGGCATCAGCTGCACAGGCAGGTTTTTCTAAGTTAATGGCTTGGCATTGAATACAATAAATTTGATTCCAAATTTGAATTAAGGGATTGAAATTGACAGTTTTAATTGGGCATTGAATGATAAGTGAGCATTACAAGAATGTCAAAAGTAAGTATAAAATCAACATATTTACATCGTGGTATGGCCGCAAAAGGGTAACAGGTCCTTTATTATTTCTTAATTCTACCCAAACAGTTTGTCTGGACATTTAAATATTCTTGACAATGAAATCTGTCCCTTCAATGGCTATAAATGTGTCTTAAATTAATGACGTTCCACTTCTGCATATCTTGAATATTGTCCAGAATATTTAATTTCATGATGCCCACATGCCATGAATGAATTAAAAAATAATTAGGCTAGATTGGATAATAATGGATGCAAATAGACCATAGTGAGATTCTTATCTGGCCATTTAACACTCAGTTAGAGAATCAGACATCAAGAATCAAACTTCTGTCGATCTCACCCTATTTTCCCAACTCTCACTATTGCTCATGTTGTTCAGGACCTGGGAAGATTGCACCATTGATATGTATAGATATCAAAACAGGAGAGAAGCAGCTTTAACCACACAGCACCCACATTGAAAGCAGAATCATCTCTGGGTCAACATCTACAACTTTGAGTAGGAAATATCCAGTTAAGTCTGAAGGGATGCTGAAAATTACAAACTGGGTCTTAACTTGATTGATGCCTTCAAAAGATGAAGGGGTAAATGGAAGAAAAATTCTAGGGACTTGATCTTCCACTGGACTTATTCAAAGTGGTGGCATTCTTTGCTGAGTTATGCTACTACTGGCTCTGTTCAAACCTGCCTCTCTTTGCAGCATTTCCTGTTGGAATGAGTGGCATGTAGTACAGTTCCTTCTGTACAGTTTTATTCTGAATGCAAAAGAGGGTGTTTTAAAAACTTCAGGATGTGTAATCCTACGCAATCTTTAATAAAGCAATGCATTGTTATGAAAAATGTATTTTAAAATGCAATCAAAAAACTGTTCATATTTCTGTTTACCATGTTGTGCTTCCAAGGCCTGTTGTAGTCAATGTCCTCCTTGGGGAAATAGCGTAAAATACGTTAAAATAATTAGGCCAGAAAATCATGCAGGATTCCGGGTACTTTATTACATCGATCAGAATTCTGTCCCAGCGCACATCTGTTGGGATGAGGTTCAAGTCGAAGATTCAAGCTTATAACTTATATATTTACATTTTCTGATTGTATTTTCCAATTTATTTTTCATGACCGTGTTCAGTAAAACACATTTATAACTCTGAAACTGCCAACCAGGGATTTTTTTTTAAAACAGCTAAATAATTATCAAAGTAACTTGTTCCTGTATAAATTGAGCTTTTATTTTTCACATTGTATGATAGTAAATCATGTCTTAAACAACCTGAGGTAGCTTTAGGAAGTGTCATACAGTCAGCCAGTTATTTGGTTTAATAATATTTATGGAAAATCTCTTGGACTCTTTTAATATATTACAGGTGATATGTGAATGCAAGTTATCATAAGAAAGGGGAGTCCTGCAACTGGAAGGAGTTTGCTGCATGAAAAAAACCAGAATGTAGAGTCTCGCCAACGAAGGTAAGTTGTAAAAGGCAAACACAAAGGGTGCGTTTTGATTTGGAGGTAATAATTTACAATGTTTGATACCAGCTCATATACTTCCTTCTTTCATTTTCATTGAAGCCAATTCCTATGCAGCCGTCATTTGCAGCTCGGAGCTTGAGAGTACTGCTTGAAATTGCAACATGCATAGAGTGACTGCCACTAAAATGCTGTTTGTCTGCATCATATGACAATTACAATCTTTGTCAACTTAGAATGGTGCAATTGAGCAGTGAAAACAAGGCTGCCAACTTACAGTACTCTGATAAGGTCCGATGTTGCTCTAATGGAGCCAATGGATTGGAAAAGTGAAATCAACCTGCGCGCTTTCTTTCCTTTGCAACTTTCTCCATATTTTTAACTTCTCTATTTTCCTTTTTGAATTCCTTTTCATCTACCCCAACTTTACTTGCCATGGGATTGGCTGACACTGATGTGTTTTATTGTTGCACTGAAAAGAATGTTTTTGACAAGCAGAACTATTCCACCATCTGTATTTTTGGCCACATGCACGATGCAGTCCTGAGCCATCAGATGCAGTTAGTAGTGACAGATAAGGTGCATGTCCACACTTTTAAGACTAATAAATGGTCTCATGAGGAAATTTATCTGCTTACAGAGGCTCCATTAAAAAACACCTTGGATTAAACTATGTTTTTCATGGGTCAGGTGCTCTATTTATATTAACAGCTGATTTTTAAGCACTATTTACATTTCTGAGCACATTTAAGTTAACCAACCATGAAAACTTTATCACACTAACTGGCATTACAACATTCTTTGACATGTTAGTCTTTCTTACTTAACACATTGTTTATGGCTCGCTCATTAACAGAAAACCACTGTATATAAAAGTCATTCTCTGTGAAACACCCACCATCATATTGTGGCTTTTATTAAGCTCTCAAAGAAATGTTATTATAAAGATCATAGAAAGGTTGTTTAATCAGGCTGAAGAACGGAAATAACAGACTGAACGGTAACATAAGCTATAAATAGGATAAAATGGTTAAATAACCTCATAGCTACTAACATAAAATTAAACAATGTATCTTTGGTTGAGTGTTTACGAAGGAAATATTGGTCAGGAAATTCTTCAGAGCTGCATCCTTGCTGATGGATGTATGACATAAGTGGGATTTCCCAAGCACATCTGGTGAGATAGCATGGCAGAGAGAATGGAGCTCTGAGGAATTTCTCTCCCATTGCCTCATGATTTAACATCCACTCGCAGTCAAAATTTATTTGAATGCCAAATTTCTTTGAATTCTGCAGGTGTATTTTTTACTAATGCCAAACAATATCTTTCGTTGATATTGAATTAAGAGCAAGTAAAACATGAAATAAAAATATATCTAATTGAAATTGTTTGAAAATTAAAAATTATTTGACCATTCAATAATTAATGTAATACGTTATAGAACATTTTGTTTATTAAAATGGAGATAGGAATCTCAACCTAACATCGTAACACTGGGCATATGGAAAACTAATTTATCGTCATTAAATGACCTCAAAACACAAGGCAGTCTCATTAAGTGAAATGATATATCAGTGGACATCCAAATCCTATTATGTTAAAACATATTAATTTCTGACACAGATTTATTGTTGCTCTATTTGCCCCGATCATAACCTATGTCCTTTTGTTCCAAACAGACAAGAATCTGTTCAAGAATATGTAACATATTGTGCCCTTGAACTCGCGTCTGGAGAGCCATAACCTTTGCATGCTAACTCAGCCAGACAGGTCATGTCTGTAATCAGTAAACCTATGACAGATCAAACTGATAGCTTATCTTCAGTGGGTAATTAACACAGTGCTATAGTGTCACGCATAACATGGCTAGGAATATGATGGGTCACAGATGACAGTAGCTTTTCTATATTCAAAGACAGCTAGACCTCTGCAATATGCACTACAGTACAAAAGCAGCAAACTAAAGACATGGAATTGCTATTGCATTCTGATTCAAGTGCTCTTGATTGTAAATAATTTTTGGCAGAAATTGATATGCATTGAACTATGTTGTAGGTGAAAGGCATGCTAATTCAACAGTATGATAGCGGGCACCAAATCTTTGCAATCATTACGAAACTTGTGGGGCCATTTTAGGCTTCTTCTTTGACTACCCTCTTTTAATAAACATTTCTGGGCAACCAGGGAAAGAGAATAGCTCCTCACTGTTCTACAGCAGTCATGGCCCATTCCAATTGCCCCACTCCATCCTGATAGCCATTACCTTGCCTTCCAGTATCATGTTCGAGGAAGTAGTGCAGATCACCGTTTTTTAATTTGTTAATTGCCTGTGAGAGTCACTGGCAAGGCCAGAATTTACTGCACATCCCTTGCTACTCTGGAGAAAGTGGTGGTGTGAGCCACATTCTTGAACTGGGCAGTCCCTTTGGTGTAGGTACAACTACAGTGCTGCTGGGCAGGAAGGTCCAGGATGATGACTTAGCAATAGTGAGGGAACAGCGATAGAGTTCCAAGTCAAGTTGGTGTGTGACTTGGAGAGGAAGGGGAAGGTGGTATTCTAGCAGAAGGATCTGTTGCCCTTGGCCTTCTAGGTACCCGAGGTCATGAATTTGGAAGGTGCTGTTGAAGAAGCTTAGGTGGCTTGCTGCCATGCATCTATGCACTGGTGGTGGAGGGAGTGAATATTCGTGATGGTAGACGACAAGTGAAAATTATTCTACTACATTCTTGTACATGGTAGACAAACTTTGATGAGTCCAAAAGTGTCCTCCTAGTGTTTGAGCTGCACATAGTGTCGACATGGTTGGTCCAGAAAACTGCCTGATCAATACTAAGTTGTTGAGGAGAGTGTTTTTAGTGGTGAGAATAGCATAAAGCACCACAAGGTAATAGTTAGATTCTCTCATTGGAGATGGTCATTGCCTGGAACTTGTTTGGCACAAATGTTAGTTGCTTGTTATCAGCGCAAGTCAGAATACTGCCCAGGTCTTGCCGCATGCAAGCACAAACTGATCTATATCTGAGAAATTGTGAATGGTGCCAAATGCCATGCAGTCATTGATGAACGTCCTGACCGTCTGACCTTGTAAAGGAGGCAAGGAAATTGACGAAGAAGCTGACAATAGTTGGATTTAGGACATTATCCTGAGGAACTCTTTCAGTGATGCTTTGGGGATGAAATGTTGGACTGTAACAACTGTACCTTAATGCTCTGTACGACTCCAAACAGCGGAGAGTTTTCTCTGATTCCTATTGATCTAAATTGTGATGAGGTTTCTTATTTCCATACTCAGTAAAATGTAGTCTTCATGTCAAGGATGGCCATCCTTGCATCATCTCTGGAATTCAGCTCTTTTGCCCATGTTTGGAGCTAGGCTATACTGAGGTCTGGAGTCAAGCAGACTCCTGGGAGAACCCAAAATATAAAGTGTGAGCAAACTATTGGTGGAGAAGTTAGAGACAACACAGTGTGGAGTTGGAGAAGCACAGCAGACCAGGCAGCCTCAGAGGAGCAGGGAAGCTGATGTTTTGGGTCAGGATCCTTCTTCAGAAATGGGGAAGGGGAGGGGAGCTTAGCAATAAATAGAGAGAGGAAGAGTAGGGTTGGGAAGGCCCAAACGTAGCCAGAACCAAACAAAGACATGCACGGAATTCCTAGAGGCATGGTTCTCCACCCATAATGCAACCAACAAACACATAGAAGTGGACACCATATACAAACCCATACAGATCAAAACCAGAGATGACACTACTCACCATTACGGATCAAACAGTATAAATTCCAAGCGGAGAAGAACAACATCACTTCATCGGAGGGTCCACTGATGATCACCTAGCATGGTGACGAAACATTTGAATGAGAACGAGCCAGCTCAGCAAACAAATCAACAACCTCATTGCTTATTCATGTTCTTATCCAAATGTCTTTTAAACGTTGTAACTGTGCCCACCTCCACCAATTCCTCCGGCAGTTCATTCCATACATGAGCCACTCTCTGCATTAAAAACATTGTCCCTCATGTCTTTTTAAAATCTTTTTCCTCTCGCCTTAAAAATATGTCCTCTAGTCTTGAAATCCCCCACCTTAGGGAAAGACGCCTGCCGCTCACCTTATTTATACCCCTCATGATTTTATAAACCTCTATAAGATCACCCCTCAATCTTCAACACTTCACTGAAAAAAGTGTCAGCCTATTCAGCCTCTCCTTATAACTCAAACCCTCCATTCCCGGCAACATCCTCTTAAATCTTTTCTGAACCCTCTACTGTCTAATAATATCCTTCTTATTACAGGGTGACCAGAACTGGACGCAGTATTCCAAAAGAGGTCTCACCAATGTCCTGTACAACCTCACCATGGCTTCCCAACTCTCGTACTCTGTCTACACGTGACAAAAACTTCAAAGAATTATGAACCTGAACCTCGAGGTCTCTCTGTTCTACAACACCACCCAAGGCTTCGGTATCAGTTTGTGGTGGAATACAGCTGATGGCACCTAGAACTTGACAAATTCCTAGTTTCGGCTGTTATATCTATTCAAAAACTATTTCATTTAACACAGTAATAATGCGACACAACATGATTTCGTATGCCCTTGGTGTGAAGACAGAACTTTGTGTCCACAAGGATAGTGTGGTTGTCAATTGGGGGCAGTTTAAAATTTGAGTTGCATCTCCAGTAGTGTATAGTTAAACAAATGGTCTTCTTACCACTTCATTTTCAAAGGTATGCATGCTTAGCCCTTCCAGATTCTCTTTATGTGGGCTTACATTTTTTTTGCACACCACCTTCCAATTTCTCGCACGTGGTTACAGTTCTTAGCTAAGTGTTTGGAGATGTTGGCTCATAGGAATTTTGTGCAATATTTAACGTACATTTGTCCTGGATCAAGTGTTCCATCAAAGAAATATGTTGGCCTGTAATTTTGCCGAGTCTGGAGACATTTAATAATGGCAGGCAGGACCCAAATGTGGAAATCCTGGCAGATGTCATTTATGTGGACTGGGGGAAGGAATGTGGTGTATGAATCATACAGGCAGGAATCGCAAACTCAGCAGGGCCATCTGATTTGAGTATAAGAACATGAAACTTTCATTGCTTCAATGGCCTTACTCCACACTGTCAGTACAATCATTTTACAAGGATGGCATGAATCCATCTGAATGTTCAAGGGCTTTTTAAGTGTCATGATTTGAAGTGATTTAAATCCCCAGCTATTTAAAATTGAAAACAAAGCAGTGTGCAGTTTTCAGTTAGTATAAACAAAATGGCACTGACAGCTGGGGTACATTTATTGACAGGAGATCTAATGCAGCTTAGAAATAGCCATTAGCCTTCTGTTTTAAATAACTGTTGTTTAGATTTCCCCAAATTAATTATGTTGGCTGACTCCATTGTGAATGCTTGGTTGAGTTGCAAAAGGTCCAGAACCATTTATCTTAGCAGTGGGCGATATAGATATTTTGATCAACAGCTTTAAGTAGTTATTAAAGATTAGTTGCTTTTGATGTGGTTAGTAAAATAGATGTTTGCTTTTCCAAAAAAAAGTCACTCTATTAGGAATTTTATATTTTTGCATGGCCTACTTGAATGAGGTCTTTTTTCAGTATTAAGTAAGTTTGAGTCGGGACACTCTTACATGTATTTTTTCATCTTTACACGGCTCCTGAGATCATCTCAAAGTGAATACTGGTTGAATGGCTCTTGGGGATTCATGGAGGGGGATGGAGAAATGAGGAGGCATAGAGGTAGCATGGACTCTATGAGGGGTCATGGGTATTTCACCTTTTCACTTTTAAATAGGTTCTCCCATTGAATCAGAATGATGTCACAGATGTGGGGTTTTGCTCATGCTCTTATCTTTTTCTGATACATATTTCAGGTGTCACTGTCATAGATTTTTTAGTTTTAATTATCATGTTTAAAGTTTTGGCAAAGATCTGTAGCACAGGTTGTGGGTGAAGTTGTTGACTTGCTCGCCGAGCTGGCTTGGTCTGGTTCAGACATTTCACCACAATGCTAGGTGCCGTCATCAGTGGATCCTCCAATGAAGCGAAGTTATTCTACTCCACTTGGAATTTATATTGTTTGGTCCATAATGGTGAGTAGTGTCATTTCCGGTTTTGATCCGTATGCGTTTGTATATGGGGTCCAATTCTATATGTTTGTTGATTTCATTATGGGTTGAGAGCCATGCCTCTAGGAATTCTATGTTTGGCTTGGGCAACTATGGTTACCTTGTCTCAGTTAAACTGATGGCCTTCATTGTTTGAGTGTACCGATATTAAGGAGAGTTGTTCGTGTCGTGTTGCTGCTAGCTGATGTTTGTGTATTGATCTGTATGGGTTTGTACATGGGGTCCAATTCTGTGTGTTTGTTGATTGCATCACAGGTAGAGAACCATGCCTCTAGCAATTCCTGTGTGTATCTATGTTTGGCTTGGGCTACTGTGGTTACCTTGTCCCAGTTAAACTGATATGCATCTGTTCTGTTCAGCTATTTTATTTGCATGTGGGTTGTTGACTGGAGGTTTGTACATCACGCTGCAGGGCAGTACCTGGTTCCTGAGGCATTAATGAAGAAATAAATCTCATTAGGATACTATCTAAATGGGCCAGGACACATTACAATGCTCCGGAACTACGCAGGAAAGAGGAAGAGCACTTATACAAAATCCTCGGTATGAATGGATATCCCTGCAACTTCATTTGCAGCTGCCTACGAAACAGACAAAAACAGGAGGACACAGTATGCCCTAACACATTGGCCACACTGCCCTACATCAAGAACATATCGGAACTGACAACAAGATTCCTAAGACCATTAGGAATCATGGTGACCCACAAACCCACAGCCACTCAATGACAAACACTTACAAGGATTTAAGTTCCCTTTCCCATAACATGCAGAACCAACAGGGTTTACAAAATACCATGCAACGACTGCCACAAACATTACATTGGACAGACAGGGAGGAAACTAGCCAATAGAATGCACAAACATCAGCTAGCAGCAACACAACACAAAGAACTCTCCTTAATATCGGTACACTCAAACAATGAAGGCCATCAGTTTAACTGGGACAAGGTAAGCATAGGATCCCAAGCCAAACATAGAATTCCTAGAGGCATGGCTCGCAACCCTTAATGCAATCAACAAACATATAGAATTGGACCCCATATACAAACGCATACAGATCAAAACCGCAAATGACACTACTTGCCACACCAGACCAGACAGTATAAATTCCAAGCAGAGTAGAATAACTTCGCTTCATTGGAGGCTCCGCTGATGATGTCACCTAGCATGGCACCATTTTAGGTGCAAAAATAGAAAAATAAAGAAATAAATTGAAAAGTTCAACACTACTGTTGTTTTTAGTGTAAAAAATAGTATGGAAAATAAGGAAATAACTTTAGAAGTTAAACATTACAATTCTTTCTTTTGCCAAGTGCCATAACCACAGTACTAGAGCATGGTGACAACTCTTCCTATACTCAGACTTTTGTTGACTTGCTGTAGACTGTGTTATCAAATACTCATTTCTGCGGTTGATAGAAAGCTAAACCAGCACAGCTAGTTGGGTGTTGGATTTTCTCTTTAATGGTGGCTTTTTGAGAGAAGTGGCTGCCAAGGTATGGGAAATATTCAACATACTCCAGTGTGTCTTTTGACATTTCTGGGTAGCAGAATATTGGTTATGAGTTTTGTTTTGGCAACATTCAAACAAGTTGAGTTCATTTTATGCAGATGTGAAGAACCAGCTTGCAAATCCTGTGGAGAGGGGTCAATGACTTATTATATGCATGCAAAGTCCAAACATAGAGGACTATTTTTGGACCGGGTACTCATTGGCAGAATCTTGTTTTCTTTTTGGCTAACCATCAATTTTGTCTATTTTCATGGATAGTTTCACTTCACAAGGCCTAGTGATTTTTATCAATCTAACATCCCAAACATGCCTCAACAACAACATACCCCACCCTTATGGCATGTCTCAATTTCCATGCTAATCTGATCCTCCTTCTCAGTTTAGTCAGAAGTGCTCGCCAATTTTGGGATATTTCTGAAGAGACCAGCAACCCTGTGCAACCTGGCAATCCGGCTGAACACCGGCCCGGCATTGGCACTCTGGAGTCGCCATGCACCAACAATGAATTGGCATAGCAGCCACAATCCAAAATGCACACATAACAAGCTGGCATAGCCAACACTTTCTCACATGTATAACCTTCTTCCTCACCCCAGCTGCTTTTTGTCCACCAGGCCACACAGCTTACCTGTTCTGAGCCACATCCCATCTTACTGTCCTGTCTAAGTCCCTGTTATGGTGGTCCCAAGTGCCTAATTGCAGACCAGCATCTTATAATTGTACACTGGCAGACCATCACAAACAGGGATGGATTCAAACAAACATCAAAGATTATCCTTTATTTGCAATCAAGAGAATCAAAATGAATATAGGCTGCTTTTCACCAACAGAATACAAACAAATCACTTGCATGTTTATTGACAAATATTTTACAATTCACTGCACCCAGCTCTCATCTGCTGGAACCTGGGCTCAGTCAGCTTGTGCCTAGCTTGTACCACCCAAAGCAGCTGAACGTTTTGCTCAATGCCCTCATCCTCAGAAGATTGGTCCCATTCTCTCACTTTCCTCAACATCCATCTCATCCCCTCTTTGCTGCTCCAATTGTGCAGAGGACAGCACCCTCGCATAATGCAGCTCACCTTGTCTGAAGTGTATTGCAGGACCTTCCCCTCCCAGCCTGGACCAGTCCAAGGAGCGGAACCACATCTTCAGCAGCCCTTTCACCTGCATTACCAAGGCCGGTTGATGTATGGGCAGCATTGTATCTGTGCTCTGCTTCAGTCAGGGCTTTTACAATGGTTTCATGAGCCATGTTCGGAGTGGGTAGCCCTTGTCCCTGAGCAACCAGCATTAGAATGCAGTTGGACTATTGAAGGGAGCAGGAAGTGGTGATGGTGATCACAGATCTCCTGCACATTAATGGAATGGATCTCCTTCCTGTTGATGACTTGCTCAGTGTTGTGATATGGCCCTCTCAGTGTGATGAGTGTGCATTCAAAAGCCCTCTGGGCCTGGAGGATGCCAGTGACGGTTCTGAATCCTACTGCCCAGACTGCAGCACTGGCCCCATCATCAGGGAATGAAGTGGATGGCTGTGACCTTACACAGATAATGTCAGTCACTGTCCTGATGCATTTGTGGGTGCATAACAAATGATCCCACACAGGTAACTGTCTGGTCCCTGGAAGAAGCCAGTCTCACAACAGCTGTAACTCCCACAGTCAGCAGGAGAGGATGGGCCTCCATTCCTGCACCTTTCTGATCCTAATTCAGCAGCTGGCACATTTCAGTCACAGTGTCTGGAACATGCAAAGCCTGTGTCAATACTGCTCCTCACTTATCTGAGGGAGATAGCTTTGTGGACAAAAGATTCTCTCCCTCCTGTGCCCTTAATTCAACCTGAGAGGCCCTGTAGCTGTGACCTCTTCCTGTGCTGGAGACTCTTTGGTCTTCACGATGATGACTTGCTGCTGTTCCTGGCCCGGTACATCTGCCTGACCTCTAAATGCCTTCACCTCCTTAGCAAGGCAGCCACAGTGACTGACATCCCACCTCTGGCTGGAGGCACCATTCGTGCTGGCAATGACCAATGTTGGGAACATTAGGAACAGAACATGTTTTTAATTCTGAAAAGAATCACTTATGGTAGACCCTGCAGACAATGACTGCACTCACTCTCCCACACAATGAGACACAAAGAGCCCCAACAAGGAAGGCCAAGTATCTAGTTACCATGGCTCTTTGAGATAGGCACTTACTTAGTAAGTAAAGCTCTATCAGCTGAGAGACAGACACATAGCTGCATACTTGTAATCCTCCATTCGTCCTGAACCCCTCTCATCCTGACCCCACATCAATCATGCAAGTTTAATTGCATACAATAATACACATCATAATAACACAGTGCAGGTGGATAGGATTCAGTTTATTGCCATCATCTTTAGCAATTGCACAACTGTGTTATTTGTGGTTGATATCTTCCTCTTTTAGAGTCAGTTGCAATAATTTTTGCTTCATTGAGATGTGTATGTGTAATTTGAAAGGAACAATGACAAAGTGTGACCAGTATTTGTACCCCAAGTACTTGTTTGCTGTGTAAATTTTGCATGCACAGAGATTTGATGGCAAATAATATGAACCTGCAAGCTGTAAATGCGCGATCGATGCATCTGCCCCATGAACACCTCCTTCAACTTTTCTCCTGCCCCTGAGACCTGGTACTAAGGTGTACGCTCTCCAACAGAGGGCATGGGTTGTAGTCACTCTATGTGCTCACTTCTCCTGTATTTTTCCATGACCTCCCTTTCTCTACTGGCCCCATTCTTTCTACCTTGAGTATCCCCATGACACCACAGTTGTCCCCTCTTCAACCCATGCCACTATTGGCCCTCAGCATTGAATGCCCTCAACTCCTATCATCACAGAGCAGCCCTTTCACTCCCCCCATGTTGCTAGTGTTGTGTCCCACAGTGTATGGACTTCCATGACTGACTGCTCTCCAACCTCCTGACCGATTTCAATCGACAGCCCCAAGCAATGAGTGACCAGGCCCTTCACCACTCTCCCTCCAGTTATCCAACTGATGCTACAGGATTCCCCTGACTACATGCAATAACCCTACATAGTGAGCATGGCCCACTCACAAACTGTAGTCAAATAGAGCCTCTGACCATGATGGACTGTGGCCAAACTTCTAGAGTCTTCCCCCTTGACTGGCTATACTGGGACTTCCAGACTGACTGACTGCAGGGCCCACACCCCCGTTGACTTGGCTGAGGCTTACTTCCCACAGACTTTCAGAGGTGACCTTATGATTGAAGCAACCTGCATACGTCTGTCATACAAGGAGATGGCACATGGTTTAGGTGTGAGATTAACGCTTCACTGTGGTGTACAGTAAAATGTCCACTGCCTGGACTGATCCCTACTGACCAGCAGCCTGGCTCTGTGTATGTACTAAAGAACAAGTTAAAACAGCTCTGCACCTTGAGGCTCTGGCTGAGCCGCAGGCCCATTCAGTGAGTCGGGTGCCTGTCCTTACACACAAAATGTCCTTGCAGCAGCAGTTCAATGCCAATTGAGGATGTGCCACAAAGTGTAGCTATAAAATGCAAAGCGTACTGTAAGATACACAATAAAGGTTCTGAGAGGCTGGCAGTTGTCAGATGCCAACATCCGCAAACATGAACTGTACGCAATGTCCAGGGACATGCCCTGAAACAGTGGTGCCAGGTGTCCAAGATGGAGATCTGGAGGACCAATAGTGAGCTGGAGTCACCAGGTACCCGCTCAGGCCTCCATGTTGACGATTCTAGGCATCACGATTCCTAGAGACGCAAAGTAGGATAGGATATTAAAAAGGGAGTAAGGTGAGACGAAGCAATAATCCTTATTAATAGGCACCTTGCAGCTGCCTATTGAAAATCTTGATACCTATAACTTTGTGGAAAATGCACCTGAAATAGAGAAAGGTCTCACTGAACTTTGCTCGCTATTCTTGCCCCATAACCCACTTCATACAGAGCCCTATAAGATTCCAGCCATAATTTGTTTTATTGCGCTTTAAAGTTGGATTTAACCTGACTCTCACATTCTGTTTAATGTGAAGTGATTTTGAACATGGTAGTGTCAAGCAGGCGAAGAAATATTTTACTTAATGAGGTTCAATGTCAGATTTCAATCACATATTCCACTTACTCTCTAACTCACTCAGTTCCTCTAATACAACATTATGTTTCCAGACTTGGAACTGAACCCTGATGAACAGCAAGATATCAATGGTTCTGACTGGTTGCATGATTTGTAAGATTTTAGGTGTACATTATTACGTATATATTTATGTATTAATATATTTATATATTCAGTGTATAACAGCACAAAATATATTTACTGGAGAAAGCACTATATAAGTGTTCAGACCCAAATTTTTTCAAAGAACTGCCAGTAGATATACCAAATTCTATTTGCCCTGGCGATCAGGCCAAGAGAATAACACTACATCAAAACAGAAACCTACAGAAAGATAGAGACTCAAAGAGGAATCCCTAAGGAATTCTTAAACACACACACATCAGTCTATATTACAGTCTTCCTGAGGTGAGTATTTGCTTCTGTTCTACCAACATGACTTGATAACCTCTTGCTATTGTTTCTTATTTAAGAAAGAAAGCAGCCTTCTTTCCGACCTGAAGATGTGTGAAAAATTGACTTTCCTCAGAATTTGAGAGCCTTAGATGGTTAAGGTACCCTTTGGCTATAAAATAAGTATAAATTTTTAAACTTGAAACAGTGACGGACATTTATATATGGCTAGTAAAGTGTTGGTAAGAGGGCTCCTTCAGTAGTAAAGGTCTATATAACAAGCTTGGAGCTAAGTTAAATCAAACTCGAGGCACTGGGAGAATTTTAAAGCCCAAGAATGAGTGGTCTGGGATCGGTGAGGAGGTAAAAAGTTCAAAATTGTCAAACATGACCATTGTGTCAGTGCATGAACTTAACGTGTTTCCCAAAGATATGTCCCTCATGATCTTATGCTAATAAATTTATCTGAAGTGATTATATCAGGAATTTAAAACTGATCCTTCCCAAAGTTTTCTTGGATTCAAGAAACCTGTCAGTGAAACAGATGGTAAAACAAATCACCATTCTTAATGCCAGTTGTTTAAATTTCTGATTTCTCTCAATACAAATATGGGCTCAGTACTTTCAGCTGCTTTCATAGTTTCTGCTGATAAATGTTTCCCTGAGAGACTTCACACAGGCACATGAGTTGCAGAAACCTGCAGGCTTTCAAACAGGCAATATCAGAATGGTGGGCATGTATCATAAATTGTCTTGGTTAGGTATTGGATAAAGGAGTTGATCACCGTAGATGACAGTGAAGTTAATCTGTGGTAGGAACTGCAAGTTCATATGAGAGTGGCAGATGTGTACAAGAGAGAAAAGAGTATAGAATAGCAGAGAGAACAGAATTAGAACAGTGATGATGACAACAGGGAGGCCCAGGCCACAAAAGGCACCAGCAACATAATTGAATCTACAGACAGAGGAGCAGCTTCCTTTCTTTAATTCATGAATAGGATGTGGGTGTCACTGGCAAGGCCAGTATTTACTGTTACCCAAACAGTTCTAGAGGAAGTGATGGTGAAAAGTTTTCTTGAAACACTGTGGTCCATATGGTGCAGGTGCACCCACAGTGCTGTTATAGAGGGAGTAAGAGATTTTAACCCATTCATGGTAAAAAAAAATGACAATATTCCATGTCAGAATGTTGTGTGGCTTGGAGCAGAACTTGCAGCTGCTGGTGTTCTTATGGTCTGCTTCCTTTGTTCCTCTAAATAGTAGAGGCTAAGGGTTGTGGAGGCACTGCTAAAATAACATTGGTGAATTGCTGTAGATAGCACACATTGTAGCCATTGTCTGTCAGTGATAACGGACATGAATGGTTGGGTGGTGAATGAATGAGTGAAGCAAGCAGTTTACTCTGCCTGGATGATGTTAAGCTTCTTGAGTGTTGTTGGAGCTGCACTACTCCACGCAAGAGGTGAGTATTCCATCACACACTGAAACCTGTTCCTTTTTTGCAAGTTTTGGGGAGTCAGGAGGTGAGTCACTGTGCAGAATACCTGCTCTGAACTGCGCCTGTAGCCACCGTACTTATAAGGCTGGTTCAGTTATGTTTCTGGTCAATGGTGCATCCCAGGTTGTTGATGATGGGGGACTTGATGTTTGTAGGGGTGATCATTACATTTTCTTTATACCGGAGATAGTCATTCCTTGGCAATGTTTGATGCAAATGTTACGTACTGCTCATCAGCCCAAACCTGAAAGTTGTCTGGATCATGCTGTATATGGGCACAAACTACTTAAGTACTTGAGGAATGGCAAATGGGAAATAACTCTAGCCCTAACCCTAACTCTACAGTTCCCCACTTCTGGTCTTATGATAGAGGGAAAGCCATTGATGGAGAAATGATTGCGCCTTGTACACCGATCTGAGGAACTGCTGAGATCAGTGGACTTCAACAATCCAATCTCCCTTCATTATGTTAAGCATGATTCTAATTAGATTCCACCTGCCTCCCCCGCTCCCACCACCCAGTTTTCATTGACTTCCATTTTGCAAGGACCGTTGATGTCACAGGAAGTCAGGCAGCATCTGAGGAGCAGGAAGGTCAACATTTCTGATCAGGACATATTGTAGTCATTGTCTGTCAGTGATGAAGGACGTGAATAGTTGGGTGGTGAATGAGTGAAGCAAGCAGCTTATTCTGCTTGGATGATGTTAGAGCTTCACTAACGCATGCAAGAGGTGAGTATTCCATTACACGCCTAACTTGTTCCTTGTTGGCAAGTTTTATGGAGTCAAGAGGTGAGTCACTGATGAAGGGTCCTGATGAAGGGTCCAGGCCTGAAATGTCAACTCTCCTGCTCCTCTGATGCTGCCTGACCTGCTGTGTTCCTTCAGCTCCACACTGTATTGACCCTGACTCCAGCATCTACAGTTCTTGCTATCTCCATTGACGTCACACATGGTCAAGTACAGTCTTGATATCAAGGGCAGTCATTCTCACTACAAGCCTGGCAGTGAGGTCTGCTGCACATGGCTCTGGTTAGACCCAAACCAAGACTCAGTGAGTAGATGAATACATGACGCATTTCATTTCATTGCCGTGATTGACAGTAGACCAAAGAGGTGGCTGTTGGCTGAGATGGATTGTCCTGTACTTTGTGGACAAGCTACATGTGGGCAGGTTTTTAATCTGGCTGTTATTAACATAACTGCTGAAATTGCTTGGTTAGAGGTGCTAGTTCTGGAGCACAGGTTTTAGACTAATAATTAGATTGAGATGTTAAGATTAAAATTCTACATGCTGAATTGTCAATTTGGTTCTGTACATGTCCATCACCCCCATCCAACACATCCTCCTCAGAACTTGTTTTACTGAAACTATTTGGTTATTATATTTTGCTTGACTTCTAGTTCTCTCAATGTGTGCTTCAATTTACTTCTTGACCCAACGTTTTACTGAGTTGTGTAAGGATATGGGTAGTTTCCCCAGACAAGCACGTCTCCATGGAATGGGAGCTTTAAACACCCCTGTGATTTAAGTGGAGTTAGGCCCTATCTATAAATGTCTAGAAATTTTCTCTGAGAAGGCATGAACTCTGGAGGCACCCCTTGCAACTAAAAAAAATCTAGTTACCTGATCCTGGAATTCTTTCAATGACAAGTTATCAAATGCAAAGTAATTATTCTTTCAATTTCAATAGTTGGGTGATGGATTGTAAACTAGGTATGGTTTACCGTAGTGTTTGGCGTCTCCAAAGTAATAATGTTTTGTGTCGATGCTCAGAGTCCTTTTAAACTGTGAAAAAGAAGTCTTCAGTAGCTTTTACTTACAGAGAAAAAAGCCCAGCCTTCTCCTGGACTGGCATGATTGACAGGACATCTGGTGTGGCTTAGAAAAAAAATTGCTACTTGATTTTTCACTTCCAGTATTTGCTATTGTTTACATTTCCCCATAATTTTCAATTAAAGCTGAGCCCATTATTATTATCCAGCCAAGTTTTAACAGGTATAGAACGTGATATCTCAGCAGGGGACTGTGTTCACATTTTAATTAACAATATTAAGAGCTCATTGAAGTAATAAATGCCTTTGATGTGTTAGTATTATAGATGTTTGTTTTTTACGAGACTGACTATTTCAAATTGTTTGATTGTGTTTTGTGAATGAGTTCTTTTGCAGTGTATATGACTGACATGAAGGGACATATAGAATGGGTGGTGCTGTATATTGTGATCATGTGTCCTGAAATTATCTGGGATAATTTGCATAGATTCACTGCCACCTTCATGGTATTAGTCTAAGTTACTGATAACAAGTAGAGAAGCCTGCCCAAACAAAGTCTTCAGCAAATAAAAAGTATCTGTTATAAACAGAATAGAGTTATTTCATAATGCTAGTTACATTACATTAGAGATACATGAGAATCCATTATAAAACCTCATTGTATACTTAAAAGGAAGTACACATTAATGCTCCTGAAACATTCCAGTGTACAACTTAGGGATAAACAAACAACAAGTTAGCTCCTTCCAGGAATGGCCCATTATATCCTGATGGGTGGAGCTTACCTCATGGTGTTGGTTAACCCTTTCATGTACTAACTGACTCATACAAATGGTGGGGTTTGAGATGGGTGAGGTTTGAGGGTCAGGGCTAACATTCGTCATCAAAACTGAGCTGATGTCTTAGTAAAGGGAGATGATGTTCTGATCTGTAGGCCTCACCTACCTCACGTTCTGCCTCAGGCCTGCCTTTGGAGTCAACATGCTTGTGTCCACCCTGTCCTTGTCAGCTCAATATGGTCATATGGCAAGCAGGAACTGGTTTAAAGCAGCCAGGTCAGGAAGTGTCCAAACTCAACCATTGCGCCTTCCCCACAAATGTCTGGCCCCTCTTCTCAAGTTTCACAATGGAGCACCATTTATAGAATAATTAAACAGAAGCTCAGCCTTGACCTTTAAAATATTACAAGTATGAGTGACAAAAGTAATTTGTCCCATCTAGAACAACTTATAGAGCTCTGTTATCATATCTGATTGTCTTTTAATTAATTCTAAGGTTTTGCCTGCAGTGGCTTACCTGCAATTCCATTCCAATTATTGACTGTATCTTGGTCGCTTCTATGAGATCAGTTCTAAATTTACCTTTTACTTGTTTGAACCTGACTTAATTTCACGGCACATCCTAAATAAACACTAGGGTTTACCCTTCCTTCATTGTTTAATGATGTATTACTCTCCATAAAGTTTATTTTCATTTATCAAATGTCAAGAAGTGCTGCGGTATGTTGGAAGGTGTATTTTATTCATTCTCTATCTCTTCAGTCCATGGTTGCATAAATCCAGAAGAAGCAGTTGGACTAATTTTATATTTATACATAATGGCAAAGAACTGTAACAACAGCCTAAATAGAATTATCTATCACAGATTATTGCCCATTATCATTTGGCACTATCACCTTGTTGTGGAGGTCAATGGAAAGGACGCAAATTGTAATGGTTTAAAGAGAGATATTCTTCTTTAACGGAAAAGAGTTAGAGGAAAGCTGTCTGACAATTGATTAAAGTCATTGCACTCATGGTCGACAGGTTGGATGTTTGTCTCTGCAGGAATCATGTTAAAGTATAGCCCCACACGCCAACTGCATGCAAGCTGCATGGCTTATTGCCAAGATTTTCTGCAGATGCACTGCCACGCTCAAATATAAATGTTGTCAGGTGCCTTGTGGTACATCCTATTGTGAAATGATGTGGCCAGAATGATTTGAGGTATTCCACTCATTTCAGTTTCTATATCAAGGCAGAGACATCCTACTTACTTCTTTTCTCATAATTAGAAAGGCTATGCTTTCCACATGAAAGGCACTTCAGAGTAAGAGTTGCATAAGTCCCAAAAAAAGGGGAGCTGGGGATCAAGATGCTCAGTTAACAGGAAGCAGGCAATCTTCACACTGCTCACTCATTTTTGTGTTTGCAGTGGGCAGTTAGTGTCAAGAGTAGCTGCATGTCTGAAGAGGGGTATAAATTTGAGGGACACTGGCCTGAATTCAAGCTAGCCTGCACCATTTGGTGCAAGCCTGTACTTATTAAAGGGGAGGTACATTTTGTTAGAAGCAGGTACAAAACATTCATTGCACAGCAACTTTAATTTGGGAAAGACACCAGAATGGTACAACACGGTGCA
Source organism: Ginglymostoma cirratum (assembly GCA_024137785.1). Taxonomy (NCBI): domain Eukaryota; kingdom Metazoa; phylum Chordata; class Chondrichthyes; order Orectolobiformes; family Ginglymostomatidae; genus Ginglymostoma; species Ginglymostoma cirratum. Next base: position 51,365,017 of record JAHRHZ010000018.1, on the reverse strand, counting down.
AAGCGGATCTTGAGTTTCTTCAATACAGCATGAGAGATCTTGATGCAGGAGGTTGACAGAAGAGGAAACCTGAATCCACAGGGAGACAGGGTCCCTACTTCCCCCTGATACAACAATCTCTTCTGATTTACAAGCGGTGTATAGCATAAGCTCATCTGCCTTGCTCTTTGTTCCTCCGGTGTCTGCTATTTTTCCTAATAAATCTGCTCAGAGATGTTATTAGATACCTCTGAGACAGGTAGGACTTGAACCTGGGCCTCCAGTTCCAGGGTTAAAGACATTACCACTGCACCAAGCCTGGGACTGCTATCCTACCTTCCACTTTTCTCCTTTGGATGCATAACCTGGCCAGCTGGTGCTGAAGGAGGCAAAGATAAATGGGAAGAAGAGATTGATAATTATGATAAGCAGTAACTTGACCAAGCAGATAAGCAGTCAACTGATACTGCCATTGTATACAACATAGATGGTAGTGTGGAGGGTGTATCTGCACACAGTGGGCGGGATTTTATGAGGCCTGCAGGAGTGTGTTGGGAGGTGGGGAGAGTTGAAAAATCAGACAAGAGGATGGGAATAGTGTGGCCATTACCTTAGCACAACCGTGGCATTTAGCAGTGGTAAGGAAGTCGACAAACTGCCCTTCTACCCAGAGGCCAATTTGGCCACTTTACCAGCCAGTGAAGAGCCTTCATGGGCTCTTAAACCCATGGTGGACCATTTAGTAAACACTGGCACTCTCCCTGTAGGCTTGGGGGATCCTTGAAATCAAAACATTTGTGGCCCATGACAGAGCTCCCACTTGGCCACTTCCAATGCATTAATAGCCTGCCCTCACAAACAGCCAAACCCCTCCCTTCCCTGGGGCCTCCCTGACTGGCCAAAGTGACATCGGACTCTACTTACTTTGATGTGAACTCTGCCTCTGCTGCTGAGTCTCCCAGTTGGAAACTGTCCCAGCTGAGACCTCCAATCCCGTTGCATTTTTTAAAAATTCATTTGTGGGATGTGGGCATCTCTAGTTAGGCCAGCATTAATTCACCATCCCTAATAGCCCAGACAGCAGTTAAGAATCAACCACATTGCCGTAGGTTTGGGGTCACATGAGGGCCACACCTGATAAGGGATGTAGATTTCCTTTCCCAATGACATTAGTGAAACAGATGAGATTTTATGATAATTGACAGTGGTAGCATGGTTGACATTTGGCTAGCTTTTAATTCAAGATTGTTATTGAATTACAATTTCACTGCCATAGCAAGATTGGTGGAACAGTGGCTCAGTGGTTAGCACTGCTGTCTCGTGGTGCCGGGGACCTGGGTTTGATTCCACCCTCGGGTGACTGTCTGTGTGGAGTTTGCACATTCTCCCCTGTCTGCGCAGATTTCTACTAGGTGCTCTGGTCTCTTCCCACAAACCAAAGATGTGCATGCTAGGTGGATTGGCCGTGCTAAATTGCTTGTAGTGTTCAGGGATGTGTAGATTAGGGGGATGAATCTGGGCGGGATGCTCTAAGGGTTGGTGTGAACTTGATGGACCGAAGGGCTTGTTTCCACCCTGTAGGGATTTTATGAAATAATTAGTCTGGGCTTATGGATAACTAGGCGCATGACTGTACCACTGCATCACCCACTTCAGCTGGATCTGAAGAAATGCCAGGCTTCCTCCTGAGGTACCCACATCATAGACGTCAGTCTGAGATCAATTCAGCAGCTGCAATATATCCCACAGTGGAAGATTAGATTGAAACCAGTCAGATCAGTTTATTTGCCATGCAGGCTGAGATTGCTGTCTTCATGACAGTGGGTCTCAATGTTCAGAGAAAACTTCCATGCTTTTGCATTAGTCTAACAACCGTCTTTCAATACATTGCGAGGATTTCTGAGGCATTGCCCAGTGGGAAGGAGCGTGCCGGTGACTCAGTGGAGCATTAATCTTTTGCCTTCTCTCGTCATGGCAACATTCCTCCTTATGCCGCTCTATCAGGGCCCAGAACACCCATATTTCAGCCACCAACTTGAAGTAACAGTGCAAAACACTAAGCCATGGATGTAAATGTGTGCACAAAATGGCACCCCGAGTTCTGATAAACCTGTTGCTCATAACACGAATTTACTGCAAAATGCTTTACGATTTCTAAGTCTGCATCATGGAGAGATAAAACTTAGTCCAACTTATTCAACATCCAGATTAAGATTTAGAGAGAACATTCATTGCTCACAATTTACATTTCAATCTTTGGTATCATAAAACCAATGGCCATCCTGAGTAACTAAACCTTTTGAGAGAGTGGGTATAAATCAAGCTTGTATTTTATTCCCTTTCTGTCCCTTTGACCTTGAAATATGTTTTGTTTTCCTGTCAAACCAACAGTGCAGCCAAAGGATTGTAAACTTCACTAGAGAAAACAGACTACAGATCTCATTGTAATTTTTCATGGTCACTTTGCTAGAACAAGTCAGACAATATTAAACCTCTGCTATGAAATAACATAATCCCATTCAAACACGGGAGCAAGGGCCATTTTATATTTTGCGGAATTCAGACAGGTGGACACTGTTATAATTTGATTTTCCTAAATTTATCAATTACTACAATGGAATATGCAATCCCTATAATAATAGTTATATATATTTTATGTGTTATTCTAATATTTACCTGCAAGTCTCCACTTTATCATAGAGTCTTACTGTGATTTAATTGTAATTACAGTAAATATTTCTTTGAAGTAATAAATCAGCAGTGTGGAATGTACAGGAGAATTAGCCCCATATGACTGATGAAAGTTATGAATATGTGATTATTGAGTTAGACCAATACTGAGATAGAAATTACTTTATACTTCTCCATGGCTCTTCATTTGTTTATTCACAAGCAATGGTCCACTGAATTTTCAAAATTATCTTAGTAATCCTTTTAGACTGCTAATCACTTGTGAAGAAGAATACATTACCTCGCATTTATGCTCACAGCCAAGATCTAGCATGATTTTATTATTTATATTAGCAAAAGTTCCAAGGCTTAGAATATGTAAATGATTAAATAACCATTATAGCAGTTGGCCAACTCTAATTATGCTACATGATTCATACTTTCCAAACTGTTCGCTTTTTGTATTCTCAATGCATTTCTATGAATTCCAAATCTTTAACCATTTAAGAAAAGCTAATTTTGCAATAATTTCAATTTTCCAGGCATTTTTAAACTCACACTTAGTTTAGTATGATCGCAATGAAATGTAACATGGCACATTTTAAAACTAATGAATTAAATGAATCATGCCTGGAAATTGCTGCCTTTATACTTTAAACAGTTTCAAATAGTTATCTTCCATCACTTTTGTGTGTGTCATTTATAAAATCAAAGGGGAAGCTTAGGACAATTCCCTGACATAAGAGGCACAGGAACAGGAGTAGGCCATTGGTCCCTTAAGCCTGCTCTGCCATTCAATGAGATCACAGCTGATATGTGGCCTAACTCAATCCACCTGCTTTTCGGCCCATAGCCCTTAAGACCTCTGCTTAACAAAACAAGATCTATCTCAGATTTAAAATTAACAACTGATCCAGCATCCACTGCCATTTGCTGAAGACAGTTTCAAACATCTACCACCCTTTGTGTGTAGAAGTGCTTCCTAACATCTCTACTGAACAGTTTGGCCCTAATTCTCAGACTATGCCCCCTAGTTCTAGAATCCCCAACCAACGGAAATAGTTTATCTTTATCTATCCTGTCTTTGCCTATTAATATCATGAAGACTTTGATCAGATCATACCCAAACCTTCTAAATTCTGGAGAAAAACAGACCTAATTTGTACAATCCAATAGAATGCAGTAAATACACAGAACATCATTCAGGCATGGAATACTCCATTGAAAACGTTAGTGAAAACAAAATCCATTATCACATTTAAAAGGGACATGAATGAAGATTTGGAAAACAAAAATACAATAGGATATGGGGAAAGGGCAGATGGGTGGGCATGCATTGTGGTTGGTGGGACAAATTGCCTCTGTGCTTTAGAATTCTATGATTACATAGTGGGAATTTGCTACTTCTCCTCTGTCAACATCACTTTATATGCCAGGTCTCCTAAACATCTGGGGGAAAAGTTGTTGATGAAAAGATAAGCCCATCGCCAGACAGCTGGAATTCAGTACAGATTCTCACTCATCCCTCCCCCAGTTAAGAGCCCACCGGACGGGACAAATCTTCACTCCAGGACAATCAGGAAATCGAATGCAGATCACTAACTGGCCATTATGAAATATGGTTTTTGCTGGTCCGCTTCTGAATCATATGCATACAACCAATAAACTGATTAGATGGCTCATTCTGCCCAAAATTACATGTACAAAATTTTATTTTCAACACCTATACATTTTGTTTTTATTGAGGCATGTACATCACACACTTAGTGGCCGTCCTGTCCTGATAACTTCAAAGTAACAGCAAGTTCCTGAAGTTGAAGTACAAATTTGAAGTCGTTCTAAAACAATTTGACTATTTTGTTGTTGATGGGATTGGCAATGAGGTTGAAAGAGGTGGGTGTTCAAATCAGTCCTTTCTGATTCTATCGCTGAGGTTGGTGGTGTACTTTCATTTTGTTGCCTGAGGCACAATGTTGTTATCTTGCCCATTCATTCTCCCATTGTTTCCAATTACATTAGAAAACCTCCCCTCCCTTTTCAGAAAAGCCATATGGGGACAAATTGTGCTCATTAATGCCTTTTTAGAGTACTACAACTACACTTGAAGAGAGATTATGGCAGATACCACTTGATGCAGGTGTAAAAAGAAGTGGAATGGAGGAGGCAACTTAGACATAATAGGAACTGCAGATGCTGGAGAATCTGAGATAACAAGGTGTAGAGCTGGATGAACACAGCAGGCCAAGCAGCATCAGAGGAGCAGGAAGGCTGACGTTTCGGCCTAGACCCTTCATCAGAAATGGGGGAGGGGAAGAGGGTTCTGAAATAAATAGGGAGAGAGGGGGAGGCGGATAGAAGATGGATAGAGGAGAAGATAGGTGGAGAGGAGACAGACAGGTCAAAGAGGCGGGGATGGAGCCAGTAAAGATGAGTGTAGTTGGGGAGGTAGGGAGGAGATAGGTCAGTCCAAGGAGGAGGGACAGGTCAAGGGGGCGGGATGACGTTAGTACATAGGAGATGGGAGTGGGGCTTTAGGTGGGAGGAGGTGATAGGTGGGAGGAAGGACAGGTTAGGGAGGCGGGGACGAGCTGGGCTGGTTTTGGGATGCGGTAGGGGGAGGGGAGATTTTGAAGCTTGTGAAGTCCACATTGATACCATTGGGCTGCAGGGTTCCCAAGCGGAATATGAGTTGCTGTTCCTGCAACCTTCGGGTGGCATCGTTGTGGCACTGCGGGAAGCACAGGATGGATATGTCATCTGAGGAATGGGAGGGGTAGTTGAAATGGTTCGCGACTGGGAGGTGCAGTTGTTTAGTGCGAACTGAACATAGGTGTTCTGCAAAACGATCCCCAAGCCTCCGCTTGGCATCCCCGATGTAGAGGAGGCCACAACGGGAACAGCGGATACAGTATACCACATTAGCAGATGTGCAGGTGAACATCTGCTTGATGTGGAAGGTCTTCTTGGGGCCTGGGATGAGGGTGAGGGGGGAGGTGTAGGGCAGGTGTAGCACTTCCTGCAGTTGCAGGGAAAAGTGCTGGGTGTGGTGGGGCTGGAGGGGAGTGTGGAGCGGACAAGGGAGTCACGGACAGAGTGGTCCCTCCAGAAAGCAGATAAGGGTGGGGAGGGAAAAATGTCTTTGGTGGTGGGGTCGGATTGCAGATGGCGGAAGTGTCGGAGGATGATGTGTTGGATCCGGAGGTTGGTGGGGTGGTACGTGAGGACGAGGGGGATTCTTTTTTGGTTGTTATTGCAGGGAGGGGGTGTGAGGGATGAGTTGCGGGAAATGTGGGAGGCACGTTCGAGGGCATACTCGACCACTGTGGCCGGGGGGGGATTTTGCGGTCTTTGAAAAACGAGGAAATCTGAGATGTACAGGAGTGGAATGCTCCTTGGACTGATCTATCTCCTCCTTAACTCCCCACCTACACTCACCTTTACTGGCCCCATCCCCGCCTCTTTGATCTGTCTGTCTCCTTTCCACCTATCTTCTCCTCTATCCATCTTGTATCCACCTCCCCACTCTCCCTATTTATTTCAGAACCCCCTTCCCTTCCCCCATTTCTGAAGAAGGGTCTAGGACCGAAACGTCAGCTTTCCTGCTCCTCTGGTGCTGCTTGGACTAGTGTGTTCATCCAGCTCTACACCTTGTTATCTCAGGCAACTTAGACTGTCTCTTTGCCCTCAGGCTGTTGATGAAGAACAATAACAACTACAATCCTGCATTCAACAGCAATTCCAGAAGTTATCTTCCCTCTAACACTGACTGTCACAGTGATCTTATGTTTAAAAAGACATCTAAACTTCGAGTTAATAGCTGAAAGAATAACACAGCAAGATTTCACTTTTTAAAGATTTTACTATAGGAAATAACTGAAAAAGTCGCTATTCACTAAACTTTTTTATTTTTATTGGCAACCTATACTTTAACTAATAACAAGTTAGTGCTCAGATGACATGCAGATCCCTGTAGATCTAAAGCTAATTCAGGAGTTTGGAAATCTTCAAATGTGTTAATGATTCCTGTGGAAACAACACTGGTATTATTGATTGGGATATTCCAAACATTGTACTTAGTCAGGGCACAAGAAAATAGCACATGAGGATGAGAGTGAAAGGGCTGAAAGTATTTTTCTGATGTTCATGGTAGAAAACAAAGTTACAGATTTACAACTTACTTTCATCGTTGTGTTTGTTATCTCAGAGGAGAGTACAGAAGTCTTGAAGTCACATTCCCTTGTGCAAAAACTTGGGTGGAACTGACTAGTAATTTCAGCAAAAATATTACACTGTTGTGATATTAATGTTGAGGTGGATTTCAGTGATGTAGCCTATTGCTTGCCATTCATATCAACAAGAGGCAACAGGTCTCCCTCATGGGAAGGAGTTGGCTGAAGATCTGGTTAAACTGGGCTGAGTTATTTAGAATAGGGATCAAAAAGAGTATAATAGTCATTGATAAAATGGTTAGAGAGCACAACCCAGTCTTTAAACAAGGAGAACAAAATGATCAAACTGGGCACCACAAGGTCAAAATCAAGATAATTGACAGTGTACAGTTGAGATTTTACAAGGCTGGACCAGTGCCTTATACACATTTTTCAGCAGTAAGTCTGCTGCCATTGGCTCTCCCTCAATTAGACGATGATGTCTACTCTGAATAGCTCCCATGGTTCTTCATGTAACTTAATAGACCAATTCACACCCATGGATCTTTTGGCACATGAGACAGGATGTCCCGTGAGGTTGTAGGATTCAGGGTGTGGAATTTGCTTGCTTTCTTTTCCTTCTGTATCAATTTTCAACGAAATCTACCCTGGAATCCTGAACATTTGAGAGTGGAAAAAAAGAAAAGAACCTAACGGAGGAGATGCTTTTCAGCCACCTCAACACAATGTCTCATCCACTGTAAATTAATCTTGCTGGAGTTTTGCCTGAATGCTTGAAGAACATGCTCCAAGAAGGAAAAAGGGTTAGTTTGTTGGTCCTCCACTGAATCTAGAGAATGTGGGGATGGCATCATTATTGCTGGAAGTTTCCTGATGCTCCTACGTGTCCATGATCTCCTGGTCTCAGAGTCTCACCCACATTCTCTAAACTCAGTAAGTGGTGAGCTGAATGCATTAGAAAGAACAGGAGTACTACGAAAATGAAGGGGTGTTAAGGGACTGCACCCATTGTGGAAGTTCAAAATTGTATTTAGATTAACAGAGGCCATATAAAAAGGTAAAGGCTGTCATTCAAAATGATGTGTACCCACTTCCTATCAGTTAAAATTTATTCTAATTTAGCCAACAGAAAGAAATACTCAGTAATGATAGTTTTGTCGAATGTGCATTTGCAATTAGAAGATGAGGGAAGGAAGGACTTATTTTTCATTCTTACAGGCAGTTTTTAAAATTCTTTCATGGCATGCAGGCATCAATGGCAAGGCCAGTTCTAATTGCCCTGAACTGAATGGCTTTTCAGAGAGCAACTAACAGTCAACCACATTACTGTGAGTTTGGAGTCACATTTAGGCTTACTTCCCTAAAAGACATTGATAGACCAGATGGGACTTCTGAAAAAAAAAGCAACGCTAGTTGTCACAGTCACTGTTATTGGGGTAGCTTCCATTTTTGGATTTATGAATTGAATTTAAATTCCATAGCTAGATTTGAAGCCATGCTACCAGAGTATTAACATGGGTTTTTAAGTTACAAGCATGCTGATATTACCACTGCACCACCATCTCTCCCATACATGGCATATCAATACGAAACATTATTACTTGGGGTGTCTACATCTCTCACACTATTCCAGATTGTCATGGATGAGGTACCAAGTGAGATGAAAGGAATGCGCTGCCTCTTAAATAATATTCTAACTAGCTGAGACAGAGGAAGACCACATTGTAAAGCAGAACAAAATCTTTAACAGAATGACATCAAAGTTAAAAAGCATAAATGTTAATTCATTGTGTCAAGTGTAAACTGCAGCCGATCCAAACCTAGTTTATGCAATCTTTCTGCACAAGACAACTTGGCTATCCCAGATGTTAGTTAATGAGCCTTCTCTCTACTGCTTCCAATGCAATTATATCTTTCCTTAAATAAGGTGACCAATATTTTACACAACACTGCAGATGCAAGCTCACCAGTGCCCTCTAAAACTGAGGCATAACCTCCTTCCTTTTGTATTCAATTCCCTTCGTGATAAATGCTCACATTGTTTGCTCTGGTAACCTCTTGTGATTCATGCCCAGATCCATCTGCATCTCAGAGCTCTGTGATCCCTCACCATTTAGATAAATTGTTTCTTTTTATTTTTCCTGGAAACAATAAACTTCATTTGCCAAATGCTCACATGTCTTTTTGTAACCTCCACACGTCCTCTTCATAACTTACTTTTCTATCTATATTGTGTGTCATCAGTGAGTTTGGCAACCATACCTTCTCAGTGATACCCCTTCACCTGAGTAATTTATATAAATTATAAATGTTTGAGCTCCCAGCACCAACCCCTGTGACAGTTTACTCATTATATATTGCCAACCCGAAAAAGCCCCATTTACACTCCCTGCTTTTTAGCCAACCAATTGTCTATCTGTGCCAATGTTCAACCCCCTGCAACAAAACTGTTTATTTTCTGCAATTGCCTTTGATGTGGCACCTTATCAAATGTCATCTGGAAATCCAAGTACCGTACATCCATGGCTCCCCGTTATCCACAGCACATGTTACTTCCTCAAAGAAATCTGATAGATTGGCCAGAGATAAAAGGTACTGCAGATGCTGGAGAATCCAAGATAACAAGCATGGGGCTGGATGAACACAGCAGGCCAAGCAGCATCATAGGAGCAGGAAAACTTGACGTTTCGGGCCTAAACCCTTCATCAGAAATGAGGGAGGGGAAGAGGGTTCTGAAATAAATAGGGAGAGAGGGGGAGGCGGATAGAGGATGGATAGAGGAGAGGATAGGTGGAGAGGAGGCAGACAAGTCGAAGAGGTGATGAGAGAGTTGCAGTGGGAGAGAGATTCCCTGAGGTTTTCCGGGGTTTAGGCCCGAAACGTCAAGTTTTCCTGCTCCTATGATGTTGCTTGGCCTGCTGTGTTCATCCAGCCCCATGCTTGTTATCTATGATAGATTGGCCAAACGTGATTTCTTTTTCAGAAAACGATGTTAATCCGTGGGTACTTTATGAAGAGTCAGAAAGCATTTGAAGAAATGTAGAAAGTACAGATGAGTATATTGCTCAAACTCACCATGATCCAAAAAAAATGTGGTTTTAATGACTGATGCCTTCTTACAAGAGTGAGATGTGATGTTAGCTCACATAATAGAAGATGGCGTGGAAAAGCCCACAGAAAGGCCTGTATGCTTCAGAAAATCATAGCAAAAATTACTCACAAATTGAGAAAGAGATATTAGCAATTAGATATGGAGTTACTAAATTTTGGCCAATGCTTTATATCTGTAAGTTCACTTTATCTATCATATATGTGGTTTAAAAGGAAGTGCAATCCTTCATGGCAGCGTGACTTCAGTGATGGGTGTCGATCTTGATGGCTCACCTGTACAATACTCAACATTGTAATTTGGCAGATCATGCAAATGTGGACATTCTTTGAGATTTCCTACAGCGACTGATCATTTCTAGCCATGGAGTTCTCGCTAAATTATTTTACACACAAAAATGCCAGTGTCTTCCAGAGAAATGAGTGAATACATTCAAAACAACATGGAGCTCAGTAAAATGCACAATTATGTTATGAATGGCTAGCCTAAAAAAATGTGATTTTGAGAAATTGCAGGAATATTTCACACAATAGAAAAGAAATAGATCAATGCCGCTTCCTTTTAGATTGAGAGTCATTATTCTGCCAGCATTTACAGAGTTTTCTTTTAGAGGAATTTCATCTAGAAAACACAAGAATTGTCCAGGAAAAGAGCACCTAGAAATTATTTTGGTATTTAGAGGTAGACGGAGATATTGAAGACCTGGTGAAAAGTTGTGAACTCTTTCTCGAAATGAGAAATGAGCCGATGATAGTGCCAGTTAACCCATAGCCAAACATAAGAAAACTATGGGAATGTGTACGTGTTGACTTCTTTGAAGCAGGAGGGAAAATGTATGCTGTTTTGGTCAATAGCTGTATCAAGAACAAAAATGTTGACTATATGCCAAATACCACAAGGGCCACAACTATTGAGGTATTCAGAAGTTGGTTTGCAACTTGTGGACTGCCAAAGGTGTTGGTGTCAGATAATAGTCTACAGTTTACATCAGAAGAATGTGAAACATTCCTGAATAAGAACGGAGTCAAACACATTCTAATTCCTGCATATTACTGAGCAGCAAATGGTGTTGCAGAGAGAATTTGTGAAAAGGGCTTTCTGGATGATTTTGCTAGTTAGACAAGTTAGGTAGTTATTTCTTGTTTCTTTTCAACACAGGCTAAACAATTTCCTATTCTCTTGCAAAAAAAAACCTAGTCTATAACAGATTGCTGTCCTTATGAGTTAGTGTTTAAACATGCTCCTAGAACAACGTTTAATCTGCTTAAGCATGATCATTAGCAAAGTAAGAAACAAGCGAGACAATATGAAAATGAGTCATGAAAAGCAGGAATGAAACAGAGTTCAGTGTTAATCAGTAGTTCATGGTGACAAAAAATACCAAAGTGACAAGGAGAAATATTCGTTGGAGTCATTGTAAAGTGATTATGTGCATTCAAATATCTATCAAAGACTGGTGAGAGACTCCATCAATGCCATGCAGATCATTTGCTAAAAAATTGTGACAAAGGGAGAACATGATAATCCTCCTATGGTCCAAATTCCCCCTACAGCCCAAAGTGGATGTCAAAACATTAAAAATAGGAGAGGAGGTAGGCCATTCAGCCCTTCGAGCCTGCCCCTCCATTCAATATGGTCATGGATGATTATCCAATTCAGTAGTCTGTTCCTGCTTTGTCCCCATACCATTTGATTCCTTTAGGTGAGAGAAGAGAAATTTTAAAAAGACAAGAGAGATACATTTTTTACACAGAGGGTGCTTTTCATGTGGAATGAACTTCCTGAGGAAGTGGTGGATGCAGGTACAATTACAACATTTGAAAGACATTTGGATAGATACATGAATAGGAAAGGTTTGGAGGGATATCTACCAGAAACAGGCAGGTGGGACTAGTTTTATTTGAGATTATGTTCGGCATGGACTGGTAGAACTAAAGGATCTGTTTCCCTTCTGTATGACTGTATAACTATATCTAAGTCCTTCTTGAAAACATCAAATAGCTTGGTCTCAACCACTTTCTGGGCAGAGAATTCCATAGGTTCACCACCCTCTGGGTGAAGAAGTTTCTTCTCATCTCAGTCTTAAATAGCCTATCCCATATTTTCAGATTGGTTCAGTATCCCCCAGTCATTGGGAACAGTCTCCCTGCATTTCCATCTATTCCTATTAGAATTTTATTGGTTTCTCTGAGAACCCTCCTCATTCTCCCAAATTCCAGTGAATATAGACCTAACTGATCCAATCTCTCTTTGTATATCAGTCCTGCCATTTCAGGAATCAGTCTGGTAAGCCGTCGTGAAAGAGCAGAAGCCAGTCAAATTAATTAAAAGGAAGTCAGAAGGATGAAGAAGAAAGTCATTCTTTCATTACTTGTCAAGCAATGATATTTTGTAACCGTGCAGTTATAAAGTAAACCTTTTTTTGTTGCATGTGAGTAATTCTGCCAGCATCCGTTTTGATTGTGATTATGTCAAAAAAAAAGTACGAAACAGAGCCTGTTAAATTTTCAGCTGTTGTTCACGTTGGTTTGATCACATTGTATTCTGTGAACTAATATATGTGTACCATTTTACATCTTATTATGCATTTTTTAAGTAGGGAGAAAGTGTGGACTATTGCAAGATCTAAGCATTTTGTTATATTGCTGTCTACTGTCTTTTCTCTAGTGAAAGGATGAATAAAATTAAAAACTGAAAGAACTGTGGATGCTGTAAATCAAAATCAAAAACAGAAATTGACTCAAAATAGATTTGTCCCCACAGTTTCTGCCAGACCTGCTGAGCTTTTCCAGAAATTTCTGATTTTGTACCAATAAAATTACTTCAATTATAGGTGCACACTGTGAGCCTAGAGGTTATTCTTACTTCGTGCAATACAGAACATCACTCCTCATTATTTTTTACTGTCTTCCGCTCCTCTGCCCCTTTCACACCCCCTGCCACTCACTTTTGTAAGTCTTCTTGCTCACACTCCTGTTCCCATTAACTCTTCATTCCTCTTCCTATTCCTATTGCTATGTGCTTCAAAAGGAGGTAGATTATCTGAAGGAAAAACAGAAATTGCTGATGAAACTTAACAGATCTGGCCATATCTGTGGGAAGAAAGCAGAGTTAACATTTTGATCCAGTGATTCTTCATCAGAACAGTTCACAATGCGGAAAAAATGTCGTATTTATGCTTGGATACGAGGTTGGGGAAGGGACGGAGGTGAAAGGGGCGAGGTAAGTGGTAAGTGGAAACAAAGCCCAGAGAGAGAGAGTTAAGCAATGAAATTATGGATAGCAGGCCAGGACAGAAGAAAACCTGAATAAGCAAGCAAATAACAAGAGCTAAGAGTAGGAGACAATAGATGATCAGTACAGAAAGCAACGCATGTAATGTCAGAACAGGCCTAGGGATAGGTAAGAATAGGTGACGGTGCCAAAAGCAACTCCTTCCAAAACAGGACTGGTGTGGGCATGGGTAATAAAAACATGGAAGGTTGGAATCACTCTCTGAATTTATTGAAGCCAATGTTGAGTCCTAGAAGCTGCAGGGCCTCAAGTGGAAAACGTGAGGTTGTTCTTTGAGCTTGTGCTGAAGCTGACTGGAACACTGCAGCAGGTTTGTGACAGAAATGTTGCCATGGGAATATAAGTTGTGTTGAAGTGGCTGGCAACTGGAAGCTTGGGTCATTTTTACAGACTGTGTGTAGATATTCTGCAAAGCAGGCATCCAGTCTGAACTTTATGTCCCCAATGAATAGGAGACCATATTGTGAGCAGTGAATAAAGCAGACTAGATTGAGTGAAGTACTGGCAAATCACTGCTTCACCTTGAAGATATGTCTAGGGTCATCAAATGGTGAAGAGGCAGTAGGTAAGTGGGCAGGTGTTACATCTTCTGCAATTGCATGGGAAGGAGCCATGGGTTTGTGGGGAAGTGCTTGGAATGAAGGAGCACCAGATCAGGTGTCCTGGAGGAATGGTCCCTGCAGAATGCTAACAAGGGAAGGGAGGTGATTATGTGTCTGCTCATGGAATCCTGTTGAAGGTGGCAGAAATGGTGGCTTACAATATTTTGAATTGGAGTCTGGTAGAGTGGTAAGTGAGGACCAAGAGGGCCTTATCGTTGCTGTGGATGGAAGCAAAGGGTGAGGGCAGAAGTGAGGGAGATGGATTGATCGCATTAGTGGGGAATCCTCTGGTGAGGAAAAAGGTGGATATTTCTGAGCTCCCCCTCTCCCCCGCTACAAAAGGTGGCATCGTCAGAACAGATGGGATGGAGACAGAGAAGCTGGGAGAATGGCATGGACTCCTTACAGAAAACAGGGTGTGAGGATATACAGTTGAAGTAATAGTGTGAGTTGGTGGGTTTGCAGTGAATATGAGTGGCTAGTTTGTGGCCAGAAATGGAAACAGAGATGTTGAGGAACAGAATATCTGAAATTTATGCATGATTCCTGATTGCTGATGAGTGAGCGATTGATGGTTTGAGCAGTGTGAGTGGTTGGTGGCCTGGTGGATAGGAGACAGCATATAAAGGTGCATATAAATTCTGAAGAAGGGTCCTGAGCCAAAACGTCAGCCTTCCTGCTCCTCTGATGCTGCCTGGCCTGCTGTGTTCATCCAGCTCCACCCCTCTACTTGCTAGCCTTATCCTGTTAGCCAAGTGCTCCAGAGCCAGTTGCACCAGTTACTATGGGTATGGAACCCCTATAAAAGAGGCAGGTTGTCTTTAAATGGTCCAAACTAGTAGCACATCCTGTTAGTCATTCATGTTACCAGGACATACCTGTTGAGTGTGCAGAGTTCACAATTGTGTTCTGCATTGGGCTGTTTGCTGAAATCATTTAGATGAACAGGCAATGCAAGATTTCTGTGGACTGAGAATGGATGACAACGAATCTTGGGTCCTACGACTTACTCCAATATTCATCTTTGAAACCACAATCACCAATGACAATGCCCCTTTAAATAAAAAAAATTCAGACAACGTGAAAGAATATTTTGTTATTAATGATATATCTGCTATTGTGTCATACTTTGTTAATGTACAAGAATACTAACAGTATTCAAAGGGGAGTTAGGAATCCCAAATAGGAAAGAATTCAGTTATAATTGATTAAAGCCAGTCACAACGAATATTTAAAAAAAAATCATTGGCCTTTGCACAGTGCAGTAAAAATGTTCTGACTGTCATGCCTGTGCAAATGAAGAAAGCCAGAGTGATATAATAGAGGTGATTGCTGCTGCCTCTGCTTGGTGCAGGCTAAGCTGCTCCTTGGTGAACAGCCCCAAAGCCATGGATTTGATCTTTGCAAAGGCTAACATCTGTCTGCTGTCACTTTAGCAAGATTGATGACAGCCGGGGATGGAGATGAGGGGAGCGTGCTTGGAGCAGCCCCAGTGGCAGCAGCCAGGCAAGCAGGGGTCAATGGCACCAGCTCACCAGTTGTCTCAGGCAATGGCAGGAAGCAGCCCTCATACCATGTTGGCAGTAATTGTGTTTGCTGTAGACAATTGTGCTGTCTGTGTTTTTGTGAATGGTACTCAGTGATGAAGATCATGCCCACTGTATTTGTACATTGCTGGCCTAAATTACTGCATCTAACAAAGCATTGCAATTAATAAAGGATTCTTCTGCTTTTTGTTTTGAGCGAAAAACCTGCTTCAGTCAAATTCCTGGCATTCATATTTACCTCCTTCATAAAGTTATCTATAATCTGAAGAAAATCTTTCTATTATTTTAGTTTTGTTTCCTTCCTGTATTGTTTTTAAAAAGTTGTGCTGATATTGAGACAATGATTTAAAAGGATATTATTAGAAGTGAGAAGCTGTGCGTATCAGGAAAGTCTGAAGAGGCTAGGGCACTTTTGACTGGAAGAGGTAAGGAAGTGGGGTGACATGATAGCTATCTTTGAAATAATGAAGAGGTTTGATAGGGTTGATTATGTTTCCATACTTGTGGGGGAAATCCATAACTGGAAGCTAGGAATGGTCAATAATAAATAGAGTGGGGAATTGAGGAGAAGCAGCTTTATCCAAAGGACATTAAGAATATGGAACTTGTTTCCTCAAGAGGTAGTTCAGCTGAGTATCACAGATGGCTAAAAGGAGAACTTGAATTCAAAGAGAAGGATGTACAGACAGGGTTAGATAAAATACAGTGACAAAAAGCTTGTGTGGGGTATAAAACAGCCAGAATGAAGCACCCATATATTTTATATCATTTAATGCTGTTTTTAATTTAATTCAAGTAATTATTCCTCTGACATTGTCTGTTAATGAAACAATGTATTACCTTTTCTTTAAGCCAAATACATTCAAACAACTCCAAACTTCATTCTGTATTCAAAGTGAAGTGCTGTAAACAAACAACCGTATGACACATCATGAGCACCTATAAATAAACAGACTTTGGCAGAATGGTTTGAGATCCTTATTTCAACAAATCTGAAATGAAGGCAGCACGAAGGATGTTATGTCATCACCGGTGAGACCAAGGATGCACAAAATTATTTTAATCTTTTCAGAACTTGATACCAGAGGCTCCACTCCTTTCAAAAATGTCAGATTGTTCATAATATGTTAAAGATCAACGTTACAATAAGCTCCACCATCTAATGCTATATTATGAAACAACTGGTACAGGTCTTATGATCATTTCCTTGTGGGCTGCAATACAATGCCTCCATTGTATCCCTTCCACACTGATTATTTCATTGACGTTATTAAGCTGAATGTTAGGCGAATCATTTGATAAATTCATATAGTGCATCTTAAATGACAGCATTTTCACCAAAAAAAACTGAAATAAATATGCCGTCATTACCTAAAGAGCAAAAGATTCAACTTTTTTGTCTCAAGCTGGCACAGGTTTAAAAAAAACCTTTAATTCATATTACAGCTTTCAAAAAAATGTTTTATTTGATCATTTTATGAAGACTATACTGTTATTTCGGTACCACGGCAATGTTGTGAGTCGTTTACAGTTTTTAATATTTATTTGGTTCACACAACTTTTCTAAACCAAGTTTATAAAAAGTCTGTATGAGAAATGTACAGAAATACAGTTTTGAAGCTACCGTATGGCTAAAAATGCATTTTGAACTCTAAAAGTAATTTAGTAGTCAGAAGGTTAATTTATCTTGAGGGCATGTTATATTACCTTCCATTTACAAATATGAATGATATTTTCTTTTACATTTATATTTTATAGTAGATTGTTGCTCATTTTTGTATATTAAAATTCATGTATTTCAAAATAATATAAATTGGTTTTCTCTTTTAAATGTTATTTTCCCCATATGAACGATTGGATGACATACAAAAAGTATTTGCGTAGATTTTACTTCCCTGGCTTATATTCATTGTGAGTAAAAACAAAATGAATATCATCCATGTATAAATATATAGACATATAACAATATATACAAATACTGCAGCTCAAACACCCACATATTTATAAATTATATATGCCTAAATTTATATACTAGTATAAAAATGCCTATATGTTAATTTACTTGTCTGCATACCTATACAACATATTATACTAAATTATACACATATTATATAATATATAGAATTACATTATGGATCCCAGATTTTCCACACAGATTTTGTTAATGTATGCCAGAAAATATCTATTTCGTTTATGACAAATAATCTACAGTTGTCAATGTAATTAATTCTGCTATATTAAAAAAAAAGTGACTTTTTCTCCAAAAAGAAAATTACAGAAATTACTGGTTTACAACATCAAGAATGATGTTGTATAATTTTAGAAGTCCAAGTGCATCGTAAACAGGACAGTTCATCTTAAATTGTTCCAAACTTTAACCTATTGACAATGAACCTCAAATAAAATAATTAGTCTTGAACTGTCTCACTGCAGGTTTGTTTTATACTTTACAACCTATGACAGATTTTCAGAATAACTAATAATGTTATTCCGGATCCATGAGGCGCTAATCTGGTATTTAAACAAAGCAAGGGAAAATAAGAAAACATGTATTTTTGTACTATTTATGTCAGGATTGTGAAGGAATTTAAAGATAAGTAAAGGGGCATCATCATAAGACAGTTATACCATTGAATAACATCACAGCTTTTGGAATAATTGGAATAAATATAACAGAAGCAATGAAAAAAGACACCAAATGTATGCTGAGCACTGTATAACAAGCCAAGAAAAAAGTAATAATTCCAAATGCTCTGATTTGTAGCAATCACATAAATGACAGAGCTGTGTTCTGTCAGCATTTTCATATTCAAAGAAGGTGGGGGAAGCTCATTTTTTATAACTACTGAAACCAATGCAACTGGAGGCTACCATGTCTTGTCCAGACATCAATGTCAGCACTATCCTAAAAATCTAGGTCAAAGCAGCTCTAGCAAGATGAAAAAGAAAACTTAGCGCTGCAACCATTCATCAGCACAATAACTGGCAAATAAAGATAAAAATCTGCCACTTGCAGTTACATGCAGAATTTAGTTATAAATATTTTAGTAAAACATCTGAGATATTTTCATCCTTAGTTGTACATTTAACTTCAACCTTAAAGGTTTTGAGAAGTTTTATTTAGTTTTTTTTTGTAAAATGGGAGAATGAGCACAGGTGACGAGAGGCTGGGGTTGGGGGGAGGTGGTGTTAAACTGGGAAAATGGGAGACAATATAGTTTACATGCAACCCTTTTTAATTTAGATTGGATGTACAGGCATGAATCATGAATAGATTTGCTTGTGCTTTTCAGAGCAAAAACAAGCCTCGGCAGCCATCACAAAGTTTACAAAGAGGCCGGATCACGATGGGCCCTGCAGATTTGGCAGCATTCATCTTTTAACAAAGTCAAGCATATGCTGCTTTGAGTGTAGCATCTTTGCATGCTCAATGACGTGTTTAATGTCACCTTTCCCATTGTAAATCATCCTAGAGTAAAACCGCAAGGGACAAGTGCACTCAGAATAAAGCAGGCAGAGGGCTAAGATTCATCAACAATACTGTGTTTTTTTTTCCAGGGGCCTAGGTAATTATTCCTTCTTTCCTTCGACCCTCAAAAAAAATAAAAGATTTATATTGTGACACAGGCACCTAATTGTTTTAATTCCACATAATAAGAGAGTAAGTATTACATAGTAAAAAATATTGCACATCATTAATGACATGCAGAAACATCTGATTAATTCACATAGACAATCTGTTTTCTGGGCTGCTTGTGGAACTGCTGGTGTGAAGAGAGCTTCTGGAGGCATGTCAGTTAACATCAAACAGCTCAGTGTTGCCAGCTGTGATTAATCGAAGACTTTACGAGATTGTTTGTTATCAGCAACGTTTTAAATGGAATGCCCATGCAGTATATAATAAACAGGGAAGATCTCTCCATCACCTGAGGTAATGTATGTTCTCACTTTCGGGAAGGAGGACAAAGCAAAGCAGAGCTATCAGCTCTTTGCTGCAAAAGAAGGTTTGGACTTAGGTACTGAAGTAATGGAGTTATTCATATAATTTTCAGCTGTTGCAGTGCAAGTATTTGGAATTAACCCATCTCTTGACAGTATATTATTTCGGCTTTGTTGATAAAATTAGAAGATGTAGACAAAATATTGTAAAAACTACCAATAAAATCATTAAAATAAAATCACTAAGATATTGATTCAATGTTGACATGTAATCATCATATATTCTATCACAGTAATGCTTCTAATTTTAAAAAAGCATTCTTAAATATTCCAAAGTCATAAAAAGATTAGAAATTAGTAGCTTTAAGGAATGTAGCAAAAAGATAAAATGTGACTATTATTTTTGAATTCATGTTTACAATAGTATTTCTGATTCAAGTAAAATCAATTTAGATATAACAAACATTAAATTGAACTGAATCTTAATCCTTTCCCTGCTAAATAAATAAAAGCTGCATATACGTACAACAATTTAAACCAAGTTCTGTCATGTAAGATTAAAATGTTGTTTGCTCTGAGTACATTACCTTGGAAAACATTATTTTTGAACATCGCAGATTCAAAATGGGCAATGCATTTGTCACTCTGTGAGCATTAACATATTGTCAGAGCTAACACAAGGGAATGTGGAAGGCTTGTTTCGATCATGACTGTACATGTGGCTATCTGGTGGTAGGAAGCTAGCCTTTGTATCGTTTGGGGAGCGGACTAGTTAAAAGGGACTCAGGCCTTGCTGGGTCTCCGATTTCTCTCCTCCACATGTCTTCGATATCGCCCTTGAGGGCAGTTAACCAGCTAATGCGTGAAAAAAATTGCATTCCTTAAGTAATGTCTGTTTTATAATTAGTGGCCATCTGTACCCAGTTCAACAGGAGTCCAGGTACAGGCAAAGATGTAAACCTTTGTAAAAAATTGTAACACCTCGGATATTGAAATGCAAACTGACTCCAACACCCAAGTTTCCTTCACCACCATTCCTAGCATTTTAGTTTTTGTGCAACCGTGTTATGAGAATAAATTGAAACAAGTGGTCCATGCATGATTTGGAGATTGCCATTCTTTTTGTTTTGGTGCACAATACAAGTACAAAGCTTTGACATTGCATTCAAACTAGGTAGAGGACCAGCATCATTAGGTTGGAAAATTCAGCCCATAGGGATATTCAAATGTTCTAGAATGATATATCATGACATGCTAAACCCACAGCACCGACTATTTTTCCTTTGTTATAATAATGATAAACTATGAATCATACTATAACTCTAGGCGAGCAGTAGAAATGAGATTCACGTAAGAAAAACTTTTATCATTTCTGAACATGAGAAGCTACAAGATCAATGGTATTCTCCAATATTGTTTGACAATTTTAAAGATATAACACTGCATTTTATCATAGCTTTCTAAAATGATGATGAGAAAAATCTATCCACATTCTGCAAAATGTAGCACAACCTCAGCCCACAAAGTGTAAAGCACCTTTCCATTTTACTACAACAGCAGCTCCAAGAGATCAGCTTTGTGTTTTTCTCAACATCCCATCAGAAAGAAGGGATCCTGAAAATACCGGAAAATAATCCATCTTTTTTTAAACCTATGAGCATAATTCCAATCTTGAAGACCCCTTTAAAAATGAGAATAAAGGTGATGACTTCGGTTCAGTTAAAATTATTGATCAGGCTGTTACCACGACAACTGAGGTTCATCCTTCAGGTATAAAAGTAATGTAGGGATGTAAAATCCATGATCTGTTTTATTAAGTAAAACAAATCATCATCTCAGTAAAACTGGCCACAACACCTAGCATTACCACATAAAAGCAATTTGTTAAATGGAGGATTTTTTAAAAAAAGGATTGAATGCAGCTTCCTCTCATTATGACACGATTGTTTGACATGTGCCATACTTGGGATTTCTGTATACTCTCCCCATGCACTTCATTCAATTAAGAAGATAACTTTTTTTTATACAAATGTCACTTTGAAACTTTGAACTTTAAATTGTGCTATTATAAAAAATTCATGGCCAGAATGATCTGGTAATTCAGTGTTCTGATACCAGCAGATGTTTTGTTTAACATGTTCCCCGAAGCTGTACTTTGCTTTCATATCTTTCATTTCCAGTTGCTATCTGCAGACTGGGGGATGTCATGTACATACCCTATAGCAATATGCAGCTATTCGCATCTAACACCATGGCGGGTAATGAGCTTCACAAGATGCTTGTCGCAATAACTCTGCACTTCCCTAACCATATGGAACACAACACTCTGAAGCCCACAGACACTTTTTTTTTATTATTACAGTTCAGCTCCTTAAAACATAATCTGTGTGATGTCTACTGATGTTATGCCAGGAGCCGCTGAAAACAAAGTTAACACTTTTACACATCATCTGTTACAAACATCTAATTTAGGAAGATAAAATTCCATAGAACCAAGGCTTTTGCTGACTCGTTGCTTTATCTCTTTTTTTTTCCCCCCCCGCCCTGTCTTTTTTATGAACTATGCATATGTATTAAAAGGGATTTGTTTTCCCTTGGTACCAATTTGCATAAAGTGCAAGCCATCATTGGTTAGAGAGAAGCAAATTACTTCTCCAGCAAGATCTCACAATTTTTTTTTATACAAACCGCAGACTGAGGCTGTTAACAGCACTTAGCTAGATATGCAAAGTATCACTTTTCTCGAACCAGCTTGATCAATGAGAGAAAAAAAAAGAAATTATTGAATTAAGTGCTAGGCCAATCATTTAGCAATTCCCTCAGCTGCCTTTGTGAGAACCCTTCTCTTAAGTCTCTGGTCTAAGAATTTAGAGTAATCATGTAAAAATGATACCCCGGTGCTCTATGATCTGCTGAATCTCTCTAATGCCTGATCCCAGAAGAGAGCTTATTAATGGAAAGATGCACTGCTTCTTTCTGCTCTTGTTTCACCAGAATATCTCCCATGGATTCACCAATAAACCCACTGCTGATAAAGTAACTATAATGAACTTCTCTTTTATAACAGAGCAATCCCAGTGTAGAGCTGCTGTATTATTTACCTGCTATGTTATGCTGTATAATGGCTGCCTGAGTGCATTGACTGGCCTGCAGATGGGCTTCTTTAGGCATTACAAGGATATAAATAAGAAGTGAGAGTGTGGGACTGTGTAGGTCTATATTAGGCTATATTAGCTGCATCTGCTTATTGAGTAATTTTGTTCTTTCTGCCTATGGCTTTCTGAGGAAAATACCTTTTAATAGAACATTCAAGCAACAAGCTTAATTTTATTGCTGTTTACCTGTACATGAATGATGTGCATAAATCTTGCCCTGAAATGCAGACTGTTTCATGAACTAAACCAAAGATAAGCCTTCCTAGATCTGTAACTATATTCTAGTTTCAATTCATAAAACAAAACTTGAAATGAAGCCAAATGTTCATTCTTCCATAAAACTGAAGGAGAGAATAATCATTCTTATGTTTTAGATTTAGCCCACTCAGTGGAAAACAATTTGCCCATCTTTAAAGTGAATCTTTCAACCAACTGCCTGCCTGGATGGATGCAAAATAACCAACAGCACGATTAAGAAGAAGAGCAGGGGAGGTTAAGAAAAATTAAAGCACAGCAGATGCTGGAAATCTGAAACAAAAACAGAAAATTCTGGAAATATTCAGCAGGTCTGGCAACATCTGTGGAGAAAGAAAAAGAGATATCTTAAGATAATGGTCTTTTGTCAGCCGGGGAGCTGATATTTATCTCTCGATCAAAATTACAAAGGACAGCTGGTCTGCTCACTCTTTTGTGGCTGTTTGTACATTACAATGTTGACTTGAAAAATACTTCATTGGCTGTAAAACACATCCAGCAGTCATGAAGTCATGAGAAACGCTATATAAATGCAGAATAAAATAATTTTCTATGCTTTAGCGTTGAATGAATGACACTGTTTGGAAAACGCCCTCCTCAAATTTTGGAATGTCAACACTATGAAAACATGTATTTCAAACTTCTGCACTTCAACAAACTTTGGGTGGGAGGCTTTGGGCCAGTTTAATTCCTGACGCTAAGCCTGATTGACAGTAAACTCTTTTGCCATTTCTATTTTCTTTCGAATTCTAGGTTTTATTTAAAAAAGGGATTATTATTCTAGGGAGTGATTGATTGTAACAAGTGAATTGTTTATCAGCCACGTTCACTCAGAACCATGCACTGTCACTTAGTCTTAGAATTTTTATGCAAAATTATGGTACTCTGGCATCAAATTGCACTACTTGTGGTAAGTATAGTAATTTGCAGGAATTGTTGCTGGATCTTGACTCACACTGTACCACATCACTTGCCCTCATGATTAGCAACAGATTTTTCTTTCCACGATCCCTAAACATTATCACAGAATCTTTGAAATTTCAATTCAGAAGGACATTGGCCATTTAGCCGATCAAAAATGTGCTGGTGATAGCTCCTTCATTATTCATTTTAATCTTATTTCTCTGGAGGATTCCCCTCTCTAACAATCTGTTTTCTTTCATGTACAGTTATCGAGACAGAAAGCTCAACCAATTTTCAGCCATGACAACTGAACACCTGATCAGCCATGATTATACTGAATGGCAGAGCAGGCCTGCAGGGCCTACTCCTATCTTCTACATGTCCAGTTTTCTATCTTCTCCATTTGCTGCTCATTCGTGGTATCTCATGGCTTCACAAAGTCATGAATGCGGAAGAACTTTCAAAAACAAACTTCCAAGGTCTGTGGGTTTTCATCAAGCTAAGGCGAGTTCACTGGCACTGGTGTGTTCACTGGATGGAAGGCAGAAGTTTTCCTGAAGATTTTCTGCCTGGCAACGTCTTTCAAGCCACAGGATTCATAGGACCCCCAAATCTCCACTTCAATGACGCTTGCAAGTGTGACTTGATGGCCCTAAATATCAATGTCAGCACTCAGGAGACACTACGTGGTGACCTTGGGTAATTGCATCATCACCTCTGGGCTGGCATGCGCTATCATAATAATCAAGGGGTACATGCAGCTTGGCAACAGGTGCCAATACTAAAAATCACTTGCAACAGCATCCGACAACCAACGTGACAAATATCAGCATGTGGTACTAGTGGCTCTGCCATGAACCATCAGCACAATGTTGTACGGGAAGTTATCACATGCTGAAAACATTTGACTTTCTGTACGTCCATCTTGAAAGGCTGTGGATGATTGATCAATAACATGATTAAAGAATTCTTTGCACACCCCAGTGTTAGACTTAATACTGGAGATTTATCTTCAAATCTTAACCTTCGCATCGGTGATATCTGGCCACTCTTACTCAAGAAACACACTCCATTCATTCTGCACAGTTGTCCATTCAGGAACATTAATAGGTGCCAACCAATTACACACTCAATAGCTGCAGCAACTGTTAGTAAGATCCTGCCTGTATTCCCGTCCTCCATTATCTATAACTATCTCCTTCACTTTTTCTGGCCATTCTTCCACATGATAGTCAGAGATTGATGCCTCCAATATTGAGATCCAGTACTTAAAGTACTGACTACTCTTTTCAGGGCAAACAGTTTACATGGTTCAACCATAAAATTTTCTTATACACACAGTAGACAGAATATTGTGGAGAGGTCGGTCTGAGAGTACAATATTAGCTCTTTGCAAGAAAATTCACAACATCTTGTCCACTCAGGCAATTGACAGGCCAGCAGTGGGCCTTCCTTTGGATTCGAGGGGCCCGTTGGTGGAAGTCTCGCCCACCAAGAGCGGCTGGTCAATCAGAGACCGGTAGCTCTTTCATACACAGCAGTGCTATAGGGGAAGTGTTTGCTGTTGCTAGTACAACCCCATGCTGAGGCTTTATATCAATAATGGGCCCAGGAACAGGAGTGTGAAAGTGGGAAGGGGACCTTAGAGATGGGAACGTGTAGGTGGAAAGAATGTTGACAGCAAGGACTGAGATTGGGTCTCTGTGAACTCCTGCCCTCTTTCCAACATTCAGTCACTTAATCAGACACTGAGTGGCTTTGAAAGAGTAACCACTATCTCCTGTCTCCTCCAACCCCATAACAGTAGGAGCCTAGAAGCAAACATAGCAGAGTTTGCTCGTCATGCTCCCTACATGATAAGATGCTTACATGAAAATAAGTCAATATCAGCAGAGTGGAATGAAGTGCTCAAAGTGATCATTAATTGCAACTCAGTTGACAGTGGGACAGGAAGGCCATTTACTGGCCTTCTGTGGCATTACTGGCCCAGAGGCAGGAATATAGAAATACCCCTACCTGCTATCCTCCTGCCTGATTAAATC
Source organism: Ginglymostoma cirratum (assembly GCA_024137785.1). Lineage (NCBI taxonomy): Eukaryota > Metazoa > Chordata > Chondrichthyes > Orectolobiformes > Ginglymostomatidae > Ginglymostoma > Ginglymostoma cirratum. The sequence goes on along the minus strand of JAHRHZ010000018.1, from coordinate 51,339,353 downwards.
CTCCCTAACCCATGATGAATGAGGACACAAGGTGCTGCCTAATGTGATGATTCTCACCATGATAACCTTCAAACATCAATGAGCTAAATGACTGAGTGATCTGCACATGGTACTATTGGTTGGGAGAGAAATGATCGTTAGGGAACCAAGAAAATCTCCTGTTCAAAGGGTACAATGTGAAATGTTTTCAAACACTTCCAGTACGTGTAATCTTTCTGATCGAAATGAATTTTATTTTTATTCAAGTTTCTTTTTTCCCAAAACCGTTTACATTAGTATTGTTAAATTGAACTTGGATGGCTACGATCCTTCATTGTGTGCTTCCACCTTGTACCATTGATACCAACATGAAGTGGATGGTTTGGCATTATTATTATTTGTTATTGTTCAATTTAGATGTTTATTAATTAATATAAAGCTGGATAGCTCACTGCGGTAAGAAATTGTGAGTCATTAGCTACCAATGACAATGTTGACTATTAGACATCAACATCCAATAGAGCCGGAAACTTGCCCAGAAAATTCCATAAGTCTTTTATTTCTTCAGATAGTATTCCTGTTTTTTTTGAGATGCAAATATTTCTAATGTGTTAATTATAATGAGAGCATCACTGACAGCATTCAACAGAGGAAATCACACTTTGGCAATTAGTTATTTACCCTATTCATTTCATTTGTTTCATGGTCACACAGATCTGGTCAAACTGAGATCAGCTAAACCACGAGATACCACAATTAGAACCAGGCCTTTCTTAGACTGTGGATGGAGAGTTTATCTCTAGTCCAACTTTTTGGCAGTCTGCGGGCAGTGTACACCCACTGACCACCTAATAGTTCCAGAGGGGCACTAGGTGCACATTGAGGGCTGTGCCTCAATAACATTTTCTGGAGAAGCGTATGAGTACAACTAGTGCCCCGATTTTGCACTGTCTCCAAGCCAGTGCAATATTGAGTGATCTACCTGACATTTAGAGCGGAGTTAAGAATTGTGGGGGAAGACGGGGGTGGGTGATCTTGATGAGTATTGAATCAGCAGTAAATCAGGCAGATTTTATGAAACCTGAGGGAGAACTTGCACTCTTACTGACCCCACAAAAATGCAGTAAAATTTCCCTTTGAGATCAAGTCCACCTTTTGTTCAAATCCAAGCAGAAACTGGTTGATGTGATCACTCTGCTTCCTTTGCCCCAGTGTTATCATAAAATGGCAAATGATTCCTATGCACTCCATCAGGCTGCAGTGGAAGTTAAATCTGGCTTCACCTAGATTATCCAGTGATAGCCCTGAGAAAAAGTCTAGCAGCCACAGTGATGGTAGGCACAATGATAATAAGCCATTCCACCACCATTGTTAAAAAAAATCAGATGGGCAAATTGGCTAAGGAGTGGCAGATGGAGTTTAATTTAGAAAAATGTGAGGTGCTGCATTTTGGAAAGGCAAATCAAGGCAGGACTTCTACACTCAATGGTAAGGTCCTGGAGAATGTTGCCAAACAAAGAGACCTTGGGGTGCCAATTCATCATTCCTTGAAGATGGAACATAGAACATAGAACTGTACAGCAAAGTATAGGCCCTTCGGCCCACGATGTTGTGCCGAACTTTTACCCTAATCCTAAGATCTATTTAACCTCCATGTCTACCTTATACTATCATCCATGCACCAATCTAATAGCCGCTTAAATGTCCCTAATGAGGCCGACTCCACTACCCTTTCCGGCAATGCATTCCACGCCCCTACCACTCTTTGAGTAAAGAAACTACCTCTGACGTCTCCCCTATTTCTACCTCCATTCACTTTAAAACTATGCCCCCTTGTAATAGCTACCTCCACCCTAGGAAAAAGTCTCTGGCTGTCTACTCTATCTATACCTCTGATCATTTTGTACACCCCTATCAAGGCACCTCTCATCCTTTGTTGTTCTAAAGAGAAAAGCCCTAGCTCTCTCAACCTTTCCTCATAAGACCTTCCCGCCATTCCAGGCAACATCCTGGTAAATCTCCTCTGCACCTTTTCCAATTCTTCTGCATCTTTCCTGTAATGAGGCGACCAGAACTGGACACAAACTCCAGATGTAGCCGAACCAGGCTTTTGTATAGCTGGAGCATAACTTCACGGCTCTTGAACTCCATCCCTCTTTAAAGAAAGCTAACACACCATATGCCTTCTTAACAATTCTATCCACCTGGGTGGCAGCTTTCAGGGAACTGTGGACATGAACCCCAAGGTCCTTCTGCTCCTCCACATTGCCAAGACTCCTTCCATTAACCCTGTATTCTGCTTTCAAGTTTGTCCTTCAAAATGAATCACCTCACGCTTTTCAGTGGAGTTGCAGGTAGACAGGGTAGTGAAGAAGGCGTTTGGTATGCTTTTCTGTATTGGTCAGTGCATTGAGTATAGGAGTTGGGAGGTCATGTTGTGGCTGTGCAGGACATTGGTTGGAACCCATTGGAATACTGCGTTCAGTTCTGGTCCCCCCGCTGTAAGAAAGATGTTGTGAAACTTGACAGGGTTCAGAAAAAATTGACAAATTGCCAGGGTTGAAGGATTTGAGCGATAGGGAGAGGCCGAATATACTGAGGCTATTTTCCCTGGAGCATCAAAGGCTGAGGGGTGACCTTATAAAATCATGAGGGGGCATGGATAAGGTGAACAGCCAAGGTCATTTCCCCAGGGTAAGGGAATCCAAATCTAGAGGACATAGGCTTAAGGTAAAAGGAAAATATTTAAAAGGGACCAAAGGGGCAACTTTATTCATGCAAATGGTGGTGTGTCTATGGAATGAGCTGCCAGAGGAATTGGTGGAGGCTGGTACAATTACAATATTTAAAAGGTATCTGAATGGGTACACATTATAAGAAACATTTAGAGGGATATTGGCCAAATGCTGGAAAATGGGACTAGATCAGTTTAGGATATCTGGTTGGCATGGACGAGCTGGACCGAAGGGTCTGTTTCCATGCTGTACAGCTCCATGACTCTATGACTAGAACACTGCTTAATACCTTCTGAGGAAGGGTCATCGGACCCAAAATGTTAACTCTGTTTTTTCCTTCACACTTGCTGCCAGTCCTGCTGAGCTTTTCCAGCAACATTGTTTTCGTTCCTGATTTACAGCATCCGCAGTTCTTTCAGTTTTTACTGCTCAATACCAGTTGAGCAAGTGATCTCACAATCTCATCCGTTGACTCTGTAACATACTATTTGCCCACTGAGACATTAAGGAGCATCTCATTTGCAAATTCAAAACCTTCTCATTGGCATTTTTAACATCTTCCTATGAGGTCTTTTACCTAATTGTCAAAATTCGTACAAAGTAAATCCCACAGAATTGCTCCCAATTTTATGACTGACTGAAAATGCTGCTTGATTTGGGTGAGATCTGTGTGATTTAAGGATCATCTGTATAAGATTTGACCAGAAATAATACTGTTGTAACAAATGTTCAGTTATCTGTGAGGTGTGCACATTACTGAAGTGGACAAGGCAACTACAATGAAATAATGGGTTAGATCGTGTGGCATTGGGAGCAGCGATGGGACACTGAATTTCTGCTATTGATGCATCTTGGGACTTTGTAGGTGTCCAGGACACACAAATGAGCTAAATTTGTTATGGAGGTTCAACAGGCTTATTTGTGATTGTTTAGGTCCCTTTGTGAATTTCTCTTTCACTGATGTCACTTTCAGTGCTGGTATTTAGATACAGCAATTTACCCGCATATTTCATCCAGAACTATTATTCTGTTTAATCCATGGTGAAACTCAGTATTTAACACTTGCAACCAGTCACTAGATCACACCCCCATTCCTCACTAGATCACACCCCCGTTCCTCAACATGATTATCCACTTCCCACCCTCTCTCTGATCTGACTAGCCAATGCACTCCTGCAGTAAAGAAGGACCCAACTATCTGACCCCCAACCCTGACTATCCATACCCTTTGTCCTAAAATCCAAAACTCTCACCCTGAGTAACCTGTACACCCTAAATCAACAACTCCCATTCTTCAACCTGATTTCCCATTCACCCAAGTTAGCTGCAATATTTGAGACAATATTTATTCCTCAATCATTATCACAGAAACTGATGATCTGGTCATTATCACTTTACTGTTTCTGTGACTTCCTGTATGCAAATTGGCTGATGCATTTCTTATATTTCAAAGTGTCTGCACTTCAAACTTTCTTCATTTGTTGTGAAACAGTTTGAGGCAATCCTGAGGTCAGAAGAGGAGCTCTATAAATGCAGTTCTTTCTTTTTCCTGATACTTCATTAAACTTGGAACATTTTAAAGAGGTACCCTTTCATTTGCCTTATTTAAAGATATTATACAATTCCAATCAAATGGTGTTTGGGTCATGCAATTTTTCCATGAATCCTTTTCAAGTTATTCCATCTCAGGACCTTTTGTCTCTCAAAGTGAAGAAGCATCAGGTCTCGAAAGATTGCAGCCTCTGCACAATATCATCAAATTTCTATGCCAGCCCATCACGTTAAAACACGGTTACCAATATATTGCTAACTAAACACCCAAGACAATAATCGTTGTATGTTCTAATTAAATATATAATACAAATCCTTTTTGTGATTTTTTTACTGGAAGATGCCAATAATGAGTGTGATCACCAATACAGAAAGCAATATCATTCAGTATGTGGGAGCTGTGTTGATTCTCGAGGAAGATGTACATGTAAGGCTCTCCTGTAATTTATGTGTAGTATTATGAGCCTTTGAAAAAGAAGAACTCAAACTTTGTATTTCCATTCATCAGTGCATGATTATAAGGATCCAAAAACACATCACCTTTCACTACCGTTAACCAAAAACTGAAGTCAAGAAGAAGGCAATGTACCAATGGTTGGGTCCTAAATGGGTGGAAGAACATTACCAGAAAAAAAAGCTTTGTTCAAATAAATATTCCCAGTTCTAGAATATAATTAATCTTTCTTCCATGCTTTGTTACAAGCGCTCAGACTGTATCTTGATCAGTGCTATCTACATTGATCAAGCAACATGTCATGGCCTGGATTGTCACCACAGCAATGGGCCTGTCTGTCGTGGCTATAATGGCAGAAGTCACTGAAAATTGTAATTCCTGCCACTGATCATGGTAGTTTCCATTTCTGCAGGGGTGAACATGCACCCAGGTTAAGATTTGAAAATGCGCAGCTCACAGAGGCAGTTTGCTATTGATATTATCATTTGTCTCAAATGAGATTTTGATAGCTCAGGAGTGTGAAACCTGAAGAATACAGATTAAACCTGGTAGGAACTGGTTTGAACTTTTTGAACCATTTCGATAGCCCTTTGGAACTGATCCTTGGATAAGTAGCATGCTCTTTGGTGGAGATAATGTGCTGCTTGGCATAGGTCATGTGCCTTTTTGGAGAGAAGAAGTGCCCTTTTGATATGTTCAAACTGGACACAAACGTGCATGAAAAATACATAAACTCGTTACTGTAAATCTGTCCACAGATCTGTCAAAATCCGTTGTCATAGCTGTCGAAATGATCTGTCAAGGAAGCTGTCTAATGTATCAAAAAGAACTATCAAAATCACTGATCAACAGGAGTAATAAATTTGGCAATGACATTTAGAGGAAATAAAAACCGAAAGAACTACGGATGCTGCAAATCAGGAACAGAAACAGAAGTTGCTGGAAAAGCTCAGTGGGTCTACTAGCATCTGTGAAGGAAAAATCAGTGTTAACATTTCGTCTGGTGACCCTTCTGCAGAAGGCATTTTAAGGTCCTGCCATTTTAATCTTTGGAAACAATAACTCTCTACAGTATTAAGAAAAAGTCCTACTTCATTCTATTTGTTGGGTCAAGACTGGGGATTTTCATCATTGAACTACAGCTGCATGAAACATGTCACGACCATCCATCATCACAATAGGGCACCACTATTTTAGAGTTTAATTGACAGTTACAAGTGATTACAGACTCTTTAATGAAGGAACATAATAAATGTCAACATATTCTGTTACAAGGGATTATACACATGAAGGAGATATTTGTTGTTATCAGGATCTACTTAGTTTTTAAAATTAATTTATTGCTGGCAAAGCCAATATTTATTGCCCACTCCAATCGCCCAGACGGCAGTTAAGAGTGAATCACATTGCTGTGAATCTGGAGTCACATGTAGGCCAGGCCAGGTAATGATGACTGGTACTTTCCCTAAAGGGCATTAGTGAAACAACTGGGCTTTAGAACAATCAACAACTGTTTCATGGTCAACATTAGACTCTTAAAGCCAGACTTATATTGAATTTAACTTCCACCATCTGGTCAAACCCTGATCCCCAAAACATTACCTGGGTCCCCGGTTGAAGGAACGCGTAAGTAGTAGGTTGGCAGACTTGTTCATTGCTGTAAGTAGTTCAGTGACAAAAGTGGTGAACTTGATGTAACATACTTTAATGAAGTGACCTGGGCAAATAATGTGGCAGACTCCATACGCAACAGAACACCAGTATATTGCTCTGAAAAAATCCTTCTTAAAACAGATAAAAGTTATTTTTTTAATGCCATTTTTCAAATGATGACTTATAGATACATATATAGATTTTTTACCAGTTTTTTTGATTTCCCAAATCTGACAGTCAGGCTGAGTATGGTAATGAGATTCTGTTGTAATAAAAGAAATTATCACCGTCCTTGACATTATTTTTATTCTACCACTACATTATTCAGCTACATCTGTTAGATATGTCATGCAATGGGAAGCATTTAACTGCTGCCAGTTTCAAATTTTATTTAGTAACTATGGAGTTAAGAATACAAAGTTATGATTTTATTTTGTTACACGTAAGTAGAAGGATGAGAGGTTCCATCAGTTAAATACTTTCAGCACATCTGTGACCTATTACGAACGGAACAAAACTGTACAAGAATTGAAACATGCAAAAACTTGAGTTAATTGTGTTTCCTGACAATAGACTGCCTGAGTGCATAAAATTCCCATTTACAGAGCTCAATGTGTCAAAAATGTATTCATTAATTGTAATTACCTGCCCTTTCAACCTTTGACAGGCGTAACTAAGAAATGCAATAGGTCTTTCAGAATGCAAATGTCAGCTTTTCTGAAGAGAAAAAGATTTAATGTTACTATTTGGTCCTTGAGCATTAATAGTTTATAGTTGTTCTTTTGAAATTTGTTCTGCTTTCAGTGAAGTTAAAGGACTGCTTTTTTGGCAAAAATCAGAATGCATATTAAACTGAGATTCAGAAATTTCTTGAAATCCCGTGGCATCCTAGGTTTGTAAAAATACACCAGATTTAAATTGAGAGTGTGTTTGTTGGTCTCTTGACTGAAATTTTCAGAATCTTTAAAAATTCATAACGCATTAGCAATTTCATATGGATTCACATTTTTGATTCGAGCTTCACTTATGCCAACTGAAAGATCACAAGATAAGTGTTAGAATCATACAAATCCCAGCTACATTGAAAAATGTATTCATAACAAGCCAACAGAGAAATAAGGGCTTCACAAAAGTTGGCCCTCTCCATCCCCTCTCAATTTCTTTTCCATTTGCAAAATATTGTTTTAATAAGTCATCTTTTTTTGAACCTTATATTTAACTCAAGTAATCTGATAACCGAGAATGAGAGAGACTCAAGTCATTGGCCAATATAATGTATTTGGAATTGATTGACTTGACCTAAAGTTAACAAATACTTTGTCTAAAGGACAGGAATGGTGGTTTTAAACTCCGTGACAAATACAAAACTGCAACAAAACAGTTACTGGGAAGCATCCTCTCCTCTTCTCAGCTAATTGGTAAATAAAGTTTCTCACTTATTTGGAAGAAGACTTTGTGGCCAACAAATAAAGAAATAAGCATGCATTTATGACCCCTATAAATATTTATTCACAGAGAATTGATTTTAAAAAAGATAAGGCAGAAGGCTTCACAATAATTTTCAGCCAGTAGAGCCGAGTGGATGATCCATCTCAGTCTCCTCCAGACATCCCCAGATCAAAGATACCGGTCTTCAGACAATTTGATTCACGCTTCGGGATATCGAGAATGGCTGGAGGCACTGGATACTGCAAAGGCTTTGGGCCCTGACTAAATTCTGGCAATAGTACTGAACGTTTGTGCTCCAGAACTTGCCACAATCCTTGCCAAGCTGTGCTAATATAGCTACAAGATGGGTATCTACTGAACAATGCAGAAAATTGTCCAGGTATGACCCATACATAAAAAAGCAGGACAAATTCAACCTGACCAATTTTCATTTCATCAGTCTAAAGTAAAAGAAGGTGACATCACCAGTACAATCAGGCAGCACCAGTACACTGACGTCCAGTTTGCGTTCGCCAGGGTTACTTGACTTCTGACCTCATTACAGCATTGGCCAAACATTGAGAAAGGAGAAGAATTCCAGAGTAGCTGTGAGAGTGACTGCCCTTGCTATCAAGAACATATTTGAGCGAGTAGGCATCAAGGAACTCTAGCAAACCTAGGAGTCACCGGAAATCAGGGAGTAAACTGTCCACTGGTTGGAGTCATAGTTGGCACAAGGGAAGTTGATTGGTGGTTGTTGAAGGTCAGTCAGCTCTGGTCCAAACCGTCTCTGCAGGAGATCCTCCGGGTAGTGCCCGGCCTAACCATCTTCAGCTGCTTCATCAATGACCTTCCCTCCATAATAAGGTCAGAAGTGGGGATGTTCGCCAATGATTGCACAAAATGTTCAGCAGCATTCACAACTCCTCAGATACTGAAGCAGCCCATGTTCAAATGCAACAAGATCTGCACAGTATCCAGGCTTGGGCTGACAAGTGGCAAGTAACACTCACACCGCACAAATGCCAGGCTATGACCATTACCAATAAGAGACAATTTAACCATTGCCACTTGTCAGTCAATGATGTTACTGTCGCTGAGTTGCTCACTATCAATATCATGTGGCTTAGTATTAACCAGAAATCGAACTGGACTTGCCATATAAACACAGTGGCTACAAGAGCTGGTGAGAGGCTAGGAATCCTGCAGCAGAAATTCACCTCCTGACTCACCAAAGCCTGTCCACCAGCTACAAAGCATAATTCATTTGTCTGATTAAAAACTCCCCATTTGCCTGGATGAGTGGGACATCAACAACACTCAAGAAACTTAACATCATTCAGGACAAAGCAGCCGCTTGATTGACACCACATCCAGAAATATTCCTTCCCTTTGTCACCGATGCTCAGTAGCAGCTATGTGTACTACCCATGAAATGCATTGCAGAAATTCACTAGTCTTCCTTAGATATCACCCTTCAAACCCATGACCGTTTCCATCTTGAAGGACATGGCTACAAGGTAAATGGGAACACCACAATCTGCATTTTCCCCTCCAAGTTCCGGTATACACTGAGGATGGGGGCCAGGGGGTGCCAGGTCTGCTTTCATCGGAGGGTGGTAATGAGGCCTTTGGGACTGTAAACTGTTGAGTAGGTTGTGTGCAAAAGGCCTATAGATCCTTGGGAGTTGGCCAACCTGTCAAAAACTGTCAAGAAATGGGCAAGAACTGCTAGAACACCACTTAAATTGAAGAAGTGAGGAGATGCCTGCCACTTCCACCTCCACTCACAGGTGGATAGAAGTGAAATAGAACAGGAGTATTAGGCGCAGGCTCACTAGTCACATCTTTATTTTGTACAAGTAAAAACTGAGACAAAAGGAATTGAGGCACGAGTCCCAGAACAGATGTAAAAATTTTAAGTGACTCTGCTGTCTTTTTGCCTCTGCAAAAACTGGACCCTGAAGTTTGCATGTTGTCAATCATCCTCTTTGAGCCCAAAAAAGGGAAAACCTAATTTTATAGATCTCGCACCTTCCTGAAGTGCAGCTGAACTAGGCAATGGACACTCTCCAGCAACTTATCCAAGTGGTGAGCCTAAACCTTAAAATGAATACGAGATGCTACTTCTCCATGGAGGCCTCACAATTAACACCAGTCCTTCCAGCCAGGCTCACTTGGTAAAGAACAATAAGTTGTAACTGTTCTTTTATTCTTCTATGAGCCATGAGTGGCACTGATAAGACCAACATTCATTGCACATCTCTAATTGCCCTTGAGAAAATGACAGAAGCTAGTTCTTTAATTGTTGCTGTTCATCCAATGTTGGTACTGCAGTGCTGTTAGGAAGGAGGCTTTAATATATTGACCCAGCAACACTGGAGAAACTGCAAATAGTTTTAAATCAGGGTCATATCTGGCTTACAGGAGAATGTGCTGGTGGTGGTGATCCCATGCATCTGTATCCTTGGTCTTCTAGGTAACAGAGGTCATAGATTTAGAAGCTGGTATCAAAGGATCCTTGGTGAGTTTCATTTTGTAGATGGTACATGTAGGTGGAGTGGATGGTTAAGATGATGTTACTTTGACCTGGGTTGAGGATTGCTGGAGCCACAGACATCCAAGCAAATGAAGAATATTTCACCACGGTCCTGATTTGAAGCTTGTAAATGGTAGATAAACTTTACAATGTCAAAGTCAAAATTCCCAGCCGCTATCCTGTCTTGTCACCATCACGTTTATGTGGCTATTCCAGTCAAGTTTCTGACCAGTGGTGTTAATAGAGGGAAATTCAATAATGATAACGTTGCTGAATTTAAAGCATCAGTGAACCTCATCATCACTTTTCTGGGTTTATAATGGAGAGAAGGTCATTGATGAAGTAGCTGGAGGTGGTTGGACCTAGGAAACCTCCACTACAGTGGCTCCATCAATAACCTACTACAAACTTTAGTTATATTAAATGCAGAGGTGCTGAAGTCAACTTTCACATTTCACCCAGGGTTTATCTGAGATAAGTAACTCAGCACTGAACTGGATTTAACCTGGGTGGGACATTGTGTGTATGGCTCCTCACTTTACTGAACCAACAAGAGAACAAACTGAGTTACTTTGCATTAAAAAGGTTATTTGTGATCTATCTTCTCTTTTCTATGCAGCATTAAACTCACACATAGAAAAGGACTGGAGCAGGAAACAACCACAAATACTCACTCCATCCATTTGAAATATTGAGGAACCAAAGAAGGTAAGGGTTCCATACTTCTGAGATTTAGCAACCAATTGGGAATACAATGAAAGCATTTTATTATTGCAGAGTGAGGTGTGTTTGGAAGGCACAATAATTTGAGCTTGGAAGGAATGAAATGAAAATTCACAGGAGCAACAAGCTTTGTTGTCTTTGCCATTTAACATTCCCGAGGTGAAGACCGAAGCACCAACTTGCACAATTAACCCCTATGTTTTACAGCAACGCTAAAATCAAAAGCAATATATTTTTAAAGTCTGGCTTTTCCACATCAGTGGTTCTGATTCATTAGAATGATCGCAAAAGAAAATAATCCCTATGCATGTTAGACAATTGTCACAGGCTTGAAATTTGAGCATTTTGAAGATAACGTTCCTTCAGTAATCCAAGGGTTAAAATGCTGAGATATTTAAATAGGATGGACTGAAACAATCAGAAATTCATTAAACAGATAACACATAAAGGACAATACTGTAAATCTGAAAGCAAAAACACAAAATGTTGGAAGTGCTCAGCAGGTCAGGTGGTATCTGCAGGACAACAAAAATTGGTTGACCTACCAAGTCTAAGGGCATTTCCTCATGACCTCCTGACTTTAACAATGGTAAGAACAGGTGTTGAAAATACAACTGTATGCTTACTTGTATCTTCCTGTAAAATGACATTTGTAACTCTGTTTATAAATTGACAGATTTTTAAAGCAAGATACCATTATAACTTAACTGGAAAACAAGCCAAATTTTGTCTGACTCCTTTTCCTTTTCCCTCAGCAGGTACCCAGACCATACTTGCCTGATTTGAGTTACTTATGATTTTGTGTTCATTCTGAATATCAGCAGATCTGTCCTGCCATATTGTTATAGGAGTGGATTTCACCCTGTCCTCCTAGCAGACTAATTCTGTACCCTTTATAGATCCAAATGATCCTTGTACCAGTTGTCATGCTAGAAAAAGCTGACAGCGCAATAGCATCACTGTAAAAGTAGATTTGAACTAACTTAGGTGCTCTCAATGGAATGAAATGAAGGATCTCAGAAAATTACTGCCCGAGTAACAAAAATGCAAATCCCCCCGTTTCATTCATATTGTTATGGACACTTCTGGAGGTATCTGGATTTCTTTCGTACTGCTTGTGTTTTAAATGCAGATGAAAAAGCAAACAAAATCAATGGTGCGCAAAATCCTTCTAACTTCCAGTCTGGTGTTAGTAATAAGATTTTACTATTTTTCATCTGTTATATAATTGTAGTTATTGGTTCACTCTGAGTTACTTATAGATTGTTGATCCCAATTTCAGAAGGCTTATTGATGAGCCGAAAGGATTTCACACCAAAGACAATATTTCAAAGTGTTAATACTGTTTGATAAACCTCAGGTATAATGCTAGCTGCGTATCATTCTCAGTCCATGAAGATGGAAGGTCAGTTCGAGTTTGGACCTTCACTGCAAAGCACCCTAAGTTAGGTCAAATCCATTTTTACAATAAATCTATTTTCTTGTCAGCTTTTTCCAGCATGAAAAGTTTGGAGTCTTCACTTAAAAGGTTCCTACACCATCCATTTGAGTTCCTTGGAGATCTCTTGTTACAGTTCCTTTGTATCAGGAGACTTTATATCCAAACCATTTTGTGGGATTTGCATTGGCGCAAAGCCTGAATTAATACAATAGCATTAATACAGATTGTGCCATGCACTGGCCACATTATAAACTGTGCAACATTGTGATCAATAGTCGACAAATACTTCACAGGCTGAATGTAAGTTTTTTTATGAATCATCAACGATAAATTTAACTGCGATCACTTATGAGTATTGTTTGAATCTTTAGTCAGTACTTGGCAATTATCAAACAGAGTGACATTTATGACATGCTAGCTGCTGGCCCCTGTTGCCCAGCCCAGTGCTTTACTGCTTTCACCTTCCAGGGGAGCATTCTTCAGCACTAATGACTTTCTGTGCAGTTGGTTGAATTTCACACATTGCACAAGGCAGTGGCTACTAATGAAACTAATTCTTACTAACAGAAATCAGACATTTGATAGATTGCACAAAGCAAATTAAATTAGGGATGCCAAAAAATGCTACTAAATTTGGTCATGTCATTTGCATGTTGTAATGTTAACTCCCACCATACAAACAGGCACATGTACAACCACAACAATGCTGGGCTTTCCTTTTTAAAAGCAGGGCAGGTTGACCCAGTATCACAGTTTCCTTCATATTGTTTGATCAGTGAATTCTCACTTGTCTCCCAGGTTGCACACTGGGTTTGCATTAATCCATTTACTGTGCAAAAAAAACACTTGTCTTATATATATGAGAGCTGCATAGATGCCTTAAATTAAAGTGCACTTACAACCCACTTCCCTTCACATTTGACAGTCCTTTTAAGAGCCAATGAGCCTGCAATTTAAAGCCAAAAGATTTAGCACATACATTTTCTTTAAATTAATGCACCTTTCGTCAAAGAATTTCCACATATTTTCTCAGAAAATTCCATTAGAATGGTACAAAGTGCCTTTTGTGAGCCCGTAAATAAAGGTGGCAATTGATTTCCGCAGCACTCCTGTCATCTCCTTAACTTTGTTTAAAATATTCTAGCTGAGCGCGGAAAGAAATAAAAGAAAGACATATAAGGTATTCAAATCTGCTCCACGTGCGGAGACTTCCCTTACTTACTGCAGTTGAAGAAAGTCTGTGTGTGAAAGTGAAGGCTCTGTGCTTCAGTAACCTTGGAATTTTGTCCCAATTCTCCTTCCATTTACAAGCGTTGAATAGTGATGTCCATCAACAGTGCTATTTTTTAGCTGATTTTGTTAATGCCGTGATTTGGTGCGAATTATTTTGTTTTTGTTTTGCTATGTTGATAGCAGTGACGAAAATAACTGTGAAAATAAATAAGACTTCTCATTCAAACTATTTTAGTGATACGATTGTTTTTCTCTGTAAAAGCCATCATCCGCCTTGATTTATTTCTGCATTTTCCCTGGAGATTTACATGCTTCTGGTAATTATTATAGCTGGAACTGGGTGGGCAGTGGAAGGTGGGTGCTGCGGGGTGGATGATAGTGCAGAGCAAATGGGTACAATTTGAAGGTATTTTCTTATCTTTTCAGGAATTGCTGGACCAGCACTTCATGTATGACTTTCATTATGTCAATACGAAGCTTTCCTTTGAAACACCATGAAGGAAATATGATTTATTTGCAAACATAAAGAAATGTAGGGAGATTAATAGTGTAGTTTGTACAGAACTGGCGACATAATGCACACTTTCAGAAAACAGCAACTCACGTTGAAAATATTAGTTGATGACAAATATACAAGTGATAGTTCATAAATTAGTGCCATTTTCGTCAAATCTGAGTCATGGATATGATCTAGTAACGCTGAGGCTAATTCTTCAATTCCACATTCCCAGTAGGGAGCAGTGGGCTCTAAGGGACTGTGGGATTAGAATTGTAGCTGCCGACTTATCCGGCCAAGAGCACAGGAGTATGGAATTAGCTCGATTATCATAGTTAAAGACAGCACCAAGGGATGGTGACCAGGGTAGAGGTGATAGATAATGCACAAAAAAGATCTGGAACAATGTAATTGAGGTGAAGAAATAGCAGATGGCACTTAATGCATACAAATGTACTGTAAGGCACATTGGTGCATGATATATGATACGATGGATAGGTGTTCACTGACAAAGGGAATGAAAAAAATATTTATGTAATGTATATTATAATCTTTACTCCTTATTTTTGAGATGCTAACTATCATTGAGATGTTGGCACTGATATTTATGGGGAGGCGATGAAGGAGCAGTGGTGCGAGAAGGGGTTCCAGATGGCGATACAGATTTTTCAGATATTAACATCAAGGGTTGGTTTTAAAAAAAACATTTTTTTCTGCCTGTATAACCAATGAGATTGATAGGTTGCCTGCTTGATGAGCAGAAATTCCTGCAAAACCATGCCATAGCTGAGGAGCAGAGGACGGGGAGGGAGAGTGGAAGACTGTGGTTCGGGTGTGTTCGAGAGAGATATTTGTGGCCAGAAAGGATGAAGGTACACGAAGGTTAGAGCAGACAGTCTGGGAAATAGGGAAGAGCAGTTGACAAATATGGAAGTATAAGCAAATAAGCAGTCGCTGAGGATAACATTCCGGCTCCTTCTACTTCCACCAGCTATTCTGTCAATATATATATGTAATAGATCCAGCCATTTTCAGTCATGGTACATTGGGATAACATTCCACTATCACCTCCTCCCCGACTAATTCAGAAGGTTACAGGTTCAGTCCCTCTCTAAACGTTTGAAAATCAAGGCAGAGGTTTTAGCGCAGTACTAAGGCCGAATTGCATTTTTAGATGAAATGCTAAACCAAAGCTCCAGATGATTTCTCAAGTAGATGTAATAGATCCCATGATATTATATTGAGGAAGGGGACAAAGCATCCCCATTCATTTGTTCCACCCCCAGCACACAGGGGCTATAGAGTGAAGTCTACAAGGTGGACTGCAGTAATTCATCAAGCCTTCTTTGGCAGAACATTCCAAATTCATGACCTCTATCATCTGAAAGGCCAAGACCAGTAAGCACCATCTGCAAACTCCCCTACATGGCACACACCATCCTGACTTACATAAAAACATTGAGGATAGGAGCAGGAGGAAGCCATTCAGCACAATCATAGCTGACCATCCAACTGAATAGCCTGTCCCTGCTTTTCCTCCAAGTGCTGTGTCCAACTCCTTGAATTCACATAATGTTTTGGCTCAGACTGTTTTCTATAGTAATGAATTCCACAGGTTTACCACTCTCTGTTTGAAGGAACTTCTCCTTATCTCTGTCTTAAAGGGTTTACTCCATATCCTTAGACTGTGACCCCTCATTCTAGACTCCTTCACCATCTGGAACGTCCTTTGTCCATCTACCCTGTCTAATCCTGTTAGAATTTTATAGGTTTTCATGAGCTCAGCTATCATTCTTCTGAGTTTCAGTGAATATAATCTTAACTGATTCAACTACTTGAAACCATACTTATGCTCTTTTACAGAGGTCAGTACCCCAGAACTCTCTCCCTAACAGCAATGTAGGCGTACCTACACCAGATAGATAGAAATGCCAAGAAGCCTATTCAAAAGTAGGGATAAGGACGGTATTTTCAAAATGACCACCTGTAACTTATACACAGCCACAAGATCAGTGCTGCGGTCATAATTATTTACCGCATATATTCGTGATTTGGATGAGTAATGTGAAAGTACTTTTGCCAAGATTGCAGATGATATAAATTAAGGTGAGAAGGCAAGTGATGAGATTGTCGCAGAGCCTGCAGATGGATATAGACAGGTTATGAAAGTGGACAGAAACATAAGGGAAAGAACATCATGTGGGAAAATATGTGGTTATGCATTTTGGCAGGAAGAATACAGGAGTTAAATATTATTTAAATTAAGAAAGTCTTCAAAAAATCTACAGGACAAAAGGCTTTGAGAGTCCTCATGCATTAATCACAAAAATCAAGCATACAGGTTCAGTGGGTAATAGGGAAGGCAATTTAATGTTAAGCTTTTATATCAAAGGGAAAAGTATACAAAAATAGGGTAGTCTTGCTAAAACTATATAACGAGTTTGATCACTCATGAGATATTCTGATCAGTTTTGTTCCCTTATCTAAGAAAAGAAGTATTGGCATTGGAGACAGTCCAGAGAAGGTTGACTAGATTGTTCCGGATATGGAGGGACTGTCTTATGATGAGAGGTTGAATGGGTTGGTTTGTACTAATTGGAGTTTACAAGGATGTGAAGTGACCTTATTGAAACATACAAGATTATTAAAGGACTTGACATGATAAATGTGAAAAAGTTGCTTCCCCTTGTGAGAGAGTCCAGGACCAGAGGGCATAATTTCTGAATAAGGGGCCATACATTTAAAATGGAAATGAGCAAGTATTTTTTCTCTTAAAGGGTAGTGGATCTGTGGAATTTTTTAGCACACGGCACTGTACAGGCTGTTGCTAAGTACATTTAGGGCTGAGATGGACAGATTTTTAATCAGTATGGGAATCATGAGTTTTGGAGAAAAGGCAGCAAAGTGGAGGTGAGGATTATCAGATCATCCATGATTTTATTGAGTGGTAGAGCAGATTTGATGGATTAAATGGCCTACTTCTGCTCCCAAATCTTGGATTTCATAGTCTAAGGTGTGTTGCCACCTTCTCAAGGGCAATTATGGATGAGCAACTGTGCCTTTGCAGCTTACACCAAGTCATAAACATAGCACATTTCTCCCTGAACATAATACCATAAAATTAGAAACGGGTGCAGAAATTACAAATGTTGACTACCTTTTAGAGGTCATTCTTGATATGGAAGGAATATGAAAGAGTAAAATGACAGCCTTCCTCTGGTTCAAGCTTAGCTCCATTTTGCTCTTGAGCCTTGACTCCTTAGCAATAATTTTGCTGCAGGTCAATGCAAACGCATGTTCATCTACAGAATGCAAATAACGTTTCTCAAGGTTTCTCCCATACTGCCACTCTCAGGATACTTGAATAAAAATATGTTACATTCAAAGAAAAAGGGCGTTCTGATGAAGTTACTGTGACAGAGCTAAAGAGGCTTCGAGGACATTCTTGGTTTATGTCCTTCATTACCAACTCTGCTTGAAGGTTTGTTCTTTTTTTGTCATTGTAAGTTTGAAAGGATAACTGCCAGCATTGTCAGTAGCCCAGAACACAGCTTCAGAGGGCAGAAAATCATTCTTTGCCTTATTTGCATGCATTTAAACAAAGGTCCGGAATGTTTTCCAGAAAATCACTTCAGCCCAACTTAAAGACTGATGGAAGATCACACACTTCATTAATAAAGTGAAGAAGCAGAAAATGGAATTCTCCCATGCAATTCATAGCCCATTCTCATATAATCCCTGTTCCAGACATTTCCCTCATTTTTACATTTTTGACTACCTTATCTTCTATTTTGAGGCAAATGACAATTGAATGGAAACTGCAGCGTATCAATGAAGAACTAGAATAAATTCGATCAGTTGAATTTCATAAATGGCACTCTGTCTCAATAGGCATGTGAACTTAGCCCTACACCCTTTAATTCTGTTCTTGACCAAATTCTTTTACTAAGGTACAAGGTTAATCAAAGCAGGCCAGTGCAATTAGGCACATGGTCTAAGTCCTTAAAATAAGAAAAAGGACAGATGACAATAATATTTTAAATATGTTCAGGGATTTAAAAATAACTTCTCAAAATTACAGATTAGAAGGTTTTTTCGTGGCTACCATATGCGATATGTGTAATTAAAGATCTTCAGCTTAATATGCATTATCAATATTTGGTCAGGAAGGAAATTGAAGGCTATGAGGCTACATTCTCAGTAGTGCATTATGACATAATTCCTAATAAGAGCACAGAATATCATTTATGGAATGTAACTGGTGAAGGTTATTATAATATTTCATTCATATCCTGCCATTTCTATCAACTGTCATTGTGGTCAGGGAGAAATGTCAGATTGTTTTCTCCTTAGAGAATTTCCTTTGGTTATTTGCTTCCATCAGAAAATTAAAGAAGTGAAGGGAGCCATGGCATTTTGTATTGGCTCGCTGGAAGGAGTTGAGTCAATTGATTGAGCAATTTTTTTTTGTTCTATTTGCTATTTAAAGTTAGTTTTATTTCATCTTGTAGAAGGGCATTTTGATTTCTTTTAGATCATTCCTTTAAAAATACCTGACAGAAGTTGTCACCTACAATGTCACACTTAGCACTGTGTTAATTGCCAATTGCATTAGGCAATGTAAGGTTATATAAAATACTGCGTTTATAAGTTTGTCTGCCTATGAGTTTTATACTCAAACTGACTAAAACTTGCATTTACAAAGAACGTTTAATGCCGTAAAACATCCCAGGTTCTTTGCAAGAGCATTAGTGAACAGAATTTGCTACAAAACCACACAAGCTTGATTACAGAGGAAGGTTTTAAAGAACCTCGAACAAAGAGCTGCACGTCCATTCAATGGTAAACCTCATCTATAATGGTTCACAATGCAAATAAGCCTCAGTCTGAATGAGTCAAAAGCATAAAAATGCTTCTTTGAGCAGGCCAAACATATAGACTGTAGTATAACACAGACTGACTTTGGGCAGCAGGGTCAGAGAGGGAAAAAGGGATTCACCTCAAGTCAAGATGTAATGTCATGACAGTGTAGTCAGAGAAATAGAAGGAAAAAGAAATAATTTCTTCCAATCTTGTCAACCTTCAGTGCGATGAATATTAAAAAGTGTACTTGCCCTTGAGGAAACAGGCTCTTTTATATCTGGACATACATTGCAAGGACTGCGGTGATGAGTTGTAAGATATGTTAAAAAATGACAGGAATTGTGGGAAGTAAAAAGAAAAAAAAATCATGAAACAAAATGCACAGAGGATAAAATTCACTGCTGGATATTAAAGTTATTACCCTGGAGAATTAAAAAAGAACAGTAGATAATGGTTTCTTTCAAAGGAAGAGCACTTGACTTGTATCAAGAAGTCACCGTGACTGTTGAGAATGTACGTATCCTACTTCACTGTAGAATAGAAACTCAAAGATAATATACTTGCTCGAGGTGTTCAGGGGTGAAGGTAAGGTTTTTAAATTGTTCAAAAAAATATTGGTGCCACATTTTCTAAGGACAGGAAAGTGAGGAAGCAGCAAAAAAAAAAAGAATCTGAGGCAAGAGTTATGACTGAGGTGATGTGGAAAAGGACCGTATTTCTTTCTGTACTGGTAGTAGAATGGAAGAAGGTATCCCTAGTGGGCACAGGTTGGCAGTTCAGAGTGAGTGGAGAAAGCTAGGCATTTGGCTAATTAAAAGCTAATGCCCATTTTAATGATGGAACATATCATCATAATCTTTGATAGGACTGGCTGCCCTTTAGCACTGATGACCAAATCTGGATGCTGGTGGATCCTTCAATAGATTGAAATTGAAATATCCTTTAATTTTTAATACAAGAATTGTCTATATGGCATGTGACCAATACATTTAATAGGTGCATTCCCCTGCTCTTTTTTGCTTTAATCCTCAATTCCCTCTTTTTATACATATACAGTGTATAGATTAAAAATAGAAAATTTAATCAAAACTCACATGAAAAAACATGGCTAATGTAACATTTTTCTTAATGTTTAAGCAATGAATCATTAGCATTTTTTACAGTAACAGAGATGGATGTTTCTTTGTGCGGTGATTGATATCTGGAAGCCAAGAGCCTGCATAATACTCTGACTGCTATATTGATTCCTCTGTATTTTGCTATGAACCAAAACCAGGGCTATGTAGGATCTTAACATGCACAGCACTCACATATCTTGTCTACTCACTAAAAAGAGGAGATTACAAAGGGGCAATATACCCCAGAGGGGTCCCCTTCGTCAGAACCTTTCCTGTCAGCCTAGCTTCTCATTTTCCGAGCCCTCATCTGATTATTATTGTACTGACTGAATAAAAATAACCTTGTATCTGTACATGAATCATGAATAAAACCCTTTTATTTCATCAAAGGTTCTGGCAGGTTTATAGTCTTTTGCAATGTATGCGGGATGCGAATGACATACCTTTAATTTTGCTGACAAGCTTGTCGGGGCTCTAATGAAAAAAGAAGGAAGTATAAGAGTTCTCACAAGGTTTGGCATTTGCTTTGTGTGGAGATATTTTTCACCTTGCCATTGTGATCTGGCAGCCACTGATCTTTGTAATGAACTCTTCAATTATGTCCAGGTTCTAACTCTGAGAGTATGTCTTGATAACAACTGTAATGCCAGTAATTATTACCCTTACAACTAATGAGTCGATACACTTTTACCTGCAGACGTACTTTCAGCATAGTAAGGGAACAGCGCAAAAGACAGAAAAATTAGTATATGGGAGAGAAACAATGATTACAAGCCTGTTAAATGTATAAGAAAGGGAACTCAGCAATGAAATTAACCTTTTAAAGACTTCAGAGTCATATCACACAAATAGACACCATGATTATTTAATATAGGGTCTTCTGAAAATTGCTGATATATGTTCCTTGATTCACCGCCCCTTTCCAATTCATGCATTTCACTTAAGATGAGAGATTTACTTAGAGAAATCATTTTTGTCGCTGGTGTGCGTTTTCTCATGTTGAATATTCAATGCACTTCCCGTGTTGATCTGCCCTTTAAAACACACCCCATGTCACATGCGTGAAAATACATATTTTTTGAAATGTTATTACCTTTGTTGAAGTGAGAAGCAGATCATGGAGCTTACAGATAGGTTCAGAATTTCAGAGACTCACAGCTCATGTAACAATGGAACACAATATGTAGAGACTATAACAAATGTTGAAGGTTATGAATTATATTTTTGCACATATTTAATCACATTTTATTTTGATTGTTCTGAAAGATCACTACTGTGCACTTTGAAAATGTCTTTCATAAGATCTGACAAAGGGGTAAATCTGAACACACTCCACCACGAGCAAATTGGCAGTAGTGACCTGAAAATTGAATTAGATCATTTGCATGGGCAGTTAATGCTGCTGCTTCCACTGCCATCACTTGGATTGCTTCATGCCCTGTTTTATAATCAGTTTTATTTCAAACTAGCTATTTAATTTTAAGATAGAGTGGAGTTAGCTGTTCAGGAGACAGCAAATTAGCCTTTCTACCTGTACATAAGACCCATCTAATTCATGTTGTCATGGAGATTGGCTTTGGGGATGGAAAAGTCCATAGAAAACGATTGTAGTATTGGGTTACAAGGTTTCCCAGATATCACTGAACCTCACAAATGCAAGTCAGTCAGCCTGCAGCTAGCTAGCAGACAATAAGTAGGAAATAGAGCCTGGCCACTCTTGCACCTGAAGCTGAGAAAACTTATTTACCAGACAGATTATGACAGGAAACTCAACTTCAGACCGAAAAGACCAAGTTCATGTGGATTTAATGGGAGCTTAAGATTATCCTAGTTTGGACTAGGGGGAACATATCTCAATGTAACTGTCGCAGTGAAAATCAATTCTGAGATTAGAAGTTGACCAGTTGTGAAAGGCAAGCCCTTGGGAATTGGGAGTAACTTGGGAACTGATACCTGGAATTGACCATAGAAGATTATAGAATCCCTACAGTGTGGAAACAGGCCCTTCGGTCCAACAAGCCCACACCAACCTTTAGAGCAACCCACCCAGACACATCTCCCAATAACCCACCTAGTCTACACATCCCTGAACACTTCAGGCAATTTAGCTTGGCCAATCCACCTAGCTTGCACATCTTTGGACTGTGGGAGGAAACTGGAGCAGACACGGGGAGAATGTGAAAACTCCACACAGACAGTCGCCCAAGAGTGGAATCGAACCCGGGTCATTGGTGCTGTGACCAGATTTGTGAAAGGACCAGATTTTCACAGTTGGAAAGAGTCCCAGGATGCTAAGAAATTGAAGTCGGGATCCTGATTCAAAAGTTACTCATTTCCAGCACACATTTGTCCATGGGTCCTCAAGGCAGGGGAAAATAAAGTGGCTGGAGAAAAGGAAGGATACATTATGTGGGGACCTCATCATTCTCCCTTGCATGACAAAATGAGACAGTGATGAGGCAGGCTGCCAGTAACACCGGGTGAGATATATGTTGCAGAGGAAGGAAGATTAAAGAAATGAGTGTGGATCTTCCCATAGGTGGCTATAGAGGAAAGGCAGTGTCAGCTGCCTGCATGGACAGCCAGGGTATTGGGGCATGAGGTGACTGAGGCTCCAATGAGAGCAGCAAGAAAGATGATGGTGATATATCTTCCTGAGTGAAAGATGTATTATGGCATGGTAAATTTCTTTGACTTGATGGAAAGGCCATGCTGGTGATGGATCTGAATATCAAAAGAGACATGGTCAGAAACATCTATGCTATGTCGGGTGCCGACCTTGGACTTCGGGCAACTAGTGCCCATGAACTTCCAGTTACAGTCAAAGTCACCATGGCCTTAAATGCTATACACACAGCTGCCTCAAGGGGTTTACTGGTGAAGTTTGTGACATCTTTATTGCCATTGGAAATAACATGGAGTTTTATCTGATAATTGCCTGCACCACTCGGCAATTATAGACCAAAACACCCATTATTAAAATTATGGCATGAAAATGTATTTACCGACAACATGAGATATTACACCAATGTGAACCATCAGTGATTGAGGTGACATGGCACCCGCTCTTTCATAATGCTCCTGTGTTGCCTCAGAGGAGATGGAGGCAGGTGCTCACCTCTCTGTTAAAGGCACTGAGGAGGGTGGTGGATGATGTCAATATACAATGTCCCATTCGCCATCTACGTGAGACTGCGAGGCTTGCTATTCAGCAGGGACAGCTGCAGTCACTGAAACAGGTACCACAGAATGAAGGCTTCAGTGGAGGAACAGAGGAAGCAGTGGCAGATGTGGATTTGAATGCCCATGCTTCTTTCTAATCTCTTGAGTCCTGTGCTGCTTGGCAGATGGTAGGATTGGATAGGCTATTGGGACACAGCAAACATTATTTCTGGCACCTTAGTGCCACCTGCATGCTCTGTAGCTCCTGATGCCTTCGATATAAGTCAGGGCTTCTACATTCTCCAAGCTGTTGAGTGAGACATGCACTAAAGCAGGTCACTGCACTGTTCTTGCATGCATTCTGAATGATGTTGAATGATAATCTCTACGAGATTGGCCATTCTGTCATAGATGAAGCTCATGTATTTGAGTCACTAAGACAAGCTCAAGTTCATCAACGTGACTGACTCCTCCCCTCGCAGCCCATGAGCTCAGGTCCCCTCTGGGATCATTGCCGGCTCTCCACCCATCTTCTGCTACAAGCACTTTGCTCCAGAGGTGGCATCTGAGGCCCTAACTCAATGCCTAGAGGAGCAGCATCATACAGCCCACCCTTCTGCCAGTGAAGCCAGGGTCCCGGATGACTGTAGATCTGCCTGAGGCATCCTGCTTTGGGTAATTTGCCATCCCCAATACTATCCTCAGAGCGCATCCTGGCAATCTCCATGACCTTTTCATCCTCAAAATGAAGCACCCTGAGTCTTCAACCCCCTGGAGTAGGAATTCCAAGTCCTGGTCACAGACCCTGGGTGCTATGCCTTCCTATCCCTTGACGATCTTGCTGTTACATTTTAGCACACAATGAATAAAGCACAAGGGCAAAAAAATTCCTTATTTTGTATGGTATTAAAGCAACCTCCATTATCACATCTGATTGAATCTGAACACCCCAAAAGGATGTTCTCAAGCTTAAAAGGCCCTTTTTGCCTGATCTAAGGAATTGAAGGAACGGGCATCAGACGCAGTACAGAAAATGTTCACTTGGCTGATACTAGGTTAGGTCTATGCTCATTGGAACATAGAAGAACGAGAGGTGACCTTATTGAAACGTATAAGAGTCTTAGAAAAGGGGCATTTCCCCTGTGGGAGAGTCTAGAATCAGAGGGCGCAATCTCTGAATAAGCGGTCTCACATTGAAAACAGGGGATGAAGAGAAATTTCTTCTCTCAAGACGGTAGTAAATCGATGGAATTCTTTACTGCATTTGGCTGCTAAGGCTGGGTCATTAAGCATACTCAAGACTGAGATAGATTTTTAATCAGTAATGGAATCAAAGGTTATGGGGGAAAAGCAGGAAATTAGAGTTCAGGATGATCAGATCAGGCATGGTCTCAGCAAATGCTAGACTATACTCAATAAGCCGAATGGCTGACTTCTGGTCCTATGTCCTATTGTCTTATGGTCTTATAGTTACACGTGCCTTCAATGAGTGAGCTGTTGTAAGGGTTATGGGCAAAGCATTTCTGGGTGCCCACCCTTGAAAGTGTGAGAGGTGAAAGATTATGTGGCAAAACTAAAAATCTGTATGCAGAGTTCTGAGAATAGCCCATAAGGGCAGAAGATAGATATAAGTTGCTGCAGAGCTGCGTTTAGCTGCTGAAACTGCTAAGATGTAGTGATCTATGTGGCTGAGTGTGGTTAACCTTTGCCAAAACTGATTAATTATTGTTTGTCACTGCTTACACATGCAATAGTTAGACTTCACAAACTGCACTTCACTGTGGAAAGTCCGTGATAGGCCATAACATCAACAGAAAATGAACTAAAACCAATAATGTCTAAACACTATTCAGCAGGAAACTGATGGAAATAAATTCCCCATTTAGCTTAAATGGACACCTTAGCCTGGATTGTCAACTTAGAAATGGAGAACTGAATTTCTCAGTTTGGCATGTTTGCCTCAGAAAAAGATGCCCAGACTGCATGATATTTGTATCGGGGTGCAGTTGGCCACAAGCTGGCTAACATTCTCAGATTGTACTCATTCTGCCATCTCCACCCATACAGTCTTACAACTGCTACATCTTCTGGAATGTCACGAGAAGTGCTGGCCAAGGTGGTCTTTTATGTTGGGCCTGAGAAGTGAAATGCCTGCCTCCTCATTCAGGCTGGTATCTCTCTCTGAAATGTTTCTGGGATCAGCACGTCCACTTTCATCCCATAGCCCCCACAACAAGAACTGCATGTTTGGGGCATCTCAGGTGGATATGCTAAGATAGTAAATTTTCTGACTCAAGTTATCCACCTCTGAGGTGGTAATGCACACCAAAATGTCCACTTAAGAGAAGTAAAGCTTAAACACAGCAGGAGATTTTTGGTTGCATTGAAAACTAAGTGGAGATTTTAATTTATATAATTTGGAGTAAAAAGTTGCCTGCTGAACAGTATTGAGATAAAAATGAATTTAGTTCGCTTCCTGTTGTTAAAGATATTCAAACTTGAAATCTTTTCATATGATATTTTCAGTTACTGGAAATTCGAACATCTTTTTAAAAAGTTATCAGTCTCTATGGGGTTTGTACCAAATTCGTTTGGAGATTAGTCGAGCAAAAGTCACTATTCAAGGCCAGGCAAATAAAATGAGGTATCAGAGGGCTTAACCATTCCCGGAGCTGTACCCAACTATATATCGGTACTGTGAGAGAAACAGAGCAATATATTCTTGCAAACAAAACTACTACCACTTTATTCTTGGTACTCATCCTATACATATTATAGGATAGGGGCTGAAATTACACAGTGTGACATGAATAACAAGCACATTAATGTACTGGCATGAAATTTTTTAGTCCATTATTTTGTAAAAGCTACTAATCCATTTATTTTAAATGGGCGATTGATTTCATTAAAACAGTGAGCCATGGAATTCCATATGAACGTTATTATTATCATGTCACACAATTTCATTAAATATTTCAAACGAGGACTCTCATCCTTAGTTTTTATTTTCTTTTTTTAAACTGCATGTACTGACTGTACATCAAAGAGTACCTATTTCCTCTGGTGTTGTTAGTGACATTGGATTGAAGGAATGCAGGCATATGCACTTGGTCTTTCCGTTCAAAGGATTCAATTAAAAAATAATTATCAAAAAATTTGTGTAGTAGAACATGACTGAGCTGAATGAATTGATGTTTCCTTTTCATCTGTGATAACAATGAACTGCTTTCTTAATTAAAAAGAAAACAGAAGTTTGCTTCTGTGTATCAAGAGTCAACTAATGTAAATGTAAAAACTATATTTGCAATAGGGCTACGCGGATAAGCTAGTCCAGCTGAAGCCCGCTAATATGCACTCGTAGCGAGGATGAACCCTCTTTACTGGTTCATGTAGAACAAAAAACTTATCAAAACACTCTTAAAGATTTTAAACAACTTTCGGTATTAGCTGACCACTGGTTAAATAGTTAAAAAGGTATCATCTGTCCCATTAATTACACTTCATAGGAACAATTAATAGTTTGAGTTCCATGATCATCAAAGCTCTGGCATTCACAATGGCGGACAATGTAACAAGACGGATTATTGCGGATACAAGAGCAGGTCAGAGGCTGTGAATTTCGCAGTATCTCACCCCATGACTTCTTGAAGTCTGTTTACCATCTGCAAAGCACAAGTCAGGCATCTGATAGAATGCTCTTCACTTTCCTGGATGAGTACAGCTCCAAAAACAATCAAGAAACTTAATGCCATCTAAAACAAAGCTGACCATCCAGCATCTTAAACATTCATTCACTCTCTCTAAGACTGATGCACCCATGACAATAGTGTGTATCATTTGAAGGTTCACTGCAGCAATTCACCAAAGTTCCTTCAACAGCATCTTCCAAAGCCACAGGGTCCGTCCTCTCAAAAACCAAAGGAAGCAGAAATACAGAAAAACTACCATTTTGACATTTCCATCCAAGCTGCGCAACATTCAAACTATAATGTTGCTTCTTCACTATTGGTTCAAAATCCAGGAACATTCTAACTACACTATGGGTGTACCTACACCACATGGACTGCAGACATTCAATAACGTAGCACACCATTATTTTTCCAAAGGACCATTAAGAATGAAAAATAAATGCTTGTCCTGTCAGCAATGCTCACGTTCTATAATGAATCATGATTTGCAACTTATCATTATAAACTTAAGCCAACTGCTCCCTAATGAAATAGGCTGTAGACCAATACTCATGTCAATGTAGATTATAAACTTGCAGGATATTCTCAAAGAATGTACCTAGAACTAACTCAAAACAGTTTAATATGACATGGACATAAATACAGATGGATTTCTCCTTTTTCAAAATTGTTATTTTAGATAGATGCTGACTGGACTCTGACACTAAAATTAAGATAGGAAAGGATGAAAGAATACATTTTCAGAGATGTGGAGAAATCATATATTTAGCTCTATTCACCTAAGGTAGCAATGTAGATGGAATCACTCAATTCCCATTAAACATAATGGTCATGTTTGAAATTTCTGAAGGGCAAGAGTTAACAAAGCATTCAAAGTCATGTAACAATGGTGTGATATTCAACTTTGAAGAGCATAGAACGAAAACATTAAGTGTTGGTTTATTGTGATAGGGATTCTATCAGCTGCCACACTTCAAAGAAGTAGGTATTAATCCAAACTTTGGAACTTAAATTTTTTTAACATTCTATGAAATAGCATGGATCTGTGAAGTTCCTACCTTACTTTGCTTAAGTTACTAATCATTGTACTAGGGAAAACTTACAAAAGTTTAATAGTTCAATGATCCCTGTCACTACGCTATTTTCTCTTTACAGTTAAGCACTTCAAAACTTAATTTATATTTTTCTAGAAAGGCCTGTGAAACAGTACTTCCAAGAATCCTAGGTGTTGTTAGCAGCAAAAATGAACAACACGTTGTGTGGTTAAGGTCAATCTCTGGTAGCTAGATTAGCCGTACAATGCAAAGTTTCTTTTCCCTTAAAATTACAAGCTTATTTTGGCATTGAGTCCAAAAACAGCATTATTTTAATTACAACTGGGCATGTAAGAACTCTTATCAGAGGCTAAGAAAGCCATAGAAGACTACCTTGAACACGCTATATTGGCTGCTTGTATTACCTTATTGAATGGCAATATAATAGGATAGATTAGTAACAATCCATTGGTAATACTAAAAGCAAACATACATTTGAAAAAAGTTAGATTCATCATTTGGACTGCATTATGTCAGAACTGAGCATGATAAGAAAAATAGAAATCATAGACAAGTTATGGTAATGAAAGGTTGCATTCGTCTTATTGTGTCTGCACTGGATGAAAAAGACTGGGCACCCATTCAAATCCACTTTTCAGCGTCTAGTCCATAGCCTTGCTGGTGCAGGTCCAGTTCTAAGTTCCTTTAAAATGAATTGAGGATTTCTGCCTCAACCACTAAACACAGAAGTAAATTCCAGACACTCACCACCCTCTGAATGAAAAATAATTTGTTCTTATGTTCTGTCCAATCCTTTGACCAATCACCTAAAACCTGTCACAAAAAGAGAAATTGCTGGAGAAACTTAGCAGGCCTGGCAGCATCTGCGGAAATAAAGCAGAGTTAACATTTCGGGTCTAGTGACCACAACTTCTGTGTTACCGGACCTGTTGACTGTCTCCAACAATGTTCTTGTTTCTGATTCCCAGCATCCACAGTTCTTTATTACTCATAATCTGTTACCTGGTAACTGATCCATCTATGAGGTGAAACAGGTCTTCCCAGTCTACTCTATCCTAGCCCCTCATTATTTTTTATTCTTCCATTAAGTGACCTCTCAACCTCATCTGCCCCAGCCTTAACCTCTTCAACCTTTCCTCATACTATTTTCAAGATCTAGCAACATTATTGAAAAACTCTTCTGTACTGTCTCTAGAGAAACTATGTCCTTCCTGTAATGTGGGGACCAGAACTGTGCAGAAACTTCCAGCTGTGATCTAACCTGTCTCATAGAGCTCAAACGTTATACCCCTACTTATGTATTTAATGTCTCATCCATTGAACCAAAGCATCGCATAGTCTTCTTTACTGCCTAATCTTCCTGTCCTGCCACCTTCAGGGAACTGGGGACATGTACTCCCAGGCTCTCAATTTCTCTATTCCTCTCAATATTTCCTGTTTATTGTGTACTTTTTTGCTTTGTTTGCCTTCACCTAATGCATAGTCTTTCATTTCTCTGGATAAATCCCATTCCCACTTTTCTGCCCATTCAACCTTAACATTGTTGTCATCCTGCAGTAGTTGATAACCATTCTCTTCACTATCAATTATGCAGTCAGTATTTTTGTCATCTGAAAATTTCCCAAACATGCCTCCCATACCCAAGTCTAAATTATTAGTAATTGTTCATTAATAAAATCATTAATATATAGCATTAATATAAAAAGTGTATACTTGAGAGACAATGCTGGTTCTTGATATAACTGGATATTGACACAGAAAAGATTTGTTGAAAATTGTCTGGTCCAATTGATGATTTCATTTGTGGTGCCAGTTTGATGCAGGTGTCATACTATCTTTTGGGGCAATTACTATATGGAAGGAATTCATATTTTTCAATTAATGTATCAAAGTTACAGAACTTGCACAAACTCAAAATAAGAATTCTGCGTACAGCTGCATTTGAAGAGTACTACACTAATAGAATCAATGTTGCTTTGTGTAACCTTGGTGATGAATGTGAGCCCAGACACTGATATACCTCTGAATGTAACTTTTTATATATTGATGAGCTGTGATAAATATTTGTTGGTTTCTTCAATATCATGTTATTCACATCATTTTTTTTATCTTATGAAGGTCAATGTAAGCAATGTCGCATCGATTAAAATACCCTGCTGGAAATCCCATTTAACCCTGTATTTGTAAGCTCACAAATTGTGCAACTAATTTATTATTAAAATGTTATTATTTAATAAGTTTATTATTAGTCTATTTAAAATTAATCTGACAATAGTGAAAATTTAGACAATTACTTTACATTAACCAGATAACAAATATAAGAGATATATAGAAATGTATGTTGTCTAACAGAGTCAGAGTTTACTGGGGATATAAGGGGAAATAAGGCACTGAGACCACAATCAGATCAGACAGGATTTAACTAAATAGTGGAGTGGGTTTGAAGGGCCAAATGTCCTACTCCAGCTCATAATTCACATGTTCTGAAGTAAGATCATCTACTGGTACTAAACTAAGGGCAGACGCATGATCAAACGCGATACATAGAGTAGCTTCATCAGAATTAAACCATGAAATAATTTTTATAAACATTATGTGAGATGAGCTGAGCAAATATTTCACAACAAAGTAGATACCTTCTTTGATGCAATGCCCTGCTTTTTATTTTAAGCAGAGAAGAATAGCATCGTACATTTCAATAAACAGCTGTAGTGTGCTAAAGAAAGGATATTAATTAAGAGCAGGATTTGGTCTGATTCAGTCTTGTACATAAGACAAAAGGTTAAGTAAATGGTAAGGCAGGTCTACTTAATCAAACAATGATATTAGTTTCAGGTTCATTAATGCCTGCTGATGGAAACAGAGTAAAATTGGAATCTTGATTGCTAGAAAAGCAGAGGACAGAGCTGCTTCTATTCAATCTATATCTAAATTAGCCTCATAAGAGGGTTAAGAGTACACAATTAACAGCGTTAGGTGGGGCAACTGGGAATGCCACCTTCTCTAGATTGAGATCATGCTCTTTTTGGAATTGGTGTCTTTAAACAATTAATAGTAATAAGCACAGAGTTTTAATATTAGAAAATGGCTTCTAATAATAACCTAAATAGTCTTAAACAAACCTGTGTAATTAGAATCACTTGCCCCATTAAAGGCAGTTCATTTTGATAAATATAGCACAAATCCAGAGGTGTTCGCATGACTATACTCTTTGCTAAAATTGAACACTTGATCATTATTAACATGAATGATTAATGGGAAAGCGTTATTGTCACAATCAATTATCTCCTTTGAAAATCACATTTGATACGAAGATACAAAGCATTCATATCGCCTCTCATTTACCTTTGCAACCTAACCCCAATACTATATCTTCCGTTGCTCATTTGTGAGTGATAAGTTGAGTTTGAAGTTTTAATTCTGGATCCAATCCTAAGTGACCTAGTCAGGGACAACATAAAATATAATGTCTGCTAAATATTAGATTCAAAGAAACAAATAATTAAATTTCATTTGCAAACTACAGCTTTATGGTGGTGATGGTGACAGGCTGGTAATCTATAGGTTCTAACTAGTCATCCAGAAAACATGAGTGTAATTCTATCATTGTATTAAGTGAATTTGAATTCAGGTTTTAAAATTATCTGTGTAAGTAAACTAGTTTTAGTAAACTAGTTTTGGTAAACATGACTGCGAGACTACTGCAGTGTTTGAGAGAGAAAAAAATAGTTACTTAATAGACTTTTTGGATGGAAGTTTGCGTTCCTTACCTGGCCTGATTTAGATATAACTCCAGAC
Organism: Ginglymostoma cirratum; assembly: GCA_024137785.1. Taxonomy (NCBI): domain Eukaryota; kingdom Metazoa; phylum Chordata; class Chondrichthyes; order Orectolobiformes; family Ginglymostomatidae; genus Ginglymostoma; species Ginglymostoma cirratum. The sequence continues at coordinate 51,307,436 of JAHRHZ010000018.1, read as the reverse complement.
ACTCTCCAAGGTAGTTGACTCATATGTGGTCGATCAATCCTCTTGGTTGTTCCTGAAGAAAGTCCAGATCAGGACAATTAGGGGTGAGCAATATATGCTGGCCTTGCAAGTGGTGTTTACAACCTGATAACAAATTTTAAAAATTCAGCTGATTTTAAAATTCAAGATGAATTTTTATGTTTTTTAAAAATCACAGCACATCATGAATATGTCATTCTAATCTTCTTAATAGATGAAGCTATAATGAAAACCTAGTTCAGGAATGTGAAAGCAGTAAGTGTGTTCTACCAACTTACTTGACAATTCAAAATGCTTGGCTGTATGCTGGATCTCATAAAATACTAATGTAAATTTGGATGCTAGTGTTCATTTTATTCTGGTTGCATTCTTGTTTTCTGTATGTTTTTGAATGAGGCTTTTAAAGAAAGGTTAGGATGTCTCTTTATGATACAAAAATTGGTGTGGAACTAGAGATTACTTTGCTGCTGCCTTTATTAAAATAAAGCAATTTAGATATTTTCATTTGTGTAAATGTGAAATTTCTGTCCTGTCAAAAAAAAGACAAAATATTTGTCAAAGCTAATAAAGTGTGCATTGAATGTCTAGAGTATGCCAAAGTCATGATGAGTTATGAGATAGTCGAAGTCATCAGCACATATACCAATACCTTCTAATACTGGTAATATTGTACGTGAACATTTACAGAACGTTGAATTGTTTGTAGAGTATGCTTAGAGTTAAGTTATATCGAGGCATTGTAACATGTCTTATGTTGAAATAAAAGCTTGTTTAAATATTAGATTCCATCAAATATTGCATTGCCTTATTGCTCAGCCAGTGTATTAATATTTGCTCAACATACAACATGAACATACGCAGTGAATGTGCCCATAGAGTTAAACCTTTATAAATCAAATCAATAAGTGAAATAAAATGGAAGCTTCTGTTTGTTAAAACAATGTTTGCCAAATACAATGGTTTGCTTTTTAAAAATTCCTCACACTAAACACAGGGTCTCTGTCTCGGTGTGATATTTAACTGATGGCAGAACTTGTCCAGTTTCATCAGACAATGGTCAGTAATTGAGAAAGTGTCTGCCTGTGCCACGCAGTCATGTGTCTAACATAGATAGCATTGTCAATCAACAGCAATAATGACATAACATTATTGGTCCAGCAAGCAGTTAGACCTCACTATGAACCATTAGCAGACCACCTTGTTTATTATTTGAGGGGGAGAAGCCTATGATTTATTAACCTTTTGTTGGGTAGGTCATTCTACCTGTGGTTCACTTGTCTGTTATTAACCACATTTACATATCTTTGTCTCAACTCTGGCAAACTTAATTGTAGAAATCATTTTTTTTAATGAACAGAGCAACAGTTGATGGCATTTTATCAATATTGCTAAGGAGGAAGTTACTATTTTTTGACCTTTGAAATGATAACATGAGTTTCAAATGTCAAATGCCCTAAAAATGCAAGTTGTGCCAGCCATAGGGTGTTTGAAAAAGTAGTTGAGTGGTAACAGGCCTTCCTTCATGCTGCCCCAATTCACTGGCCATAATCTGTACTCTAACTGGAAGAATCATGAGTGGTAAAGCAGGATTTTCAGGATTGCATGGAAAGGGGTGAATGCAATAGTTTTCTTTCAATGAGTGGTATGTAACGTAAAACGTTCTCTCTTCTAGAAATTAAGAATCACAATGTTTTTTGAAGTTGATAAGCCCATAGGAGGGAGACTTTAACTGGATGGTTTTTATTTATGCATGCACGGCATGCGGATGGCTGTCACTGGCAGGCCCAGCCTTTATTGCCTGTCCCTAGTTGCCCTTGAGAAAGTGATGGTGAGCTGCCTTCTTGAGCCAATGCAGTCTATGTGCTTCAGATAGATCCACAATGCTATTTGCAAGGGAGTTCCAAAATTTTGATACAGTGACTCTGAAGGGATGGGAAGTCAGGGTGGTGATTGGATTGGAGGGGATCATGAAGATTGTATTTACACGTATCCACTGTTCTAGTCCTTCTGGATGGTAGTGGTTGAGGGTTTGGAAGGTACTGTCTGAGGTGCCTTCATGAATTTCTGCAGTGTATCTTGTACGTAGTATTGTATTCACACTTCTGAGATAACATGGGCAAAGATGATATTGAACATCTAGAATTTGTTGGGATCATAATAAGTTATAAAATATGGAACCGATTAGTGCTTACATCAATATCCTCTGATATTATAAGTAGGCTATATTGAGAAATTTTATAGCATGTTGAATTTTAGACTGCAAATCCTGCCCAGGTAAGTGAAGATTGGAACTCTGTGTGGGTAACTGTCCAGTGGGTGTATGGCTTCTTTTAGTGGTGAATAATGGGATCCCTGAGCTTCACTCTAAGGAGGACCAAGCACAGCATCACCTGGTATTGTCTGTTTCCAGAAACTGCCAAAGTGAGAGCTGACTGTAGTATTGTTTCTCTCGATCAGGTTAAAACCCAACAAAATAAATGTATCTATTAATTGCTCCATTTTGGAAAAGTAATAAGTGCAGAGAATGTTTTGTGTAGCATTTTCTTTTTGAGATATTTTTTCACTTCAACTCAGTTAAGTACAGAATCTTAGACATGTGACAAATGAAATTCACATTGACGGTGCTAGACAGGAGAAAAATCCACAGTGGCCCTGGTCATGACTGCATTTCAATGAATTCCATTGGAATTTAGGGCTTTAAAAAAGAGTTTACACTATAATGGCAATAAAATGTAAAATTAACAAACCCAAAAATATGCCCAACAGTAAACAGTATAGATGAATAAGATAGTGGAGCGGAGTTTTCATTTTCAAATGTAAAAATGTCTGAAATTCCAAAAAAGGAAGAAACTGCTTTTTGAAGTGTCTTTGCATCCTTGGAACTTTGGATTTTGAAGCATTTTTGAAGTATACTCCTTTTACTTCGAAATCAAACATAACATGCCAACTAGCAAACAATGAGGTCACACAAATATCAACTGAATAAACGAATGTACAGATAATCTGTTTGGTTGAGGGAGAAATTTTGTCCAGGACGACTCAAAAGCTCCCTACTTTCCTTTGAATAGCACTTTGGGATCTTTTTCATCATTTGATGTTTGCAGTTCAGGCCTTAGTTTAATGGTTCGTTTGACAATAGATACCTTCCTTAGTACTGAACTGCAGGGACAGCCTGGATTATATGTACATGTCTGTAGGGGGCTTAAACCCACAACTTTATGATGCAGAGGTGAGAATGTTGCCAACTGAGTCAAGCTGACATTGACATCTAAAATTTCAATTAAGTATTGAACACACTGCAGACAGACTTTCAAACCGTCGCCTGACACCATTCAACTCAGTGATGGTTTCATGTCAGGAAGCCACATCAGAAGTAGTTAAAGGTGTTAAATGTCATCTAAAGGTTGAATTAAGTGAAACATATTCCATTTCTATTTTTTTTCTTTTTGCCTATCCCTACACTCTCTATTATCCTGCCATATCTTTCCTCCCCTATCTCTCAAACTCCTCTCCCCTCCTGTTATTATCTCACCTGTTCCATCTTTAGGCTTGTGGCTTTCTATTATTTCTTATTCTTTTTCACACTGTCCTCCCAGCTATGTCTTTTTTAAATCAACGTCCTCACTGCTGTCTTGGCTCTGGATCACCTTCATTCACTTTCCTTACATTGCCTAAAATCGTTTCACTGTCTAGTTCTTGCCGTCATGTTTTTTTTTCACTTTTTCAAGGTTCTGTTTACTATGCACTATCTTTCTGGCTCAGATTCTCAAATCAATCTGCAGTTTATATTCAATATTATCCTCTTTTCTTTATTTGGCCTCTTTCTCCTTTTAAAATAGGCTTTCCACCATTCCTGCCAACCCTTCAAAATAGCCACGAGCAGGATCTTGAGGCCTGATCTGTGATACACTTACAAGCCTTCTGTACCTGACTTTTTGCATACATCACACTCGCACCCTTGAAACCCATTACTGATAGTGTGTTATGCTATGCGTGCGATATCAATACATCATCAGTCCATTTATTTTCTTATCCTCAGCAACACACTTGGGAAGTAAACCATAGAGTCAACTGAAGAAAATCTAGTGCAACAAAGAAATTAAATCACATCGCATTCACAGGTACCTCATTACTTTTGAAAACCGTAGATGCATACAATAGAGAATTAACATATGTTTCTGCAATTTAAGTTCCACTCATAGACTTGCAAATGCTTACAAGGAAATAATTCATCTGGCTTATTTTGATTAAAGCAATTCATGCGCTGCAAGTAAAGGCAAGTGATAATATCTGATGTCTAGAAAGGTTCTTCATTTTCAGTCAGTTTAAGGGATGATTTTCTGATCACTGTATCAGACTGCAGCCTTATCCGCCAGGAAAGCACATCAGAAAATCACAGATGCTCTCTGTGCCCATGCCCTAAGCAAAGCTATAACACCCCCAGGCCACTGCAGCCTCCCCACCATTTTAATCAGACAAACTTCAATGTGGGAGGCCTGGCCATATAAATCAAATGCTGAGGTTATTGTCCAATAAATGCCTTTGCTGCTTTCAATTGATTTTAACTTTGGAAAGAGCCAGAGCTACTGCTTAAACCTGATGGGAGGCAGCAGAGTGCCCAGAGGAGAACAAATGAACAACTATTTAGTTAATTGCAGTGAGTTAGGAGGAGCAGAACTGTCTCTCAGAGAGCTACAAGGAACCTGTGGACTTCCAAACTCAGGCTTCAACTCGAAGGTCGTGGAGTCCATTTCCTGTTTCACTTATCCTTTCTGCCTGTTGGTGTTTACTCCCACTGACTGCCACTTGGAAACTGGATCAATGGTAGATGCCTTAAACTCAGAGTTTCAGACTGCTTCGGCCCCCTACATTCCTGATTCCCAGCCTTAGACTTTTACATTCAGTCAGACTTCATGGAATAGCAATTAGGGAGGAATTCTGAATGTGAATTCCACTTTTTTGACCAAGTGTATTGGGATCAAATTATTCACCCTCATTGTCCTATTTTATAATTTCATGAAGGGGGCCATTATCAGGTGCCCAGGGAATATTTAATTTTCAGCTGCAAAGTTGATCATGCCTTGGGTGTGTCTAGGTGATGTATGAATTCGGGACTGATCACCACCAAGCTCCCTCACATAAAACATAGACTTAGAATCCCCACAGTGTGGAAGCAGGCCATTTGGCCCATTGGTCCAGAAAACAACCCTCTGAAAAGATTCCCACCCAGATCTAACACTCCACCCTATCCCTATAACCCTGCATTTTCCATAGCTAATTCTACACATCCCTGGACACTACAGGCAATTTATTTTAGCATGGCCTATCCACCTAACCAGCACATCTTTGGACAATGGGAGGAAACCCATCGGAAAAATGTGCAAACTGCATGCAGACAGTCACCCAAGGGTGGAATTGAGCCCAGGATCCTGGCACTGTAAGGCAGCAGTGCTAACCACTGAACCACCAAGCTCCCACAGAACTAAACTTGGCAGGTGTATTGCCCTAGCAACAAGCAGCTGCTATGATCCAAGCAGCAACCACCAACCATGGTAACTTTTTTATATGTTGAAACTCTAAGCCAGCATCCTAAAGAGGCAAAAGGAGCAGGATGGCTTCTCCTGGGTAGATTCAGAGCATGGGCGAGACTGGACTCAGCATGGACTCGAGTCGTCCCAACATTGATGTTGTGGTGGTGGCGAGTGGGCTCCTACTTATTTTTCCAGGACAAGCACGATATCTAGCAGCGGAATCGCTGGCTGCTACATCTGTGGAGGTGGTGTCGGCAAGGTGGAACAGACGGTGAAAGATAGGGCTTAAGGACTGACAACTTCATCGTTGGTTGGTTCCGACACTAGTGAGGTAGTGGCGGAAAGGCATCACGGTGACACTGACAAGGTAGGCCCAGCGGCAAGAGATGCAACTCTGACATTGGTGGGTCCGTGCACAGGTGGCATCGAGGTGAATTGGCCCAGGGGCAAAAGATGGTACCTGAAGAGTAATAACTTCAACATTAATTGGGTCTGGCGGCAAGGCAGTGAAGGAAGGGTGGTGGCACAGGCATCACTAATGATGGGCTGCCTCAGGACTGATGGACTCTAAGCTATATCTTTCTCGCTGTTTTTCTTATTTTTAAGATTATTCAAAAAGGCACCGGAATTAAAACCTTGGAACACTTTTCCTAACAGTACTGTTGGTATACCTACAGCACATTGATTACAGCAATTCAAGAAGACAGATCATCTCAACCTTTTCAAGAACAGTTAGGGATGGTCAGAAAATGTTGTCTAGTCAGGAATGCTATATTTCATGAATGAATAAAGATAAATAAAAACATAGGTCTTTGCCTTAGGCTTCATCACTGAGAATGTTCAGGAGAATCTTATGCACACTCTGAAATGTTTCTTTACCCTAATCCTTCAACCTGGCATGAAGAACAAGCATCAAATGATGGTAATATTCTGAACATCCCAGATGTCCTCTTATTTCAAGGACAACAACTTTCCCCTTCAGTGGTCGAAAATGCTCTCGACCTCATCTCTTGCGTTTCCCGCACGTCTGCCCTCACATGCCCTCACCCCCAACAAAAACAAAGACAGAATCCCCCTTGTCCTCACATATCACCCCACTAACCTCCGTATTCAACATATCATTCTCTGCCACTTCTACCACCTGCAGTCTGACCCCACAACCAAAGATATATTTCCCTCCCCACCCCTATCTGCCTTCCGTACGGACCACGCTCTCTGTGATTCCCTCATCCGCTCCACACTCCCCACTAGCTCCACCACCACCAGCACCTTTCCCTGCAACCACAGGAATTGCTACACCCGCCCCTACACCTTCCCCCTCACCTCCTTCCTAGGCACAAAACAAACCTTTCACATCAGGCAGAGGTTCACCTGCACATCTGTCAATGTGGTCTATTGCAGCTGCTGCTCCCGATGTGGCCTCCTCTACATTGGTGAGACCAAACGGAGACTCGGAGACAGCTTTGTAGAGCACCTGCGCTCTGTTTGCAACAAACAACAACACCTTCCAGTCGTGAATCGTTTCAACTCCCCCTCCCACTCCCTGGGTGAGATGTCCATCCTGGGTCTCCTCCAGTGTCATAATAATGCCACTCGGAAACTAAAGGAGCAGCACCTCACATTCCGCCTTGAGAGCCTACAACCCAATGGCCTTATTGTGGACTTTACCAGCTTCAAAATCTCCCCACCCCTGGCCTCATCCCATGTCCAACCCTCCCTCTCATCCCCGCCTCCTTGACCTGTCTGTCTTCCCTCCCACCTATCTGCTCCACTATCTACCTTCTATCACTGCCTTCCCCCTCTCGATTTATTTCAGAGCCCCCTTCCCCTCCCCCATTTCTGAAGAAGGGTCCAGACCCGAAACGTCAACTTTCCTTCTCCTCTGATACTGCCTGGCCTGCTGTGTTCCTCCAGCTCCACACTGTGTTATCTCTGACTCCAGCATTGGCTGTTCTTACTATGAGTGACTTTATTTAACACCAGCTCAGGTATTGTACAGCACAGATTTTTGAGGATAGCAATGATTGGATCAGCATGTTATGAGTCATCATGCATGAATGGGCAAGGGTGAATCCAAAGGTTATGATAGAGTATCTGCCAGCTGTTGAGGAGACAAATTCTCTTACCGAGGACTCAGATTTGAATATTTAGCATTGTTGTGATCTGATCTCCCCGCAAATTGAAGGGGAAAAGGGAAAATCGCCTTCAGAGATACAGAAAGGACGAATTTTCAACCAATAAACAAAAGAAGGAGAATGCTGTACCCACCATCTTGGGTCATCAGTCAAAAGGGCTCAAAAGGAATCAATAGAAACTGAAAGAAAAGAACTAACCAATATTTATGGTGTGATCTGGTACTATTGAACTGTGTATCCCAGAGTTTTGTATTGTGTCTGCTAATATTCATGCCTTTGCGTGTCTGTATATGTGAATGGAAATTTTTAAAGAGATTAAAGTTTAAGTTACACAGTTAACAATCAATAATTCAACTTGCCCATTTTTTACTATTGTTTGAATAGTATTTGATTACAATAAATAATTACTTTCCTGTTAATAGAGAAAATCTAGTGTGCATAATTTTTTAACCTGAATCTGACAGTTCGATTGAGTTTGGTAATTTGGCAGTACAATCGAATTTTCACATTTGAGATGACTTCAGGAATAGTGTGGCGTGATTTCTTGCTCATTATCCAAGTGAGTTATGACAAGTAGCTCAATACTAAGAGGTTGTTTCCCTGCCTGGGGAATCTAGAATGTGGGAGTACAAACGCAGGACAAGGGACCAATTATTTCTAACTGAAGCTTAAAGACATTTCTTACTCAAATGATTCTGAATCTTTGGAGTTCTTTACCCCAAAGTGTTGTGGATGTTCCATCATTGAATATATTTATGCCTGAGATAGATGTATTTGTCTCAGGGACATAAGACATGGAAAGGAATGTGGAGCTGAAGCCAAATTTCATAAACGATTGTATTAAATGTTGGAGCAGGCTTGATAGCCTGTTTATCTTCCCTTACTGCTTTTGTTCTTATGTTCCTTTTCCAAGCATGGGGCTAGAGTTGACTCCATGACAGCAGCTGCAGACCCAGTTGTGATGTAATGTTTAGTGCCTTATGTTCAAGCTCCAGTGCAGCACTACAAGAAGCCCCCCAAAATCTTCAGGCTTAATATTACCAAAAATCAGCAAAGAGCCCATTTCGGTGTGTGTCACAGACGGTTGCTCTCTGCGACTTCCAGTGAGTTATCTCAGGCAATTCTCTGCTGCTCACCTCTATATGTATTTACCATGCCTCAGTGGTGCTGCTCTCATGCTATCTTGCACTTCCAGTCACAGGAGTATTCATCATAGCTGGGGCCTTTCCGGATTTTTGCTACCAATGCCATATTTAAAGTTTAGCTGTTCACCAGGTCAGTCACTGCCAGCCATATATATCCCTTCACAGTACACATAGAGAAAGGGAAATAAAAAAGAACAGCTTCCGAGGGCACATGGGTGCCACTTCAAAGCAAATAGAAGATCATATTCATAAAAGTATTGCCTCTTTACATTATCACTTGCCTGATTGACTGTCATTGTAACTGCAGCAACAAGAATGCAGCTACACAAGGTACAGGTTCTTAGCGCCATTTCATAATTGAATGATGCCTAATGAAGTGCTACTCTCCCTCACACTCAGTGTAGCATAACATCTTCCTGTTGTTCAGGATTGATTATAGTCCAGCATCCCACCCCATACCCATTCTATTCCCAACCTTGGATGCACAGCCTTGACTGATCAGTGACAGATTCCTGACTGACTCACCACTAACGCCCAGACTGTAAACACTGGGCCTATTTGCGAACTGCTTCCTGGACTGTAATGATACAGAAAGCCAACCTCTGACTGTCCCAAGCACTCATCTTACTGTGCTTGAGCCCCTGGATTGATATTAGGCAATGCCCTTAACTCACTATGCTGGTGTCTCTGACTGGCAACAATTCTCTTTGACTTGACTCAGAACTACACTCTTTATTCTTTCAGACATGGCAATTTGATTGAAGCATATGCAGTGTACTCACCACAAAAGCTCCTGGCTTATGGTGTAGGTGTGACATTGACATATCATGGTGCCATAAAGCAACATGTCCACCCTTTGACTAATCACTGCTGGCAAACATGACAATCTGCTTGGCTTTGACTCTGTGCTAAGAAGCAGCGCAAGAAAGAAGTTCAGTGAACCTGTAAGTTCCGAATGTTGTTGCAATGCGCAAAATGTCAAGGTAAAAGTAAGGATGCTGTGAGCATCCAATTGGAAGCAGAATAATTGAGCAGTAAGAAAGATGTACCCTGCTCTGATGCATGAGATAGATGTCTATGACTGCACACAAAACAACCTGGCAGCAGTGTTACAATGCAATGTATCAATGTACTCTGAAATGTGGTTTAAAGTGGGTAACTGTATTGTCAATCTGTCAGAGTTGTGCAATGATGGTGTGGTGAGGCTGGTACATGTCCAATGCCAATCTCTGAGTATGGGGTATGTAGGCGGTTGCTGCCCATGGAGAATGCCCTGTGATGTTGGGGACACATGGTCAAGATTAAGCCCCAGAGGAGCAAGCAGTGAGCTGGAGCCACCAGCAGCTTGCTCTGATTCCCATGTGCTATCTAGTTTCTCCTTGCCATGTGGGAGAATAGCAAACTGCAAATAAATGAGATTAGGTCATATTGGGAAGTTATTGCATGCGCATAGGCCTCCTGCACTCACTAGTAAGATTCTCGTCTTGCTGTTCAAACCTTGGCTTCCAACTTGAACTTCGTTTTCCCAAAATTGAGAATCTCATTTTTTCAATCTCACTGTGTTGTCTCAGCTGAAGGTCAGGTTGAGGTCATGAACTCCATGCTTGTCGCTATGCAGTCTCGCACTGTTGCCATCATGTTTGCGGATCTCTGTGATCAAAGAGGTTTGCAGGCTGTCACAATGTTCTTCTCCAGAAATTACTGGGATTGTTGAGGTGGCACACCAGGGAAATGGCGTTAGCTCCTTGGTGCAAGAACTTGCTGTCTTCTGTCAGGAGGACAATAAAATTTCCTCTGGCACCATTCCAGTAGCATCCCTGCTTAAACCTGTCAGCTGGTATTTTACCAGAAACATACTAATCATGCAATGAAGATTTGTCTGTCGGTTAGGTGGATCCTTTTTTCTCATTCACAGGATGTGGGTGTTGCTCACTGGGCCAGCATTTATTGCCCATCCCTAATACCCCAGAGGGCAGTTAAGAGTCAACCACATTGCTGTGGGTCTGGAGTCACATGTAGGCGACACCCAGGTAGGTGTGGCAATTTCCTTCCCTGAAAGACATTAGTGAACCTCTTCCTCCTCTGACGATTGAAAATGGTTTTGTGGTCATTGTTAGCCTAATAGGTTTTTGTTGGATTCAAGTTCTATCAATTGATTTGAACTGAGATTGCCACAGCATTACCTGGGTCTCTAAGTTAATAGTTTAGAAACAATACCATTGGCGTCCCTTCTGTTTAAAGAGATGACAACACACAACAATATTTAACATGTTAACATATGAATTCTTTAGGACTACTCCTACTTAACGATTCCATGAGCACATGCATTGTGTCCAGAACGGTGATGCACAGCAATCTAAACTGCTGCCACACTTGCTGAAGTGTCACCAAAGTCCTTAAGGCCTAAAATTGCTCAAGGTTAGGTTATCCTCAATCTCCCTCACTGTACGTTATCAACCTTCCACCAGCTATATTGCAGCCAGTGTGGTAGCATAGTGAAGGAACACAAAGCCAGGCAAAGGCATTAAGGGAAAACACAAGAGTGAATATATCAATATTTTATGGATCGTTTGCAGTGCTTTTGCATAAAATTGTTCTGGAATTTTCTTGTTGTGACATGTTCTATGCAGGACTCTGGTCAATAAAATGCTGTGCTGTTTCCTAGCTAAACAATGGAAAGATGAAAAAACATGGAATAAACGTGGAAGCAGACAAGTTTTCATAGGAAACAGTGTCTTATTCAAAATACACCGATGAACTGTCTGGAATGATGGCTGCCCTGACACATTATTCCTTCATCTTCCTCTTCCCTCCTCTACTTCTCCTCCTCCAACCCCTCATCCTGAAGGGCTCATTGAAGGCCTGATGTGTTGGGCTGTGCCCTCATGAGTGCCAGGTTGTGTAGAACATAACAGACCTCCTCAAATTTAAAGACACCTCTTACAAGTCTCTTCTTATAGTTTCTTTGGAGCATCCATGCTGGGTAATGGTCTTTTCATTTGCTGTTGAAATGCACAATCCTGCAGCCATGTCGTAGAATAAAGAGTCATGCAGCGTGGAAACAGACACTTTGGTTCAACTCGACCATGCCAATCAAGCTTCCCAAACTCAACTTGTCCCATTTGACTGCGTTTTACCCAAATCCCTCTAAGAAATGAAAAAAAGGTAGTAGTGAGTGATAAAGTCTTTCTGCTGAAAGTAAATGGGTGTCTGTTTAGCCATCGGACCCTCCTCGTGCCTCATATGTATGTAAATACAATCTTTTATAAGTATGAAATGTCTTGGATTTGCTTGTTTTACATATGTAAAGACTGTGTACAGAATCAAACTCTTCTAGTGACTATGTATGTGTGTAAAGATTTTTTTATGAATAAAGTATATTTCTGAAATTAAGAAAAGGTAGTCACGGATGACTCATTGGTTTGAAAGATAGACATCCTGCTTTGCAGCAGAGATCCTGTATGAGTGCGACATAACGTAACAGCAAGATAAACTTCTGAAAAGGGGCAGTGAGCAACCAATGATTGTTTCCTGTTGTTTCCTATTCATGTACCTGTCCAAATGTCTTTTAACTGTAGTAACTGTGCCTGCATCTACCACCTCTTCTGGCAGTTCATTCCACATACAAACCACCCTCTGTGAGAAAATATTGCTTTACGTTTCCCTTTTAAATCTTTCTCCTCCCACCTTAAAAATATGTGCATTAGTTTTGAACTCCCCAACCTTAGGGAAAATACCTTTGCTATTCACCTTATCCAAGCCCCCTATGATTTTATAAACCTCTATAAGGTCACCCCTTGACCTCCCACACTCCTGTAAAAGAAGTCCCAGCCTATCCAGCCTCTCCTTATAAATCCAACACTCTGTTCCTGGCAACATGCTGATAACTCTTTTCTGAATCTACTCCAATTTAATAATATCCTTCCTATAACAGGGCAACCAGAACCGTACACAGTACTCCAAAAGTGGCCTCATCAATGTCCTGCAAACTTCAACATGACGTTCCAACTCCTATTCTCAATGGCCTGAGCAATGAAGGCAAACTTGCTAAACACCTTCTAAACCACTCTGTCTACCTGTGATGCAACTTTCAAAGAACTTTGTACCTGAACCCCTGTGCATGCAGTGATGGGTTTGCTCCACTCAAAGGGGGATACTGTGAAGTTACTTTTCCTTGACCTCACCAATGCAGCAACACATGGAGAACTACAAGTTGTTGACAATATTGCCAGCTGAAATTTCCATGGTAATATTCACAGCCGTTGTCAGCAGTGTTGTGTGGCTCCAGCTCTGGTTGGTGGAGGTGGCACAATTTGGTGAGCAGCTAATTGGTGAATTGGAGATTCCTCAGACACTACTGTTAGCAAAGGTGAAGGCAGGAACAATGTTTTGCAAATACAGGAGCTGGCTATAGATTCTACTGAGAATTCACCCCTTCCTCTTTCTGTAGATAGCCTTCTCACTCTGTTGCCAATGTTGCATGTCTCTCATGCTGCAGCCGAAAGTGACTGCCACCATAGTTTCTATTAGTGAGAGCATGTTTTCTAATGGCTTGTCACTGAACTATTTGAAGAAGTTGGAAACTATTTAGATTTACACTGGACTATTTGAAAGAGTTCAACACCACTTCTTTAAAGAACACCTCTGACAATAGTGAAAACAATACTTCCACTCAGTCTAAAGCAGCATAAGAAGATTAACAGCATCTCACTAAACAGTCCCATGCTGAAGCCTTGAAATAGCATAGTATTGGGGTTTTCCTCACATGTGTTCCACTGTGAGTGTTTAGGACAGGCTGTTAACAGGACATAGGTTAAAAATTGCAGACCAGACACCAAAACAGTGTTTGATGCTGATTGAGATTGCAATCTTGCCATTCTGCAAAATTCTGGTGCACATACAACATGCCAGCCTATCCAAGTAGGATGATCCATATGGGCATAGAGGAATCGCCAGAACTGGATTGGTCACCATTTTCAACAGCATAATGGCTCTATGGTCATCAGTTTTATGTTTCAAATTTCATCCAATCCCTGTGAGCATGATCCTCGCTGTTTCCAGTTGTAAATCTGTACTTGGCACATTACCACTACACTATCCATTGTAATGCATGCAAACCTATGGACGTCCCCGAACAATCTTGAAACTTATATGAAGACAGAATTTCTGCACGATTCCCTTACATCTGTGTTATACCTCCTAGTGCTACAGCTCAAGGAACTATTTGTTACCTAACAATTTAACAAGGGGAGGCAATGACCCAATGGTATTACCACTAAGCTATTAATCCAGTGATCCAGGTAATGTCCTGGGGCCCCGGGTTGAATCCTGCCACAGCAGAAGGTGGAATTTGAATTCAATAAAACATTGGAATTAACAGTCCAATAATGACCATTGTCACCTGTCAGGAAAAAAAAAACCCATTTTGTTCACTAATGTGCTTTAGAGAAGGTAATTCTGTCCTTAACTAGTCTGGCCTACATGTGACTCCAGGCCCACAGCAATGTGGTTGACTCTTAACTGTCGTCTGAACAATTAGGGTTGGGTAATAAATGCTGGCCCAGCCTAAATCCTGTGAATGAATGAAAAAATTGTGCTCATACATTTGTCCTCAGGCTTTCTGATTTTCACAAAGCTTTGGCCACAATCTTCTGTGGTGCTAAATTATCTAATAATTCTACCCATCCATAAGTCAGCTTTCTCTGTTAACAAATGGCACATTGGGTTCTGACCTTGGTAACGTGTTGGGTTTATAACGGGAATTTGAACTTGAAATGGAGTATTGGTTTAGTTGCACGTACAGTATTTAAGTCGCCAAGAAACACATTCACGTCCAGAAGCCTGTTCCATAGCACTGAGTTTCGGCTTTAACCTGGGTGCATTTGCTTCATTGTGAATTAACAACCTACTTGAGAGCTGGGTTACCAAACTAAATATGCAAATTACTCCTTTGCAGTGATATTTCTAACAAAGTCCACCTGAAAACAAGGTGAGAGCACAATGGCAATTCACATGGCTCATAAAACAGGTAGACAATTACTCCAATAAACACCCAGTTCCCTCAACTTTTTTCTTCTCTATCACTAGGAAACAGTTTGTTTAGAGTACTTTGTTTAGAGGTTAGTTTCTACAATTTGGAGGTTTTCCCACCTGCATTCCAATGATCAAGAGGAGAAGCAAAAGACTTCAGAATGGTGCAGCTCACAGGAGTATTACCTGCAGAACAGCGGGAAAGGCAAAGGTTCAGCTTCCCTGACCTGTTATATTAGTAGCGCTTTCACAGGCTGAAAAGTTCTGTGTTAAATAGCAATAGATACTCGTGGCATCCTGGAATAATACCTTCTCTCTGCTGGATATAGTGGCCATGCATTATCAATGGCTTTGAAAGTCCATTGTGGATCCTTCCATGGTACTACCAGAGACACATCTGGATGTCCCAGGAAGAGAAAAGGAAGAGAAGGAGCAAGTAAAGTAGGAACAATGGAAACCCTAATCCACAAGAGTTGCTGACTTTGTTTGCAGGATGCCAGGGATTCCATTGTAGCTGTAATGTTTATTTAGTTACCACCACCAGACCCTTGTCAGAATCAGATCCAGTAGTCACTATTTTTCACTACCTTTCTCTCCAGCCAATCTGTCTGATACAAACAGGTTCTGCAACTATCCATTGCCGACTCCTCTATTTGGCCATGTCAATGAATGCCTTCTCATTACTGAAAAGGCAGGTTGCCCTCCAGAAATCAACAATGAGCTACGAAGTAAAGGAGATTCATTCTAATGGAATTTAGGTGATTCTACAAAAAACAAGACACTCAACAACATATTATTTAATCAGCAATCAAAACCTTGTTGAACTATAAAGCTTTCCTCTTTCTTTCCTTCATCTCCTAAAGATTTCAAGGGGAGAAGGATTTCATTGATCATCTTTGGATGAAGAGAACACTGTGGAAGCAGAGGAGGAAGATGAAGATGGATGAAGAAGAATGATGCCTATGGAACTCTCTGCCACAGAAAGGCAGTGAGACCAAACCATTGAATGTTTGCAAGAAGGAGTTAGATATCATGTTTAGGGCAAAATGGATCAAAGGGCATGGGGCAAAAGTGGGAATAGAGTACTAAGTTAAATGATCATTTTGAACGGCAGAGCAGCTTTGAAGGGCTGAATGGATACGCATGCTGCTATTTTCTATGTACGATGGGGCCCTCATCTCATATCACATGTTTACATTTCCATTTGCGATGCTGCCACAACTACCAGAGGCACTGAACCCAACTAGTTACTACCCCATCAGTTCACAATCCATCATTAGTAAAGTGATGGAAGCAGTGGTATCAAACAAATTATTTAAAAATAACCTGATCACCAAAGTCCACTTTGGGTACTGCCAGGGCCCTCAGCTCCTGACCTCATTAGATCCTTGGCTCAAACATGGACAAAAGAGCTGAATTCCAGAGGTAAGATGAGAATGCCCTTGACATCAAGACCAGATTTAACCGAGTGTGGCATCAAGAAGTCCTAGCAAAATTGGAATCATTGAGAATCGGGGGAAAACTCTCCGCTGGTTGGGAGTTATGTCTGGCATACTGGAAGATGGTTGTAGTTGTTGAAGGTCAGTCATCTCAGCTCCAGACATCTCTGCAGGAGTTCCACAGGGTAGTGTCCTAGGCCCTAACATCTTCAGCTGCTTCATCAATGACCTTCCCTCTATCTTCAAGTTAGAAATGCAGATGTGTGCCAATAATTGCACAATCTTCAAAACCCTTTTGTGACTCAGTAGATACTGAAGCAGTCCAAATGCAGCAAGCACTGGACAATATTCAGGCTTGGACTGACAAGTGGTAAGTAAACGTTGTGCCACACAAATGCCATGCAATAACCATCTCTAACAATCTAAACACTTCTCCTTGACATTCAATGACATTACCCTCGCTGAATCCCCCACTATCAACAACCTGGTAGGTACAACTGATCAGAAATTGAATTGGACTGGCCATATGACTACCATTGTTACAAAGCAGGTGAGAGGTTAGGGATTCTGAGTGAATAATATAGAACCATAGAACATGGGAGCAGGAGTACGTAATTCGGTCTTTACAGCCTGTTCTGCCTTTCATTATGACCATGGCTGATCATCGCACTCTAATCCCATCCTAATCCCATCCAGCCCCCATATCCTTTGATCCCTTCAGCCACCTTCTTTGTTAACCACCTCCTTCTTTACCTCCTTCTTGAAAACACTAAAGTTTTGGCCTGAACCATTTTTTGCGGTCATGACTTCCATGGGCTCACCACTCTCTGGGTGGAGAAATATCTCCTCATCACAGCCCTAAAAGTTTTATCCCCTTATCCTTAAACTATGACTTCTGGTTCTGGACTTTGCCACCATCAGGAACGTCTTTCTGCATCTAACCTTTTCTTTCCCATGGGAATTTTGTAGGTTTCTCTGACAACCCTTCTCATTCTTGTCAACTCCAGTGAATACAATCCGAACTGACTCAATGTCTCCTTATGCATCAGTCCTGCCATCTCAGGAATCAACTTGCTAAACTTACACTGCACTCCCTCTATAGCAAGAACATTCTTTCTCAGATAAGGAGACAAAAACTACACACAATAGTCACCTTCTGACTCTCCAAAACCAGACCACTATCTATAACATATAGTCAGGAGTGTGATAAAACACTCCCCACATGTCTTGATGAGTGCAGCTCCAACGAAATCCAAGAAATTCGACCCAATTAAAGATATAGCAGCTGCAAATATTCACTCCCTCCATCACTGATGCTCAGTAGAAGCAATGTGTATAATCTACAACATGCATTGTAGAAATTCTCCAAGGCTCCTTAGGCACCACCTTCTAAACCAATGACTATTTCCATTAAGAAAGATAAAGGCAGCAAATACATGGGGGCACCACGATATGCAAGTTCTCCACCAATCTGCTCACTATTTCACTGTTCTTTTAGTGTTGCTGCATCAAAATCCTGGAACTATCTTCCTCACAGACTTGTGGTAGTACCTACACCAAATATCTACACTAAATGACTGAAGAATTTCAAGAAGGAACCTTCTCATGAGCACCTAGTAACCGGGGGGTACATGCTGGGCCAACCAGTGACACCCAGATCCCATGAATTAATAAGGCATGGTTTCTTCTGAAAATAGTCATATTTCAGCTGTATAATAGCTGTAAAATTTGTGTAAACTACCTCTGGTTTCCTTCCTCTCCTTGGCATTCTATGCTCTGTTAGCTTGCAAGGACAGAATAAACCACCCTGACAATGACTGTAATGTCACGCGTTCATCTTTGGGCTTGATGAGGGTGAGTGTCAAAGAGATGCATCAAGTTGGAAACGGATCAATGAGAGTGACAGGGATAGTTGATGGGTGAGGAAGAATTGCATAGAAATGGCTGAGCTCATATTTTATGTGCTTGTGAGGAGTGGCATTGTAGAGTAGGCTTGACAAGGCCAGGTGAAGGTGTGAAGTGTAATGATCACAACAGCCAAATATTGCCTCCACATTCACTGATCCGGCTAAGTCATTAAAGCACTTAAATAAAACAAAAAAACTGGGGACTCTGGAACTCTGAAACATAAACAGAAACAGCTGGAGAAACTTAGCAGATCTGGCAGCATATGTGGAGAGAAAGCAGAGTTAACTTTTTGAGTCCAATGATCCTTCTTCAGTAACTGTTTATAGCCCTTCTGAAGACAAGCCATGATCTTATTGAATGACAGAACAGGCTTGATGGGCTGAATGATCTACCTCTGCTCCTAATTTCTAAGTAATTCCTATATTCATGTCATTAGTGTGTGGAGTCTGCATTCATTTTTGCTGGTGTTGAAAGTTAGACTGTTTCAACCAGGTCACCTACCACCAGAACTCATGCTTGCTTTCATGTGTACGTGCTGACTCAAATGTGTTTAATAGCATGAAGAAGCTCAAACACAATTTACCAGTATTACCCTTCATTTTCACTTCCACATTCAATCACTGTTGGGAAACAGGCAAAGTTTAAACTTAAGGCCAAAATTGATACCTGAAAGAAAACGAAAACTTTGTGCTGCAATGGGCTAATACCTCGTCACTCTACAGGAGGGAGAGGTGCTCCTTGGAATGATAGGTTTTGTCCATGGTGTGATTTGAATCTTATTTGGAATCATTCGGGAGATACTGGCATTCTTTACATGAACCATTCACTTGGTAGTTTGATAGGATCAGGGACTGAACCTCTGCTGACCAGAAATAGACTTAGATAATCGAATAATAGTGCAGAAAATAAAATCAAAAACTGGTAAAAATGGTGAGGAAACAATATCCATGTATTATTGCTAAGATAACGCCCAATAAAATCTAATACTGTAACATATGTTTCCTGAAATTGCAAATTTTAACAACGTGTTGGTGTGAAGCTTTACAATTTCACGTTAAGATTCCTATACAGTATCCAATGGATAACTTCATTGTAAGTCTGTAACATGTGAAAGCCTCTGGATGCTCTGAGCTGTGAGTATTCTCTTGGAGTCCTGTCCAAGAATAATCTGGTGAAAATGTGGACAGAGAACTGCAGACCTCTGCTTTCCCTGAACATATGCGGCTCTGATCAGTCTGGTATTTCAAGAAAACAAGGTCCTGAACCCTAATCCTCAGACACATAACAAAGCACACTTCACAGCTGTGATGCACAGCAACTATCAGCTACGAGACCTGAGTGTGTCCCGCGACAATGCCTCCTTTATCACCCTGAGGACAAATAACTAGACAGCAATATTTTCTGCTTGAATGCACCAAGCTTCTCTCACAACTCATGACTGAAAGAAAAACTGGACTGAGAGAGAATGTTTGTTAAGTGATTATTCTAATTTACTAGCTGATGTAAATTTAAATGAACTGACGCCAATGCAGATATGAATAGAGCCACCATCAGAGGAAAGCAGAAAGCTAACCAATATTGTCTCAGCAGCCACTTGGAGAGCACGAGTAATGTCAAGGGGGCCATATGCACAAAGCATCACCAGTGTGACAAATGCTTCCAATGAGTAAATATTTTGTTATATTCTCAGAACTAAAATCCGTCTCGCTCATGCATTCAAAATGTACAATTTTACTGTGCAGTAAAAATAGAAACATCAAAGCTTATACATGACAATATATCGATTTCACATATTCCGTTGTCTTTATACATTTAAATCTCTTAACTGGGAAGCTTGTTGGTTTTAAGTTTTAAAGATTTTTAATTAACCTTTGTTCACCACAAATAGGCCACAATTTTCTACTTCCTTCCAAATCAGGGAGGTGTCCGCTATGCCCGTCTGATGACACAGTCACAAGGCACGAACCATTATTGAGTTCATGCCTCATTACAGTATTCATGGCGAGCTGCCAGCTCTACAGCACTTATTATTAGCAGCAAACCCTTGGGGGAGGGTGAGAAATTGAATGGGGCCTCCACATTTTAAAGGCAACCTGTACCTCTTAAAGGGGAGGTACACTATTCCAATACTATCCCTTGCAAAGAACACAGTTGACAATGCATTTGACCAGCCCTCTTAGAAGCTCCTTATTTGGGTCAATCTAGATTTCTGTCTGGTTGCACTTTTGTGAAGTGCCTACGGGCATTTTTAAATGCTAGTGTGTCTCAACAAAGAGGCCTAAAGCCATCCTATAATTGGACATCTAGGCATCAATATATTTTGTACTTGAATGGAGGGTAGGTCAGTAAAGGACCAGTAATACTTGGAACTGAATGAACTTTAGCTCCACATGCAAAATGAATGCACTGCCTGCAAGTGTGGTGGAGGCAGGTTCAATTGAGACATTCAAAGGGGTGTTGGATGGTTATTTGGATAAAGCTAATTTGCAAGGGTATGGAGAAAAAAGCAGGTAATGATTCTCATTTAGTGAGCCTGTGCAGGCATGATGCTCTGTAGCACTTCTGTGACTCTAATTCTGACATTGTGTCATTTGCAAGTTTTTCCTTGTGACAGCACCTCTTGTACTTCCACAGGGAAATTGGTCATTTGAGAAGCATAATTATCAAACTGGTTGCCTTTCTATCAGCAGTTTGATGGTGTAGGTGGTGGGTGGGTTGGAGGAGGACAGAAGAGAATGTTTGGGCTGTACAGGCCTAATGCTTACTCCTCTCACTGTTGCTTAACTTTAGTAAACATCTTAAGATAAGCACCAGCCCCCTCATTTAAATTTTTTAAAATTCATTTGTGCAATGTGAGCGTCACTGGCTGGCCAGCAGTTATTGCCTGTCCCTAGTTGCCCTTGAGAAGATGATGGTGAGCTGCCTTCTTGAACTGCAGCAGTCCACTTGCTGTGGGTTGACCCATAATGTCCTTAGGGAGTGTATTCCAGGATTTTGACCCAGCGACAGTGAAGGAACGGCAATATATTTCCAAGTCAGGATGGTGAGTGGCTTGGAGAAGAAATTAGAGGTGGTGGTGTTCCCATATCTGCTGCCCTTATCCTTCTAGATGGAAGTAGTTATGGGTTTGGAAGGTGTTGTCTGAGGATCTTTGGTGAAGTTCTGCTGTGCATCTTGTAGATAGTGCACACTGCTGCTACTGAGCGTTGGTGGTGGAGGGAGTAGATGCCTGTTGATGTAGTGCCAATCAAGCAGGCTGCTTTGAATGGTGTCAAGCTTCTTGAGTGTTGTTGGGCTACACTCATCCAGACAAGTGGGGAGTATTCTATCACACTCCTGACTTGTGCCTTGTAGATGGTGGACAGGCTTTGAGGAGTCAGAAGGTAAGTTACTTACCGCAGTATTCCTAGCTTCTGACCTGGTCTTGTAGCCACCGTGTTAATGTGGTGAGTTCAGTTGAGTTTCTGGTCAACGATACCCCCCAGGATGTCAGTGGCGGATTCAGTGATGGTAACACCATTGAATGCCAGGGGGCAGTGGTTAGATTGTCTCTTATTTGTGATGGTCATAGCCTGGCATTTTTGTGGCGCAAATGTCTCTTGCCACTTGTCAGCCCAAGCCTGGATATTGTCCAGGTCTTGTTGCATTTGAACATGGACTGTTTCAGTACTCGAGGAGTCAAGAATATTGTTCAATCATTGGCGAACATCCCACTTCTAACCTTGTGATGGAGGGAAGGTCATTGATGAAGCAGCCAAAGATGGTTGGGCCAAGGACCCTGAGAAATTCCTGTAGAGATGTCCTGGAGCTGAGATGATTGACCTCTAACAACCATGACCATCTTCCTATGTGTCAAGTATGACTCCAACCACCAGAGAGTTTGCCCCCTGATACATTGATTCCATTTTGCTGGGGCTCCTTGATGCCATACATGGTCGAAAGCAGCCTTGATGTCAAGGGCTGCCACTCTCACCTCACCTCTGGAATTCAGCTCTTTTGTCCATGTTTGAACCAAGGCTGTAATAAGATCAGGAGCTGAGTGGCCCTGGTGGAACCCAAACTGGGTGTTACTGAGCAGGTTATTTCTGAGCAGGTGCTGCTTGATAGCACTGCTGATGACATCTTCCATCACTTTACTGATGATTGAGGGTAGGCTGATGGGGTGGTAGTTGGCCAGGTTGGATTTATCCTGCTTTTTAACTACAGGACATAATTGGGCACTTTTCCACATTGTTGGGTAGATACCAGGGTTGTAACTGCAATGGAATAGCTAGGCTAGGGGAGTGGCAAGCTGGAATGTTATCAGGGCTCATAGACTTTGCAGTATCCATTGTCTCCAATTGTTTCTTGATATCACTTGGAACGAATCAAATTGGCTGAAGACTATAATGTTAGGGATCCACTGGAGGAGGCCAAGATGGATCATCCACCCAGCAATTCTGACTGAAGATTGCTGCGAATACGTCAGCCTTACGTTTTGCACTGATGTGCTAGGCTCTTCCATCATTGGGGATGGGGATATTTGTGGAGCCTCCTCCTCCAGTGAGTTATTTAATTGTCCGCCAACATTCACTACTGGATGTGGCAGGACTGCAGAGCTTAGATCTGATCCATTGGTTGTAGGATCACTTAGCTCCGTCTGTCACTTGTTGCATATGCTGTTTGGCATGCAATTAGCCCTGTTTGGTGGCTTCACCGGATTGACATCTCATCTCAGGTATGTCTGGTGCTGCTCCTGGCATAACCCTCCTGCAGTCCCTAATAAACCCAGGTTGATCCCCTGACTTGTTGGTAATAGTTGAGTGGGGTATATGTTGGGCCATGAGGTTACAGGGCCATGAAGTTACAGGTTTCTCTGCTGTTGATGGTCCACAGCACCTCATGGATACCCAGTCCTGAGTTGCTAAATCTGTGCAAAGTCTGTCCCATTTAGTATGGTAATAGTGCCACACAACATGATGGAGCTGATTCTTAATGTGAAAGTGGGACTTTGTCTCCACAAGGACTGCGTGATAGTCAGTCTTACCGACACTGTCGAGCAACAGCAGCTGGCAGATTAGTAAGGATGAGGTCAGGTATGTTTTTTCCCTCTTGTTGGTTCCCTCACAACCTGCTGCAGATCCAGTCGAGAAATTATGTCCTTTTGGACCCGACCAGCTCAATTAGCAGTACTGCTGCTGAGCCACTCTTGGTGGTGGACATTGAAATTCCCCACCCAGAGTACATTTTGTGCCCTTACCTTCCTCAGGGCTTATTACAAGTGTTGTTCAACATGGAGGAGTACTAATTCATCAGCTGAGGGAGAATGGTATGTAATCAGCGGGAAATCTCCTTGACCATGTTTATCCTGAAGCCATGAGGCTTCATGTGGTCAATGTTAAGGACTCCTAGAGCAGCTCACTCCCGACTGTATACCACTGTGCTGCCCCCACTGCTGGGTCTGTCCTGTCAGTGGGACAGGAAATATCCAGGGATAATGATGGTGGTGTCTGGGATATTGTCTGTAACGTATGATTCCATGAGTATGACTATGTCAGGCTGTTGCTTAACTAGTCTGTGAGACAGCTCTCCCAATTTTGGCATTAACCCCCAGATGTTAGTGAGGAGGGCTTCGCAGGATCGACAGGGCTGTTTCTGCCATTGTCTTTTCTGGTGCCTAGTGCAATGCCAGGTGATCAATCCGGTTTCATTTCTTTGAGACTTTGTAATAATTGGTACATCTGAGTGGCTTGCTAGGCTATTTCAGAGGGCAAATGAAAGTCAACAACATTGCTGTGGGTCTGGAGTCACATGTAGGCCAGACCAGGTGAGGACGGCAGTTTCCTTCCCTGAAGGACATTAGTGAACCATATGGGTTTTTCAGACAATTGGCAATGATTTCATGGTGATCAGTAGATTCTTAATTTCAGATTTTTAAAAGTTTAATTCAAACTCTACCATCTGCCGTGGCAGGATTTGAACCCAGATCCTCAGAACATTAGCTGAGTTCATGCCTCTAGGCCATTGCCAACCCAACATAAACTGTAAGGGGCCAACACTTACTTAGGGAAAATAAATACAAAATGAATGCAAAATGCTATGGATGCTGGAGATCTCAAAATTAATCAAGTTCTGAAGAATAGTCATATTGGATTCAAAATGTTAACTCTGTTTCTCTCTCCACAGATGCTGTCACACTGTTTCTCCAGCATTTTCTGCGCTTATTTTAGGTTGCTGACTTGGATGCCTACAAAGTGCCTTTCATGGGTCAAGACTTTTTAAAAACACCCCAAAGGTGTAAGTTGTTAGTCCCCGATTTGTTTCTTGATATAGCCAATTTATCACATCGATTCCTCCCCCATTGCCCCATCACTTCCCCCAATCTCCAAGATCCAATCCCTACCTTAATGTTTCAATGGAAAGTGACAGTTTGGTTCTGAAGCAGATACAAGACCTGATTTAGCATATGTTAAAGTGCTCGCTAGTTTCGGAAGGGCATGTTGGGTGCCTAAAATAAGGCCTACTTTAAAATGCTGCCAGGCGGTCTATAAGCACAAAGTGAGGAAGCAAATTTGGCATTCACTTTTCTATTCATCCCAAATTATAGCAATTACACGATAGTTCGTAATTGACATCACCCCTAACATACCTACAGCACAGTGAATGATAACACATTGCATCAAAATACAACCAGGGCAAAAACCCCTGTGGTCAGTACACAGTGGTGTCATAAAATGGGGCATAGATTTGGATTCTGATTTCTCATGCAGTTCATAGTCGCTTACAACTACAGCAGTGCAGGGAACATTCTTTCTACAGGACTGCCCTTTTGACAAAACTGGCCAAACCTCCTGTTGTACACACCATGGCAGGAGCCAACAGACAGGGAAAATGTAGGGATGGGGAGGGAGTGCTCTTCGGAGGGTCGGTGTGGACTCGATGGGTTGAACGGCCTGCTTCCACACTGGAGGGGTTCTCTGAGACCATTATTTTCTCTATGAGGTCCATGTGTAGAGAAGGAAGATCTGAGAAAAAGGGTAGAAAATGTTAGAAAGCTTTCTACTTTAAAAAGAGAATTAAACATATAAAAGAGATTTTAATTTTTAAAAATGCATTATCTCCTTATGTTTTGTGCACAAATGAAACACAAGTGGAGGATTGGTGCTTAGAAGGCGTCCTAGTCTGCCTATTACTGACAGTATAAAGTATATAATTTGTAAAACTATATTAAATGCTAATTTTTCTCTGCTCATATGTGTCAGAAGCTATGAGCTATTCTTGAGTTGTGACTGATGAATTTGGACACTGCTGATATCAAACTCATTACCACATTAATGTCAGCATGGATTTTCTTCATTCACCCTCTGACCTGAATAAGTTGGGCACTTACACCAATATCAAAAAACACTAATGTTCCAAATTGTTACCTACATAGCCATTACAATAATCAATTCACAAATCACTGATGCCCACCTGGTTTTCCTCCATTCTATGCCATACTATTTTTCTTTCTCACGTCTTACATTAATTGGCCCCCACAGTTACTCTTACTTTCAATCCCATTCCACAATCTGCAATGTTCTCCCTCCTGAATGTAGACACTAGAAAAGATTGTAATTTGTAAAATCAATTGTTCTTGAAATGTATTGCAAGTTTTAAAAGCATTCACCATAGCCACACATTAGTTCTACACTGAATCCAAATTCTTTGGTTATCCTGCCCATTTTATAACATGGCTCTGTAGGGTTGAGTATTTTCCAGATTATGAATAAAAACAGTCCAATCTGGCTCACCCATTGCCAAGTTTTACTTTCTTCCTTTGGGAGCCTCCTTTACTGTATTTAACACTTGCTGCAAGGCACTGCTTGAGGTCGTAATTTAACTAAAATATGTCTTCAGCACTATAGTGCATTATAATGCCTTCTGCTATTAAATAATTATTAAATATACAGTTTAATTTCATTAAATACAAAGCAGTATAAATATGGAAATAAATTTTCTTTGCAGAAACAGATGATGAGATAGGAACAGCACAAATGATTGAGACTTTGATTCCTCGTGTTATCTGGTTCCTCCTTAAACAAGTTGCAGACAAATCCGACCAGATTGTTAAGAATGAATTTGCCCAGGTGTCCCACAATACCAAAGCCGTCAAATCAATATAAACACAAGCTGGTACCAAAGCAAAACATTCCCACCTTATTAGAAACAAAATTACAGCAATTTTTAATACTAATACTAATACTAAAACTAGTGTTTTAATACTATCCCTAATCCTATTTGACCGCTTACGGTTACTATACTTCCTGAGTCTCTTGTAAATTTACAGTTGTTCTCTCTGTGACTCTGTCTCTGGGTCTGCAAAGCTCCCCCTCGTCCTCACATACCACCCCACCAACCTCCGGATCC
>JAHRHZ010000018.1:51250053-51275129 GCA_024137785.1 Ginglymostoma cirratum | reverse complement strand
TCTTGCCATGCTGGTCTCCTCAGAAGGCCTCAGATGATTCCAAGAGCAGTTCCAACTGAACTGTCTGCAGGTGAACTCTGTTTTTATACCTTTTAGATGGTTTTATGGAACTTTCTGCAGTTCTGACCAATCAGGGAGATACACTAAATAGTTTGAAAAAGTGTCAATCATTTGGATGGCTTGCTACTGTCAAGTTTCTTTGTGTAGCAGGTCCCAGTGCCTTTCTGTCTGGGCTGCCCTTTGTTTCATGGATAAATTGTTGGGGGCATCTGTCCAGAATAACTGTTGCCTTTTACATTATGGTAATGTCATTAGCACCTGGCTGCTGTGTTTGCACTGTGTCTGATGTGTGGGTTTTGTGATTTCAGAGTTTCACTTGGCCAATGTACCCAGCATCCCTAGTTATTCGGTCAAGTTGACAATCTGTGTTTTAGCAGCCAGGAAGCTGCTACACTTGGCATGCTTTTACCACTTTTTTGGAGGACCTGCTGCTGGGCCTGAGACTGGGCAACAACACACACTCCGGTGGGCAGCTGGAGATGGGGCCATATATTGCCCGCAGTGACCAACTAAATGCTCTCCTCCTGAGCAGCAGCTGTCCAACTAAGGAGGGTGGCCTGCCCCCAGATGCTGTTGGCCCTACCAGTGGTCTGACAACTCAATAGCACCACTGGCCATGGTGGTCATGACTGAAGCTGCAGCTACTGTGACAGGACATGACAAGGTGCCTTTAAAGAGAGCTCTGGTAGATTGCGGGAAACCAAGTCCTGTCAGTCACACCCTAGCCATTGGAGTGAGGAATTTTGTGAAACACCAGCAATGGGGTTGTTATAAGTGACCCCCTGCTGCGTGCAAAATGCCCATATTCAAAAATCAGTAATTGACTGCTTTGTGTGTCAATTACTGTTGTTTGCCAACCTTCCAGGTTTCCCTTCCCTGGCACTGCATGGCATGGAAAGCAGTTGAGCTGCTTTCATGACATCTTTGCTCACCATTTTGCATGACCTCCTGCCTCCTGTTTTGACATAACCAGGAAGACAGTGTTGATAATCATTGTCTCCTGATCCATATTCGAAAATGTATATAAGAGATTATTAAGGTGACCAGTTTGCCTGGCGGACTGGTAGTCAGGACAAAAGTAATTCACACCAGGTCTCGACATCAACCAGAAGAATTCTATTTCTTGTAACACGCTTAATTTTAACAAAGGTAGAGAAAATAAAGGATTTCTTATCTACCACAATGCAACTTAAACTGCATCTCTTCAAAACCCCTAAATATACAAATGCTCAATCATGATTAAGACAAGCAAAAGACAAATGATTTAACACAATAACGATAGGTGGAAATGAGTAAAAGTACAAGATAAACAAAACTCCAAAGGCCAAGGGTCCAGATTTGAAGGTTGCGTTGTCTCACACAGTGATTTTTGATTTTTAGCTTTGATTTTAATTTGTTGGACTTTCTTCACTTTAAAACTTGATGAGGTGAATCTAACTATTTTCTTGTTACAGTTCTTTCTGTTAAGCTTTCTTAGTTTTCTGTCTTATTCCCACATGGAGAGTGAAAGGTGGGAGGGAATGATGGATTCTTTCAATTTGCATGTTCTGAATGCTTCCCCTTTCTGGTCGTCTGATACTTACAGCTTTTTAGAACTGTGCAGTTCAACCTTTCAAAGGGCTGTCATTAGGCAGAATTTCCTTGTCTCAAAAGGCTGTCATTGCCACTCAATCTCACTTACTGCTTCAATAGGCAACATTGTCTGCCATAGCCAATAGGTAGCATTTGAATTTAAAGTTGCAAGCATCTCCTTGTATTTCAGTCCAACATCCAAGTTTGAGTCACATATAGGCAGGATGGTTAAAAAAGCATTTAGCCTGCTTGCCCTCATTGTTTAGCCCTTTGAGTATAGGAAGTCATGTTGAAGTTGTGCGGGACATTGGTGAGACCTGTATCTGAACTCTACTTCTTTACCTGAAGTAATGTATCCTATTCCGGTCACCCTGTTATAGGAAGGATATTATTAAGATGGAGAGGGTTCAGAAGAGATTTACCAGGACGTTGCAGGGTTTTGAAATTTTGAATTATCAAGAAAGGCTGGATAGGCTGGGACTTTTTACACTGGAGCATCAGAGGTTGAGAGGTGAACTTATGGAGGTTTATAAAATCATGAGGGGTGTAGATACGATTAATGGTAGGATAGGCGACTTCAAGAATAGGGGACATATTTTTAAGGTGAGAGGAGAGAGATATAAAAAAAGACATGAGGGCAATTTATTTTACACAGAATGTAAAGTTTTGAGGAATGAACTTCCTGAGGAAGTGGAGGATGCGGGCATAGTTACGTATTTAAAAGACACTGAGACAAGTACATAAAAAGGAAAGATTTGGAAGGATAAGGGCCAAGATCAGGCAAGTGGGACTAGTTTAGTTTGAGGTTATGCTTGGCATGGACTGGTTGGGCCAAAAGGTCTGTTTCTGCGCTGTATGACTCTAAAAAAGAAAAATATGTGGTCTCTTACATTTCCATCCTTTCACCAATGGGCTGGGAAAACTCAGTTCCTAGAAAATTGAACAGTTGCCTGTCACTCAAACTAATTAGCCTCACTTTGAAAAAAGATACTATCTCTTTGGGAGTTACAGATACCTTATGAAACATACAGGGATCATTTATTTTAACTGAAGAATTGAATCTTTCAGTGGGAACAAGGCTAGACTGAAATGTAGGCAGAACAGCATTCTGGAGGCCTGAATCCTTTGACACCAGTGAGCTAAGCAGGTTTGCATTTCTTACATATTAAACAATGAATGACATTGATCTTAAAACACAGCAAAGTCTACGTTGGTTCTTTTATTGATGGATCAGTGATTAACATTGAGAATGATTACATTTCTGTCAGGCATATCATCCTCCTGTATACTTGCTGATCAGTAAGCAACAGGTAACATCTATTGGCTTTCCTGTAAGTAGCACAAATTGAAGAAAAAATATGCCTTAAAACCACAGAGATTCTTTGGAAAGTTGGCTTTGGAGGCTTGAAAAAAAGCTGAGTCAGTAACAAGGAGTGAGGTGCAACAAAGAGAAGACATTACATTTGGAGTAGTTTTAAAATTACTTTCGGAAAACTTAATTTTAAGTTTGTCGATTGTACTAACTGTTACTTGCCCAACTACAAAAATGAACTAATTCTACTTCAGAATATAAATTTCTTGCTAACACTCAGAAGTGCATCTAAGTATTTTGAATCATCCTGTTTGTCATCATTGTAAGATGTTTCCAGCACATTTGGGACCTGATCTTGAGTCTTCTGGCCCAGCAGTAGGGATACTACCGCTGTGAAACAAGAACCACAGAAGGGCTTCTATTAACTATGGGCATAGCCACGTTGGGGTAGTTAAGGCTTTTGTTGCGAATTTATCAATTTTAATACCCACACCTGTATCCAACACAACATTGCGTGGGGGATAAAATAGCCTCTTTCCTTTTCCTCAGCTTTTCATTTGTTTCAGTCAACTGTTCACAGCTTCTCCAGTCATTAAGGAAAATCATATATCTCAGCCTAGAACACTAAAAAAAACTGAACAGTTGCTTGATAAAAGTTGCCATAGATCAAAACCTGTCTGCTCAAGAATTGCCTTGATAGACAAAGTCAAACAATTGCACAGACATTTCACCTTCAGCAGTGCATGTGTACAATGTTCCTTCAACTGCGTTAAAAGAATCAAATCTAAAAGCATGAAAGGCTGAAGAGGAAATCCTTAAGTTAAAGACACAATATTGCTGATGCAATTGTAAGAAGAGATCTATAGACTCGATCCAACATACCACCCGAAATTACTAATTTAGATTAAAGATGACATGTTCTGGTTAATTCCAAGCACATTATTCTTCACAAAAATTTAGAAAAGAAAATAAAGTGGCATTGGAGTTCTCAACAGAAGAATCAAAACTTATGCAAAAGCATTTTATTGCACTGACTACCTGGCATTGCCCACGTTCAGCACCAACAGTGCAGCAAGGGTGTAGTGACTCCAGTATTTAAAGAGTCAATCCAAAGACAGAATTTAACAGAGCTGGAAGCAGAAGAACAGAGCTGGAAGGAGAAAACGACAAGGTGTGACAATGGATTCAGGATGCTCCGAGTCTATACCCAGCTTCAATAAAGCCTTCTTCTTTGTACTGCTGGAGGCTGTGAGGAGTTGGAGAGAGATAATGTTAACCAGCAATGGAAGGAGGAAACTGTGCTGTGGCCAGAGGCGGCCCAGGAGCTTAACAGGAAGGCATTTTGCCATGCTTCTGAATTCAGTGCAGGAAATGCTTTAATGGCCTAATCAGTCCATGATAAGTGAGTGTAGCTGCACATTCACCTACATCCTGTTCTCAACATCACAGAGCCCCTGACTCTGCTTTCTCATGACTATTCCACCACATCATTTACAGCCTGTTATCTTACAAATGCATCCACCCTTTTGCTTCGATACTCTTCTTCCCAGCCACATCTATCCACCATCATTGACACGCATCTGTATATTGATGTAATTTGATATCTCTCCCACATTGTCACCATTAGCAAAAGCAATGGGTGAACACTTTCCATTATAATCATTCATAGGCCAGCTCTTTTCCCTTTTGCAGGAGAGCACACAACATTAAGATGGAGACAATTAAACATGGTCCTACACAGATCACATAGCTAACAACTGCCGTGTAGGAAGTTCTGAAGGCCAGTTAGGTCAGACATCCCTGGCTATCAAAGGTAGTGAGAAAGAGAACATATAAGAGGATGTGTTTCACTTTGTATTAGTTTCATAATCTAGAAATATTTATTCATAGTTCTTTCTAATCAACCAAAAGCTGTTCTGAGTTTATTTCTGCTCTGTTTTCTGGACAGCACTGCATTGTATTGGGTTATGGTGCCACTGCTACTAGCAGTGTCCTTGTACCTACCAAAGTGACCATTCTTCCTCCATATGCCCAGTGACTGGGTCCTCATGCACTATTCAAGCAAGTACAAACCAGCACTTTCCAACAACTGTCGCTGGACAGTGATCAATCTCAGGAACTCTGGTTACATTTTGTCAGGGACACAGAGGTGAATTGTCATACCCTCTGTTCTGCCTTCTATAATATAAGCAACTCAGTACAGGGTCACAGATAAAACCTGGACTTTACAGCTCTGCATGGCTCAGTAATACGAGCAAACAGTTACTGACATCAGCTGAAATTGTCATGAATATAGTTAACTTTTTGTAGCAGTTGCCAACACATAAACTACTTGCCTGGCTGGTATTTGGCTTGTTAAAATGCACCATAGATAACGTACCCATTGAATTCTTGCTTCCTCGTGGTAATCCTGATTCTAGCTGTTATTTTGAGCAAATCTTAATGATCTACACTCTCTCTGTAACTACACAAATTGTGAACGAATTGCATCTTTGAATCCCGATTACAATTTTTTTACCTGTGTCTAAGTGGAGAACCGTTATGGCTTTCCCCCTAAGGCTGAAACTGGTCAGAAGAGGATCAGGATGTGAAGATTCCCTAAAACATTCTTTTTGCTACCCTTTGTAGAGTAAGCATAAGCAGAACAGTCCTCCAGGCCTACCATGTATAATATAGGCCTTCGCCAGCAGTTGGGCAGGGAATAAATCTGACAGAAAACTCCTGAGACTTAAAATCCGCCCCTTGTTTTCGGTGCAACAATGGTGGAAACCATGCATTTTTTTTCTTTTCGTTATCATCTCTTCTATCAGACCTGGTCCATGAGATGAAGGGAGCTGAAATAAACACTGACAGTTTATCACAAGGAAAGTTCAAACCACGAAAACCACTTTAAGAAATGACTTTTGACTGATTCTTTAGAGTAGAAATAACTGTTTTGCAATAAATTTTGCTGCGTAGTTCGAGTAGACTTGAACACTTTCAAAACATCACAGTTAATACAAATTAATACCACATGAAAAAAAATTGGAATATTATTCCTGTATGCCATACCTTGCTTTCTTGTGGCAAAAATGCAGACTGTGACCATGTAACATACATTTCATAAAGGTTTCATTTGAGCTTTCAATTTTCCTTGAATTATTTTATCAGCAGGGTATAATTCAAAAGATAATGTATGGCTCAGTGGTTAGAATTAATGCCTCACAGTACCAGGGATCTGGGTTCAATCCCATCTTTGGGCAACTGTGTGGAGTTTGCACACTGTCCCTTTGTTTGTGTGGGTTTCCTTGGGTTTTGTCCCATTTTCCCAAGATGTGCAGGTTAGATGGATTGACCATGCTAAATTGCCCATGGTGTCCAGGGATGTGTGGGTTAGACATGGGAAAATGCACCATTACAAGGATAGGATAGGGGGTTGAACCTAGGTAGGATGTTCTTCAGAAGGCTGGTGTGGACTCAATGGTCCAAATGGTCCGCTTCCACATCATAGGGATTCTAGAATCAACCTAAATTGTCAAATCAAATGAGGAGAGGAGTTTAATAACATCCTTTCATTTCTAATTTGAATGATTGTAACTTTAAACTTTAAGTTGAACCTTTAATTCACATCTGTACCTTTACAAAGTATAAACTGATTAACTACAGAAAATTCCAGGCACTGGAATGCAAAGAATTCTTTACTATAAGATCCTTGCAAACGTACAAAACTGGATTAATTTTAAGCAGCTGTTCATGTCCCAACAAAAATAAAGTATGCCTTGTCTTAAATGTTGTGTCTCGCTGTGGTAATTTTATGTTTGTCTGCCATATTACACGCATGTATATGCACCTCAAAACTGACTGGGCTATTATTGGTGCTGTAGAGACCTTTGGAGCAGAGTAGTCTAAGTACAACATAATTAACTTAAATGTGAATCGGAATTTCACACAGCTTGTTTAGAAACCACTGCTCATATACTATCATATTGTCTATGATGAAACTTCTGCCCTCGTGTTGGTGTCATATTTGTTGTAGAGCGAGCTTTCGTAACATATTTTCCGATTAACAATCTAGGCTTTATATCACTTTCATATTAATATTGACCTTGTAGACGCTTATTTTGCAAATAAATTTTACATCCTGGAATTGACCCTGATCCTAATCTCTCTGCACCAGACACAACTGTCCATGGTAGCAAGAATGACAATGGCACAGTCCTCGTGGGCACAAAATTTGAGGATTCCCTCTGTCCTGTTGTGCGGTACTACCACCATGCTAAACTGGATGAATTTCCATTAGATCTGCCTATTCAAATCTGGGCATGCATGAGGCACTGTGGGCCACCAACAGCAGTAGAACTGTATTCAACCACTGACTGAAACTACATGGCTTGGCATATTCTCCACTTTATCATTACTATCAAGCCAGAGGATCAACCCTGGTTCAGTGAAGAGTGCAGGAGGGCATGCCAGGGGCAGCATCTGGCAAACCTAAAAGTGACATGTCAACATGGAGAGGCTACAATGCAGGACATATCAGACATTGCATATCAGACAGTTGAAGTAGCGTGCAATACACAGTGCTAAGCAATTCCACAACGTTGGGATCAGATCTAAGCTCTGCACTCTGGCAAATGTAGTTGTGAATGGTAGTCAACAATTAAACAATTCACTGGAGGTAATGTCTTCACAAACTTCCCTGTCACCAGTGATGGGGGGCCCAGCACATTGTACAAAAGGTAAAGCTGAAATACTCGCAAGTAATTTCAGGCAAAAGTATCAAATCGCTGATCCATTTCAGCCTTTTCTTGAGCTGCCCAGTAACGTAGATGGCCTTCAGCCAATTCCATTCACTCCCTTGGGACCCAAGGCACTGGATACTGCAAAGACTATGGGCTCTGACAACAGTACAACAATAGTACAGGCGATTTGTGCTCCAAACCTAACCATGCCCTTAGCTAAGCTAATCGAGTACAATACAGCACAAACATCTACCTGACAACATGTAAAATTCCTCAGGTATGTTCTGTTCAGATAAAATCCGGCTGATGCAATTAGTTATCATCAGCCTACTCTCAATCAGCATCAAAGTGATGGAAGATGTTGTCAACAGTGCTATCGAGTGGCAATTTTGTAATCAATACCCTGCTCACTGAGCCCCTGACCCCATTTTATAGTCTTGGTCCAAATATGGCCCAAAGAGTTGAACTGAAGAGGGCAAGAAAGAGTTATTGTCCTTGACATCAAGGCAGTGTTTCACCAAATCCGAGATCAAAGAGTCTGAGCAAAACTGGAATCGATGGGAATTGGGGGTGAATTTTCTGATGGCTGAAGTCATAGCTAACACAAAGGAAGGTGGTTGTGATTTTGGAGGTCAATCCTTACAGCTCCAAGACATCTCTGCAGGGGCTCCAAAAATTCTTAAGAAGCTTGGCACCATCCAAGACAAAGCAGTCAGCTTGATTGGCACCCTATTTGATACCCTCAACATTCACTCACTCTGTAACTGATGCACAGTAGCAGAAGTTTGTACCATCTGTAAGATACAGTACAATAATTCACCAAGGCTCCTTTGACGGTAACTTCCAAACCCTCAACTTATATCCCCTAGAAGGACAATGGCAATGGATGCATAGGAAACACCACCCCTGCAAATTTGTCTCTATGTCACACAATTCTTACTTGAAAGAATATCACCATTCCTTCATTGTCTGTCAATCAAAATCCTATAACTCTTTCCTGAATATTTTGGGTCTACCTACACCAAATGGACTGCAGTGGTTCAAGAAAGCAAATTTCCAGAACCTTCCCTAAGGCAATTAAGAATGGGCAATGCATTTTGGCTGAGGCAGCGATGCCCACATCCTGTGAATGATTAATAGAAAATATACAAAAAGCATTTAATATTTTCTTTTGTAATTAAGTATAACTTAAAGATTAATAAATATTACAGAGGTGATTTCCTAATCACACTCCATCTAAACTCAATGCATTGGACTTAAACCTGCCAACCAGCCCTGACCCAAGTTTTCCAGGAGTATTTAAGATTCTTCATGATAGGCTGCTGGCAAGATACATAGCAGCAAGCAACAAACAGCCAATGGTCTCAGCTAAATCAAAGCACTGCCGCAGTGGGATTTCTACTATATGGCCTGAAGAGTCGGCAGGCAGTATTAGATGTTTTTCATGGCTCAGTGGTAGTGCTCTCACCTACAGATGAAAAGGTTACGTGTTCGGGTCCCACACAAAACATTTAGAGTGCAAAATCCCAACTGACATTTCAGTACAATATGGAGTGCATGTTGCAATGTCAGAGGCACTGCCTTTCTGATGTGATACTTAGACCACACACTTCTGGGGTTGCGCAGTGGCTAGCACTGCTGACCCACAGTGCCAGGGACCAGGGTTCGACTGCAGCCTTGGCTGACTGCCTGTATGGAGTTTGCACGTTCTCAATGCGTCTGTATAGGTTTCCTCCCATAGTTTAAAGATGAGCAGGTTAGGTGGATTGGCCATATTAAGTTGCCTGTAGTGTACAGGCATGTGTAGGCTAGTGGGTTAACCATGGGAAAAGGGAAGGTTACAGGGATAGGATGGGGATTGCTGGGTCTGGGTGGGAAGCTCTTCCTGCACTTCAGGGCTTCTATGACTCGGTGCTCTCTACGTATGAAGAAAGTTGTCAGCTCTCCTTGGAACTGGCCAACATTTATCTTTCAACTAACATCACTGAAACATTGTCTTGCCATTAAAGTATTAACAGTATTTCAAAAGTATATAATTGGCTTTTAAACAGTTTGAGATATCCTATGGGTACATGATCCTAAAGACGGGACTAGAACTTAGGTTATCAACTGGAGAGAAAGAAAGAGTCTACTGAGGTCTCTTTATCACACATGGGATCATTGCTACCATTATCTTGCCCCTACCAGTAAGGCCAAGGAAAAGAATTTCTGTTCTGAACAGTCAACCAGTTGCATCTTCACATTTCGATTTTCTGGTCAGAGGTGGGTTTCCACAACCTCTCCAATGAGCAAATCAATGTTGAAAGCTTCCAGTACATTGAGTCTAGACACTGAAGTCAGAATCACCAGGAGCAATTGAATAAGACACTAGATGTAGAAGACTGAAATGTTCAACTGAGAGAATTGCAATGCTGGAATTGTTTACAGAGCTGACGATAGATGAGGCATTGGAGGAGAATGAGCACGAGAAGTCAAAATTTGAGAGTTGACAACGTGTTTAAGCCACTGAGAAAGTAGCTGAACAAGATTTAATGTGCAAATAAATGTAACTTTCAGGCGAAAGTGATAGACCGTTGAGGATGGGAGACCAAACAGGGGGGCAATGGAAAGGTCATGGTGTCAAAGGCATAGATAAGGGCTTCAGCAGCAGGCAAGAGGACATAGAGCTATAGATAAGCAATTTGACGGAGAAAATGGTAAGGAATCTTTAATGACACAGCACAGCTAAGGCTGGATAGAACACTGAGCTATCAAATAATTTTCATGACACAGGAAGTGGCCAGGGAGGGGAATGGTGCCCACAGCAGAGAACATAAAGAATTAACTGATGGTTATGCTCAGTCCCTTTTCTCTGTGCTGTTTCAGGCATTGTCTTATTAATGGCAGATTACAATCATAGTATCCTTACAATATGGAAGCACTCACCCCATCAAGTGTGTATTGACCCTCCAAAGAACATCTGACCCAGATCCACTCCCCCTGTAACCCCGTAACCTTGCATTTCCCATGGCTAACCCACCTAGCCTGTACATCCCTGGACTCTATGGGGGTAATTTTGCATGGCCAATTCACCTAATCTGCACATCTTTCGACTGTGGGAAGAAACCAGAGCACCCAGAGGAAACCAACACAGACGCAGGGAGAATGTGCAAACTTGATACACACAGTCGCCTGAGGCTGGAATAGAACCTCGGTCCATGGCACTATGAGGCAGCAGTGCTAACCACTGAGACATCATGTGGCTCCTCACTGGAGGTATGCTCACTGGATTGCTATGGTCTCTTGATGTGCAGATCCCTTTGTTCCCTGGCAGCTTCTGTAGCCTTCTCCTCAAAGTAGATGAAAATCCTGAAACTGGGGGCACCACCTCTTGTAACATTGTGCTCCTGGTGATTATGAGCATTCTTCACTTGCAAGCAGACAGTGTGATTGAGTGACATCCCACTGGGTGCATCCTGGATAAGTATAAATGCTTATGACAGCCCCTGAGCCGCCTCCAGTAAGTGCATGTCACCTACACTATTCTGTAATTAGTACACTAAAGACAGCATGAAGTGGCTACACACATTCAGTCTACAAGTTTGATCTGTTGCTGAGGCCAGACATTCCCCTATACTTGCACATTTGTCTGTCACCACTTAAATCCCAATCATGGATTGTCAGGGATCAACAATCTTTAAAGAGGAAAAAACACTGGTAACTCACTTCAACTCCAGCAAATATAGTGTTTTGCTTGCTGCCCACCACTTATACACAAGTTGTGAATCCAAACGCACATATTTCTCACTCACGGAGAATTTAATTTGACAGCTGAACTTAATTCGATGGACATTTTCTTCTCATGAGTAGGTATTACATGCAAACGTCATGCTGATATTTGCCAATGTCAAACTTCCCAAAACGTCACACCATAATTTCAATCCGTTATCAGGAATTTGATTTTTGGTCTCTTTCCCAATTCCTTTCTCCCATTTTGTTTAAGAAAGGAAATTGGACAGTCAGCAGTACACTGCAAACTGGCTTAACAGAATAGCA
Organism: Ginglymostoma cirratum; assembly: GCA_024137785.1. Taxonomy (NCBI): domain Eukaryota; kingdom Metazoa; phylum Chordata; class Chondrichthyes; order Orectolobiformes; family Ginglymostomatidae; genus Ginglymostoma; species Ginglymostoma cirratum. Next base: position 51,263,429 of record JAHRHZ010000018.1, on the reverse strand, counting down.
AATGGATCTCTTGGATAACATGAACTTGGAGTAGGTATTGAAAAGGGAAAATTTGGAGAAGTCTTTTGGGCTAGGCTCAAACAGGGAGGAGTGCTTTGGTGTTCAAGAGAAGGAACAGCACCAGATGCTCAGTCTTAGCAACAGGAAGCTCTCAAGACTCTTCAATTGGTTGTTGGAGGTGAGAGAAAGTGGAGTAAGGAGAAAGGTTTACAGAGACAGGCAGTAATGTGGTGGAACTGTGGGTTGCCTATGTTTTCATTGCTGTGAGTGTGGGATGTGTCGAAGAAAGGGTTTACTCCTGAATATGTACACAGGAAGCTATATCATTGATTATTTCCTGATTATACAGAATCACATGCTAACAGGCACCATGATGAGAAGACTCCAGTGAAGTAGCACTATCCTAGACTTGTAGTTTGCATGGAGTTATAAAAAATTTTTTTAAAAGATCCAACAATCTAGCAATATTCCTACCTTAAAGTACAGTCTTACAGACATTACCTGGAACTTAATATTAGAGGCATAAACTCTCAGAAGAGGAGAGTGAGACCCAATAGACTTTGGTGTGGCTAGTCATTTCTGCAGATAGATGTCTAAGCCATTTGTCTGGCAGATAGATTTTAAAAAGTGGATCATATTTCAAGGACAAATGCGAGTCCTATTTGAGAAACAATTGTGATAGCTTTTCCAGAGAAATGGATATGAAAAATAGAGTTAAGAGCGTGGTTTCACCAATTAACAATTATGAAGCATAGTGATGAGTGGAGTGCCAAAGACTAGGCAGTCAGGAGCTTAAAGTCTAGCACGACATGACTTGGGGCAGGATCTTCTTTCCAGGAATGGACACAGAGTGGGTTTGAAAGGGTTGGGAGATTTGACAGATGAAATGGTTAAGGACAGTTTGTCTGTGATTGAGTCTAGGGATGTACTGTAAAGTTGATGGTTGCTGTGAAAATAGTGATAAAGTTTGTCTGGAGAGAGATGTTTAATTTAGGCGAGGAATCGGTGAATTCAGTGCAGAGAATGCAAAATAACAGAGATGGAGTTTGAAATCTTCGAGAATAAAGAGCCATTGCAGAGGCTGAGTGAGACCAAATGTTCCATAAGGTGTTCGATAAAGTACTTCACAAAAAATTCAGTCATAAGAGCCCACAGTGTCGAAGATAGAGAAATGGCATATGGGCAGGAAACAGCGAGTGGGGATAAGGGCTTCTTTTTCAGGTTGGCAACCTATGACCAGCAATGTTCCATGGGGATCAATACTGGCACTGCAACTGTTTACAATACATATTAATGACTTGGAGGTTGGAAGCGAACACACTGGAGCTAAATTTGCAGACAACACAAAAATGGCTGGAAAGTCAGTTTGGGAGAGGGATGCAGACAGTTTACAGAGAAATATAGAAAATTAAGTAAATGGGCAAAACAGTTGGCAAATGGAGTGTAATGTGGGAAAATGTGAAGTTGTTCATTTGGGAAAGGCAAAAAAAAAGCAGAGTATTATTTAATTGGGGGGAGAGCTGCTGAAAATTGCAACACAAAGGTACTTGAGGTAGAATTGTGCACAAAACATGGAAAGCCGACAGGTGCAGCAGGTAATCAGGAAAGCCAATGGAATGTGGGCCCTTAATTCAAGAGGTTTAGAGTATAAGAGCTGGGAAATCTTACTGTAACCTTACAAGATGCTGGTGACCACATCTGGAGTAGAGTAAGCAGTTTGCATTCCCTTTTGAAAAAATACATATCATTTCATTGAAGGCAATTCTGAAAAGGTTTACTAGGATGATCTCTGGTATGGAAGGATTGTCTTATGAGCAAAGGCTAAACAGGTTGAGATTCAAGTCCAGAAGAATGAGAAGTGATCATACTGAAACATAAAGGATTCTTAAGGGACTTGAGTAAATACTGAGAGGATGTTACTCCTCATGGGAGAGTCTAGGACTAGAGGGTGTAAGTCTCAGCGTAAAAGGTGCCATTTTAAGACTGGGATGAGAAATATTTTCTCCTCTCAGAGACTTGAAACACTTGGAACTCCTTTCCAAAGAGAAGTGTGAGGCAAAATCTTTGTGTATATTTAAGGCTGAGATAGATAGATTCTTGATCAGTAGGGGAGTAAGGGTTATGGGGAAAGAGCAGGAAAGTGGATGAGAGGAATGTCAGCTCAGCCATGATCCTTTCAAATGGAGAAGCAGGTTCAAGGAGCTGGACAGCCTACTCCTGTTTCGATTTCTTACGCTCTTATTGCCTTGTGGCTGGATATCTTAGTGAGAGTGACTCAGGGTGGATCTTCAGGAAGCAGTAAATAATTGTAAGTTTGAAAGGACAGGCAAGAGGGATATGTATGACTGGTTGAGTGAAGGAGGATAAGATGTCAGGCAAGAAGAGAAACACATAAATGTGCCTTGATGACAAAGACCACAATGCAGATCTTTGAATGGGGCATCTGGTGAATAGTATCATTAAATAGGGAAGCTTTGCTTAGGGAGAAGGTAGCATCTCTTAGTGGAAGAACATTAATCAAATCATTTGCAGTAAAGTTGTGAATGGTAAGTAACAGGTATACTGTAGGTGATGTCACTAAACTCGGTATGTTAATAATAATTTATTGATATGATGGTGTATCAGATATGGTGCAGCACTTAAAATAAAAGGAAAAGCTGTAATCATTAGAAACCAGAAATAAATGCTGACAATCTTGAATATATTCAGTATGCGTAATGCAAAGGGATGGGTTTTCATGTTTCAGGTTTGCATCAAAGGAAATGCATGACCTGTTTTTACCCCAATCAACAGTTATTGAGAAACCTACTATGCATTTTGAAAATTTTCTATTTTAATTTCATGTTCTTAACCCACGTCTCAGACAATATGGTATCATTTGACTTTGTTCAATAGTGTAAAATGGATGGTAATGAATTGCTATCAAGTTTTAGACCTCTCCAAAGTTTATTTCCATTGACTTGAGGAGAGATGTGAAGCAATCTGATGATTTTCTATTACGCATTTTACAAGATTACACAAAGTCAAAATTGCACACAATTAATCCATGAGATGTGAATTAGCTTGTATTAAGCATCCTCCATCATTTAAACTTGATCCACAATAATGATATTCTGATTCCAGTACAAAGCATTGATAGTCCAATTACAAGAAGGCTACTGTCAGTGGTACCAAAATGTATTTGTTAACCCCTGAGGTTTGTTTTACTTTCATTACCACAGCTGCTCTATCTAGCTGCTCAGGCAGCATGAAGTAAATTTCAGTGTCCCAGCAGCCTTGATTTACTAGTGTTATGAATGAAAATTTTGTGTTTCATTCTGGCTTTTAGCCACACTACAGGGAAGAAAATGTTTAGTTAAATCTTTGTTTATGTGTAATTTTATCTTCAGGCACCTGGCCTGTTATGAACACGCAGAAGAACAGAGGCAGCTCTGCACTCTGTAACTACAGGACCTGGCATGAGTTCAGGTCTCTAATGTAGACAGGTCTAATGGTGCATACTCTGTTGAACTTACCTGCTCACATTTATCTAGCCATTACTTTTCTATAAAATCCTGTCACTACACCCTCTGATTGCCCATTTGGATCTCTGTGGATTGCTTCTTCCTCACTTCTGCCACCTATAGCAATGGAATACTTGAAATTTGTATTAAATCTGATTCTTCCTCCAGGAGTAGTTCTCTCAATTAAATGCAGTGTTCTAAATCTGATATCATTTGAGCCATTAGCTTAGCTACTTAGACTGCAAAATTAGCTGTGGATTGAAGTTCCAAGCTAGCCTCCTAAATTAATGGCAGCTACATATGGTCAATAGTTCGATTGCTGGAAGAAAGAAATGAGGAGTACCATGCAATTTCTGTTAGCTTGTCACTGGTGCATATGTGCAACAGCACCTTTAAACTAGAAAGCACCTTCTGTTGCAGAAATTGCATAATATGTTGCATGTATTTGGCACCAGACAGTTGAGATGTATTATCTGAGTAAGATAAAGCTTACTCAACATTTCTAAACACACCTCAAGTCTCAGCTCACTTGGTTGCATTTATCAACATATCAAAAACTCATTCTTCCTATTAACAGAGACTTCTCTAACACCACCTTTGTTATTATTCCTTCATGGGGTGTGTGTCATAGGCTGAGCCAACATTTATTGCCCATCTCTAGTTGTACTTAAGAAGGTGGTGGTGAGTTGCCTTCTTGAGTGACAGAAGTCCATTTGCTGTAGGAAGACCCACATTGCCACTGGGAAGAGGGGTTCCAGAATTTTAACAGTGACAGGGGAGTAAATGTGATATATTTCCAAGTCAGGGTGGTGAGTGGTTTAGAGGGAAACTTGTGAATGGTGATAATCCAATTAATTTAGGAGGCTAGCTTGGAAATTCAATCCCTAGTGAATTTTGCAGTCCCACTTAACAGCTACCCTTGTCTTTCCAGATAAAAGTGGCTCTGGGTTTCTAAGGTGCTGTCTAAGAAGTCTTGATGATTTTCTGCAGTGCATCTTGTAGATAGTACACACGGTGGCTACTGAGTGTTGGTGGTGGACAGAGTGAATATTTGTGGGTGCAGTGCCAATCAAGCAGGCCGCTTTATCCTGGATGATGTCAAGCGATCCCAATTTTCTGTTTCCCTGCTTCTCCGTTGTGGGAATGTTTAGTACTTGATTTTTCTGCTACCCGAAGTGCTGTGAATGGTTGAAGATAATAATTCTTTTCAGAGCCTTCACTCTCCTAAATGCATTCAGAAGGTGAAAGGATGGCAATTATCTTTCCATCTGGCTTTTACATGTTCTGAATTACTGTCGATGAAAAAGGAGGAAGACAAGCAAAAGCAGGGAGCACCATAACTGGGGATTGCATCAAACCTCTCAACACATCTCCCTCAGAGAGTCTATGCTAAAGTAACCCCATTACTACAGCTGACAGAGGATCTGTGTATGTTATGGCTTGTACAAGGATTGTGTTTTACCAGGAGCAATTAGTCATCTGTATGAAATGCTGCAAGAAAATCTCAAGCTACTCATTGCAGGACTGAAATAGTCAAAATAAAGCTGAATAAAATAAAGCCCTCAATTTCTATGGCTGTGTTTCTTTGCACTCATCTAATGGAGATCACTGCAATATCGGCCAGAGAACTACTAGAATTGAAATTACAATGTGTAAAATGATGGCTAAGCAGTTAACATAGGAAGTAGCGTGTGAGTGCTGAAAGGTCACTTGGTAGCTGGCATTAGACTGGCAGCACTCAGGACATCCAAGCCTACTTATGGCTTAACTAGCTATCCTTTAAAGGCACCGCTGGAGATCTCTACCAGTAATGTGAGGCACCTGGCTGACATGTAGATATGCTGAGTATTATCCTGGGAGAAAGCCAATGTTGAAACTTTCAAAGTCAAGATAACTTTAACTGGAAGTGCTGCATAAGTGTTCAATTTTACTGGCAGGCATCCTATAGGAAGTTGCAAAAAGTTTTTTTTGCAAATCTCCATTGTCATTACCAGACTGCTGTGTGTTGAAAAAGTAGACCCACTTTGTGATGTAGCTGTGGGACCTGATGACATACCATGTTTGTCATTGATCAAGACAAAATGCCTTTCTCTGTCCTCCTCTGCTCATCATGTCAAAGGAAGTACTTAGCCTGCAACACTGGGCTCCTGAGTACTGTTGGAGTCAGTGGGATGGGAATGCAGAGGTGCTGAAAATGGTGGCTGACCCATTTCTGATGTACCTCGTGCAGTACACTATGTATGGAGCTGGTGCAGATGTGCCTGTGCTGTAGCATGGAGAGTCAGAAGCCCATGGCTTCAGCAAAGTCTAACACTGACTTCACGCTCAACCTATCATTTTCCCTGTTTTATATCAGAATGCACTCTGTCCATCCCACAGTATGTACTTTAAAGGAATCAGCATGGGACTTACAGATAAGGTGAAGTGATTTTGTTGCTGTACTGTTTGTGGAAGTACATAAGACCATAAGACATAGGAGTGGAAGTAAGGCCATTTGGCCCATCGAGTCCACTCTGCCATTTAATCATGGCTGATGGGCATTTCAACTCCACTTACCCGCACTCTCCCCGTGGCCCTTGATTCCTTGCGAGATCAAGAATTTATCAATCTCTGCCTTGAAGACATTTAACGTCCCGGCCTCCACTGCACTCCATGGCATTGAATTCCACAGGCCCACCACTCTCTGGCTGAAGAAATGTGTCCTCATTTCCGTTCTAAATTGACCCCCTCTAATTCTAAGGTTGTGCCCACGGGTCCTAGTCTCCCCACCTAACGGAAACAACTTCCCAGCGTCCACCCTTTCTAAGCCGTGCATTATCTTGTAAGTTTCTATTAGATCTCCCCTCAACCTTCTAAACTCTAATGAATACAATCCCAGGATCCTCAGCCGTTCATCATATGTTAGGCCTACCATTCCAGGGATCATCCGTGTGAATCTCCGCTGGACACGCTCCAGCGCCAGTATGTCCTTCCTGAGGTGTGGGGCCCAAAATTGGACACAGTATTCTAAATGGGGCCTAACTAGAGCTTTGTAAAGTCTCAGAAGCACGTGGCTGCTTTTATATTCCAACCCTCTTGAGATAAATGACAACATTCCATTCGCTTTCTTAATCACGGACTCAACCTGCAAGTTAACCTTTAGAGAATCCTGGACTAGCACTCCCAGATCCCTTTGTACTTCGGCTTTATGAATTTTCTCACCGTTCAGAAAATAGTCCATGCCTGTATTCTTTTTTCCAAGGTGCAAGACCTCGCATTTGCTCACGTTGAATTTCATCAGCCATTTCCTGGACCACTCTCCTAAACTGTATAAATCATTCTGCAGCCTCCCCACCTCCTCCGTACTACCTGCCTGTCCACCTAACTTCGTATCATCGGCAAACTTCGCCAGAATGCCCCCAGTCCCTTCATCCAGATCATTCATATATAAAGTGAACAGCTGCGGCCCCAACACTGAACCCTGCGGGACACCACTTGTCACCGGTTGCCATTCCAAAAAAGAGCCTTTTATCCCAACTCTCTGCCTTCTGTCAGACAGCCAATCCTCAATCCATGCCAGTAACTCACCTCGAACACCATGGGCCCTCACCTTACTCAGCAGCCTCCCGTGAGGCACCTTATCAAAGGCCTTTGGAAGTCTAGATAGATAACATCCACTGGGCTTCCCTGGTCTAACCTACTTGTTAGCTCTTCAAAGAATTCTAACAGGCTTGTCAGGCACGACCTCCCCTTACTAAATCCATGCTGACTTGTTCTAATCCGACCCTGCACTTCCAAGAATTTAGAAATCTCATCCTTAACGATAGATTCTAGAATTTTACCAACAACCGAGGTTAGGCTAATCGGCCTATAATTTTCCATCTTTTATCTTGATCCTTTCTTAAACAAGGGGGTTACAACAGCGATTTCCCAATCATCTGGGACTTCCCCTGACTCCAGTGACTTTTGAAACATCACAACCAATGCCTCTGCTATTTCCTCAGCCACCTCCCTCAGAACTCTAGGATGTAGCCCATCGGGGCCAGGGAGATTTATCAATTTTTAGAACTTTTAGCTTTTCTAGCACTTTCTCTTTTGTAATGCCTACCATACTCAACTCTGCCCCTTGACTCTCCTTAATTATTGAGATATTACTCATGTCTTCCACTGTGAAGATTGACGCAATATACTTATTAAGTTCTTCAGCTATTTCCTTATCTCCCCTCACTAGCCTTCCAGCATCAATTTGGAGCGGCCCAATGTCTACTATAAGTACAGTGGACCATATTGTTGAAAGTACCGTTTTGGAATCAAGCCTGCTATTTTGGACCTTCCAGGTCCTGTAAGAAACTTCTTTTAAACACTCACAGTAGGACACGCCCAAGAGATGCACCACTAGTGCGCTTTTTAAAGACATGTGATGATCCTCTGGAGTAATGCACTGAAAACTAAGCCCTAGTTTACTCACAGAAATCAAAAATGTGACAAGATTTAGTCAAGCTAAATTGACGCGGTGGCACAGTGGTTAGCACTATTGCCTCACAACACCAGGGACCAATTCCACCCTGGAGCGACTGCCTTTGTGGAGTTTGCACATCCTCCTTGTGTGTGCTTGGGTTTCCTCCAACAGTCCAAAGATGTGCAGGTTAGGTGGAGTGACCATACTAACAGTGTCCAAGTGAGGTGAGGTGGATTAGCCATGGGGAATGCAGGGTGATAGAGTAGAGTGGGACTGGATGGAATGCCCTTCAAAGGGTTGATATGGACTTGATGGGCTGAATGGCCTACTCCTGCACTGCAGGGGTTCTATGAAATATCCAAATTCCCCAATTTATCTGACTGACAATTTTGGGATAAAAGCAAACACCTTGTACTCAACAAGGAAATAACTGTTTATTGTGAATATGTTGACTTTGACCGAAGATGAAAAGAAAATATGAATTAGAATTAGGTTTATTGTCACATGTACTCACATGAGTACGGTGAAAAGTTTATAAGTCACCACTTATGGCAATATCTTAGGTATCAAGATACATAGGGTACAAGTTCTTAGGTACAAAATCTGAGGGAAAAGGTTAGAAAAATGAAGAAATTAAAAGGTCCAGCAATAAACTGAAAAATTTTTAAAAACTAGAAATCGAGTCCACGCTAAGGCTGGGAGTTCGAGTCCACACTGAGGCCAGGAGTTCGAGACCACACTGAGGCCAGGAGTTTGAGTCCACACTGAGGCTGGGACTTCAAGTCCACGGATTCAATTATTAATATGTAGCGATCATCTATTAATCATTTTCTAAATTAAACTCCACTCCTTCTGAAATTCCCCTCCTCCCATACAGACAGATGCACCAAGACAGAGATGTGGATTTTAGGGTGGAAAATGAAAACAAAATCAGAGAACACAGTTCATTAGCACTGATCTGTACCACAGGATTTGATGAGATTATTTCTTTCTCTTCCTTCTGATTCATCGATGTTGACTTAAAGTCATATGCGCACCAATGTTCAGTCCTTCATTCATTGGCTGATGTTTCTAAAGATGCTTCATTCCTCTGCCAACAGGGGTTTCCAGAGAAAGGTGAGTGGGAGACAGTTGGTAGTTACTGGAGTCTTTCTGGTATCTCCACATAGGAGAGAGAAACAGACAGAGGCAGATATTTCTAATTCTTTCTCTTTGCAGCTAGATATTTCTGGCCCCACGCTAGTTATGATCATCTGGTCATGAATCAAAGTATTTGTTGTTAAGCAATTGCTCCACAGTTTAGAACTCATCGACTTTGCTCGATCTGCTTCCACTCTCACTATTCCAGGAATGGGCAACATTGTATACAACTCACAATGTGTTCCAGTACACATGCTTCTTAAAACTGCAGTCTCCTTGGTTTGAGTACCTTCCTTTTTGAGTCCACTGTCCAAAATTAAAAATGCGGTGTTCACAGACATCACCATGGGGCTTTCTGGTGACATGCTTTTGATCTTATTTTGCCATTATTTTTACAGTCAGATGGGAGTGGAGTTGGACTTTTCCAAGTAGATCAGAGGAGTTTGAAGGCCTGTTAGGGAAAAGCCTGCAGTCACTTTTGGAAACTATTGTAGCAGTTCCTCTTGGGTTGCAGCCTGACTCTCTCTTGAACATGCAAAAATATTTGCTCACCCCAGTAGATGTTTAACCATCATGCCATACACTTTACTTGTCATAGATTCATGGAGTCATAGAAATGTACAGGACGGAAACCAACCCTTCGTCCAACTTGTCCATGCTGACCAGATATCCTAAATAAGTCTGGTCCGATTTGCCAGCTTTTGGCCCATATCACTCTAAACCCTTCCTATTCATATACCCATCCAGATGCCTTTTAAATGTTATAATTGTACCAGCGTTCACCACTTTTTCTGGCAGCTCAGTTCATTCACACACCACCCACCTCCTGCATGAAAAAGTTGCCTCGTAGGTCCCTTTTAAATCTTTCGTCTCTCACCTTAAAACTATGCCCTCTAGTTTTGGACTCCCCCACCCTGGGGAAAAGACATTGTCTATTTACCCTATCCATGCCTCTCATGACTTTATAAACCTCTATAAGGTCACCCCTCAGACTGCAATGCTCCAAACTACTCAGCCTCTCCCTATAGCACAAATCCTCCAACCATGGCAAAGTCCTTGTAAATCTTTTCTGAACCCTTTCAAGTTTCACCTTAGGTACATCCTCCCTGAAGGCCCTCTCTGAGTTCCCATGCCCTTTCCCCAGTGTCCACTGTAGACTTGCATTTGTTAGTGTCCAGTAAGGGAATATCACACACAGGCAAGCAATTGAACAATTCTAAATGTAGGCCTTTATTGGTAGCCAGCAAAAAGGAACACAAATTAAATGAATACAAGCTGCAGTTTGCCCCCATAATGTAATCCAAACATTGGCATCTTGACCTTGGTGATCAATGATGGCCTTCTGCATCCAGTTAGCATCTACTGGAGTAAAGGCAAAATACTGCAGATTCTGAAACAAACACAGCATGCTGGACAAACTCAGCAGGTCTGGAGAGAGAAAGAAAATTAAAATTTCGAGAATGAGATGACTCTTCTTCAGAACTCAGCCATTTAATGCTGGCTCAGAGCCAACATTTGATGCATCAGAAGTTATACTGCTGCGCTCAAACCCCCTTCCCATCACAGACTCATATCAAACATTCCACTTCCCTTTGCATTTGTCAGACTGCACCATCATACTTACATGACGTATGATGCAGCGATGTTCCCCTCATCCCACAACACCCTTGAAAAGTTCCACAAGTGATAAGCTTCTCCTTCCTAGCATTATCCTCCTTTTACGTTATTGCCACTAACTTCTGCATCACTGAGGTGACAATGAATGTTAGTTTAATCAGCATCAAAGGTGTGGTGCAATCTACCTTTAATCAAATTTGATGCATTAGCATATTCACTTTGCATTGTAAATATGTGAAGAAATGTTTATAAATGGAATGTTGTTGTGTTCATGCTTTTGCCACTTCACTGTCCTACGGTCCAGTGGAGATGGATCCTGCACTCTCACCCGTCAAATTGACACTGGCACTGCCCACCCTGGGCACAATCCTAGCTAGTGTTCAGCTGATTTGTGCAGTCAGAGAACAGCAAGTGATGGCAGGAAAGACACTTTGTGCTGGATACCATCAGCACTGAGCTCTGCCTCGTCACCAGGTACCTCCCCATAGTCTCCACGGCCCCTTTTACCTCGCACGTCCCCAACAGCCATGCCCTGATGTTGGGACCCATCAATTGAACTCTGCCTCCATCTTCCTCCTTGCCCCCTGAACCCCAGGTTCATTACACCTTAATGCTCCTCTATGCTGCCCCTGTGGAGGAAGCAGTGAGTGTCACTGTCAATAACCCCCCTCCTGTAGCCTGTCATGCCTACTGCTATCCTTCTACCCCCACACAACTTGAATCTTCCCTCAGCACCACCCTTCCCACCTCCACAAATGCCTCTGCTTTCCCCTCCAACAGTGTTAAGCCAGCCCCACCCTTTTTGGCCATGATCTCTCCTCAGCCCCTGCGTGCCTCCCTTCAACCTCCTTTAATGACTGAAAGAGAGAACACCAAGAGCTCAAATTGACTTGGATGACCAGCCCATAGAAAGGGCGGACCTGACCCCTGACCACAGACTTTGCAGCTCCCTGACTGATGAAATGTGATTCCCCTGACTGCCCCTAGCCCTGTTAGATTGACCGCTGCCCACTCCTCGGACTATGTGGGGACAGATCTCCTGATGATGATTGCCCCAAACTGATAAATGACTGTGGCCAAGCCCCTGGGCTGTGTGCAGACTGTGCCCATGACTGGTGGTACCAGGGCTGCCTGACCAACAGCACTCTCCCCCACACTGTGTCCAACATGGCCACTTGGTTGAAATCATGTACAGTAGGTTGGTTGTACAGACAGCTGGCGCATGATGTAGAGACAACACAGTGCGGAGCCGGAAGAAGACAGCAGGCCAGGCAGAGGAGCAGGAAAACTGACATTTCTGGTCAGGAAAGGTCTTGGGTCCCCACCCGAAACATTAACTTTCCTGTTCCTCTGTTGCTGCCTGGCCTGCTGTGTTCCTCCAGCTCTGTGCTGTCTCTGACTCCAAAATCTGTAGTTCTTACTATCTCTGAGCGGCACATGACGTAGATGTTAGATCAATGTGTCAGTGTGCCATGCAGCAAGCTGTTCCCCACCCTTTACCCAGATAGACTCCTACTGACAAGCTTGACAAGCAATTGGCTGTGGGTCTACACAAATGGGCGAATCAATAAGGCACTACTGGTAGTGTTAATTGGTGTGGCATGGGAGGCCGGATACGGCGTGGATACTGCAAACATGCAGGTCAGTGAGAGTTGAAATCATGAGTTACCTGCTCTGATATCCATGCTGAGAATTCCCAATGTCAGATTTGTTCAGCACATTTGGTAGATGGGAAACTGATTATTAATGAGGTGAGCTGAACCATTAAGAATGTGTTGAACAAAAAGAAATCCCCTTTATTTTCCACCCACTCATGCTTAGCTAGAAGCTCACTGCACTGCTTGGCAAAAGCATAAAGGACAGATCAAGATACTCCTGATCACCAGATCAGCTGGGGTGAACTTCTCTTCTAACTCTGCCACATATCTCATCATAGACCACTTTACCCAGACCCCTATAAGATTCCACACATAATCATACATACAGTCAGAAAGAAAATGCCTGTCCCATGGAAGTAAATCCACTTAAGTCATCACTAAGCTATGAGAGCAAACATGTATTCAAAACCACATCAAAGCGGATAAGCCCATTACAGCCTCTTAAAGTTGTCAAACAATCTATGTTTTCAGTCTCCTGAATAACTGCTTGAACAAACATTCTGCTGAATTGAGCACGCTTTAAGCTTTGAAGCTCAGCCAAGCATTCAAATTATGATCCATTGTCAAAACAAACTATTGTAGCTCCTTACAGTAGAAACTTCTGAAATTAAAAGACCAGGTAGCTTTCGATCCGTTTCAAAGCAATCAGTCAATGTAATGGGCCAGTTGGCTTTTCGCTTTGAAGATTTCAAATTGCTTTTAAGTAACAGTACTCTAGATACCGAAAATACTATTCAGACCATCATAGGAGAATTACTAAGCAGTGCTTTAATCTTTTTTGAATGCATATTAGTGCATTTTTCAATGGGAAAAATACTTTCATACGTCTGAATGCTTACACGATGTTAGTCAATGTAAACGTCAACATATCTCTGCATGACAGAGCCCTATGCTCAATCATTGTAGTAAAAATATATCTAACCTATAATAGATAACAAGGCGTAGAGCTGGATGAGCACAGCAGGCCAAGCAGCATCAGAGGAGCAGGAATGTTAACGTTTTGGGCCTAGACCCTTCTTC
>JAHRHZ010000018.1:51218664-51249653 GCA_024137785.1 Ginglymostoma cirratum | reverse complement strand
TATAATAAAGCCTTTAAGAATGATTTTTGAAGTTGTTAAAACATTGAACGTTATGTTCCCTGTTAAAATGTTGAGCAATGTTCTGAAACTCAATTTTCCAAAATTTCAAAGCGCACCTATCCTGAAGAAGATACTTTGGAACATGAAATACAAATTTCCTCCAGATCATTCAATGGCAACCATGACATCAGGCCAAATGCACAATATTGAAAACTAAACCAAACTTGAAACTCTTGACTATTTTGGATGGTCCTTTTTTTGAAGGAGAAAATGAAATTTATAGATCCCCAACCTCAATTTTGCCGACAGCCTCACTCATGCCTGACTTTTTTGGGGTACAGAAATATGGGGAAATGTGCACAAATAGTAAATAATAGTTCACTAACTTTGATATCTGAATTTTGAAAGCAAGTACTGGTCACCATTAGGATCTGAGCACTTACTGCATTTTTATGACAGTCCCTTGTCATTTTTTACTTAGAAATTGTCTCAGTTTAATAAACACAAACATGTGTTACACTTTCCCTTTTAACTCTTAATTTAAAATGTTATTTCTTTATTGTCAGTTCAATATTTTATTATTCAACTTCTATCACTGTTGCAAAGCTATAATTCTTTTCATTATCAAATGATCCGCTTTCTATAAATTTATAAACTTTGTCACAAGCAAAATAATGTTTAATACAAAATGGGTATATACTATATCACCTTCCATTTTGGGAGGGTTAAGGCACACAGTTGCTGTAACTCTGCAAATATTTACCATCCTGTCCCAGTTTGATTCTTACCTGTTTTTGCAGGTAGTGAATGCATCCTCTTGCGTGAAACAGAAGCCAATCTTAAACCTACAACTTAGGATTCACTATCCTGATGGCATTTCAATAGTATACTGATTGGTGTCCTGTCACAGCTGCTGAGTTTAGTAACATACATGGGAAAGCAGAGAACAGGAACTGTGAGAAAGAAGCTAGATCCGGCGGTTAAATTGCCCAAGACTCAAACTGATGGTGATGGCAGATTTGATGTTTGTCTTCTGCATACCACCCTCCGCACAATCCCTGCTCTTTGACTGTTCAAAGCCTGCTCCCAGTTAAAACCTTCCCTATTATACTTTCTCATGGTACACCTTCAATCCACTTTTAAATAACCACTCAATTCTGTTATCTACTGTTGTTGAGTGTGTACTGTGAACTGCTAAATAAGTGAACCAGTCTGATCAAACTGCAGGCTTCTGGCAGACAACAGCTTCTTCTTGCCTTAGAATGTTGCTGGCTTCAATCTACTGAGAATGCTCGGAGGCAAGAGCCTCTCAGTTCTGTTGGCATGATTCAGTGAAGTTTGAAATAAAAGTGAATTACAAATGTTAGACTATTTACTGCACAGGTTAACTTATGCTCCATTCACTTGCCATAAATTTGTAAGAAAAGCAAAATTGCCGGTCAGTTTAAATCCATATTTAGGGTGACATAAATTGCATAATATCAGGAATAAAAAAGTCTGACAGAATGGAGGCTATTTGTTTGGATGAAATAAGAATTAATGAACAATTTAAACAAAACCATTTGTGTTTTCATACCATTGATGGTCTAAATGTGAGAGTGAACTTAGTAAGTACATGTTCTTCTGTCTGAAGCATCGGGTTTGGTTTGAATAATTTTCAAGATTAATATGGATCAATTTGCACCAAGTGCCTACCATGAGATCATATCACTAAAGACACCTCACAATGCATGATCTGCAAAAGCAACATATTGATTTACTTCCATAATATATGGGGCATACATACAGATGGCACACAGCAGGGTTGAGGAAATCCTAGGCCAGAGATACTACTAACATAAATGAAATTGTTTTGGAGAGATTGTTTAAAAAATGACCTTTATTTAAAAAAAAACTGACAGTCTTTTGTATGTAAGAAAATAGAATTGCTCATGTTGAATCTGTCCAATGTCCACTTTCCAAATGCAACAAGTCAGAATGGGCTATAATTTTATGTAATGAAACAAAGATGGGGAAAGTGCGGTTGCACTCCCAATAAACATTATTAGAGTATTTAATAAATAATTGGTCCAGATTTTGTGGGAACTGAGGCATTTTGTGCCATGCTGCATTGGTTAGATTTCTTTCCTCAAAAATATTTTTGCCCTGTAAATTGTCCCAAGATTAGCCCTGGTGAATAACCTACTTAATGAATCAGGTGTAGGATTTGGGGAAAAACAATGGAAGAATAGAGTTGGAAGTAGGTTGTCATATTAGCTACCAGTACAGGAACAGAGGGAAGGAAAGATTGGACAAAGGAGAAAGGGAAAAATAGAGGTAGAAATTGTAAGAACCAGTAAAAAACATTTAAAACTAAAACCGCATGAGCACAAACTATACACCAAGGTTTGAACTGATTCCTTTCTTGGCCAGTGAAATTGAGTGGCCTACAAGAAGCACAAATCTCACCACTTATACCACTGAGGGCCAAACAGGAAGCCTCAGTGAACTTCCTGGCAGAACAACAAGTGAGGAAGAGGGTTGGAATCATAAGAAGTGAAAAGATTCTGTGCAAGAATGGTTCTCCAGTTTGTGCAACAGACATTTAGGCCTCCCTTGCTATGGACTAAGTCCCCCCATTCCTGATGACGAGATAGCTGCAGGATGATTTCAGCAGACAATCCTGCTGCTCAACTGGCCTTCATAATGCTTCATGATGACTTGCTGGCAGGAATGGTTGCTAGGTCAGCCAGTGCGGTTTGTAGAGGTCAGTTCCACGTGATGTTACGTCACTCTTCCAGACTGCTCAAGTCACTCTCTTTGAACTAGTTCGACGAAACATGGTGGGGTTTCAGTATCATCCTTTCACCAGAGTGCCTTCATGGCTGCAGAGGGTGCCTGAGGCCTACATAGGGCTTTTGAACAAAAAAAGAGAGAAAATTAGTTAAAACTGAAAGTTTCCTTAACACAAAAATAAGTCAACAAAACCTAAAAAAATGACAGCCAGATTTACACAGGTTCAGAAATAGCTTAATGGATTGCTTCATTAAATTAATTTGTGTTTGATTATCCTGGACCAGATCAAATGAGACTGTACTGGTTGTAGCGAGGTCAGCCAGGTGGACCTCATTGAATTTGAATTCCCTGTTTGGGACTGTTAATCTGGCCCAGTCAGGGAGCCCTGGCTGACAGGTATAAACAGGAGTGTCAAAGAGGTGGCTCTGAGGCAGGTGGATCAGTGTCAAGGACTCTCCACGTGTAAATAAAGAGTGGCTTGGTGATGGGATTTTAGCCTCTGTGGACTTATTTCAGAGGCAATCAGATGTTTTATGTGAATGTGGCAGCTCATCTATTACCTTCAGACGATCATCAGGACATAAAATGGTAAGGAATAGGAATAGGTATAGGCCATTCAGCCCCTCTAAACATCACTGTCAGTCAATATAATCATTGCTGATCTAAATGTGGCCTTAACCTCACCTTCCTACCTGCCCACCCCCACACCTTTACCTATAACACTTAACTCCTTTACAGATGAAAAATCCATCAAACTCTGCCTTGAATATATTCAATCCTGGCCTCTGATGTTCTCTAATAAGAACATTTGAAGGACTATTGACCTTGTGAAAGGAAAAACAATCCTCTTATCTCAGTCCTAAATGGAAGATTCCTTATTTTTACACTGTGCTCCCTTAGTTCAAGACGCATCCACAAGGATCATCCTGTTGATATCTATCAGGTTGAGCCTTCTCTAAATATTCTATCTTTCAACAAGATCGCCTCTCATTCTCTTAACTCCAATGAGTGTTGAGCCATACTGCCCAGCCTTTCCTTGTAAGCTAATTACAGGAATCAGTCTTATGAGCCTTTTATAAACTGTTTTGAATGCAAATATATCCTTTCTTTAGCAAGGAGACTACAACTGTACTCAGTACTCCAAATGGTGCCTCAGCAATGATATGTACAATTGTAGCAAGATTTCCTACTTTTACAGTGTATCCCATATTCAATAAGAGACAATTACACTTCTTTTTTTTAAAATTACTTCCTGAACCTGTATGCTAACTTTTTGTGAATCATACACAAGAGCACCCAGATCCATCTGTACCATAGCATTCTGTAGTCTCTCCCTCTCTATTAAATAACATAATATTTTTGTATTCTACCAGCCAAAGAGAACAACCTCATTTTTTTCACATTATACTCCATCTGACAATTTTTTTGACCATTCACTTTACGTATTTACACCCATTTGTAGGACATATGTATCCTCCTCACAACTTACTTTTCTACTTATCCTCCGCCATCTGCAAATTTGGATGCATTACAGCTAATGCCTTCATTCATGTCTTTAATATAGATTGTATATAATTGAGGCCCAAACATTGACTCCTGTGGGCTTTGGCCCACTTGTAGTGCAGTGGCAGTGCCCCTACACCTGGACAAGGAGGGCCAGGTTGAAGTTTCACCTGCTCCAGAGGTGTGTATAACATCTTTGAACAGGTTGATTCAAAAAATGCTCAATGAAAATAAATAGTGGCTGCTACCACACTAACGACGGATGGTGTCAGTGTTTTCTTTTCTGTCTGAAGTGTGGGCTGTACTTGTGAGTGAGTTGAGGCCATTCAAGGGGCAATTGCATTATTCAGGCAGTTACACAGAACAGGCTAAAGATATCTGTAACCACAGAATCCTGCAAATGAAGCGCATGCAGCAACCAACCGTATGGGATACAGATCCTGGCCAAAGCAATCTTCAAGTCATTGGTCATGACAAATTGATAATAGCCATTTCTATGAAATAGAAGTAATCACAGGCAAGCTTAAAAGTCTCACCTGTGGACCACTATTCACAAAGAAAATCGGCTGCATAAGGACGCAAAGCAGATTTCCTCTCACCTTGGAATGTAATTATTCACCAACATGCTCCGATATGTGCGATTACCTGTTTTTGTGTGATGTGAGGTTGGGATGGGGACGAAAGTCTCAGTAATGCCATGGTCTTTACAATGTTCTGTTATATTTGCATGGCGTGGATTGTGCTATGTTCATTGGAATAAAGTCTACGATTTAAAAGGTCCGCATAACGCCACTCAGTGGCTCTCTTTGACAAGGGCATTCATAGCCCACTGTATGGAGGAGTATAATAAACCATAAATGATGGGAATGCTGACTATTCATATTAATAAGGACTGTGTCTGTTTCTGATGTTTCCTAGGTAGTTCATTGCAACTATGACCAACAAACTCAGAAACAGCATCAGCCTCCACATGAAAAAGCTGCAACTGAAGCTCCCCTCAGGATGTGGAGATTGTTCAGAGGCCCAGAGTCCATCCTCCTCAATGCCATTACCTCCAGCAAGTGAGCTGCATTGCTGAAACAGGCTGAGGATGTTCTGGGACACTGTCAAAGATGAATTTGTGACCTGAACAACTGGATGGCCATCTTATTCCCAGGTGACAGTCACACTCAATTTTAATGGAACTGGTTGCTTCCAAGGATTGAAATGGGGACCTGTATGGGACATCACAGCCCTCAACCCACAAAGATATCACAATTATTACCACTGCAATTTGGACAAGCTTATGCTGCCTCATTTCATTTCCCCATGTGGAGGTCAGTGCTGCAGGCTTTATCAACATATCTCCAGGTAAAGGGTCCAATAGTGCATGAAGCATTGAGTGTCATAAGGCACTGATTTCGTCCATAGAAAAGTCTCAGATGACTTACAACAAAGGTTACTGAGAAGCAAGGGCTACCCTTTGAGGTCATGGCAGATGACTCCAGTCTACAAACTCCTGATTGAGGCCAAGTGTAAATATAATGCAGCTGTTCTTCCAGCTGGGTAGATCATAAAGTAGATGATAGGTCTCCCGAGGATCTGATGCTTGGAATGGGACGGGAGGACCTTACAGTACACTTCAGCAGAGTGTGTTACATAATGATAGCATACTGTCATCTGCACAACTGGAGCAGTCAAAAAGGAGATGTGATGGACAATGAAGAGCTGAGAGAGCAGTAACAATCTTCCAAGGGAAAAGGTGTGCACATTGAATAGGAGGAACATCAACATTGACACGATAGACGGATGCAGTATTGGGTACGACAAGCCAGGAAGCACAAGTTGCAATAGATGTGAGTTGAGTGAAGTCACCAGTAATTGACTGTGAATTTGTTGTTGCTTGAAAGGCAAATGGCCCTGTTTTTTTCTCCCCAGAAGGAAATATGGATTTTTGCTTGTTGCGTCATTGTTTTTTATGCTATTCACTGAAAGTTAGTGTTCATAACAATTTGAAGGTTTTACAGCATGCAGTCCTCCCCATATTGAGCAATGTCAAAATCTAATGCTATGGTGGGTATTAAGGCCAAGAATAACACTCCTTCAGACAGGGTTTAACAAGGTATGGCACTAAGGGCAGGTATCCTCTGTAGTTTCAATCATGTCATTGCAGTTATAATGACAGATGATCAGACAGAGGATGGTGTAAAGAGTCTGCATATTAATGAATGTGAGATTCTCATTTTCCAATGCATGTCATCCATGTTACCTATGTATCCTCTGAAGTTTGTTTCTTTTGGTACCATCCCACTAGGTGTACTGTGCAGGGCTATTTGTGGTCGGTAGCATTTGACCTTGTGCACACCTGGATTTTAAACAAGACACTGGTGGTATATCTATCAAACAGACCCAATGAATTTCGCTGCATGGTGAGCACATGAATATCATGGTGCCATCGATGTGTGGTGCAACTAAAGTGAAGGAAGCAGCAGAGAACTGTGTGAGATAATTGATTAGAGCTTGTGGAGAGAAACCATTCATGAAGCTACAAAATTGATACTCAGCCAATGTCTGGTCATAGAATATGAGTTCCCTGGTTGGGGCTGTTAATCTGGTCCAATCAGGGAGCCCTGGCTGACAAATAAAAAGGGTGGGTGTCAGAGATACTGACACTCTGATACCTGACTCTGATTGAGGCAGTGGTAATATCCAGGTCTCTTCATTTGTAAGTGAAGGGTGACTTGCTGACGGATACTGTCCTGTCTGGAGTTATTTCAGTATCCAGGGGTAAACTTGGCATTATATTTGCAGAACACTTCCCTTCAAATGTAAATGTGATTCTATCTTACTTCAGCCTACTAGTAGGTCCTACAACAGGCTTGATAGGAAGTTAATTGGAAGCATGGATGTTGGCAGCTCACTACCCCATCTTCCCTCTGAAAGACTGACACACAGCCCAAGAGCACAATTTTCAAAGTGTGCTGCCTGACCTGGACATTTTGGTCCATGGGTGATTGAAAATTGGCTCTGAATGTCTGAGATGCAAAATGATCCCTCCTGCGATCTAAAGTCCCTCACCTCAATGAACACAAAATAAATGTTTCTTTGAAAAAATCTTGAAACACTTGAAATACAACAATAATTTTAAGAACACAACCTTGAAAACAAAACCCATAATGTAACAAAGAAAAGAATATCCACATAATTGTTTTGGAACTTGATGGTTTATCTTGTGAAATCATACAATATTCATGTTGCAATCATTAATCGTCCCATGCGGATATTCTTGCCTGCCAGCTTAAGTTATAAATGATTATAAATACTCCAGAACTTTAACAAACAATTACTATAATCTTGACATTCAGGCAATGTTTACAAACCATTCTCCTTCCACAGTTTATGGCATTCCCTGAACTTTTAGCTTTAAAATCTTCATGATTAGATCATCTACATACGATAATTTTGAATTAAGAGCACAACGAAACAGAATCTTTACTGCCTTATGCATTATGATATTTGGAGCCAACCATTTTGCACTCTGTAAGTAGAGTATGCCTTATTAATGTCCTTAACCTCACAGTAACATTGACTATTTGAAATATTGAGAATGTTTGATGAAACAGAATGTTGTAACAGAAATTTATAATGTGGTGCGCATTTTGAAATTTTACAGCAGCGGACTTTGGTTTTAGACTGAAATGTTTTTGAATTCTATTTTACAACATTCAGCAGTGGACAATTGGTGAAAATGAGGAATAACCTGAGAACAGGACCTCGCTCCTTAAGACGTGGCTTATCATCATGGACTGTTTCAGTTTTAGCGACTGGAGTTGCCTGTGCAATGGATTTCGCTGACTACTTCACACTCTGAACTGAAGGTGGCAAAAGCTAGCAGAAGTCCAATTGGAGGAAAGCTCTAAAATATAAATAATATGACTAAAAAAGAGATGGACAACTATTTTTCCACGTGACTGTTTGTAAGTTAACAGAGAACTCTCTAATATCTCCCCTTTGTGATTGAAAATGGATCCATAGAGTTTCCTGAATTTCTCCAATTCTGGCCTGATATTCATCACTCCATCAAAGACCTTGCCATAGTAGCCTAGGTCCTAAGCTCTGCAATTTCTTCCCTAGACCTTAACATTACTTTTCCCCTTTGAGGTGTTCCTTAAAGCTTACCTACAGGTAGTTCTGCTATAAAGCGTGTCTTGTTAATGCAAATTGGCTGTAACATAATTCATGAATAGTGGACGCTGTTAGGATAATGCAAACTTTCTGTTGTACAGATATAGAAATTTCCCTATAATATGATTTTCTATAGCGCAAGGTCACACAAGAATGCAACTATCACATTATAGGAGAACTACCTGTATTTAATAAAGTTTCAGGTCAGATTACCTGACATGATTTCATGTCAAGTATAGATATTTTATAATTAACTTGTCAGAGATGTTATTATATCCCATTGGAACAGGTGGGATTTGAACCTGGGTCTCCAGACTCAGAGGTCGGGACTCTACCACTACAGTCCATTAAACTAGACAGTATAATAATACTCCTCTGAAGTATCTGAGGACATTATACTCTGTTAAAAGTGCTATATAAATGCCAGTTTTTGTTGATGATGCTAAGCACTTCATATTGATAAGTTAAGATTAAAATGATAACGCAGGGACATTTTCCTGTGGAGAGAACAATTATAAAGCCTGGGACTTGGGCTATTAAGTTGCATTCCTTTCACCAAGTACTTACTTATGGTGGAGAAGAGAACTGGAGAAAGCTTCAGACAATGTTCATCTTCATTCAATGGCTTCCCACCTTTGTCTTTTTCTTACAAATTTGCCTCTTTGACCCTGAAACACTGAGATAGAAATATTAACATTCAAACATTTGATGCGTTGTATGACATTTCTTTGTCTTTACTTTAAATAGGTTAATACCTAATAAAATAATAGATAAAAGAATTTTACATGAAAGAATTAAGAGCAGTTTAAGTTAGTATTTCTACAGCATAATTTCAAGGCCATTCTCTTCTCCTTTATTATTCTGTTACATTTTCTTCCTTTTTTCTTTCGAAGCATATCTGCTGGCTTAATTAACTGATTGGACAATCAAGAAAATTGGTTTTGAATCAAGTGCCTATATCTAAAATTTGAGGACATTGAAGACAGGCATGGATTGGACACATTTTCAGTGGAATTTACACCTCAGATCAGTTAAATTCTCAACATAAAGGATACAGATATATAAAGTGTTAAAGAGTTGAAACAGAATTCATACGGATTTTGTGTCTGTAAAGAATATATAATTTGTATTTTCTAGGTTTTTGTCGTTGCAAATTGACACAATTTTCATTTATAGTATACATTAACAAATAAATTGGTATGCAATGGATGAAGGATAACACTTTATAAACTGTGTAATAAATGGACACAAAACATGTACATGCATCTACAAATAGAAAACGTTTACTGCATATTCACAGATATATAGAATCAGTCAAATGTATTTTATTGGGCACAAATTGGTACAAATTTAATTAACTTAAATCATACATAAACACATAGAATATATATAAATATGGTATAATATGCACATATTATCCTATATGTGCAGAAATATACATTAGCAGTGAAACTGTCCATTGTCAGTCATGTGAAATAACCCATCAACAGCTGGATTTAAACTAGGGAATTAAAGATAATGGTAAAACAAACGAGTATATTCTAAAAGGAGCTGATGAATTGTTACAAATTTACTCCCAGCTCAATAAAAACCGAAACAATTGCAGATGTTGGAAATCGGAAACAAAAACAGAAATTGCTAGAAAGGCTCAATAGATCTGACAGCATTTGTCACTGCACCTGAAACATAAACTCTGATTTCTCTCCGCAAATGCTGCCAGACCAGCTGAGCCACTCCAGCAATTTCTGTTTTTGTTCTTGTTCTGCTTAAATGCATATTTGGAATTCAGGGTTTTGATCTCACAAAGTTTGAACAAATGATGGATTGCAAATACTAGGCACTATGCACCTAAATTCCTGATGTATATTCCTAGCAGTAAGTCTCTTTACTGACAGCATAAGATTGAATTTTGCCCAAATTCAACAAAATGTCAATTTTAGAGAGTCTCATGGAGGGTTTCTCTCAATTTGCTCCAGTGAGTGGTCTCACACAATTCTCCATAGTTCAACTCATTTTGTGTATGTCAGGCCTCTGAAGTGCGAACCCCATGCTATCTTACACTAACGAGTGGTGGAAGTATTTGTCACTGCCAGGGCTTCCACCACAATGCCATATTTAAAGCCCAGCTATGCACCAGGGCAGTCGCTGCCAGCTGCAAACAGTCTGAGGGAAACAAAAAAAGAAAACATTCTGCGGACACACAGGCAGTACGAGTGACAGTACATAGGAAATAGAAGGTCATATTCATAAATTATTGCTATTTTATATTATCACTTGTCTGATTGACTATCATTGTATCTGCAGTGACAAGAATCAAGCTACATAAGCTGTCCATCCTTAGCGCCAGATCATCGTAGAACTCTATCTAAGGGATTGCTACTCTTTCCCTCACGCGTGGGGTAACATGTCACCTTGTCGTTGCTGTGGGACCCCCTACTAGTGGCATTCACCTCCACCCCCAACAACACCCTCAACCACTGACCAATTTGGAAAGACAACTCTGATTGCAAACCGACCAGATTTTTTTATTGATCTCAGAGGTGCTCACCAGTGGACTTACTATTAATCTCTGAAATGGTTATACAGGTTGTTGGTGAAGCCTCTTCTGGAGCACCGTGTCCCCTTCTGGTTTCCCTGATATAGAAAGGATATTATTGAGCTGGAGACGGTTCAGAAGAGATTTACTAGGATGTTGCCGGGACTGAGGGTTTTAGTTAATGGGAGAACGCTGGGACTTTTTTCAGTGGAGCATAGAAGATTGAGTGCTGACCTTATAGTGCTTCATAAAATCATGAATGGTATAGATAAAGTGAATGGAAGGTGTTTTTTGCCTAAGGAGGGGGATTTCAAGATGAGGGGGCATATTTTTAAGGCGAGAGGAGAAAGATTTTAAAAATACATGAGGAGCAATTGTTTTACACAGAGAGCGGTTTGTGCGTGGAGTGAACTTCCAGAGGAAGTGGTGAATGTAGGCACTGGTACAATGTTTAAAACACATTTGAATAAATACATGAATAAGAACTGTTTGGAGAGATATGGGCCAAGAACAGGTATGTGGGATTGGTTTAGTTTGGGATTATGGTCAGCATGGGCTGCTCTGTTTCTGTGCTGTATAACTCTATGACTCCATGGTTGAGCTGGACCTGCAGGACCACGACTCACTCCCCAAACTGTAATGATAGAGATGCCAGACCTCATTTCCCCAAATAACTGACTGACCATGTCCAAGCATCTACTCTGAAACTGGGCAATGTCCTTGACTTACAGTGTCAGTACCCCCTGACTGATAATAGTTCCCCTTGACTTGACAGAGGGTGGCATGGTAGCTCAGGGAGGGCGAAATTGTGGCTCAGTGGTTAGCACAGCTGCCTGACAGTGCCAGGGACCCGGGTTCAATTCTAGCCACGGGCGACTGTCTGTGTGGAGTTTGAACTCTCTCTCCATGTCTGCGTGAGTCTCCTTTGGATGCTTTGGTTTCCTCCCACAGGCCAAAGATGTGTGGGTTAGGTGGATTGGACATGGGAAATGCAGAGATAGGTTAGGGAGTGGGTCTGGGTAGGGGGCTGTTCAGAGGGTTGTTATGGCATCAATGGGCCGAATAGCCAGCTTCCACATTGGAGGGATTGTATGATTCTAGAGGGCAGCACGGTGGCTCAGTGGTTAGCGCTGCTGCCTCACAGTGCCAGGGACCTGGGTCCGATTCCACCTTCAGGTGACCGTGTGGAGTTTGCACGTTCTCTGCATGTCTGTCTGGGTTTCCTCCCACAGTTCAAAGATGTGCACACTAGGTGGATTGACTATGCTAAATTGCCCTTGGTGTCCAGGGATGTGCTAGATAGGTTAGACATGGGAAATGCAGGGTTAGAAGGATGGGGTGGGTCTGGCTGGGATGCTCTTTGGAGGGTTGATGTGGACGCAATGGGCTGAATAGCCTGCTTTCCCACTGTACGGATTCTATGACATCTCCCTTTAGGCTCTGCAACATAGCAATTTGGTTAAAGTATTTGCAGTATGTTTGCCATGCAAGCTTCTGGCACGTGCGTTAGGTGTGATATTGATGAATCACAATGCTATACAGCAACCCATCCATCCCCTTGACTGATCATTGCTGGAAATCATGACAGGCTTCCTGGAATTGTGTCTGTGCTAAAAGGCAAGGCAAGACAGAAGTACAGTGAGCTTACAAATTATGAATGAGTGGGCCAGGCACAAAAAGTCAAGTTAAGGCAAAATAAAGATGCTGTAAGCACCCAAATATGAGGAAGATAAATCAGTGGTATGAAAGCAAGCTTAAAGCCCTGCGAAGCAGCCGGCTCTAATGCCTGAAATGGATGCCTGTCCCTTTGTGCGAGTGGCCTGGAAGTAGCATTACAATGCAATATGTTTATGTGCTCCAAAGTGTAGTATTGAAGTGGAGAAGTATATTCTAAGTGAGTCAGAAACATGCCATGATGATGTGGTGAGGCTGGTGCATGTCTGATGCCAACCTCCATGGACAAAAGGCACAGAGTGGTAACTACTCAGAGTGTGCCCTGTGGTTTTGGAAAATGCTGGCTAAGTTGAAGGCCCAGAAGAGCAAGTGGTAATCTGACACATCCAGGTACCCCACCTCGATCTTTCATGCCAGGAATTGTCTAGTTTCTCTCCGCTGTGTGGGAAAAAAGCAAACTACATTTAAATGAGGCAAGAATGGTAACAATGAAGTGCAGATGCAAGGAAATGGTCTCTTGCTACTCATTCACATTGTTCGAATCTTGCATGCAAAATTGGACTTCTTTTTCTTGACCTTAGGAATCAATTTTTTCTTATTTCATCATAGTTTCCCAATTGACTCACCATTGCCCACATTTTCTGTAGCAAGGGGGTAAATGCAGATCATTGTTTTATAAAATTGTCACTTTTCTGCTTTGTACCACTTACCAAATATGTTCTCAAACTTATACCCCAGTGAGCTCTTTACTCAGAAAACAGTTAGATTTGCACAAACATAGTGATGCTTGCTCTAGGATCACTTGTCCACTCAGGGACAGTCAATATAAAGTCTTCAGCTCTCATTTAAATTTCTGACTTGTTGGTCCTGAATTTAAATATAGAAATATGAAGGATGCATACAAGGCCCACAATCCCTTCACTTACTATTTATTCTTTCACAGGATATAAAAATTGCTGTCAAGATCGGCATTCATTAAAACTACCTAAACGCCCTGAAACTAAGTAGCTTGCTAGGCACTCAGAGAGCTTTTAAGAGTCAACTTCAGGATGGCATGATGGCTCAGTGGTTAGCACTGTTGCCACACAGTGCCAGGGACCTGGATTTGATTCCAGCCTTGGGTGACTGGCTGTGTAGAGTTTGCATGTTCTTCCCAAGCCTATGGCAGGTTTCCTCTGAGTATTCTGGCTTCCTCCCACAGTCCAAAAATATGCAGATCAGGTGGATTGGCCATGCTAAATTGCCCAGAGTGTCCAGGGATGTGGAGGCTAGGTGGATTAACCATGGTAAGGGTTACGGGACAGGGTGGGGGTTGGGTCCAGCTGGAATGCTCTTTGGAAAGTCAGTGCAGACACAATGAGCCAAGTGGCTTCTTTCTGCAAAGAGGGAACACTAAGATTCCACATTATTGCAGATCTGAAGTCACGTACAGTTCAGGCTATGTAAAGACAGCAAATGAGATTGTTGACTTGCTTGCCGAGCTGGCATGTTTTTGTTCAGGTGTTTCATCACCATGCTAGGTGACATCATCAG
Organism: Ginglymostoma cirratum; assembly: GCA_024137785.1. Taxonomy (NCBI): domain Eukaryota; kingdom Metazoa; phylum Chordata; class Chondrichthyes; order Orectolobiformes; family Ginglymostomatidae; genus Ginglymostoma; species Ginglymostoma cirratum. The sequence goes on along the minus strand of JAHRHZ010000018.1, from coordinate 51,235,468 downwards.
TGAGGCCTCTGATGAAGTGATGTTATTCTACTCCGCTTGGAACTTATACTGTCTGGTCTGTTGTGGTGAGTAGTGTCATTTCCGGTTTTGTTCTGTATGGATTTGTATATGGAGTCCATTTCTTTCTGTTTGTTGATTGCATTACGGATTGAGATGCATGCCTCTAGGAATTCCCGTGCGTGTCTGTGTTTGGCTTGGGCTACTATGGTTACGTTATCCAGTTAAACTGACCTTCATTGTCTGAATGTACCAATACTAAGGAGAGTTTGTCGTGTCGTGTTGCTGCTAGCTGATGTTCGTGTATTCTGATGGCTAGTTTCCTTCCTGTCTGTTCGCTGTAATGTTTGTGGCAGTCGTTGCATGGTATTTTGTAAACCACGTTGGCTCTGCATGTAGTGGGAAATAGATCTTTAATCCTTGTGTTTGTTGTAGAGTGGCTGCACGCTAATGGGCCACCATGATTCCTTGTGGTCATAGGAGTCTCATTGTCAGTTCTGATATGCTCTTGACGTTTCTGGATGTCAGAGTTGAAAGTATGCCCAACAGGAAGTTCCAAACCTCAGTATACAGGAAAGCAACCCACACTGACCAAATCCTCAACTTCCACAGCATCCACTCCAACGTCTATAAACAAAGCTGTGTTAGGACACCATTTAAATGGGCCACCGCTCACTGCAACATGCCAGAACTACGCAGGAAAGAGGAAGAGCACCAATACAAAATCTTCCCTATGAACAGATATCCCCGTAACTTCATCCACAGGTGCCTACTAAACAGGCTACAACAAGAGGACACAGTATGCCCTAACACACTGGCCGCACTGCCCTACATCAAGTACATATCAGAACTGACAACGAGACTCCTACGGCCACTAGGAATCATGGTGGCCCACATGCCCACAGTCACTCTACGACAAACACTCACAAGGATTAAAGACCCCATTCCCACAACATGCAGAACCAATGTGGTTTACAAAATACCATGCAACAACTGCCACAAACATTACAGCGAACAGACAGGAAGAAAACTAGCCATCAGAATACATGAACATCAGTTAGCAGCAAAATGACACCATGAACTCTCCTTAATTTCTCCTGAAATTGGACAATGAAGGCCATCAGTTTAACTGGGACAACGTAACCATAGTGGCACAAGACAAATACGGACACGCACAGGAATTCCTAGAGGCATGAATCTCAATCCATAATGCAATCAACGAACATAAACAAATGGACTCCATATACAAACTCATACAGAACAAAACCGGAAATGACACTACTCACCATAACAGACTGGACAGTACAAATTCCAAGCAGAGTAGAATAACATCGCTTCATTGGAGGCTCCACTGATGATGTTACCCAGCATGGTGACAAAATGTCTGGACGAAAACAAGCCAGCTCAGCGAGCAAGTCAACAACCTCACCCACAACCCTAGCTACAGATCTTTGCTAAAACCTTAAAAGGATGGCAGACTTCCTTCCTTAAAGGATATTAGTGAACCAGATACAATTTTATATCCATTAATTATTGTTGCAACCTGCTTTCATATCCAATTTATATTAATCGAAAGTAAATTCCATTAACTACCCTGATGGGTTGGGAAACCGTTTCCCCAAATTATCAGCCTGGGCCCCTCGATTAGTTGTCGCATGAAGTTACGACTATGCTAATATCTCTTCTCGCCACCCTCCTGACATGGGCAAGGACAGGGGGCAATCTTGGACGGAGAGGCCCTGTTAAGATTCAGAGCAAGGCCTATGAGCATAAAATTTTCTGAAATCATGTAAGAACCACTAGCTGGCCAGTAGGCTGTAATAGGACTGTAGATACAGGAGGCCACAAGAGGGAACCTACCAAAACTGTCCGTGTAGTCATTAGCAGCAGAAACTGATTAGCTTTGGGAAAGAGATTGTGATGGAAAGGCAGACTCCATAAGGAGCGGACATGGAGATCTGGGGAGTCTCAAGGATTCTTAACGGGTTTGGGGAACGTATTTCTGTTCCTCCTCACCCACAAGGACCTCTGACAAAACTTTTAATATCTGCCTTGGTTCCCTCTAACCAGCTGGTGCCCCCTGCTGCCGGGCTGCAGATAGCACAGAAACCATCCCGACTCTAAGTTAAGATTTTATTGCAGTAGTGAGGATGAGTTCTGAATCTTAAGTCAGTACTTGCCTGCCAGTTAAAGAAACCCGATCGATGCTACGGGTCGCTGTCTTTAATATTACAACAAACGACAATGTGGGAGATTGGATTGGGAGCTAGAATTCTGACATTTTAACTTCTCCCATGTACTCCTTAGCAGCTGAATAGGGCAGTGAGTTAAAATTCCACTGTAATGTCTTCATGAGAAATTCTATTCTCAAGCAATGTTAGTGTGAAATTCGGATTTAAACAACAGAGTTTATTATGGATTTCCTTTCTGACGAACCAAATTAACCTTGCCTCCAAAGACAGAGAAGTGAATAAACGTGGAGTAGAACATTTGCTTCCTGGAAATGAAGTGGTGGTGAATCAAAAATTACAAATAGAATATATTTTGACAATAGTTCCACACAAATATATTGCTATGTGTACTGTGTAAGTTCATTAATTCGTTTTCATATGTATTGGGGTAATAGCTGATGACTTTTGGCAATTTAGATCCCAGTTATTGTTGTTTAATGATGCACTAAGATCTTTCTTTGTAGGTTTTGAAGATCATGATACAAAAACTAAATAGGAAGATATTCTTTGCGACTCTTGTTGCATTTCTCATTGTTTGTGCTTTGCTCTTTCAAAGTAGCAGTTGTTACTCAAGCTCCCTTTCCTTACAAGTTAATCTGTAGCAAAAAGTGTCGATAGCAATTGCTCCAATTACAGTATCAAACAGATACAAATCAATGGGAGAAAGGAGTGAGGCAAATAACTCAGACCGATGAAATAACGTAGAGAAACGTGAATTTTTTTGCTCGGGTGACAGCTTGTCAAACAAAACAACCTTCCATTTTAAAACATTTCATTTTGCACATGCGCCATATCCACCATATTCCAATGGTATTTGTGGATCAATGGTAACGTTGTAGACAAGAGCAATTGGGAGATCTTATGTGGCATTACTCCCTCCTTGTGGGACATGACCTGTTCTCAGCAGGTCATATACTATCAGGTATAGTATAGTATAACTATACTTCCTGATAGTATAACTAAGGTTCAAAAGAAGCAATGCATTGATTCAAATTATCAAGGTCCATCTTTTGGAATAGTATGGCTCTCCACTAACCCCACAATGATGGATGGGATTGATGGATGAGATAGAACTTTATCTCATCCAGTTCTAATTTTCTAATGCAATATACCTTTGACATTGAAGTATTAGAGATCATTGACATCCATTAGTTTGAAATTCTTTCTCAACTGTTTGGGCATGGTATCCAATTGTCTAGATCATCTGCATATTATAACCAAAACTGGAGTCTCGTGAGTACAGATTCAGTTTAGATTGGGAACATATTACGTGCAAGACCATGTGTCAAAATGTTGGTGATCTGCACATTCATATGAAAACAGCAGCCTCCACATAGTAGAATATTCCAGTGCTCATCCCTATAACAATTTGTGCTGAAGAGGTGAAATTTAAGGACAATGACAATCCACAGGGTTAAGAGGCTGAAGAACAGCAGTCATCGTAAGGCTTCAGAGTAACTTGGATTGCTAACAATAGCAGGGGTACCCTCTGATGGTGGCTGATGCTCTTTCCAACACAGTTTGTTCAATGCCACAACTTCTGAAGAGTTTAAACTGCTTAGCTTTACACTTTTTCATAACTATTCAGAGATATTGAGGTTGAAAAGATGCTGACGGGCTAACACTACACTGCCATGTTGGACTCTGCTGAGAAGGCTTTTTGTTTATGACAGAAATGTTTAGCTCCCCTTTAACTTCACTTCTTCCTAAGACCACCAGTTAAAGTTGAATTTAGTGAAGTAAACTAATAATATCAATATTTGACATTTGACGTTGTCTTATCCTAACCCTTTGATCTCTGTTTATGTTACTGTCAGATAGAGTGCAAAAGAAATGAAATCTAAGGTTTAAAAAGAATAACTTCATGACTTCTGTCCTTCACTTTAGTAGGATTGCTGTTCTAATAGCATACTATTTCTTTTCAACATTCTACATTCTGGGCATTTACATTCTGTATTTTTTTAATTGTGTGCTCAGTGTGGTTTGCCATACTTTTATCTGCCAGAATCATTTTTTTTTAAAAAATGGCATTTACAAGGTCATGTAGCAAAGTCAGCTTCAGTCACTGGAGAGTCTCATCACAAAGAGGGACCCCAGAGTCTTCCACATTAAATGATGCTATAGGCATTTAATAGTGGCGTCTTTTTATAGGGTGAGTGTGACTCTAAACCAAGATTGCCTGTGTAACTGCACCTTTTAGGGACTGAAAAATCAATGTTAAACCAGTACTGCCCTTAAATTTCTTTATAAACTATAAGAGAGAAAACCACAGCTGCACTTAAGACACTTTAGGTCAATAAGAAATCAATAGCCATAGCTCAGTGTTTGAAAAGGAAGATTCTCGAGTGCCTTATGCTTTCAGATACCACAGCGTTCCCTATTGTTTGCTATGTAGGAGACTCTTCATTCTATTTTCTAAACTAGATAAAACTTTCTTTGTTGTGGCCCGGTGTCTGGGGCTGATGCTGTTGTTTTAGGAACACAACAGATAGGGGATGAGTTCAGCCTGGAGCTCGTGAATGTAGACAGTGGGGAGGCCAAGCCGCAGCGAAGGAACCAATTCTCATTTTCTTTACCTGGAATGTTAGAACATGCAGTCGTCTCGTCCCCAGTCAAGTGTGACATGTCATTTGAATTTGACAGCACTGCCGACCTTGTCATTGACTGTCAGTGATCATCACACTCCGACATTTGTAATTCGTTTTATTTACAAAGCAATGGTTATATGGGAAAGGCCACGGTGCTAATTTTAGCTCAATGCTAAATATACACCATGTTTGAAAATGACTGCACTAAGTTCAAAGTTTAATTAAATTTAATACGTCTGAAGTAGCAAATGTGTGTGACATTTTTGAAGATAATTGACGTGAAAAGCCTTGGTGCCTCACTTATTTGTTGCCACTTTATTGACCCTTGTTGCATGTGCATTTTTATAAGTATTGGTAATATTGTCTCAATTGCCTTTTATGCAAAATATTGATATTAATGGTCAGCAGTTCACGTTAGTGTCTTTTTTTTAAACATTGAGGATTATTTGCATGGTTAGAGTGTACAGTATCTAGGTTACATTGTGCAACAGAATCAGTACTGGCAAGCCACACTGCCAGTTAGTGAGTGAAAGTCCTGCTGTTTTGCTGACAGCATTCAGCTAGTGTCGTTCTCTATAATCAGCAAGATATCACTTGTTAACTGGCATACCTCTTCTTAATTTCTACTGCTGACTGTAGGCAGTCTGTCTGACGGCATTCACTCCTCACACTCCAGGATTCTCTTCCAGTATACAGGCGGTCCCTGGTTTATGAACATCGGATTTATGAACACTCGGTCTTACAAAGGAGATTCCATACCGGGGTGCATTAATATTAATTTTAAAGATCTGATGAGCGAATGGTTCCTCATACTTAAGAACGGCTATTTTAAATTTCATGCCTTGTGTTCTGGACTTGTGTACAAATCGACTTGTGAGCAAAATCCTGAAACTAGTTCGCAATCTGGGGATTGCCTATACATGATATTATTTGGAACCATTTCAGAGAAACAATCACTGGACAGTTTTTTTTTGGAGTGGTAAGAGTTTGTGGAATCCGCTTGCTCTGATCAGGCAGCATCGAGCAGTTGTACAGACCTTGTCATTGTTTTGACTGTTATCTTTGATAGATGCTGATCATGCTCAATTACAAATGACTGAAAGTAAAAAAGAATGAAATAAAGTTAAAGCTAGATAAATCGCTTCCACAAACTAAAGCAAACACAAGGAATAGATAATGGAATGAAAAAAAAACTAGAAAATAAAACTCCAACAATTATAAACATAATGAAGATCAATAAATCATACAATGGCGAGACCTAGAGTTTGTGATAGTTCAATTTCACTTTGCTTCAGTATTTGTAAATGTGGGTTTCTGTGTACCATGGAGACCATATGCTGGAAAACATGTAAAACACCAATGATCGAAAGATGACAGAAATGCAATCTCCAGACAAACCAGAAGGGCAGGAATGCTTGGGAAGAACGACCTGTGCAGCAGAAAGGGGAGAGAATGAACCAGTATTCTTGTACTGGTCAAATGTCGGGGGCTAGATTGGAGAGTGCAGCAGAGAAACAAAAATTACAATTAGTTGGATCATTAACCAACACACAGAAACATAAGCTACAATAATATCACTAACTGTCACCTTTGCTCCTTTTAATCTTTAATTATTATATGTGGGCTTTTTCAAAAAAAGGATTGTGCAACCAAAAGTTGTCTGTAGGTGTAAATACAGTAGCTTCCTGGAGAGAGAAGCTCCCGAATGACATCCCCGAAAACGGGATAAAGAAGTTTCAAAAGGAGAAATGCACCATAAGCGGAATTTGTAATTTCCTAGGAATATCTCAGTCTATGAACATGATGGTAAATGAAGTCAACAGCCTGAGTAAAAGAAAACATATTTACTTCTTTCCATTTCAAAAATACACACAGCAGGAATAAAAAATGAGCTACATTCTTGGGCTCCGTGTGTTAGTGGTCTGTCATCTGAGGGTGCTGTTATGGTCATAGCTCCAAGAACAGCCTTTAAAGAGATCCGCATTGCCGGTAAAAGAAAGGGTAAATCTCTCTCATTCTGAGTGCTGTCAGTCACCAGTGCTAAAAGAAATCAGGAGAAAAGACGTTTTACTTTCTATAAAGCCAGGAATCTTGAATCTGGCTGTTCAAATACCAGCATCAAATTTACTGGTAACAATCTCTGCAAAGTTCAACTATTCACTGTTTGGAAACAATTCAGAGACTGATCCATAAACCTATTTTTTAAATTTTATATATTTGGATTCACCTCTAATTCCTCAACAGTGAATATGTGCACTATATTAGTATTTCCTGTGTATTTAATAATTCAGAAACTCACTCTTTTTGTTAGTTCAAGAATGTCTGGTTAAATTGGCTCCATTCAAAACCTAAGCCATTTTTGGTCTGGGAGAAAGATATTCTTAAAGGAAGGATTCATTTAACTGTTAAACCTGTTGAGACCAACTTGATGGGATGAGTAAACAACCAAAGGGAGCCAATGCATTCTCTCCTCACCTGAAAGCTGAATGGTTTCAGGTATCCCATCTGGAACTGTAACAAGTCGGAGAACTTGACTGGGATCTGGCTGTAACTCTAACTTTTTGAAAAGGATCAAAGTCTCAAATGTGGTTTCCATAAATGCCGCTCTTGGGAATGCAGAAAAAAGTGGAATATCTCAGTGAGTCCCTACCCACAATTTCACATATGAGTGAAGCTTTCCTTTGGTTGAACTTGTAACTTAAATCATAATAACTATTATTAATCATTATTTGACAATAAATTTGTACTGCTGCTTCACATAATGACCACAACATTTCAATTCCCAGAGGGAGATTTTGATTTTAGTTCAGACATTAACTGAATGCTCTGAACTTAATGTGGCTCCGATGTGTAGAATACAATTTTTAAGTAGGCCCACCTTCCAACAATCCCTTTTGGTATTGTTACATGAAAGGTCAACCAGCAGTATATCATAACCAAGTGAGCCACAAACACAGGTCCACGGAAAACACTGAGGCCAATAATATTGTGGGTTAAAAGTGAAGAGGAGCCAAATTGGCAATGTCCTTTGCCCTAACACCAAGACACAATGTGCTAAATGGCTTTTTTCTGTGTTACAAAGTTTCCACATTTCTGAAAGGTACTATAGAGTACTGCAGAAAGAAGCAATTCTCAGACTAATAAGAACTGAAAGTAAACCTGATATAATGTAAACCTAGAAACTGTAGTAAACATGAGAGATACAGGTTGACAGCTTTGCTTATGGGGGAAGATTAGTTTCGTCACTACTCTAGGATTTGCGTGGAGTCTCTTGGAATTAAAGATTAACTTCCAGGACACTACTGTGAAGACTGATGCAAGCAATCATGGAGGGTAAAATAACATTGATTTTTAAATGTCTTGTGATTCCTTCTGTTTATTAGTTGCAAAAAAGATGTCAGGAAATGTAAAGAAACTGACTGATAGTCAAAGAACCATCCAAATGGTAATGAAAAGGTATTTTGTTTTTCAATTGGCATGGCACGGCAGTGCACCACAATGATGAATGTGTCAGATGGCAAATGGAATGAGAATGGGCACTAAGAGTCAGAGGCAGAAAGTCATTGGATGAAAGATTCTGGAGCGTATTCAATCAGAGTTGGCAACTCTAGGGTACATATGTAACTGACAGCATAAAGCCCAGTAAGAGACCAGGCAGCATCAGCAGTGGCTGTATTAGTGAGGTGGGCCTGAAGCAGACTCATTGTGGCAGTGGAATTGAGTTTGGGCTGGTTTGGTAACTGGCAACAATGGTGATTTCTGCATTGGTGAAGTGCAGGGAGGACTCATAGTGGTGAGGACGTTGGTGAGACGAGAAAACACCAAAGAGTGGTGACGTTCCAGCAGTGGCGGCACAGCAAAGGACTGTAAAGTTGGATACTTTCTTTATTTATTCAATTTTCTGCCTTTACATTCTATGTTTTGGTTTGTTTTTCTGTGTTTTAAGATGGCACTGGAGAGTATGTAACACTTTTCACTGTATTTTGTAACAAGATACATATTGACAACAAATAAACCAAATCAAATATTCATAGCTTAGTACCAAAAATACAGTTTTGAGACTTTCCTTGATATTGATGAGGAACTCCTATGTTATTCAGCAGCAGTTAAGGGACTGGGATAACTTCAAGTTAACAAAAAGAAAGGAATGCAGTATAAAGCTGACTGTCAGTGATTGACTCTTTTGACTAAATAAGAATCTAATTAATTTCTCTTCTGAAGGTGGATTAGCACTATCACTATAATTCTCTGTGAAGTTCTTATGACATAAATATACCCAGAAATTGAAATCAAACTCTGACCTAATAACAAAGTGGATTGCTACCCCATGGAGCATAGGGGTCTCGTTGTACCTTGCTTTTCAGTTGAGACCTTAATACCAAATTTACACTGAAACCTAGTGTCAGTGCAAAGCTAAAACTGCACTGTGCCAAGGTGAAATATGGTTTTCAAATGCAAACTGATGTTACAGATTTGACAAAAAGACAAGGTGTTTATGAAAGCAAAGTGTTAAAAATTGTGACTTTTTTTTTCCATCAGAAAATATATGTCTCCTTAAAAACAAGTTCCACTCCCATTTTCTTTTCTCTATATGTGGGCAGAAAATTGCCTGGCATTGTAGTCCTGATGGACAATGAACCAATAGGTATAACAATTAAGTGCTGTTGTGAGCTTGCCAACCAGTGACAACACCAACTCTCGGCAGAAAATTAGCTGTCTTTCCTGCAGATGATAAAGATCTACATTCCTGACCTGTTACAAATTGAGGCTGTTATTTTGGGTCATTGACTGGTAAATGTGCAAAAGTCTGATTTGCCTTGTATGTGTTCTTCATCTGGCATGATCTCAATCATGAAATACTAGGGCCAATGTTCACCTCCTACAGTTGACGAGATTGAGGCATGCAGAGGGTTCCAATAAAGATGAAGTGCAGGCTTGGCATTACACTTATGTCAGTTGATATTTTACCTCCCAGGTCTCTGGGAACACACACCTTTACTGCAATGTATTGAGAAACAATGAAGTCAGGATCCTGTGACGCAAATCCCCGTTGTAGCTTTCCTTTTCTTTCTTTCCCTGTGACATCGTTTTGGCCTCAAGTCATTAAAACCAGGTTTAGGCAGGAATCAGGCCTAACACATTTGCATGAGGCCTGGGAAATAAAACAATCTCACAAACCATGGACAGACTATTTGATGAGACGTTCACTTTAAAACATTTAAAATTAGACTAAGAGTTAAGAGGGGGAACCATGCCAAAGGCTCTTTTATAATAAAAATAATCATTGGTAACAGATATGAAAAATGAGCTGGCAAAGTACTAATGAAAAATAATTTGATGAAATAGAGGCTGCAGTGTTGCACCTGAATTGACTTGTTATGCCGACCAGACAATATTTAGCTTCAGTGCAATGGAATAAATGTGAGGGATCACTGTATAAAACTGAAATTAATGTAAACAGCTCAAGACAATCAGCAGTTAATATAATCAGTATGCCATGCCCCCTGAACTTGCACAAGAATAATGGGTTTGTGTCAAGTTAGCTGTTAAAATTTGAAAAATTTCAAACTCATCTATTTATAGTTTTGGTACAGCTGGGATGTGGTAGTAAGCAACCAAACTCATTTCAGGAGGCAGTAAGTCAGTAGGTAAAATAATTTAAAGAGGCTATGTACTTCCATTTTTACGGGCTTTATACTATTATCCCAATTCGGTCATATTTTGCAGGCCTCAGGAAACATTTGTAGCACTGGTTAAGGGCCAAGAAATTACTGAAGGCATTAAACATAACAAAATGAAATGAGAACAAATACCAGCGATATTACCAAAGTCTTACACTCCAGATGGACTGCTTTCTAAGTCAAAATGTTTCAGTACAGCTACAACACTTCCAACTACCCTACCATTTTGAAAGTTGCCCCTGGTATGGCCTGTTCTAAAAAGCAGGTACATAATTCTTTGAAGTTTGTGTCACATATAGACCGGGTGTTTAAGAAATTTAACATGCTTGCTTTCATTGCTCAGACCTTTGAGTATACAAGTTGCGATGTTATGTTGAGGTTGTACAAGATGTTGGTGAGGCCTATTCTGGAGCACTGTGTCTAGTTCTGGTCACCCTGTTACAGGAAGGATTATGTTGGAGAGGGTTCAGAAGAGATTTGCTGGGATGTTGCCGGAAATGGAGTTTTTGAGTTATAAGGAGAGGCTGGATAGGCTGGGACATTTTTCTCTGGAGCGCAGGAAGTTGAGGTTTATTAGATCATGAAGGGATAGATAAGATGAATTGAAGGTGCCTTTTCTCTAAGGTGTTGTATTTCAAGACTAGAGGGCACATTTTTAAGGTGAGAGGAAAAAGACTTAAAAAGAGATGAGGAGCGATTGTTTTACACAGAGAGTGGTTTGTGTGTGGAATAACTTCCAGAAGAAGTGGTGGATGTGGATACTGTTACAATGTTTAAAAGACATTTGGATATGTACATGAGTAAGACAGATATCTCACTGTCAGTATGTTGGTATACTTTTAAGAGATACAGTTTGTCAATGTATCTTTGAGAGATTGTTCAGCATATCATCACTGTATCATAAAATGTTTGAAGGATACCAGACAAGTACAGGCAGGTGGGACTAGTTTAGTTTGGGGTTATGGTCAACATGGACTGGTTCCTGTGCTGTATAGCTCTATGACTATGACCTCTATAAATCCAATATGGTTAACTGTTGCTCTGTTTAGTCTCCCCTCAATCATCAGATGGAAGGTTTTGTCAACAATACCATCAAGTGATACTTATTCATCACCAATCTACTCACCAGTGCTCAGTTTGGGTTCTACTATAAGTTTTCATCAAATAGGTGGAGCTGCAGGACATAAATAGAATACAAATCTGTTTCCTAATGCAACCTGGAATCAATTCCTGACCAAGTATGGACAAATGAGTAGAATTCCAGGGGATGAAGTGCGAGTGATTGCCCTTTGAGATCAAGTCAACATTTGTCTGGGTGTGGCATCAAAGGGCCTTAACAAAATTTAGGACAATGTACATCAAGGTGAAAACTCTCAACGCTTTCAACACAGGCAAAAAGGAAGACAGCTGTGTTTGTTGGGGTTAAACGTTTCAGCCCCAAGACATCAATGCAGGTGTTCTTCAAGGTAAGAGAAGAGTTATACTGGATTCAAAATGTTAACTCCTTTCTCTCTTCATGAATGTTGCCAGATCTGCTGAGTTTCCCCAGCATTCTGTGTTTTATTTCAGATCTCCAGCATCCTCGGTATTTTGTTTTTATTCCTCAAAGTAGTACCTGGTGCGAAACTTAGTTTGGATATTGTGGTGTCAGAGGATCCAAAAGACATTTATTATTATGTACAAACATGATATTTCTCAGTTGCCTAGTGCCTGGGCTAATATTAAATTAATAGATTACGAGAGAGAAACATTCCTTCAACAGTGACCCTAGGTAAGATAGTCCAAAATCTTTATACCCTCAGGTCACATGCTATGATACAGTGATGATATGCTGAACAAATCTCTCAAAGATACAGTGACAAACTGTATTTCTTAAAAGTATACCAACATACTGACAGAGAGATATCTGTCTAAAGTTTAACCATCCTCATCAATGACCTTCCCATTAAAGTAACCTCAGAAGTGAAAATGTTTTCTGATGACTACATGGTTGTCAGTACCAACTGCAATCCTTCAGATGTTAAAAAGTGTACTGCTAGCATTCAACAAGATTTGGAAATCGTTCATGCTTGGGATGATAAATGGCAAGAAACATTTGTGCCCATGCAAGTATCAGGCAATGTTCATCTCTCCTTGATGTTCAATCTCATTGCTAGTGGCAAATCTCCTTGATCAACATCCCAGAATGAGCCATTGACCAGAAATTTATTTGGTCCATGAGTACGATTGCTGCAGCTACAGATCAGGTCCAAGAATTCTGCAGCAAATAATTCTTCTTTTGAGTCCAAAAACTTGTCTACTATCTACAATGCATAAGTCAGGAGTGTAATAGAATACTCCCCATTTGCCTGGGTGAATATGGTTCCAACAATACTCAAGAAGCTTGACAACATACAAGACAAAGAACCATTACTTTAAATATTCAGTGCCTCCACAACCAACGCGCGAAAGTACCAGTATGTACCGTAGACAAGATACACTGCTGCAACTCACCAAATCTCAGTTGTGCCATCTGAACCCTTGATCTCTGCCATCTAGAAGGACAAGGGCAGCTTATTCATGGGATGCCCATAAACGGTAAGTTCCCTTCATCCTGGCTTGGAAATGTATCACTGTTCCTTTACTATCGCTGGGTCGAAAAACTTGGAAATCTCTCCCGAACAACGGTGAGTCTGCACCTATTTCATATGGACTGCAATGGATCAAAGAATGTGGATTACCATTAAGGCTAATTAGAGATGAGCAACAAGTGCTAGCCTTGCAAGCAATAGTCACGTGCCATGAATGAATTAAACACAAGGTCAACAAGCACCTTTGTCAGCTCTACAATCTTACATATTTTCAGTTCCATAATGACAATGGATGATGGTCGTCACCTTGCCTACCTTCACCTGAAGGTTAGTTCTCATGCTCCTAAGAAGAAATAATTCTTATTTTCGAAACTGGGAACTGATAGTAGGGTGCGTGTGGCTCCAGATAAATAGGTCTTGCTTATTTAAAATGTGTTATGACCTCTGTGTTTTTCATAATTCTTCCCTTTATTTTAACATGTTAGAATTTTGCAAAGGTCAGTTCTACTGTAATAACTGTTAAATGAAATCTCATGCTACACAGTAAATAGAAGGAAAATTCAGTTTTTAAGGCACCCCAGTAATCAACAAGGGCTAATGAACGTTGGTTTTATCTTGAAGCATTTGGAATCCAGAAGGATGGAAGTTACACTGGAGTTGTATAAAGTTTTGGCTCAACTATTATCATGAGTATCTGAATTCTGGGCGCTGCAGTTGAGAAAAGGATGTGTAAGCATTTGAATGGAGAACAGATTCACCAGAATAATGCCAAGATCAAATATTTAATTATGAGGACAGGTTACCTAAACTAGGGTTGTATTCTCTCCAGCAGACAAAATGTAGTGGCGGTTTAATTGATGCATTTATAATGATGAATGAAGTTGGAGATGAAGACAAACTACTTTCTCTGGTAGAGAAGTTGAGAACAAGAAAGCATAGCATAAAATTACAACTGCCAGGAAGCACTTCTCCTCACAATGGGTAGTGGAATGGGGGGGGGTGCTGGGAGATTGTGATGTAGTGGTAATGTCACTAGCCTCAGAGTCCAGAAGCCTTGGTCAGTGCTGTTGAATCAAAGATTTGAATCCCACAGCGGGAGCTAGTAGAATTTAAATTCAATTAATAATTCTGGAAATAAAAACTAGTCTTGGTAATCATGATCATGAAACTATCATCAACATTCGTAAAAACACTATTCTGTTCACGGATATCCTATATGAAAGAAGACTACCACCCTTGCCTGATCTAGCTGACAGGTGATCCTAGACCCACAATAATGTGATTAACTCAAACTACTCAGTTCAAAGGAAAATTTGGAATGGGAAACAAATGCTGGAGATGTTGGTGAAGCCTCTTTTGGAGTACGGTGTACAGATCTGGGTCTGGCCGCTATAGGAAGGATATCATTAAATTGGACAGGGTTCAGAAAAGATTGATCAGGATTTTGTGGGATTGGAGGGTTTGAGTTGAAGAGCGAGGCTGGATAGACTGGGACTTTTTCACGGGGCGTAGGATGTTGAAGAGTGATCTTATAGAGGTTTACAAAAGCATGTGGAGCATAGATAAGGTGACTAGCAAAGTTCTTTTCCCCAGTGTAGGGAAGTTCAATACTAGGGGGCACATTTTTAAGGTGAGAAGACAAAGATTTAAAAGGGACCTGAGGGGCAACTTTTTCACACAGAGGGTGGTTTGTACATGGAATGAATTGCTAGAGGAAGTGGTAGATGCAGGTACAGTTACAACATTTATAAGACACTTGGACAGCTAGATGAATAGAAAAGGGTTAGAGGGATATGGGCCAAATACAGGCAAATGGGACTAGTTTATTTTAGACAATGTTTGGTCTGCGTGGACAGTTGGACCGAAGGGTCTGTTTCTGTCCTGTATGACTCTATGACTGACCATCCTCAAACTCTCTGTATGTGATTTCAACAATCTCTTGACACTTTGCTTATGGCTCTATATGGTCTTTCCCCTCATTGATCATCTCTCATTACTCAAACCTAATCTTATCCTACACCCATCACTGCTTATGTTCTCTCCCTTTCTGCTTATATTTTCTTTGTTGATTTTCCTGCCTATCAGACAGCCAGTTGGTTAATTAAGTCAGTTGTTGGATGTGTAAAAATATTAGGAAACTTTCTTCTGGGTTGTCCATCCAGAACCCCTATCCCACTTTTGAGGAGGTATGCCTTAAGGCCATACAAATAGACCAGTCACATCTTGGTCTGAATTCTAAAGTAGGCAACCATTCCCAATTGCATAACTCAAGTAGTATATTCGAATAAGTATTTCAATAAACGAATATATAAGTTCAGTGGACAAAGATTTATTGATTGTTTTTGACCGCATTATGAAGTTTGATCCAGGCTTAACATTTTCAGCAATTAACTGTGCAAGTCATTTAAAAAATTAGTAAAAACTCAGTAGCTTGAAAGCTTCAAATATTCACAGCTTGCAGTTACAGCAGCAATCAGTCTGAGTTTCAACTGTGACCAAGTACGAAACTGAGACTGGAAAAGGTGTCTCTGCATTACATAGAAGCTTTGCCAGCAGAAGCAGTATCGACCCTCATGCGAGTTAATCCCTTTCCCACTTCAAACCATGGCAAACAAGTAACTTATTGGTTGGTTTAGAGACTGTTACTAATGAAGAAATGTTCTGTGTTTCCAGTTTTAATGAAGCCTAAAGGGACTCATAACTGCGCTGACCCCGTCTGTACATCATTTTGTCAGTAATTGAGACTAATAAGAGGCATAATATATTGCCTATATAGATGGTATTCAGTAGTACTTTGTTAGGATGACATATAAATTAATCCGATAATCAAGATGATCAATAGTTGACTTTGAGAATAAACAAGCTTTTAAAATGACACCATTGAAAGGGGCCACTGTGGTGTTGAAGAGAGCTTTGCAGGTGTATGGTATCATAGTGATGATGTTACTGAACTAATAGTTCAGAGGCCTCAGTTAATGATTGGAAACATGACTTCAGATTTTATCATTGCAACAGAGAATTTAAAAGCAATCAATTAAATGTATTATGGAATAAAAACAAGTGTCGGTAATGGTGACTATGAACCTATTAGATTAGTATAAGCCCATTTAGTTCACGAATGTCTGTTACGTAAGAAAATCTACTCTCACATACTCTGGCCTATAAGTGACGCCAGACCACAGTAATATGGTTAAGTCTTAATTGTCTTTTGAAATGGCCAGTTGTATTCAAGAAGGCAGCTCATCGTCATCTTCTCAGACCAGACAGGCCTGTACCTTTAAGACAGTGCCATGGTATCATGATGTTATATTCCACTATAAAGGTACCTGCCCACGTTCAGTTACTCTGTCTGTAGAATGGAGTGAGTATAGTCTTCAGTAAGTCCGTTATGTGTGCGCACTGTACGTGAGCATCAGTAAGCATAGAACTCAGTCTATGTGTGTGCATGTGATATTGTAGCCTCATCAGTAGTTATTGTTGTAAAAGTAAACTTCAAGATTTCTGACTCAAGAAAATACAAGTATGTGTGGTATATGAGAGATAAAAGGTACTGCAGATGCTGGAGAATCCGAGATAACAAGCATGGGGCTGGATGAACACAGCAGGTCAAGCAGCATCATAGGAGCAGGAAAACTTGACGTTTCGGGCCTAAACCCTTCATCAGAAATGGGGGAGGGGAAGAGGGTTCTGAAATAAATAGGGAGAGAGGGGGAGGTGGATAGAGGATGGATAGAGGA
>JAHRHZ010000018.1:51155751-51218264 GCA_024137785.1 Ginglymostoma cirratum | reverse complement strand
CCCCCTCTCTCCCTATTTATTTCAGAACCCTCTTCCCCTCCCCCATTTCTGATAAAGGGTTTAGGCCCGAAACGTCAAGTTTTCCTGCTCCTATGATGCTGCTTGACCTGCTGTGTTCATCCAGCCCCATGCTTGTTATCTATGTGTGGTATATGTTGTGTGGGATGCCATATAGTAAATCACAAATGGAATCAAACAATAAATACTGATTTTCCTGATGACATCATGTCGCATGACTAAACACATTTTTTAAATTATCTAATCATTCTTTCATGGAAGATAATCTCATTTTTAACAATTGAAGTAAGTGTCTCAAATTTGTCTATCTGACAAGTGGAGTTTTCTAAGCATTTTTGTAAAGCCCATCCTTCAATTTGAATTGGTGTTAAATGACAAAAATAATTTGGTGGAGCAATTTTTCCAGGTGCTGTATTGGCATGGTGGCATGCTGCAGTGGGCATGGGGCCAGCCTTTTCACATGCATTAAGTGATTTGAATAACCCTTGGCCATACCCGACACAGCTTAGAACGCCCATACTTTGTATCCAGTGCAGCCTGGGAATCACCCCGACTACCTTGTTATTTATTTATCTTTTTACAAAATGTTATTTCTTTACTATTATGTATTCTGTTTTGCAATCTTTAATAAAAATAACTAATTTTTTGTAATTCCTAAAATTGAGTAAAGATTTCGATGTTTTTTCCTCTGAAAACTGGCGTGATCTTGGTCCCAGTGTTGCTAGTTTTGAGACATTGTGCCTGTAATTTCAATCTTATAGGCATGTCATTTATAGTCACTGCTGACCTTTCGACTTGTTCGAGTTAGGCAGGTTACAGGGTGATTTCAGAAATTTTAATAGAATCTGGTTATTTGGACTGACCCCACGATTGATCTGGAGTCTCTCAGCCCTAAGCAAAATCATTACAGATCAATGATGAGACTCACTAGTGATGTGCACAAAGATTACTTTCTAATGCTGAGGGTTTACTTGATAGAATTGTATTTTGCTCTCTGCTACTGCCAGGAAAAAAAACGCAAATGCATCACATATCCATTGATACCATATTTGCCCATACATTGAATCAACGGTAACAGAAAGTGAACTCAGACATTTGATTTGTTTTGTAAAGAAATAGTTTGTGGAGGAAACAGTCCAGGTTTTAATGTTGAAAACTCTACCAGAGAAATTTCCATATCTTTAATGGCTGGGATGTGTCTAAAACACAGGGCGGTATGTAGCAAAATGAATTAATGTGCTAAGGGTCCACATAAAGTTCTCACTGGCTCTATCCTGGTTGCTGAAAGTCAAGGTGGAGCCATAAGTGCCTCATGTCTCTCCATTAATTGGGTCAGAAGACTGTGATCCTGACCCCCTCGAACCCAAGATGCTTTTTTTTCCTGACCATGAGCATCTGTTCCCACCCACCCAACATGGTTTGCAGAAACTGAGGTATGCCTTAAAGAATTCCTTGGCTGTAGTCAGGAAAAGTGAAAGTAAGTATTTACTTACTTAACAAGTAACAAAGGTCACTTTCAGTTCTCAGCATTAAAGACTTCAATATTTAATAAAATACCTTAACCTGAAAATTGTAATATGCAATGGTATTGACACATTTAACATTCTCTCAAATTTTTCTCTGTTGTTTTATCAGTAGCTATTATCCTTTATAAAGTGAAAATCTTAATCTCTCTCTTAAAATAGCAGCGATAGAAAACAAGTTAATCATTTAAATTTCTTACCAACTTAAAACTCTTGCTGATGATGGGAGAGAATAAACTGGAAACTTGTATGAGATTATTATGCATTAGTTTACTAACAATTGGTTTACTGATGGATTTACCGGTATTTTCGTGAAGATCAGACTCTGTCTTTGATAATGCAGTAATTTGAGAAATTCTAAAATGCACACTGTATGTTTGAACACTTGTCCCTATACAGTCAAAAACGTTTTGATTCATGAAGGAAGAATTGTGAATGCTCAGATACAGAAAGCCAGGTGAA
Source organism: Ginglymostoma cirratum (assembly GCA_024137785.1). Classification (NCBI taxonomy): domain Eukaryota; kingdom Metazoa; phylum Chordata; class Chondrichthyes; order Orectolobiformes; family Ginglymostomatidae; genus Ginglymostoma; species Ginglymostoma cirratum. Next base: position 51,216,261 of record JAHRHZ010000018.1, on the reverse strand, counting down.
AACATCTGCATTGTGAAATTGGTTGTAGAAACACCCTCCTAGTCAAGCAAACATGCAGCTTGTGTGAAAGAAAGTGAATGGTGATCCATTCAACTAGCTTTAAAATAACAAGATAACCAAGACAAAACCCATTCAGTGACTGAGCTGTAAACTATAGCAGTGATGTATCATTTTGTATTTGTCTTGACTGCATGAACATCAAAGGATATTCCATTGAGATCAAGTCTGAATCTTTAAATTTCTGACAGCAGTTAGTGTAATACCATTGGTGGAAAATGTTACGCTAGGTCTTGCAACGGATGTCCATTGTGCCTTTAAGGGACAAGCTCAAGATTCCACCTCCATACCGTGACCTGTAACATAATGTTATAAGGCTCTCGCTCTCCACCTTACTGAGCATCTGTTCCCTTGCAGCGGAGGGAACTTTGCTTGAGCCCAGACATGCAGTTACCTAAGATTGTACTATACATACGTCAATACTGGGAGCTGTAATAAAAGTTCATTGAATTATTCAGAACAGTGATGCCCACATCTCATCCTTATTATGGGAGGTAATAGAAGTATCATGGTATAATAGTCGCAGATCATCAGTACTTCATTCCACCTCATGTCAGGAAGCTCTTCTTGGGGGATTTTGTTTTGTGATATCCCTTGACATTGCAAAGGCAGTGCACGCCTTAGCTGAAAGACTTGAGGATCACCAGGATTTAGGGCTTGCATCCCATCATATGGTCCAGGATGAGCTACCAATACATCCACAGGCACAACCAAAGGAAACCGGAAGCTAAAGCCATCCTCATTTCCATTCCTAGGTCCTGATCTGAAACGTTGACTTTCCTGCTCTTCTGATGCTGCCTGACCTGCTGTGCTTTTCCAGCTCCACACTGTGTTGACTTCATTTCCATTCTTTGTTTGTTCAGCAGTAAATTCAAATTTTACCTTTAGATTATTTTTTGCAATCTGCATCCGACTATACCTGAATAAGATGCAACATTTTGATCATGTTTTGAATACTAAGAGTGTTGGCTGCAGAACAACAACATCCTGCTGCACGAACACCCAACAGTAGTATTTCTTGAGCAAAACCAGAAATTGCTGGAGAACCTTAGCAGGTCTAGCAGCTTCTGTGGGGTGGAAGCAGAGTTAGTGCTTCAGGTCTAGTAACCCTTTGTCTGTACAGTTTCTTCCACTGACTTTAAGGTAATGATCATTTTTAAAACACAGGCCATTGTAGGGTTAGTAGGGGAAGTAACATTTAATTGTTGTTTTAGTTTAGCTAAAATCACACAAAGTGTCTACATTGATTCATCTAATATTGTATTATTCTGCTTAACTGTAACCAATGCAGATTTTAGTATTTTAATATCATGTGACTTCGCTTGGCCTCACTTGACAAAGAACTGCATCGTGGGAAGAGAGTGAAGACAAAACACTAACATTTTAGAGACATCGCGATAAGGTCAAGGGTTCTTATTTGTATTTAACATTCAGACTTCAAAGTTGGCTAAAACAGAGTTTATATCTCCCTAGTTCGTTAGCAACCCTTACCAAGAAATTGTGGTCACAACCGTACTACTGTCCTAGTATTGTTTTAATTTGTCTAAGAAGTGAAGCAGATGACTAAATGTAACTTTTGTATTAGAAATAACTTTGCAATTGTATAATTGCGTTGTCTGTGCTTTGGATACTTCAACCAGTTTGCGTATTAAAAACAGTTTAATCAAGTGCTCTTGTTGGTGATGCAGACAAGGGTTCATAGAATTCAGTTTGAGGTTCAAATTGATTTTATTAATAAAATATCCTGATTAAAGCACTATGGGGGGAATTTCTGAAATTTGCACAATATTTACTCTCTGTCTAGCTCTATCCATCTGAGAAAGGAAATCACCCAATAATTCATGTGTTTGAGCTGGACTGTTGAAATTCCTTCCTCTTTGAGGTAGGGTTGGCTCTCTTCCAGGAAGGTGGGTCTCGCAGATCAGGGTGTATCTTCTCCTAGGTCTTCTTGAGTTGCCGGTTAGTCTTCTGTGACAATTCTTGCTGTAAGTCTTTGTTGCAAGCCTTCGCTGAGGCTTCACTGCCTCTTCAGTTAGGGGCCACCTTCCAGGTGTGTGCATTTTAATGCCCTTCATGCACAACCTTTCCAGAATGTTCTGTGGCCTTTGGCCAATGGGGTCATGATCTGCGTTCAAATCATCCAATGGGCTCAAGACAACATTGTTCATTCTTGCTATGCTAGGATGTGTAAAGTGCACATCCTCAGGTAGGCAAGATGCCAGAACATCTGATTGACACTTATCTAATACACAATGCTTGGGCTGATTGTAACATTTCTAAACTCTTTGGCCTTGGTTTCCAACGTTCTCTGAGTCAATAGCTGCTGGTTGCTGTTTGACTCAATTTGGCCACTTTTATGTCAAGACCGATTTCTCTGGTTGTGAGTCAATTTAGAATGCCCTGTTTTGGGCTGGTGATCGCTTGACCACAGCCCTTTAACTTTACATCACTCTTCACTCTTTTTGCATACTCTGTACCACAACTTGTTCAAATTGGTTCTTTCTGATCTTTTGTATTAGTTTAAATAGCTTTTAGGTTATAAGCAACTTTTCAAACACTACATTTCCTTTATTTTTGAAAGTGATGAGAAATGCTTTCCAGCCACACAACTACAAAGATAAAAATGATAAACATCACCTTACAAGTGGTGTCTAAATAAAACAGATAGTAAGTTAAAAGAAACTGATTTCAAATGGGTAAAAATAGATTCTAAATACAAAGCATGCATTTGCATTATTAACAGAAATTAAAGAAATAAAATCGCATTTCCAATTAGTTCTTTAAGATGCCAGTATTGCAGGCCTGGATGGGTTCTTTTTCATGATTTTTGGGTGACATAAGGTTCCCAGACAAAGTCACAACTGTGTTTCTGTAGTGATGAATCTTTGCAGATGATGAAATTACCACCTTTTTCTCACTGCCAGGGTTAACTGGTCATTCAGGTAGGATTTCTGTTACTCTTGCTGGAGGCATTGTCTCTCTGATCTTGCAAGTTTGTAGACTGATATAACAAGGTGTGGAGCTGGATGAACACAGCAGGCCAAGCAGCATCATAGGAGCAGGAAAACTTAACATTTCGGGCCTAGACCCTTCATCAGAAAAGTTTGTAGACTGCCCTGTTTTTGCTGATTTTTGAAGTAATAAGATTTGTTATCCAAAGTCGGCTCCAGTCATGAGTCTGCATTTTCAAAAACTTCTATTGTCCATGCAATGGGGTATAAATGATACTGTGCGCACCTACTTGTGATAAGTTGGTTTCTCTATACCCCTCTTTATTAAGTATACCATTTGCAGGCACTGAACTATTGATTTTGATGCAGAGGTGCCCGTGTTGGACTTGGGTGGACAAGGTCAGAAATTTCACAACACCAGGTTGTAGTCCAACAGGTTTATTTGAAACCACAAGCTTTCAGAGTGCTGCTCCTTCATCAGGTGGAGTGACGAAGGACCCTGACAAAGGAGAAGTGTCCAAAAGCTTGTGATTTCAAATAAACCTGTTGGGCTATAACCTGGTGGTGCGTGACTTCTGATTTTATTGATTTGAGTTTCTGCAAGTGCCAGTCAGTAGGACGTGTAAATTAGCATGCGGTTTCACATCTTGGGTGGAAGGGTGCTTTGGGGAGGGAAATTTATGTATAATGAACAATCCAGAGATCTGAATTTTGTTCAGGCAGAAATCACAAAGAGTCGCTTGAACCTTGGCAGCTGTACAGGCAGAAATTTCACAAATTAATTTCAGAGGTCCACTTGTCATAAAATCTTTACCTTGAAAGTCAGGAATATGATATAATTCCTGGATATGATATGCTTTTGACATCTATTTGTATTACCATTGCTGAATCCCCCACCACCAAATCCCGGAGCTTACAACTGACCAGAAAGGTAACTGGGGGAGCAGGTCAGAGGCTGGTAATTCTGTGCTGAGTAGCTTATTTCCTGAAATGAACAAAAAGTCTTAACAGGTCTGGCAGCATCTGTGGAGAGTAAACAGAGTTAATGTTTTGAGCCCAATGACCCTTCTTCAGAACTGAAGACTTATTTTTGGATTCCTGTTCACCAACTGCAAGACACAAGTCAGGAATGTAATGAAATCCTCTCACTTGCTTAAAGTTCAGGAGGTTGCAAGGCAAAATTGCTAATTAGATTATCAGCCCATCCAAACATCGCAGGACTTTTAGAAATTATTTTGAGTCTCTGAGGCCAAATTCCCAAAAACATGGTTGACAAGTTATGTTTTAAGGAGTATCTGAAAAGGGGGAAAATGAATTAGGGAGACAGAGAAGGATAGGAAGAATTCAAGAGGTTGGCAAATGAAGACATGGCCATCAATAGTGGCTCAACCAAACTCAGACTTGCTCCAGAAGCCAGAATTCAATGAATGCAGATATCTCAGAGATTTGAGGAGTTAGAGGAGATTTCAGAAATAGGGAGGATGAAGTGTTGGAGAGATTTGAAAATAATTCTGAGAATTCTCAAACCAAGACACTTGCTTCACCATGCGAGACAATGTAGGTCAGCAGGTAAAAGGCTGATGGGGGAATAGGACTTGCCGTAAGTTAACACATATGCAACAGAGATTCAGACAAACTCCAGTTTACATTGGGTAATGTTTGGGAGAATAGCCCAGAATACAGGTATGAATGAGGGTTTCAGCGAGAGATGAGGTGAGACGCAATGAAATTGGGTAATGTTATGGAAGTGGAAATAGATGATCTTAGTGATGGCGCAAATATGAAGACTCATGTCTAAAATCAAAATACTCCACCATGCTCTCTGCTACCATTAGTGTCACACCCAGCTCTCAGTCCCTCCACATACTTTATTAGGGAAAGTGCATCACCCAAGTACAGTGCTACATAATCACGAACTTCCTACCCTTCCTCTTACAGGACAATAGAAGATTGAAGATCAGGACTCACAGAGGATAAGGACACTTTCATCTCCAAAGCTCAATGTAAGAGGTGTTTGGCTACATCATGTTTGGCTGCCAATCTGCAACAGGGCCCATGGTGTCTTAAAATTATCAAAACCCTAAGGAAGGTGTGATGCATTATCTGATGCCTCGCCTAATGCCTCTATCCCAAACCCTAGCTTTCCCTGCTATCTGGCAATGATAAGCAAGCTGCTAATACTGTCAACATGACTCTCCTATGTTCCATCTTCCCCTACCATCAACTTATATTTCTGATTTCCTGCTTCCTGACGCACAAGCTCATATATGCAACTATAAGATGGCCAGGAGGAGAAAAGCTAGCAATAACACATTTACTTGATCTAACACTTGATCTTTCCTTATATTAATGATTTGGATCTTGGTGTCTAGGTGACAGTTTCAAAGTTCGCAGATGTCATAAAACTTGAAAGAATTGTAAACTGTGAGGAGGCCAGACTGGAACACTGACAAGTTGGTGGAGTGGGCAGATAGGAGGCAGATGAGCTTCAATGCAGAGAAGTGTAAAGTTATGAGGTGGTGCATTTTGGTAAGAAGAACACTGCAAAACAATATAAAATAAATGGTGCAATTCTAAAAGGGGTACAGGAGCAGAGGCACCTTGGTGTATATGCACACAGTTCATTGACGGTGGCAGGACACGTGGAGCAATCAGTCAATAAAATATTCAGTATTTTTGGCTTTTTTAAAGCTTATAGAGTACAAGAGCAAGGAGCTGACGTTGAACTTGTATAAGGCATGTGTTAGACCTCAGCTGGTGTATAATGTACAGTGAGCAGCACACCATAGGCAAGGTGCAAATATATTGACGAGAGAGTAGAAGCAATTTATCAGGAGAAGCTGACCCGCGTGTTTAAGGAACAAGAACAAGTGGACGTAGATTAAAAGTGACATGCAAAACAAGTAAGAGGGAAGATTTCACACTCAGTGAATAGTTATGGTATGGAATGAACTGCCTGGAAATGTGGTAGAGGCAGGATCAATTGAGGAACTGAAGGGGGGCATTGGATGATTATTTGGATAGAAATTGTGTGCAGGAGGATGGGGAAAAAGCAGGAGATTGGCATGTGGTAGTGATGCTTGTTTGAACAGCAGCTTCATGGATAATGGGTAGAATGGCTCCTTACACAATAACACTGTTGTGATGCTGTGAACCCTCACAGTTACCAACTCAGATGCAGTTAATGCACTTACCTTGGAGGCCAGCATAGAGTTGGAATCATCATATGAATAACACTATTGCAGAGCCCATCTTGCAGCTGGTCTTATCCTTCAGTGATCAATGAAAAGACAGTCTTCACATGCAATGCCCTTACTTGGGTTCCTGGCATCACTTCAACAGGTTGAACTCAGCTGGTTCAGCACTGTTGAATAAATATCTACTGGACCCTATATGAAAATATCTTTATGCTGAAAGGGCACTATCTGGGTCACAGAGGCAAAGTAGCACAAGGCTTCTGGAACATGGTTATATGTGATAATAAATGAGGTAATTTCAGACCCCCCTTCCTTTCCACCTGACAATACTTCAGTTTAGGAAACCCGTTTGGCATGGATGAGTTAGACTGAAGGGTCTGTTTCCATGCTGTATGACTACAGCCTTCTGCCACTTTCTGCTTTCATTTCAATTTTTTGATACTTTTGATTTCCATTTGTCAATTATAATCCTTTAGAACTATTTTCCTGTTTGATCCAGCTCCGATAATGTCTGAAGATATTTGTTTCTAACAGGTGACTTGTTGAAGGTACCAAATTTACTTGAAATTTGGATGACACAGTAAGATTACTAAAAGTTCCTGGTATATATGTGCAGTCCAGGCTTTTTACCTTCGTCTTGTATGAGCCAAGCAAAACCTGTGGTTGAAGGAATCACTCAGATACATTTTGTCCTTTCTGTACTTTCTTGCACATTTCTTTCCTTTTGGCTTTAAGAGGACTAACAGGCTTATTGCCTATTTATTGAACCGTATCGTGAAAACTCCTTCTGTGGCCAAGAAGTGTTAGACTGGGGCTTACAGCCAGACATTTTAGAGCAGAGGTGGGGGCACTACTGAATGGGCAACAAGATCTCCTTTATGTTACAACTATGTTACTTTTCAATGCAATGAAACTGTTAAAAATCTTAGTTGAGAGTATTCTTGCAAGAGGCACATGCACCCTCCTTGGTTTGAACTCCCACGGGATTGGAAGTGGCTGGCATGCGAGAGATGTACAGCCCAGCCCACTTCTGAAATAATCTGAAAGGAGACTTCTGGAGGTGTGGGTACTCGATGTGATCTGTGTGGGTACTTAGAGACATTGCCCTGTCTCGTTATATGGACACCTAGAGTGAGCTCAAGGTCCATCATCCCCCAGTCACTTTGCTGTTGATGCTGAGTACCAATGGCTAGGCTGATGGAGTGCGGGTCTATTCACAGGTCCAGCAGACTCTGACATTGCTGGACCTCGCTCACCATAGTAGCTTCCATACAAGCAGTCAAATGATCGTGCGCCAGCTACGACACTGTTCCAACTCCATTGGCTCAGCCCTGCAGCATTTGCATTAGGTTGCCCACTGGCCCCAAGAAACCTGCCTGGTGCTCCGTTATCTGCTGGAGCATTTGTATGAAGTCAGAAGTTTCAACACCATAGGGGTCCTGTCCTGTCTGGGGCTGAATAGGTGTCTGAGCTCCAACTGTCCTCTGAGTGTCAGTGACCTCGGGTGTCTCTCCCTTAATGAGTTTTGGGAATGTGGCAGTGAAATGCAAGCGCATGGATTTATTCTAGTTAACAAAGCCACCGAGATATCTGCATCTGAGCTAATGGGGGTTGCGGGAGGCAACCTTGCCGGCATTTCTTCTGAGGCATTGATGCTGTCTTCTTCAGTGCAGGAGGAGGAGATGACTTGTGTGGGAGGTCTCTTCACTAGGCCATCGTGGACACCTCACTTGTTACGCAACTTATAAGAATAAATGGAGTGGTTAGAGCACCTAATATACATTTAACATCAATCACTGCTGGTTGTGACATTAGAAAATGCAATGATATAGTTCATCTTTAGTATCCCACATTTATAAACTTGCACTGCATCATGATACATAGGCAACCATTTCTATCCCTTCATAAAACAGCACAAGAATTATATATACTAATTTCAGGTTAACTTTAAATTTGACAAAAAGTTTCTGCACAAAATTCTATTTTTCACTAACAAAGGCACTGAATACAAAATAACAGAATGTCTTGACATTCAGAAGTTTACGGTGGATGTTTCTTTCTATTCCTATGGTGTGTTCACCTCTTCTCTCTTTTGCTAAAGGATTACAATTCCACTGGCTGTTATTGGTTCTTTGCTACCTCCCTAACTCAGTTATATATCATGTGTCAACCAGTTAATGAGAGCTGGCACAGAGCTTCACAATGGAGGTAGAAGGGACATCAAAGCTAATCCACTGTCCTCATTTAATTCCTGCACTTTGTAGCAGCTACTGTTGTGTGGTGAGCCTTGGCTGACTTTTCCTTTTAAACCTGAAGAATACTGAGCCCACTTGTTATGTCTACATTGCGGCTTTGTTGAAAATAAGATAAGCAAACGCACAGATGAATTCTATTTAGTTTGTATGGATAGTCCATTTGTCCAGTTGGTGATTGGATGGAGCTAACAATTTATTTCTAAATGACATTTGCAATAAATAAATTTAGAGCATTGATTTTATCATCACTCAGGAATAACAATGTAACTAAATATACTGTAGACAGGAAAGTGAGAATGGAGTTGTTGTATTTGATAATAAACCTGGAGTTTAATCATTGTAAACTCTCTCAATATAGTGAAAATATGTATTAGATCAGGGAACATAGAACATAGAACATAGAACAGTACAGCACAGTACAGGCCCTTCGGCCCATGATGTTCTGCCGAACTTTTACCTGAAATTTAAGGTCTATCTAACCTCCACCGCTACCTTATACTATCATCCATAATATCTAATATCTAATAGCTGCTTAAATGCCCCTAATGAGGCCGACTCCACGACCATCTCCGGAACAATACATGGTTGCAATTTTTGAATAACTTTAACTCTATAAAATCATCTGTTTCACAGTAACTAATACAGTGGTGTGACTTCTCATCTGTAAAGGTTTATTTTCATGCCAGAGAAGCTGGTGGAATTTTACCAGCTTCAAAAGTTCTCAGGAGTCCAGACCAATTGCAACTGGCCCCACTCCTCATTTCTGCAGAGCACCATTTGTTAAAATATTACAGATGGTTGTCGATTCAGAGATCGCCTCTGCATTCACCATCTACTTAAGGATGAATGGCATGTTGCTGAGGTGGTAGAGACTTTTGGAAGGGCTGCAGCACTGAGTGGATGACAGCTCCATTGGGAAAAGGAGAAAGTGCAGCGTGAGGGCAATCAACGGGGATGTCACTGGTGAAAGTCTTTAGGAAATTTATAAAGAATGCAGCGGTGTGCACTCTTTATAATAGAATAAAGTATATTCTATTCCACAGTTGTTAGGGCCATCAGAGTGGAGGATATTTTTGTGTTTTATACCGTATACAAAAATACCAATTACACTAAAACGATTTGTAACTCAATTAGGTCGGTTACTTTATTTGAAGAGACAAAACTATATACAATAACATCTGGGACGTTAGTTAACAAGTTTAATCTTTATGACTGCTCTTATCTTATGTCTGATGATCACATGAGTATACATCACAACTTGCCTGGCGATACACGCTAGCTTGATGTATGTCCCTTGAATGTGCTCCGATATACTTCATTGCTGAGTCTTCAGCGTAATTTCTGGAGGGAAAGGAAATTCAGACAGCAACTTCTTGCTGTAATGTGCGCAAGTGTAATCAGCAGATCTTACAGATCTTGATGAATTATTTTATCCCATGCCCATGTGAACACATCTGGATATTTTAACTTCTCTGTGTAGTGCCTAATTCAAAGTATCAACTTAGTTACCTTCATTGTAACCTCTCCAATTTAGGCTGTACTCTTTACAATACTACAGAAATTAATGTTCGATCCCACTAGAAATTAGAGACATATGAACCTGCCATGCATAGTATGGTAAAAAATTGCAGCACGCTGCTTTGCAAAGGGACTTGGGTGTCCTTGTGCGTGAATTGCTGAAGGTGGGATAGCAGGTGCAGCAGGTGATTAAAAAGGCAAATGGAATTTTGTCTGCCATGGCTCGAGGGATGGAGTTTAAAAACAGGGGGCTATGCTGCAGCTGTATAGGGTCCTGGTGAGTCCACACCTGGAGTACTGTGTGCAGTTTTGGTCTCCTTACTTGAGAAGAGATATACTAGCACTGGAGGGGGTGCAGAGGAGATTCACTTGGTTGATTCCAGAGTTGAGAGGGTTGGATTATGAGGAGACACTGAGTAGACTGGGCTTATACTCATTGGAATTCAGAAGAATGACGGGAGATCTTATAGAAACATATAAGATGATGAAGGGAATAGATAAAGTGGAGGCAGGGAGGTTGTTTCCACTAGCAAGTGAAACTAGGACTAGAGGGCATCGCCTCAAAATAAAGGGAAGCAGATGTAGGACTGAGGTCAGGAGATACTTCTTCACCCAAAGGGTTGTGAATCTGTGGAATTCCCTGCCCAGTGAAGCGGTTGAAGCTACTCGCTGAATGTTTTTAAGGCAAGGCTAGATAAATTTTTGAACAATAAAGGAATTAAGGGTTAAGGTGAGTGGGCAGGTAAGTGGAGCTGAGTCTCAAAGATCAGCCGTGATCTTATTAAATGGCGGGGCAGGCTCCTAGTTCTTAAGTTCTTATGTTCTTATGTATGCAAGAATCCTGCTATCAGGCTGCTGTGCTTGTGCTTTTATGCTTTTTAATAGATTTTCATCAAGACTTTGGAATGCTGTACCTATGCTTCAGGTTCCATTCAAGCATATTATGGAAACAATTAAAAGCAATTCTATCAAAACAAACTTATATCACTTATTTTAGTCAATTTTAATAACTCCTAGACTACGTACTGGTCAAGGGAAAATTTTATCTCCGTGAGTGAGAAAATGAAATAGTTTTTAGCGACACTGCAACAGAGGTAGTCACCAATAATTTTTGATGTGACTCAAGTATGAGAACGTCAATCACAGGAATTGCAGCAAACAAATGCATGCTTTCATTGTTGGTCTCGAGAGAAAACAAGTCCATGACATGCTATGGGTTAAAAGATATATCATTGTTCCTTCAACTTTTACGTCTTGCAAGTTGCTTATGTTCATAAGCTAGAATTTACATCATGACAATGAAATGGTATTTTAACAGCCTACATAACAGGGAATCTCAGCACAGTAATATATCAGAAGAGTCTCTTTATTTCCTTGCGTACATTCTTCAGGTGATGGCAACTCTTACAGTATCAATGTCCATAAAAACCTCATGGAGAAACTGACTATGAATATTTGATAGATTTTGCCGCTAAACAAACATCATGTAACCAACTGCTATTGACTGCTTGTCAATATAGGAGGCATGGCTAGTAAATTTGCAGAAGACTGGTATAGTGGACAGTCAAGATGGTCATTTAAGATCGCAAAAAGAACTTAATCAATTGGGTCAATGGGCTGACGAGTGGCAGATAGTGTTTCGTTCGTAAAAGTGTGAGGTATTGCATTTTGATAATACAAATAAGGACAGGACCTATACATTAATGGTAGGGCCCCAGGGTAGTGTTGTAGAACAGTGAGACCTAGGTACAGGTACATAATTCTTTGATATTTGTTTCACAGGTTGACAGGGTGATTAAGAAGGTGTTTAACATGTTGCCTTCTTGTTCCGTCCTTTGAGTATGTAATTTGGGACATCATGTTGAGGTTGTGAAGGACATTGGTGAGCTCTTTCCTGAAATACTGTGTGCAGTTCTGGTCACCCTGTTATAGGAAGGATATTATTAAACTGGAGACGGTTCAGTAAAGATTTACCAGGATGTTGCTGGCAATGAAGGGTTTGAGATATAAAAATAGACTGAAAAGACTGGGACAACACAGAGTGCAGCTGGAGGAACATAGCAGGCCAGGCAGCATCAGACGAGCAGGAAGAGTCCTGACCCAAAACATCAACTTTTCTGCTCCTCTGATGATGCCCGCTCTGCTTTGTTTCTCCAGCTCCACACTGCGTTGTCTCTGACTCCAGCATCTGCAGTCGTTGCTGTGTCTGAAAAGACTGGGACTTTTTTCACTGGACCATAAGAGATTGAGGGGCATAGATAAGGTGGTCTTTAGAGACAAAGGTCTTTTCCCTAGGGTGGGGGAGTTAAAAACTAGGGGTCAATTTTTGAAGGTGAGAAGAGAAAGATTTAGAAAGGATATGAGGAGCAACTTTTTTACACAGGAAGAACTGCCAGAGAAACTGGTTGATGCAGATACAGTTACAATGTTTAAAACACATTTGGATTAGTTTATGTTTATTAGTTTGGAGGGATATGGGCCAAACGCAGGCAGGTGGGACTAGTTTAGTTTGGGAATGTGGTATATGACTCAAGGCTCTATGACACTATAACTTTTGTGGCCAAGCAGTAACGTTAATCAAAATATGGACACCAGTCAATGGAAATGCTTTTGAAAAGCATTGGTTATCTAACGTTGCACAAGAAGGAGACTGAATAACAACACTGCACAATACATGTTGAGGAAGGTGCAATATTTCCAGAACATTTTCTGAACTGTTTCAATGTTGAATTCTCTTTGTATCCCATTAAATATTAAAAGACATTCATTGCCGAACATCTCTACTCTAGATCTCAGAAACATTATTGTGCCTCATGTTGGAAAACAATATAACACCAGAACAATATCACTGATGCTTCTAGAAAATGTAGTTTGACAATTTTTACAGATGAGTTTAGTATTAAACATATGACATGCTAGAATTATTGTTTCAATTGTCCTTAATATTCTTTGTGAGGACTTTTGCTGAGTTCAGTCTTGTATAGAAGCTACAGATCTGCCTATGTATTATAACAAAGAGTACTGTTTCAGAGCTAGGCTGAAGCTTTAATCCTGTCACATGATAAAAGTTGAACATCTTTTCCTAAATGGATATTTAATGAATTGGAAGATTCTACTCATGATTCAATCCGTACCCGAAATAATGAAAAAGTTCAACTGAATGTTATATTGACATTCTTATTATATTCTTTACTTCATTTTAATTTGGATATTAATACTAAGTTATCAACAATGAGACAAAGTTTAATTTTTGTCCTTGAGTGAATGTTGGGTAAATTATATGCAGTGGTTGGCCAGAAATGTTTGATTTCATGTTGTTGGGTTGAGCTTCTGGTGGAAGGCACATTCAGCCTTCACTTTCAACACCTGAAGGAGCTGCAGATTTGGACAGACTTCTTTTAGAGCTGCAAAAGAATGGCTTTTAGAAGTAGGTCCCTCTGGTACAATAGTGATACGTCAACTCAGGTCCAAGGCAAAATCTTCCCAACCATCTACATGCTGCTGTTATGATCCAATTGTCAGATTAGACACTAGATCAAGAAAGGTGCCTGTTCCAGTGGGTAGACATGGTAGTAAAAAATATTTATGATTGTAGTGTAAGAAATTGTTGGAAACTTCCAATGAAATAATTTTCAAACTGACAACAGTCATCAAAATTAATTTTCAGGATGCTTGCAACTTGTTGGATTCCACATGGAAGACGCGGCTGTTTGAAAAAAGAGGCAAGGTTCAACCTAATGATCTCTTGAGTACAAGGACGCGAAAAGACAGCATAAGGAGATATTTTCTTTCGTTTCTACACTTCTATTTAATAAAAAAAAACTCAATTATGTTTTGTTGTCTCTTTTCCTTGCCTGCAGATATGGTTTTGTTGTTCCTATTCAGCTTCTCCGCACCCTCCGAGTGAATATGAGTCAAGTCTCACTCTATCGATACAAGCGTACAATCTAGGTTGATACTCAGTGCAGTACTGAAGGAGCGCTACATCATTCAAGGAGGCACGTCTTGGCCAGGGTTGATGCCTGGTCTACTCTCACAGGTAGAAGTAAAATATACCATGGCACTAATTGAAAAGAAGGTGAATTTTCCTGGTATCCTGACCAATATTTTTGCCAACCAATGTCAATAAAAACAGACCATCTAGCTGTGTATCTAATCTCACTTTGTGGGACCTTGTTATGTCTAAGTTGGTTGTTATCATTCCTTGCCTTACTGCAGTGAATACACTTCAAAGTATTTCATTTGCTGTAAATTGTTTGGGACATTGAGATCATGGATATAATTTAGAAACTACGCAAATGCCTGTTTTACTTTTCTTTTATATGACAACATTATGCAGAATGCAACTAACAACAATAACAGCGGATTTCTTCTTGTAATGTGGTACAATGTTCCACAAGATTTATGTAGACAACTTGAAAAGAAAATTCAAGTGCCTATGGTTTTTTTTTTTGATAATTAATGCCTCATTATAATTGTTTTTCCTTACTACTTGCAGATAGCTTACTGTAGTCAGGAACCATGACCACAGGAAAGTCACTAATAGTCAATGAGATGTTTCTGTTAGAGCAATCATATGATGTTTCTATAGACTGACTTGTTAAACTTAAAGGATAAGTTGCCTGAGTGTGTAATGAAGGTAGGGGGTGGGATGATCAATAACCCAGAATTCAGTCCAGTTCTTTTTTGGGGGGGGGAGTGTGAGATATTACCTTAGACCCAGGGAGCAGAGAGGGTGGAGTTGTCCAATCACATAACAATAGATGCTAACAATAGGAAAGTGTTCAATCTCATGGTGGTCCAATCCCTATTCCCGCTGGGCATCTGATTTCATACACTAGACTCCTTTCTTTTTTTGCAAGATTGTTCTAATAAGGGAGCTTGGGGGTAATAAAGGAAGCACTCCTACTACTCCTGATTCACAAGAAGTGCTATAAAAGCACTCATCTTCTCCCTAAAGCCTGTGGTGGCAAGCTGTCTTCTTGAGTACTGCTGAGCGGCTTGCCAGGTCCTCTCTGAAGGCAAGGAAAGCCATCCCCTTTGCTGTGACTCTCAAGTCATATATATGCAAGACTAGGCAATAACAGCAAATTTCCTTCTGTAATAGATATTCCAAATGATTTATTTGCTGTAAACATATAGCTTCATGATCATCATTACTAATATGAGCTTTTACTTCAGATTTTAAGCAACTAAATTTAATTTTCCATTTAACGTGGTGGGATTTTAATTTGTTCTCTGATCAATACCTTGTGTTATTATATTATTATATGGATTAATGACACTCTACCTGCTCCCGAACCACCCATTTTTGTTTGCTAATATTCTCCCTTTAAATTAGAATGAGAACATCTGTTTCTAAATCTTCTTTGAATCGTTAGCTCTTAGACTTCAATTTATTTTGTATATGACATTTAAATTAACAAAGCACTGAATACAACTTTCTTCTTAGAAACTAAAGCAAAACTTTTATTAAATTCACTCATGAAATGCAGGCATTGCTAGCTGGGCCAGCATGTAGTTGCCCTTGGGAAGGAATGTGCTGCCTTGTTGAACCACCATTGGCATTATTCCATTAGAAAGAGCATTCCAGGAGTTTGATCCAATAACATTGAAGGAAATGTGATATATTTCCAAGTCAGCATGATGAGTAACTTGGAAGAGATCTTGCAGGTGGTGATTGTCCCTGTATCTGCTGACCTTGCTCTTCTGCATTGAGGTGATGGTGAGTTTGGAATGAGCTGCTTGGGGATCTTTAGTAAATTTCTGCAGCGTATCTCGTAGATGATATACATTGCTGTGACTAAGCATTGGTGATGGATGGTGTGGATGCTTGTGGATGTGGTGCTAATCAAGCGTACTTTTTTGATCTGGATGATGACAAGCTTCTTGAATGTTGTTGGAGCTACATACATCCAGGTAAGTGGGAAGTATTTAATTGCATTCATGGCTTGTGTCTTGTAGGTGACAGACAGGCTTTGGGAAGTCAGGAAGTGAGTTACTCACCGTAAGATTCCTACCTCTGACCTGGTCATGTAGCCATTATATTTACATGGCTGGTCTTGTTGAGTTTCTGGTCAGTCATAACCCTCAGAACGTTGACAGTGGGGGATTCAGTGATGGTGACACCACTGAATGTCTAGGGGCAGTGGTTAGATTGGAGATAGCTATTGTCTGGTGTGAATGTTAGTTGCCAATTTTCATCTCAAGCCTGGATATTGCCCAGATCTTGTTGTATGTGAACATAGGCTGCTTGAGTTTCTGCGGTATTGTGAATGGTGCTGAACGTTGTGCAATTATCAGTGTATATCCTCACTTCTGACCTTATGATGGAGGGAAGGTTATTGATGAAGCAGCTGAAGATGGTTGTGCCAAGGAAATTACCCTGAGGAACTCCTTCAGAGATGTCCTGGCGATGACGTAACTGACCTCGAACCAACCATAATGATTTTACTGTGTGACAGGTCTGACTCTAACCAGCAGAAAGTTTTCCCCCGATTTATTGACTCCAGTTTTGCGAAGGCTCATTGATGCCATACTCAGTCAAATGAGTCCTTGATGTCAAGGTTTGTCACTCTCATCTCACCTTGGGAATTTAGCTCTGTTGTCCGTGTTTGATCCAAGGCTGTATTAAGGTCACAAGCTGAATGACCCTGACAGAACACAAACTGGGCATCACTGAGCAGATTAGTGCTGAACATGTGCTACATCGTAGCACTGTTGATGACACCTTCCATCACTTTACTGATGATTGAGAATAGGCTGATTTGGCAGTAATTGGTTTGGATTGGATTTTCATTTTTGTGTCCTGAACAAAGCTGGGCAATTTTCCACATTGTCAGGTAGATGCCACTGTTGTAGCTGTACTGGAAATGATTGGCTGTATATGCAGCACTTTATAGACCACAAGTCTCCAGTACTATTGCTGGAATGTTGTCATGGCCCATAGGCTTTTCAACAGCCTGTGCCTTCAACCATTTCTTGGTATCACATGGAGTGAATCAAATTTGGTGAATTCTGGTATCTGTGATCAGCGACCTCAGAAGTCAGCCGAGATGGATCATCCACTTGACATTTGTGGCTGAAGATTTTTGCAAATACTTCAGCCTTACTTTTTGCAATGATTGATTGGTGTCCCCCATTATTGAGGAAGGGGTTATTTGTGGACCTTCCGCCATCTTTCACTACTGGATGTGGCAGGTCTGCAGAGCTTAAATCTGATCCGTTAGTTGTGAGATTGCTTGCCACTTATGCCATGTGGCATGCAAATAGTCTTGTTTTTTTACCTTCACCAGGTTGGCACTTCATTAGTGGATATGCCTTGCCCTTCTCCTAGTCTGGCCTCCTCCACTCTCCATTGAATAAGGATTGATCACATTGTTTAGTGGTAATCATAGAGCGATGGCTATGCCAGGCCATAAGGTTGCAGATTGTGCTAGAGTATAATTCTGCTTTTGCTGATAGCCCACAGTGTCACATGGATGCCCAGTCTTGAATTGCAGGCTCTGTTTGAAGTCTGTCCTATTTAGCACAGTGATTGAACCACACGACACAATGGAAGTTATTCTCAATGTGAAGGCTGGACTTCATCTCCACAGGGTCTGTGCGGTGGTCACTTTTACTGATACAGTCACAGAGAGATGCAACTGTAACTGGCAGATTATTGTCAAGTATGTTTTTCCCTCTTGTTGGTTTCTTCACCACCTGCTACCGACCCGGTCAGCCGCTATGTCCTTTAGGATCTGACCTCAATCAGTGTGCTGCTGCTGAGCCACTCTTGGTGAAGGACTTTGAAACCCCCTACACAAAGTGTGTTATGTGCCCTTGACGCCCTCGTACTTCCTTCAAGTATTTTTCAACATTGAGAAGCAATGATTCGTTTGCTGAGATCAGACGGGAACATGGTAATTAGTATCATGTTCCTTTGTCCATGTTTGACCAAATACCATAAGACTTCAAGGTGTCTGAAGTTAATGTAGAGGACTCCGAGGTAAACTCCTTCCTAACTGAATACCACTCTGCTGCCACCTCTGCTGGATCTGTCCTGCCTGTGGAACACAGCATACCCAGGGATGGAGATGGTGGGTCTGGAACATTGCCTGTAACATACAATTCTGTGAGTATGACTATGTCAGGATGTATCTTGACTAATATGTGAGGCAGGTCTCCAAATTTTGGCTCTATCTCCTAGAAAGGAGGATTTTGCAGGATTGACAAGGCTGTTTTTGCCATTGGCGTTTTCAGTATCTAAGTCAATGCCAGGTGATCCATCTGGTTTTCTTTCTTTTTTGAGACTTTCTAGCAATTGTTACAACTGAATGACATGTTAGTCCATGTCAGATGACAGTTAAGATTGAACTACGTTGCTGTGTATCTGGAATCACATGTAGGCCAGACCAGGAAGGACAGCAACTTTCTTCTCTATAGCACATTCATGAACCAGATAGCTTTTTTCAACAATCAATAATGGTCTCATGGTCATTATTGGATTCTTAATTCCAGATTTTTAATGAATTCCACTTTCTGCCATGGTGGGATTTAAACCCAGGTCTCCAGAACATTCCCTGGACGTCTGGATTA
The DNA here is from genome assembly GCA_024137785.1 of Ginglymostoma cirratum. Taxonomy (NCBI): domain Eukaryota; kingdom Metazoa; phylum Chordata; class Chondrichthyes; order Orectolobiformes; family Ginglymostomatidae; genus Ginglymostoma; species Ginglymostoma cirratum. The sequence continues at coordinate 51,197,703 of JAHRHZ010000018.1, read as the reverse complement.
ATAGTCTAGCGATAATGCCGCTGCGTGCCCCTGATTTGAAGAACTAATAATAAGTATATAGTTTACATATAACCATAAACTATAATAAATTTTAAATGATAATTTTTTAACTATAAACTATAATAGTGTATTAAAACCATACTTCTTATTCATTCATAGGACAGGAACAACACCACAATTCCTTGATTCTAAAACAATTGAGTTATATGATATTATACATATCAGTACCAAAAATATTCTGTTCAGGAAGTTAATCCATATCGAGTACCATGGCAATTAACATTAAGTGACACAGCTGAGCTCCTTGCTGTTCTGATAACTAATCAAATAGTCTTTTACAATAGCTATTCTTTTAGCTATTCTTTTACAATATTAAAATTTCTTTATGGAGCTGCAGCACAGAATATCTCACTTTGCAGCTTCCGTGTTTGCTCAGCACATGGAAGTAACATAGTATTTTGTGCACTTCATATCACTGACTTATTCCACACTCATTGTTCAAAGTGTTATGCTTTATTCATTTCTCTGTAATAACAATTTTATACTTTATGAGCTTCTCATCATAATGTGGAAGATTTTTTTTAAATTTCCCAAACTAAAATGTTGGGTCTTCTCCATATTGCAAACGGTATGTATTTGCTCTCCTTCACATTGTTCTCCTTTTCAAAGTATTGCTATGATTCCTGGAAACCATATAACGAGGCAAGTCAGATTCCCGAAGGAAACCTAGCTTGATAGATCATATATTGAATTGTTTAGCGTGGTGGCAAACTACTGAAACAAATTCATATGTGACTGCAGATGTTCTTTAACAACAGAACATAAGTTTATTTTACAATGGAAAAAATGTTAAGTGTAAAAATATCTAAGACAGTTAGAAAGATCTTAATAAAAACAGCAAATTAAAATTTCAAGGTTTTCCAACTGTCATTTTACAAATACTCAATTACAGAGAAACTTAAATTGTCTTTCCACTTTTTATGTTTTGCTTAACTGATTTCTCCCAGAAACATTCATAATTCTGATGATCTAAATGTTTTTAATTTGAATAATTTGGAGACTTCTATTCAAACTCTTTGGACTTGGAACCTTCACAAATGAAAACACATTGGCTATACTGGCTCCTCAGAACAGAAAGCTTGATTCTCCCCATTATGAGGAACTTTCCTCCTTTCTGAACTGAATTATAACCGTCAGTTCTCATGTGCTGCATACCTAAGTGCATAAGCAAACTAATACTCAAGTTAGTCTATTAACATGCTTAATTTTCTGTCTTGTAAAGCACTGAGGCAGAGAAATTGGACAGTTTTAAAAAGGATTTAGAAAATTAATAAGATTGACTTGGTAACAGCTCCTGTGAAGCACCTTGAGATGTTTTACTCTCTGAAAAGCAATATATAAATGCAAGACACTGTTGATTGAGAGGTTTCTTACAGTAGCTACTCTGTGGATAGTGGCACATACATATATGTATTCATGTAGATAGTTGGTCTGTCCGTATTACTGGATAACCCTTCTTGATGATACTGTGGCATAGCACTCCCAACAGGTACCAACACTTCCAGGAAGTCCATAATAGGAAAGCAGCAGCATTTTTTCCTGTGACTTTTCAACCATGAATTTTAATGGGTGGAAAATCATGGGCAACATGCCTGCAATTTCCGAAGAATCATGTCATGCTGCGAGCACCAGATTGTGGATTCACTGCTAGCTGTTACCTACTTCAGCAATTAAATTTAATTTGACATATATGATCTGTTTTGAGTGCAGTTTTTCTTTTCAATTCATGCTCCTAGTACAGAATTTTGAACGCCTCAACTCCATCTGGAATTTATGGACTAAGGTTATGTGTGTGCGCTACATAAGTTTCTTGTGATCCTTAGTCTTATAGGTCCCACTAGATTCTCTGAAAAAATTCTATTATACATTCCTGGCATAAGAAGTTCAGTGAATTAGCACTTTTGTTTCTGCTTAATTTTTTTTCAAAATGAATTATGAAGATTACTTAAGCAACTTACTCTGCCTTACCTAACATTAATCAAAGATTAGTGATAAAGTAGAGGTTTGGGCAAATTGTAAAACCTAACAAATTGAAACATAAATTTAAGAGAGAAGTAATAAACTATGAGGGCAAACTTGTAAGTAATATAAAAATGGACAGTAAAAGCTTCTTTAAATATATAAAATAGAAAAAAGAAACCAAAGTGAGCATAGGCTCCTTGGAGATCATGGCCGGGGAAATAGCAATGAGGAACAAGGAAATGGCTGAGCAGTTGAACAAAATAATTGCATTAGTCTTCCCAGCAGAGGATAGTCCCATTTGAGGTCAGTCCCATGCTGAGCCTTGAGTTGATAATGAGCCCTTGTTCACAGACATAAAAAAAACCTTCTAGAGATGCGAAAACAGGCAGTGAAATGTATGGTGGAGGTAGCAGAAACATTGTGAAGTTAGGATATAAATGATCCAAGAATTCATCCAAGCCAAAGTTTCTGCTAATTCTCAGGTGGGCAAGCTCTTGACTTCCTTCATGAAGAGGTTGGTGAGCACTATGAGAGCCAGGTTTAAAAGCCCAGTCAATGGCTGCTGGATTTGTGCTTAGGCCTTGTAGGCCTAATGATCAAGCAAGAGGGGATGAGACTCCTAAACCACTCTCTTTTATTAATCTCCTTTACTGGTAGTCAGGGAGATTCCATCACAGTGAAGGAAGAAGAGCACAAGGCTCCTTTTTTTAGGAGCCCCTCTACCAGCAGCCACTATGCTTCAACTAACCAAGGTCAAAGGTGATGCTATATTGCAGTTTGTTAGTGTGTGATCAAGCAGTCTTGTTCATTTTATTCATGTGCAGTGGATGGTCTGTCTGTTGGGACCAATGTTAGCAGGGTGATTACTTACAGAATAAGTTGCAAGTCCAAACTTGGGTAAGTGGAGTACTGACAATACTTTAGATGACAAGGATGGAGTGGCTTGTTGGAAGCTACAAGTTCACTGTCAGGTGGAAATGCAGATATCCTGTGGGTGTAAGCGCTAGATGAGCTGTTGGCTTCCCAAAAGCATCATTTTTTGCGAGAACCTGTTGAACAAAAGGGACTAAGGGGCCTCCCTCATGAGTGTCTCCAGAGCCCTGGTCTCTGGTGATGCAGCCCCAACTTGCAGAGTGGCTGGTTCTGACAATGCTACTTGCCAAATGAGGAGTGTGGCTCCTCTGTGTCTGCATTTGGCAAGGTATTCCCCTCCACTGCGTAAGAGTGTAGCGCATGACGATCATCATTTGAAGCGCACATTGCGTTATAAGGAGAGGCTGGATAGGCTGGAGCATAAGAGACTGAGGGGTGATATGAGAGAGATCAATAAGGTAGATGGCCAACAGCTTTTCCCCATGGTCGGGAAGTCGAAAACTAGAGGGCATAGATTTAAGGTTAGGGGAGAGATACAAAAAGATATGTCCTATAGGGAAGGAAACTGCCATCCTTAACTGGTCTGGCCTCTATGTGATTCCAGACCCACAGCAATATGGTTTACTCTTAACTGCCCTCTGGGCATTTAGGGAAGGGCAATAAATACTAGCCTAGTCTTAATCCCGGGAATGAATAACGGAAAAAAGGCTAAACAGGTTTGATCTTTATTCATTAAAGGTCAGAATAATAAAAGGTGATCTTATTGAAACATACAAGATTCTGAGGGGACTTGACAGGGTAGATGCAGAGAAAATGTTTCCACTTGTGGAGGATTATCAAACTATGGGACATAGTTACAGAATGATGAGAAACTCACTTAAAACTGAGATGTAAAGGATTTTCTTTTTCTCCTGGAGGACAGTGAATGTGTGGAATTCTCAACTCCAGAGAGTCATGAAGGCTAGATTACTGAAAGTATTTAAAGAGGAGGTAGATGGATTCTTGAAATATCAGGGAGCTGATGGCTGTGCTGAGCTGTGTATAAGAAGAGTTGAAGCTTGGGGCAGATCAGTCATGATCTTGTTGAACGGCAGGGCAGGCATGAGGAGCAGAATGGCCTACTCTTGCTTCTGTTCTTATGTTTTTATATCACGGTCTACTGCTTGCTCCACAACCTCGCCATCATGAGGGTCCAACTCTTGCCATCACCAATACAGCATTCAGCTCAAGGGGAGGAGAAACAGTTGAAAGATAAGGAGGATGAGGCAGTCAGTACATTTTGTATTTACCTGCCTCTCCATATTCAATTTATCTGACTTCAGTACCAATGAACACAACATTAATTGTCAGTTCAGCTAAAACAAAAAGTGAGTTTCTTAATTACCACATGTGATAAGAAATTCTAATGCAACACACATACATACAGATTAGAAATGAAGTGAATCTAAAGAGATAAAAGTTGAGATTAAAAGGATCAGTCTCTGAATTGTTCAGGAAGAGTGGATAGTAAGATGTTATGACCATTGCAATGGAGGTCACGAGGAACATTTGCATTGGTCATTTAAGAGTCAGTTACGTGATCCTCTTAGTTTGCAGATCAGTTGAGATCCTGTAGTTCTGATTCCTTTTGACCTTGATTGAATTCCAGCATTCGGGGTGAGAGAATGTACCTTTGTTTCCTTTTGTCTGGTTTGCCGTACTCAGAGTGATAGGAAACATTTACCTCCAACACAGGGATAACTAGGCATGTTATGTCTTCAGCTGGGACCTCCATAGCACACAGATAATTGAACTTGCCTGGTACACATAACAGCATTCAGTCCCATTAACATACTCCTATAGAGCTAAAACTGAATTTTTAACCCCTGTCCTTGTGTATTCTTTAAAGGGGAAAACACAACATGCGTCTGCAGTTTGGAATATGTTCTGCACAAGGTTGACAGCCCCCTCATTATCTTTATCATCATAGGAGATAACAGTCCAGTCTGTTTTGACTTGCCTTTCCCCCCTTTAAGAGTTGATTCGATTTATTATTGACAAGTGTACCAAGATGTAGTGAAAAGCATGGTTCAACATGCTAGCCAGACAAATCATACTTTATGTGAGTACCACAGAATAATGGGACAGAATAGAATAGAATAGGAGAGCTACAGAAAAGGTGCAGAGAAAGATTAACTCTAATATATCAGGGGTCCATTTATAAGGCTCTTGATAAGTTGTTTTAAATTTCTTTCATGGCTCTTGGTGTACATTCCATGAGTTTCTCTCTCCAGATTGTCACTTTATATCAAAAGCCAGTTTTGGCTGCATCAGCCCTTTCCAAAGCAAAACAGTGTTTTGAATTAGAAATTGAAATGTCTATGGTACTCCAGGGTTATGATGCTGAATAGAATACTAGCAGATTGGTAATGGTGGAATGAGGAATGCCATCTTCCTGAGACAGCGGGTGTGCACTCCAATGCCATCCCCATAGGGTAAGCATTCCGTAATCCTAGAAATGGGTGGGATGCTGATTGCTGGGCTGGCATGGGTCCTGCAGTGTCCTTTGCACATTCATCTCTGTGGCCATAACGGCAACAATCTAGGCTGACATAGCTTCAATCAGAGCTTTCATTGTAGCCCCAAGACACTGGGTGACTTCTGGTTCTGCTCTACAAGTAGTTCTCCTATAATGTGATAGTTGCATTCTTGTGTGACCTCGCATTCTCAAAAATTGCCGTAGAAAATTACATTATAGGGAAATCACTATAGAGAATCACTAAACCTGTACAGCAGAAAGTTTGTATTATCCAAACAATGTCCACTATTCATCAATTGCGTTACAGCCAATTTGCATTAATGAAACACACATTATAGTAGATCTACCTGTACTGCAAACTGAGCCATTAACCATCGGGTGCAGAGATGGCACTGCATAGAGCAATGGACTCTAAGCCTTCTGTAAAGCATTCTGCTAAAATAACATTGAACACCTTCGCATATGTTCACATTGACTGCAAGCTTTCTTGTAAGGCTTTAACTGTTTCATTCTGTTTCATTGAAGGGGAGGCAATGGTCTAGTGGTATTATCATTGGCCTCTTAATCTGGAGATCCAAATAACATTCTGGGGACCTGGGTTCAAATCCTGCCACAGAGGCTGGTGGAATTTGCATTCAGTAAATACCTGGAATTAAGAATCTAATGATGACCATGAATTCATTGTCAATTGTCAATTGTCAGGAAAAACCCATCTGGTTCACTAATGCCCTTTAGAGTAGGAAACTGCTATCCTTACCTGGACTACATGTGAATCCAGACTCAAAGCACTGTGGTTGACTGTCAACTGCCCTCTGGTTAAATGCTGCCTAGCCAGTGACAGCTGAATGAATAAAAAAAATTCTCAAGACTTTTCTTTATGTTACTTCATTGACATCCTTATCTGAGTCGTCTACAGCAGAACCCATTTGAAATCTCATCAGCTAGTGAGCTGCTACCCTGTCTTATCCTCTCCCATTTCCCTGGCTGCAGCCCTCATGTGCAGGGACTGGGACAGGGAGGTACAGGGGCATCTCCTTGTGCTCAGGTGAGGAGTGGAGCCACTGTGCTTGGTGAGAGTTGGGTGTCCAGGGACCTGGCTGAGAACCAGGGTCCAAGCTTCTTATCCCTGTTGTGCCCATGTGTCTCCACACTTGCAGCTTCCATCTTTAAGTTGTCCTCTAAAGTCTACGCATTTGGCTGTGAGTGTGACAATGAGTGATAACATTTCTGCATCATTGCTGACTTCCTGTTCTTCCACCTAGGCAGTTCTTGCATATCCAAAAGGAGGCAGGCACAAGGGTAGGGTTGCGCTATCTTGAGGGCTGAAGAAAGAAGTGTATGCTTACACTAACTGCAGGTTGTAAAGCAGAATAGGCCATGGGATGAAGGGAAAGTAGGATGTGAGAAGGAAGGTTCAGTTGGAACGTGCTGTCATCTCTAATGCTTTCAGCCAGAGTTTGTCTGGGAAGCTTCCTAGTCCCTGTGGATAGATGACATTGGTTCACCTCTACACCTCATCAATCTAGTCCTCCACAGCATCAACCAAGGCTTCCAGAGTAGCTTCAGAAACCCAATGGCATCCACAACACATCCTTATTGTAAGAGATGCACCCTGCATTCAAGTAGTCCAGGCTTGCTAGAACTCATAAACAAACAAAAACAGAAAGAGCTGGAGAAGCTCAGCAGGTCTGGCAACAGCTGTGGAGACAGAAAAAAAGCAACACAGTTAACACTTCGAGTGCAGCCATGCTGGTCCCACGATTTTGCACCATTGTTTTTCCTGTAGCTACTCAACACCATACTTTTATCACTGGCTGAATACTTCAAATATTTCGTTGAACACGCTGTCTGAAAATTGCTTGCTGCCTGCATCGGAATCAAAGGGCGTGGGTTAATCACGTATCATGATCTTTGTACCTGTTTTCATGAGTCTTATCATCCTTTGCCATGTTGTGCTAGGCCATGTCACTGCTCCCCTTTTTCTCTGCTGAAAGCGTTAATGCCAATTTAGGTGAGAAATGCACTTATTATTGGCTCCATGGTCCCTATGCCTTGCACTGAATATTGAATTACAAGCTGGGGCCAGATTGAAAGCTTTGGCAGGATGCCGAGGAGTTGAGAGTTTCCAGGACTGGAATCATAATTCAGTGCAACAAAATCTGCCATATGAATTTCATTGGATGTTCCACACATTTGGTTTTCCTCTTTGAAACTCAAAATTGTAAATAAAAAATCAAATGATTTGCAATTTATTAGATCTCTTGGTGGAGGCCAAGAGCTACTTTGCTTCAGCAGATAAATTATGCAATGCATGAAATAGACTGAGCTGGTACGCTCTTTGAGCTGCTTGTAGAGCAAAATGCGTAAGTGGGACAAGAACCATTCACAAAATATGAAGGATATTTAGCAAGATGTACTTGGATTGGTTACCAGGTTTGGTAACTCACCCAAATCCATCTCAAACAACCGTGAGTAATCTGTCAGTCAGCAGCAGTGATTATGGTTATTTCCAAGACGCTGTTCAAGAGTTCAACAGAGGGTCACTCACATGATAGAATAAAAACATTGATTGACCAAATGTAAAAAAAAGTGGGAAAAATGATCACAATTTGCTGGAACTAATTTACAACTTTTAACCAATCAGTAGTTTTATGAGTAAAAATTACTTGCTATTCACCCCTCTATATCTACAGTGGTCATTTCTATTGGTCATTCATTATATAATTATAACAGGGATGGAAAACAGTTTGCAGTCATCTAAGTGATTAGAATTGGGCCTATAGATAGTGCTCTATAGATAGTGATCATGACAAATATTTCATTTGCATCGCTGAAACTAATTGGTCAAATTCAAGTTACTACCTTGTATCTGGCTTACAAAAGGCACTGTATGTGAATTTCCTTGCTGCTTCCTGCATATTAACACGTGCATACAAGACCAGACATTTTTTGGACAGAAAAATTGGGCAGGAGCCATTTCTGTCTCCTTTACACCATTAAATCATGTTCCTAGAGTTCCTTCGTACTTTTCATCACCCGCCCACTCCCACTGTCACCCCTCTCTCATCCTCCCACAATACCTGCAGCTTCCAGTTTTTTTCTTGCAACATTCCCAATGTGCTCAGCGTAACACAGACTAAGATTTATGAGATACAGCTGCAGCCCGGATTAGCTGGTACGAGCCCAAATGAGGAGTTTCTAAAACTGAAGAATCTGGAGTGTTTGAGCACCAGTTAATCTTAGCATTACGTAGATCAGTCTCTTCAGCGGATTGAGTTAATATACTCTCACTGCACCTTTCTCAGACCTGGCTTGAATCCAATGCAGACCAACAGAATGATGTTTCTTCCTCCTGACAGCTCATCAAGTTCTAACACAAATACATTTGGGCAACCTCAGCCCAGTTTAGCTTGGCACAAGTCCACACAGAAATTCCTCTAATTGAGTACAAATTGGCATGAAAAATCATTAACTTAGTCAGGTTGGCAATGAGGGCAGCTGGACAAGTTTATGCTTAACCCACAGGGGGTACTCTTTTGAAATTTGCCCATTGTCGAGTTGGAGTAAAGGGAATTTTGTTGCATAGCTTGTCTTCCTGAGCCTGTTCTGCCAATGGCTGATGCTGACAATGAATGTGAAAAGAAGTCCTTTATGAATTTATAACCAAACAATATATTTTCCTTATACTGCATAATCGTAGTTGGTCCACAATCCATTTAAAGGCTGTATTATTTAGTTACAACCAGGTTCTGTTACAAAATGTTCAATATGTATTGACCACCTGAAGCAAAGGGTTTAAGAAAATTTTTTTTTTTAAATTTAAATGACAGTCTTTTTGAAAGATTAATATATGCCTATGCAGCAAACTGTACAATGAAAAAATGCTGAAATAATCTCAAACCTAATACCACTGCATATGAAAATATTGCATATAGAGATATAGATTTTCTTTTCAAAGTTCAATTTTTCCATTTACTGAACAGATATATTTACTTTTCAAGGACACAATGCTAACACATGTTTTCTATGACCAATGCACTTCAGGAAATAATAGCATATTATATATATAGTATTTAAATAAAAGAGTTCATTTTTGTCTCACTTGTCTCACAGCAAGTATCCTGAGCCAATTTTTTGCCCAAAGCAATATCAGTAAAAACAATCACCTGTAAATGCAACTCCTCTTTCAGGCTCTACACAATGCACCTATTATTTATGGCAATTTCCTAGCTACACACTATTTAGAAAACAATGTGACCATTTTGCAAGCCAGTTACTTTCAATCAGCCCTTTTCTGGTGATTTTTTTCCCCTGTCTTCCCTCCCTGCTGATAAAATTTGAAACCATCTGTATTATGAAAAATGTGATAATAATTTGAAAGTGTTTAGAAGTAAATACCATAAAAGTAAGTTCTGCGATACAATATGACACAGGGAGCCCATCATGCTTTCACAGCAATGTTAAAAAGGCTGCATTGATTTTAACTCCTCTGTGGTACAGGTCAAATCTGCATATGACAACAGATATCGCTTGCAGATCATCTGCTTAAAATGTTTCACTGAACCGAAGCAAATGCAAGGTGGAAGTGAGCCTTAAAGCGGAATCTTCCCATACCTTGGATAAAGTGGGTAATGCCGAGTAAATTGGGAAAATGTGGTAAGTTTGGTACCAACGCGATTCTCGACACTAAGATTAAATAGTTCGATGCTGCAACCAAGATTTGAGTGGCAAGTGAAAATCTTGCTAGTGAGTGGCGTTCATCTGTGTGCTGTTAGCACCTCCCTTATATGCAAGTTCCAATTATCCCATACGCTGAAGACAAACCAGAGGGGCAGCATTTCCCTGATGTGAAGGTCAGAGCAGATACCTGGTGCTCCAGGTCACAGTTTGCTCCGTTGGGCCTTAAACTTGGCAAGTAGTCCTCAAAATCTTATGACAGAATGAGTGGGCAGTACCTGTGCACAAAAACCATCTGACCAAGACCCCATTGGGATGTTCACATCTCTGCCCTGCCTTGCTTTTGTGTGTTTTAGTCCGTCAGCCAGAGCTTAAAACTTCATAGTACTTCTGTCTTGCCTTGCCTTTTGATACAGACACAAAGTTAGGCTGCTTGTCATACTCGTCAGCAGTACTAAATCAAGGGATAGGGACAAGCTGCTGGAAGAAATTGTGTCTTTTCTACGTCAAACCTTCTGTAAATGCTAGTGGACAAGCTGAATGTGCTTTAACCAAATGGCCACAGCCGAAAGCCCAAATAGGTAATCCTTGGTCAAGGGTGACAGCCTTCAGTCAGGGGTCCTGGAACAGTAATCAAGGGCACTGTCCAATTTCATGCCAGGGGCCTGGACACAGTCAGTTGGCCACTTGGGGATGCCATGATGAGGGAATTTGTATTGTGACAGTCTAAGGAACGTTAGACCATTCACAGTAGGCTCTGAAGGACCAGTGTAACTAGTTAGGAATTCATGGTTATTCAGCCAGGGAGCTACAAACAGGGACCCAGTGATCCATCAGTTGGAGCTGTCAGTCCATGTTGTTCAGGAGATTGGCCACAGTCAGCCCTGGCAAGCAGCTCAAAGAAGGTCTCAGTGGGCCACTGCTTGGGTAGGGATATTGCAAAGTTGCTTGCTGGGATCAATAACTGTTAAGGAGAAACTTAATATTTTAGCAGGGTAGATCCTTAAACAGCTCCTTCGAAACCCAATGCCATTTCCATCCAGAAGGACAAGGGCAGGAGATAGATGGGAACACCACCACTGCAAGTTCCTCTCCAAGACACACACCATCCTGACTTGGAAGTACATTGCCTCTCCTCTACTGTCATTAGGTCAAAATAGTGCATTGGTTACTGGAGGGTCATCCATGGTCAAAACCACCTTGGTTCTGATGGGACGACAGTGCAGCCTGATGGTTAACATGACTGAGGCCAGGACTTCAGGGTAATTTTGGGAGATGAAGACTTAAATGACAGAGTTGTTTAAGAATGTGTGGAAACTCAGTACTGATGGGATTGACAAGGAGTGCAAAGAAGAAGAGTACATTAATTTTGCAATTTTTTAAATGAAAGCAGGATACGTAGAGGAAGGTGATCGCACCATTCGTACACTGACTGTCTTGCCATGGTCATGTAACATCCACCTTGGATCTAAGTTCCTTTGTGTGCAGTTTGTGGCTGCTATTATGCATATTACTTATAATATTTTGCATATACCTTTACAATATTCAGGTAGAAAGAAGACATTTAAGAGTAATTTTCCGAGAAACTACCATTTCCAATCTCGAAAATATAAAGGACATTTTGGCATCAAATCGTTAAACAATTGTGGTTTCCTCATTATTATGACTGCAGAACTGTTCACTGATTTTGTACTTTCATGTTTCTTGTATTTGTGCTCCTGACACTGACATGTCATGTGACCTAGGGGAGGTGTACACCATTTTTGCAGAGGATACTTAGAGATTTTAGGCAAACAAATTTTATATTTATGCTCCCCAAAAGCTTGCCCACTATCAGGTAATGGACCCTCCACTTAAATAAACACCCAACTGCCATTCATGTATATTAATATGTTAATACATTGGCAATTGATGGTGAGACTGGTATGTATAGGGAGTAAAAGCTTTCCTTTATGTAGCATCTTGGAAATATCCCAAGATGTTTTTATAAAATTGGTGCGTTATGCAATTACTTCCTATGTTAGTGAACACAGCAGTGATTACCACACAGTTCCTCAAATAACAACGTAGTAAATAACCTGTATCTGTTCCTGGTGTAATTGGAGCTAGGTTTGTTGAGCAGAATACCAGGAACACTGCTCTTTCTTTAATTCTTACATGGCATGTGGGTGTCCCTGACAGGGCTGGCATTTGTTACCCATCCCTATTACCGAGGTACTAGTCAGACTACAGCTGGACTCCTGTGAACAGTTTTGGGACAATTTTTTAAGGAAAGATAAACTGGCATTGGAGGCAGGCCAGAGTAATTCATTGGGATGATTCCAATTGGGAGGGACCACCTTATGAGGAGAGGTTGAGTACTCATTAGAATATAGAAGAGAGAAAGGCAACCTGATTAAACATATAACATTCTTAGAGCACTTGACAGGGTAGATGTAGAAACGTTGCTTCCCCTTGTGGGAGAATCAAGGAACAGAGGGCATAATCTTAGAAGAAGAGTCACACACTTAAGAAATTTCTTCTCTAAGAGTGTGATGAATTTTTGGAATTATTTACCACAGAGGTCTGTTGAGACTGGACCATCAAGTATATTCTAAGTTGGGATAGACAGATTTTTAATCAATCAGGGAACCAAGAGTTCTGGGGATAAGGCAGGACAGTGAAGAAGAAGAATATCAAGATCAGCCATGATCTCACTGAATGGTGGAGCAGACTCAATGGGCCAAATAGCCTACCTGTGCTCCCACATTTTCCGCTCTTACAGTCTAATTTCCCTTAAGCTCATTGGTTCTCTGGACTATTCCAGAATCAACCATATTTCTGAGGGTCTGGAGTCATGGATAAAAATGGCAGACTTTCTTCCCAAAAGGATATTGGTGAACCTGATGGGTTTATATGAAAACTGATAATGGTTACATGGATCTTGGGGACTGGTTAGCTCAGTTAGCTGGGCAACTAGTCTGCAATCCAGAGTGATGCCAACAATGTGGGTTCAAAGAGCTCTCATTCTCAATCTGTCCCCTCACCTGAGGTGTGGTGATTCTCACGTTAAACCAACAAGAATCATCTCTCTCTAATGAGAGAGATGACCTATGGTCTAATAGGCCTATGGCACCTTTACATGGGGTCAAATTTTCCACAGAGATTGACTAAGTGTGAATTTTGTCAAGGTTCATGGAGGGTTTCCCTCAACATTGCACATACAAATTTCTGCTGGTCACCTCATTAAATATGCACCACGCTTTAATGGTGGTGCTCTCATGCCATGTTTTGCTCAGGAGCAATGGAAGGCTCATCTGTCTTTTTTGGTCTTCATGCTGCAGGTACCAGCTGCACACAACGTCAAACATTGCCAGCCCAGCCTGGAGTCATCCTCCTGCATCAGCGTGGCTTCTGTGGTCTGAGGAATAACAGCAGTGCTACAGGAATATTGATGACCTTCTGTGCTCTACATAAGTTAGCACCACATCCACTCTCTACTACTTCTTACTCGCTCTAATTCTGCTATTACATCCACCTCCCATCAAGCATCATAGTCCATCATTCTCAATATACACACAGCATTGTCTCTCAAAGGTTCCCACCAAATGATCCTTTCAAACCTCTAACCCTTCCTGTCCTCTGTATTTTCCACTCTCTCTTGTGGGACACTGACCAGCTTTGCTGACTGATCATAGTACAAATTGATTGTTCATTGCTGTCAAACATGACATGCTGCTTGGTTATCTGACTGTGATAAATGTCAAGACAAGGCAACGTAGAGATACTGTGGGCAACCAAAAGGCAAAAAGTGAGTGAGTGCTCACAGAGGAAGCTAGGAGCCCTTAGGCACATTGTGTCTTGAAGGATGAGCTCAGTCCTTTGAGTATAGGAAATGCAAATTCATGTTGAGCTTATACAGGACAATAGTGAGACCTCTTCTAGAGAGCTGTGTTCTGTTTTGGTTGCTTTACTTTCAGAAGGATATTATTAAGTGAGAGAGGGTTCAGGGAGAGATGTACCAGAATGTTGATGGCTATGGAAAATTTGAGTTATAAAGAAAGACTGGAAAGACTGGAGCATAAGAGATTGAGAGGTAACCTTGTAGAAGTTTATAAAATCACTAGGAGTACAGATAGGGTAAATGCTATGTGTTTTTTTTCTTAGGATGGGGGATTTCAAGGCTAGGGGTCATAATTTTAAGGTGAGAGGAGAGAGGTTTAAAAAAGCAATGGAGAGAAATTGTTTTTACACAGGTTGTAAAGTTCATGTGTGGAATGAACTTCTGAGGAAGTATGGAGACATGGTTACAACATTTAAAAGACTTTTGGATAAGTACATGAATAGGCAAGATTTGGATGGATTTAGGCCAAGATCAGGCAGGTGGGGCTAGTTTAGTTTGGGATTACATTTGGCATGGCCTAGTTGGAAACAGAAGGATCTGTTTCTGTGCTGTGTGACTCTATGACTCTACGAGATTGTCTCTGCGCGCGAAGATGGCTGGCAGCAACATCAAAACAAAAGGTGCTGATGAGTTCCAACGTGCAATTTTGAAGGGATGAGGTGTATTATAAATGAGCCCGAGATAGTCCATGATGATGTTGGCGAGGCTGATGTTTGTCTGATACCAAACTCCATGGGCAGAAGGCACCCATCAATCATGTCCTGAAGTACCGGGGAATGCTGGCCAACATGGAAGCTCAGTGAAGACTCAAGTGACCTGCTGCGGCCAGGTACCTGCTCAGGTGGTCAGATCATATCACTAAAATGAGGATATCTTAGATAATAATGAGATTTCAATGCATGCATGTCGGCCCCTTGCAAGCGAGATTCTCAACTTGTCGCTAAAACCTTGGGGGAAAATCAGACTTTATTTCCTTTGTGTTGAGACTCTAATTTTTTTTAGTCCTGCCATATTTTCCCAACTGACTTGCCATAGTCCACATCATTAAGGGCCCAGGAAAATTCAGTACACGGTCATCAGAGACTAACTTTATCAAATTTCTCATTTTACTGAATTCAAATCATTTGTGTGGAATTCAAACAAATGCCTCCTCAGTATTTGCCTGGAGCTCTGGTTTCATAGTCCAGTGGCAATACCACAATGCCACCACTGCCCCAACATGTTCATCTTTAAATGGTATTTAGTTTCCACAGCAGCCACCAGAACAGGAAAAAACAGATACCTGGGTGAACATCTTAGCCAAAGAATGAGATGTACTGCATTGTGTCCAAGTCTGAAGTACAGCTTGAACTCAGAGGTAAGAGTGTGATTAACCATGAAGCTGATGCTTTTACCATATTTTATCCTGTCTCTCAGAAAACATCTCACAATGCTCCAGACACAATAAATGACCTATAAACGCCAACTCACTGTTGCTAATAGCTGCATCACATAGCAGCCATTTTGTGCACAGTTCGATCTCAGAGAATAATCAGTGACTATACACTGCACCACACAGTGCTAGCCTGACAGACATGAATTGTTATCTTTCACCCAGTGTGTACTGCAGGTTTCAACTGAAAATTAGAGAGTGATCAAATCTAAGCAGGACATACCTTTTTTATTGCCTTGGCAACATATGTGCTATTTATTAATCCTTCATATACATTTCAGTTAAAAGCTTTTGATGGAAATCTCCAGATACCATTTGAAAATGTGCATCAATAAAAATGATCAAGAGTAAAACAGCCTTCTATTACTCTGCATCTTTAAGCATTCCACTTAATTATAGCATTACTAAAGGGGGGAAAACAGAGGACAGTCTGGCATTTCCCTAGAAAGTCAGGCATCACTTTTATAGTATTCTTTTGAATGGGGACACCCAACCATGAAGCAATCTATACAGTAAATGTTCCAGGCCTCTCTGACATATGGAAGCATTTAACAGAGCCACATCAAAACAATATGCTAATTCCTCTCTTTCAGTCTACAACAGACTTATCAACTGCCACTGATATAAAGTTTAAATGGAATAATGTCTAACTGTCCACACACACCACACTAAATGATCCTTCAGGGCGTATGGTCTCTTGTGCCATTCATAGAGCACTTTAGCCTTCAGTACGAATTAGTGCGTGGCTTAGTAATGTACCTTTAAATGTGTGAGGCATTTGAAGTCAGTTAGAGGTCAAGTCTGTAGCTATATAAACAACAACCTTCGAACATTTATTTTCACTTGCCACTCTGGTGGGTAAATTGGCACGCAAGTGTGGTGTATAATTTCACTGTGGCCATGCAGCTTTGAAATGACTGGGGTCATCATTTTACTCAATAGCATGAAAAGTTTCCCATACAATACTTAAGAAGAGCAATATTATTCACAACGTGGTGATTTTATTTGAATTTGGCTGTCTCTGAGGCAAAACTACAAAGCTTGGATTTGAACAGCTTTCTGTGCCACTTTTAATATGCCATAGTGCAGGA
Source organism: Ginglymostoma cirratum (assembly GCA_024137785.1). Taxonomy (NCBI): domain Eukaryota; kingdom Metazoa; phylum Chordata; class Chondrichthyes; order Orectolobiformes; family Ginglymostomatidae; genus Ginglymostoma; species Ginglymostoma cirratum. The sequence goes on along the minus strand of JAHRHZ010000018.1, from coordinate 51,181,207 downwards.
AGTGTAAGACACCAGCGCACTGTGTTTCTTAGAGCTCAGAATCAGATATCCGTTCTCAGATTATATACAGCAGGCATGGTGCTGACATCTATGTGTACACTGGAATTTCAGGCATGTAAGAATGGCAAGGAACCAGAAAGTCCTGTTTAATGGAAAAGAAGCAATGCATGGACAGGTTCCCCAGCCCTGCACATATGTGTTGCAACCTCAAATAACATGTATATATTTGTAAATAGATCAACACTGATGAAATATTACACAACAGAAAACAAAGCTATTTTCTTTGGAGATAAAAGCTGTCATAACAGGCTAGTATCAACATGTCCTTAACACAGGTCAGTACGCCACTTGCCACATTACAGCTCTGCCTGTCTAATAGTAGGGAAGAATTTCTAGCCGGGTCAGAATGAATGTGTCTGCTTAGTCCAGACATGTCATACGTATAGACACAACTGACAGAGTCTTTGACTTTTCTGACTGACCTGCTTAATAAAGTGACCATCTCTGGTTACAGATAAAAATACTTTCTGCCCATTCCCAGTTTCCCCTCTTGGGTCTCAGCAACCAGATGTGTGTTTCTATCATTGGAATGTGACGATAAAGAGGACAGTGCAAAGAACATGCCCTTCTAAAGAGTTTGGCCAGCTTTCAGTGACCAAGGTCACATTAAATGTATTTCTGCAGCGTGGTCGCTACTACTTGAAGACATTTTTAGATTGATGGCCCTTCTTTTACTGAGGATAAGTAAACCCAAAAAATGATAAATTTTTATACCTGTCCGGTAGCAACCTATTGATCCCACAAACTGTTTGGGAGAACCCACATTATTAACTGTTCGTGATGCAGCTGGATTTCCAAGTGTTTCATTTCATAACGTGAAAATGTTTTGTTATACGTCACATTTTTTGTGAATTAATTACATTCATTTTGTCCACAAATATTACACAATTGACAAAAACTTACATTTTGTAAGGAATTTGAAACTGCAGGATTCACATCATTTGGAGTTGTTTGTATATTATGCAGTGCCACAGGCATTGCTCTGCTGAACTACAAACAGTGGCAGGTAGAACTACAAAATACAATCAAGACAGCAAACGCTGAGCAATCCTACTTTGAGTGTTTTTATCCTTAACTCCTGTTGTTTTAAAATTATGTTTTCAAAGATTTGGTTTTGCTTCTTACCATTGCTCACCTTCATCTTCTAAAGCTGCAAGGGATTCATTTTTAATCTAGAAAAAAAAAATGATTTTGGTCGCAGGCATCTTTGGAAGAACTATCAGAGTTGCTTTCTGATTAACTGGTAATTTAAGCGAGACAAACACAGACAAAGTATTTTTTGTCTGAGTTAGCTACCATCTAGTGGCTTGGATGATAACATTCTGATATCAGGCATTCTCAAATGATGAACAATCCTAGCATTTAAGTCAATAACGTTTACATGGTGAGAGCGAAAGTCTAACAAAAGAATGATGCCCTTGCACATTTAGTTCTGGACAGTGTGGAGCAGTGGGAGTAAGACATTACCACATTCACAGAAAGGAAAATCTAAAGATGCAAGCTTCCTCAGTTGCTTCCATTCATCTTCAAGTGGCATGCTATAACACAGGTTGATGAAGATCTGGCTATAATTCTATCTTCCAAATGGAACGTGTACAGACTTACAGGCCGAAATGGAAAAAAGGAGAAAAATAAATCTTAAAAAGGAAACAAATAATTGAAAAAGCATGCATTCGAAAAAAAGTAAAAGATTCGACCCTCAGATGTAGGTGTGCTGTTCAAAAAATAAAATGCAGCAATATAAATGTTTCAATTTCCTATTTTCTCCTTGAATATTTAAAGTCTTTCAAGATTCCACGTTTTCAGAATCCAAATCTCCTGATTGAGGAGTGTTACCAACATGATACTGAAATTAAGAACCTCCAGCATTTGAAGTCAATGAGAGATGAGGTAGTAAAGCTCTGTTGGGGTGCTAGTTTCTCCTACTTTGAAGTAGCCACAATAAATTAAATGGAGGGGATTCACATGCTTCTGATTCTTTTTACAATGAAAACAACAAATGCTGGAGATCGCAGCGGTTCAGGCAATATCCGTGAAGAGAGATCAAGCTAACGTTTCGAGTCTAGATGGCTTTTCATCAGAGCTCTTTTCTTTCACAGAATGGAGTCAAGAGTGCAAACACGATGACGCATGGTGTTGATTGTGGATCGCAGGATGCAGCGGGAGCAGCAGTTTGAAGAACATTGCACGTCCCGGAGATACTTGTAATCCTGGGTGGATCTGAAACATGATGAATGATGAAACTTGAGTTGAAATCCATGTGGGGTAAGCCTAAGTTGTCGGAAATCGACGAGAAAGGTAACATGGCTGTGAAAGCAAGTTTTGCAAACACCTTGTTAAACACCAGCAGTGAAATGGAAAGCAACAAAGATATACATGGGGAAAGAGATGATGGGAATTCCTGTTAGAGAGAAGAGAGAAACTTCTTCAGGGTAGGCATTGCTCAAAGAGACTTGGCAGCCCATTAAACACAATGTAGGAGCAAATTAGTGCAGATGCTGGAAACTGTATTAAAAACATCAAATGCTGGAGATCACAGCAGGTCAGACAGCATCCACGGAGGGAGAGTAAGCTAACGTTTTGTGTCTAGGTGACTCTTCCTCAGTGACCCGACGGGAATCCCAACAAATATACTTCATTTTCAGCCAGCAATTACTGTGCCAGCAAGGAGTGGGAATATTAGCTCAGCAGAGGTGATGATCTAGTGGTATTATCATTGGACTATTAATCCACAGAGCCATGGGGACCTGGGTGTGAATCCTGCCACAGCAAATGATGGGATTTGAATTCAATAAAAATCTGGAATCAAGAGTCTAATGATGACCATGAATCCATTGTTGATTGATGAAAAAATCCATCCGGTTCACTATTGTCCTTTAGGGAAGGAAACAGCCACTATTACCTGGTCTGGCCTACGTGTGATTCTAGATCCATGGCAATGTGGTTGGCTTTTAACTGCTGTAACAAGGTGTAGAGCTGGATGAACACAGCAGGCCAAGCAGCATCACAGGAGCAGGAAGGCTGATGTTTCGGGCCTAGACCGACTAGGCCTTGTTATCTCGGATTCTCCAGCACCTGCAGTTCCTATTGGCTCTTAACTGCTGTCTGGGATGGGCAAAAAATGCTGACCCAGTCAGCGACACCCTCATCCTGTGAATGAATATTAAAAAAAATTTGCCCTACATAGGCATAAAAATGGGCCCCACGAAGAAAGTCGTCAGGCTTTGATCAAGTCCACTAGACTTACCAGAAAAAGTGTAACGAAGAATGATGGTGACTGGGCCTTTTGTCAAAATAGCCTTTGGTTCTCTTCAATAGAATTTTTGAGTTTGTGTTTCATGGGGAGGTGGCATCACTGGCATTTTATTGTCCAGCCCTAGTGTTGTTGAAATTGCCAAAGCTGAGAAACACCCAGCAATGCTGCTATCTGTTTTGGTGCCCCACTCTTGAAAATGCCCCATTGCCAGGATTTGGGATAATTTCATGGCAAGGGACAGATTCGGAGAACCAGGAAAAGTTCCATTACACTGTTTGAATTCTTATCCTGTTGACTCTTTTGTGAAAGAATGTTCTCAAGAGCACTAGTCACCCTCCAGTATATTATCCAAACAGCTATTATATATCTATGAACATAGACAGCATGTTTGCAACCTATTCAATTATAGATAGCGTGATGGCTGAGTTAGATCTTGCTCTCACACAATCTTTACACAGGCACTCTTACCATTTGTAATCAGTGACAGGAGCTCTTGTTGGTTTCGTAAGGGCAGTAAGGCCAATTGGAGCAGTCCTTGATGGAAATCAGTTTTAAAAAATGCACACATCAGGAAGTGAACCCCTGGCCTTTCATGGTGCATTCAGCTCATCTTCTCATCCATTTAATCAGCTGATCCATGAGGGAACCAACATCCTTTACGTTCACTGCAGGGGGACGCTGTCTTGTGAACTCTTCTTCACCATTTGTTTTAATGGCAACCTGGTAAAATTGAAGTGAATTTCTTTACTTGGTTCATATAGTTATAGACCCAACACCTCCCTGCATACAGTACCACCCTGTAACCCCCAACCCTGGCCTCTGGAGCTGGATATTTGGGTTTCCAGTAATCAATCGGTAGAAGGAAAAGTGTCTGACTGAACAAAATAAACAGGCAGTTCCTCCCCCTGAGAAATAACCTAAGTTATCAAATCTATTGATTAGCACTTGAACCAATCTTCGAAACACTCGCATGGATGCTTGAAATTTTGCATTGAATGTTCAAATCAGCAATCTTCTTTCTCTTCAAAATTAAGGTTTTCATTTCAGATAACAACATTACTCTGCAGGATTTTCATCAAGGCACTTCTGTTCACAAGAAATTAGTTCTTCAATTCATTCACAGGAAAGCTGGATAAAACTGATATAGAAAATAAATCACTGTAGAACTGCTTACCAAAAGCAAGATTTCTTTCAGATCAGACAGTTAAAAGAAAATGTGATAGGCTGTTCAGTGGAAAGATTAGGTGAGGCTTCCTTATTGCCCAACTGTTCATAGCTAGCAGCAAAGGACAGATTTTACTCAGAAAATGTATTCCAACTGAACAAAAGAGATGATTTGCATTTAAGGAAGTGAAAGAAAATTGTGTCACATTTTAGGATACCAATCAGCCCCTACAGGGGCGGCACAGTGGCTCAGTGGTTAGCACTGCTGCCTCACAGCAACAGAGACCTGGGTTCAATTCCACCCTTGGGCGACTGTCTATGTGGGTTTTCAAATTCTCCCTGTGTCTGCGTGGGTTTTCTTCAGGTGCTGTGGTTTCCTCCCACAGTCCAATGATGTGCAGGCTAGGTGGATTGGTCATGCTAAATTGCCCATGGTGTTCAGGGATGTGTAGGTTAGGTGGGTTATAGGGGATAGGTCTGGGTGGGATGCTGTGAGGATCGGTGTGGACTTGTTGGGCTGAAGGGCCTGTTTCCACACTGTCGGGATTCTATGATACTACGATACACCCCTGAACCATCTGCAATATATTTCCATGAAATCACAATGTAATAAGAGCAATGTGTAAGAGGCATTTAGACAGTTACATGAACAGGAAACAAAACAGGGAGATGAGCTGTAAACAGGCAAATGTGATTAGTTTAGAATGGCATCATGGCTGGCACAGACATGGTGGGTTAAAGGGCCTGCAGTTAGGTTAGGGTGCTGAATGGTTGAGGAGATCTATGTCTGGAGCTAAGTATGAGAAAGTTTGGTGTACTTACCATCTTTGATGTCTGATAGAGTGGAGAAAAAGCGTTTGTTGAGGGTATGGATCCTTCTGAGGACAAAGAACAGTCAAGGTCCCCTGCAGGTCAACAAATGCTTTTTCTCCACTCTATCAGATATCAAAGACCGTCAGTATACCAAACTGTCTCTTACTTACCTCCAGACACAGAACTCCTCAACCATTCAGCATCCTAACCTATCTGCATACCTTACTGCCTCCAATGGCTGAAGGGTCTGTCCCTTTGCTGTACTGTTCTATGTTCTACCTGATATCTGCCCATTTATCTTCTCTCTCCTCGACTCCAATGCCCTAAACACTAATTCCATGGAAAGCAATAATTTATGTGCACTTCTTTAAATATAATATACTCTGCTTCTTGCTTACTTTGGTTTCCCTTCCATTGTGGAATTTGTATTCAGTAAAAAAAATCTGGAATTAGGAGTCTAATGATGACCATGAACCCATTGTTGATTGCTGGAAAGAACCCATCTGGTTCACTAATGTCCTTTAGGGAAGGAAACTGCCATCCTTACCTGGTTTGGCCTACATGCGACTCCAGACCCACAGGAATGTGGTTAATTGCTAACTGCCCTCTGGGCAATTAGGAATGGGCAATACATGCTGGTCTAGCCAGCAATGCCATCATCCCATGAATAAATAAAGTGCAGATTCGATGACATCTTTGCAGAACATATCTACTCTGTCCTTAAGCATTGAGAAGGGCTGAGTCTGCAGCAACCTAGGTGGCAATCTCAGACTAGGCTGATTTGATATTTACTGGATCCTGTGCATCTAGCAGGACCTCCAGGTTCTGGGACCAATGTCAGGATATGTGCAGTACAGACTGTGCTTGTCCAACTACACAACAGACTTTTAAAGGTGTCGCCACTTTAGTGGTCCTGGTCAATTCCAGGATAACCTGGCAGTAGTGAGTTGTTCTGGGAATGGTGAAAGGTAAGATGGAAGAAGAATTAAACAAGATGTATGCTATAGGGGCATGGTAAGTAATTAATACGATGCTTTTGGTAAGTTATGGCAAGAAAACTCACTAGACCTTACAATGAAAACCCCCCAAAAACACAATGTAACTGGCACTTAGCCAAAAACTACATAAAATTCAGTTTTTTTGTATTGTTTATCACTATTCCCTTTGGCTTGGGAAGAATAACTCTTCTGACATTTAATCTTTCCTCTCATTCACCATATCACAGAATTTCAATCATTAATTCACTTCACCCCACTGACGTAAGCTCCTGCCCTGATAGTAGTAAATTGTGGACTATCCATTTTCAACATCTTTCATCTGAGTTTAAAACCTGAGACCTTCATGGATTGAAACTGTTTGAAAAAGGAAGAAGCATGGACCTAAAATGATTGCAACAATCACCTGACCACAGATTGATGCAAGTTCAGGAAATCATTGTTGGATAAATAAAATTATCTGAACCAAAATAGCACAGTCTGGAGCTGGAGGAATATAGCAGGCCAGGCAGCATCAGAGGAGCAGGTAAGTTGATGTTTTGGATCTGGATCCGTATTCAGAAATGACCTGAAACGTCAACTTTCCTGTTGCTCTGATGCTGCCTGACTTGCTGTGTTCCTCCAGCTCCAGACTGTGTTATCTCTGATTCCAGCATTTTTAGTCCTTACTATCTCTGAGTGAGTTTTGCCTCACTATGAAACCTCTTCTAAGGATGCCATTTGAAGAAGCCCATTTCTGAAGGAGGGTCCTGACCCGAAATGTCAACTTTCCTGCTCCTCTGATGCTGCCTGACTTGCTGTGTTCCTCTAACTCCAGACTGTGTTATCTCTGACTCCAGCATCTGCAGTTCTTACTACATCTGAACTGAAATATCATTTTATCTATGGTAAGTTAAACCAATCAACTGAGTCAGGCATTGAGAATGTTTCCTGTTCTAATTTACACTTAAATAAAAAAAGTTGCACATATTGGACATGAAATGGATCCCTGCTATTATCCAGCTTGGAAAGACAATTGAGCCATACTTGGGAATGGATAAATGAACTACATTTCATTAGCTTCTTGGCAGAGTATCAGAGAGAAAGAAAATGGACTGGTAACAGTGGGAAATGGAAGACTCTTTATTTCCTTATTTCCTCATCATCAACTCAAAAATTAGCACGTGACAAAAACAAATCAAAGAAACATTCATTCAAAAAGAACTCAAAGACTCTATAAATTTCCCTACTGCTGTGGTTACATGACATTAATTAAACAGTTGTGATTTCAGGTTCAATCGAAACGACTCAAAGACTCCAGGAACTTTTTAAAATTCTTATTCTTAATCTTCCTTTTTGTACTAGCCACCATCCCCTTCTTATATTTTACTACATTTTAATTGAAATGTAATTTAGCTTCATACTAAATGAATTTCTTTAAAAAAATTTTGTTGTGCCCAACCAGGTGATTGCAAAGATGGAAACCTTCTGTCGTCATGTGCTGATGCTAATAGGAATTTGAATTTGACTGAGTTAGTCTACTGAGGCTGTGTTAGTCTACTGAGGCTGTTTTGCTGGTGTTGCTCACAGACTACTTCAAACTGAGACAACAAGAGTCAAATAATTTCCTGCCAAGGAATACATGGGGTATTCCTCATTTATGGGTGATAACGTGGCAGAGAGGGCTGCCTGTACTTTGTTTTGCAATGGATTGAAAGTGAAGAGGTGTTTGACAATGGATTGTTGTACTTCAAACCCACAGCCACCTTCATCACATTTCCTCCCAGCCTGTTTCCATTCTCTGTTTCCCCATTTCCAACACATCTGTTGTAAAGATGCGACAGTCCACACTTGTACTTCAAGATGTCTTTCTTCTTCTGTAACTGAGGATTTCCATCTTTTGTAATTGATAGATCTTATGTCATTCCAGTTATTACACATCAGCCCTTCCACCTCTCCCAAAATCATAATTGATCACCTCTTCTCCTCATCTTCTGTTAATCTACATATTCCCTGCACCATTTTGGCCAGCCTAATATGTATCTCTCATCACCAAACACATCTCCCCACTGACCCCCTGATCCCCGAACTCACCCCGGCCCACCCATTTCCATTTTCAGCTTTGTAAAGGAACACTTCCCTCTGCCACATCCTAGTCTTAGTCTCCTCAGCACTTCACCACTTCACAGTGGGGAGTGCAACATAAAGATGCAACTCGCATTCCACATTTCAAACTCCTCCTTCAAATTATGGGGGATTTCCTCTGCTAGATTATTGTCCGTGAGATAAAGGTGGACATTGCCCCCATTGAACAAAAGGTGTCTACATTTATTTTAGAATTGGTTACCATTGGTGGGCTCACACTTCAGGTCAAATGGATGGATGGAACCATGCTGAATACATTCTTGGGAAAGCAGCTGGGAGAACTGCTTTTCCACAATCTGGGAGAGCAGAGGAAACAAAACGTTCCAAAGGAGCTGGTGAAAATCTGTCACCAGATAAGTCTGGGAAGTACTCCTGGACTAGTGAATGGAAATTCTGTCGTCTTAAGCTCGCAACCATTCAGGACCAAGAAAAAAATGGAGTGATCTATGCAAAATGGAAAGTATAGTTTCAAAAAATATTTTGTATTTGTTCTAATGATTGTTATAGCTGTATATCCAAATGTTCGCTGGCCAAATAAAAAGGAAGCCTTTCCATATCACACCTCAGTTTACAATAGAAATCTTTTAGTTCTGTCACTTGAACTGAACAGTTTAGAGCGCATGTAAGAAACACAACATCCAGATCAGATTGCAATGGATTCTGTGTTATATTGTCATATAATTTGACATTCTGTGAACATGAAAAACCACACTATTTATAGGGGGATCTAGCATTATATCTTACAGAGAATCTAAGTCAGATCCAAGCTTGTAAAATAAAAACTCAAAATATGAGAAATGGTCAGCAGGTCTGACAACATCTGATTGGATTTGAGTTGATTTCAAGTTGGTGACCTTGAATTAGAACTGTGAGAAGAGGTTTCTGTCAGACCTGTGGAGTATTTCTCAGTTTTAATTCAGATTTCCAGCATCTGCAGTATATAGCCCTTGTATTGCTTTCTTTGTGACAATTAAAAATGTTCTGAAATGTTTGAATTTTGACCATCAAATTATTTGCCAATGGAGCTAGGGTTACCAAAGCTACCGTGAAGACATTTTAAAGGTAAATTTTAAAAAAATTATCACCTCACTATTAATTAGGAACTGAGTCCTGTTTACTGACACCACCAATTGCACATGTGCATGATAATTGTCTGCTTCTTGCACCCAACATGATCCCATTCTTCACGTCAACATGCATGCCTCTACTCCGTTATCGTCACCCTCTCTCCAAGCACCGCACCCCTTTCTCTCATTACCATACCCCTGCCCCCATTATTGTCCCCGTTCCCCATCACCATTTCCCCCCTCCCCCATCACTATACCCCTCTCCCCACCGCCATCCCCCTCTCCCACATCAACATGCCCCTCTCCCTCATCACTATCCCCATCTCTCCTCATCACAATCCCACTCTCCTCATCACCATCCCCCCTCTCCCTCATCATTTATCCCCCTCTCCCAATCACCATTTCCCTCTCTCCCATCATCAGCACCCTCTTGCCCATCATTGTCCCCCTCTCTCCTGTCATTGTCTCCCTCTCCCTTACGTCACCTCCCATCACTTCCAGCTCCTCACCCATCTGAGGATCAAGAACATGTTAGGCTCACTGTAGACATTATCAATGTCTATGCTGTGCTTATTTGATTTCCATCCTTTTTTTAAAAGGTGGCCCTTTTCAGGAATAGCACATAGGCAGACACTCAGATGAAGATGATGTCAGGCGGTGTCAGCAAGTTCAGCCTAAAATGTAAGTGGAATCCCAAATAATTTTTGAACTGCAAGCTGGAAAACATGACTACTGTAGTTGGTTTAGCTGAGTTGGCTGGATGACTGGTTTGTTCCATTCCTGTACTGGCTGAGGCTATCATGAAGGACTCTCCTTGGGTCTTGGATCACAGAGCGTATCCAAGCCATTCTTTTCGGGTTTGGTAAAACGTAGTTACGAGATGGCTCATCAATAGCAATTTGTCTCTCTAATTTCTTAAAAACCACAGATCCAAATTCAGAGTCTGCTACATTCCACCCTGGAATATGAAAGGTCACTGGAGCATCAGGTTGTTTTTGCCTTCTCTTACACATTTTCCTGAACCACATACTCATCGCCAAAAATGTCTTGGATCATGACGTGTATCCAAGTGGTTCTTTTTGGATTCAGTTAAATATAGTTACAAGAAGACTCAACAAGATGAATTTGCTTAAAAATGAATGTTTGTTAAGTAATAATAAATGATTATAGTGGTCATTATAAATGGAAAAGAAAAGAGAAAAAGCAATAAGTCTCACAGCCCTTTGCCCGTTGGGGACCCCTTGATTGATGGTGGGACTTTGCCTTGGCTCAGAATTGTGAATGGTGCCAGGAATGAACCTAAGCTTCCAGACCAGTGTCGATTGAGGGGTCCCTCAGGTTAAACTACCATTAGTTGTCTATCTCTCTGTAATGGGGAGCTGCCGTATGGCCCTGTAAGGCTAGGGTGATTTTACCTTTACACCAGGTAATGGGTTGTGGATGATTTTCTACTTGCTGTTAATGTTAACAGTCAGGACTTGAGCACTTAGTTACAATCTTACTGAGCAAGGTCAGTCTTTAAATGCCATTCTTGCTAGTTGAACTCGTCTTAGGATCTGTTCAATTCATCTCGATCACAATACTTACCTATCATCGACTGTTAATGATTCACACCAAGAAAGAGAGTCACATTTAGCACTGCTGCACAGCTTTTCAACCATTACTTAAACGTACTGTACTACTCTCACTGACATAGTTCCCTCTGACTTGTTGGATAAGGTAACATATAACAAGGACAGCACAGGCATCAGTTCTCTGAGGGTGAGGAAGCACATGAATTGCCCTGCAGAGGAATTAAACAGGCACATTGATGAGACAGCCTACAGAAGAAGATGAGTGTAATGAAATGTTGGGTGCCTCAGCAGACCCGTGAAAAATCCTCCGCTCACTGTCAAGACAGATGGTGGAATTTGTCACAAAGTTGATCCGAAGATTTGTGCAGAGTATGAAGCAAACCCTTTCCAGCATGGAATTGATGACCAAGTCCATTTGATCATTTGCAGCTCCACCCATAATGTAGCATTTGATGGCTGAAGTGTCCACTCTGCAAAGACTGTGTCTTATTATTTTACTTTTATTTTGATTATAAACTGAATTGAGAAAAGGCCTGATTCACAGCAATGCATTAGGGAATTTCTGAACTTTTCAAAGTAAATTACTGGAATTCATTGTAAGTTGTGTTTGCACTGTATCTTCACAAGTGATGGGGAAAGGTGTAAGAGGAGGCACACAGCAGTGAACAATGTATACAAAGTGAGATCTAGCCAGTAACACGTTGCTGACTGGTTTGTGGAATTGTGGCCAATTGATATTAAGGTTCATCAACCTGACAACAACTCTCTGATTGATTCCTGGGTAGCTGAGCAGCTTGAGGGTGTAAACAATGAAGTGAGAAGCCCTCAGACCTCTGGAATAGATGCGTCTCTCACTCTCTCCAGTAAAATATGCAAAGCTAAAAAAAGCTAGTCATTGTCTCTTATCAGTGACTATAAGCTATTGCTTTTAATTCATAATTCACTTTATCATTGGTGAGTTGCTCAGTGCTTCCTTTGAAGAAAACAGAATTCAAAGCACCTGATGGAAAAATTAGGGATCTAAAGAACTTGGGAAATGAAAGGAAACCCTCCATCGAATCCTGAGAACTGGAAGCACTGAACTATTTCACCAGGACTTTTTTTCCCTCAGCCCATAACACCATTTTTTTTTGTCTGTATGTGTGTGTAGGCAGGTTTTAGGAAGGGGTTAGTTTATCAATTAGTAGAGTTATATGTCGACAGCTCATAATTATTTAGCCGTGATTAAATCTACTTATTTATAATAAATGGTAGTTCTTGTTAAGTATAGGAACATGGCCTGTGTCTTCCATTACGCTGAGTCTATCTGACAGGTAAATTGAGGACTGTGAACTTTGATAAAATTATTTATAACTTTCGTGATGACTCTAAGACTAACAGGGCTTGTTATCCAGTGAGACTAGACAAGTTCCCATTACAGCATGAATAAGCAGCAATCCCAAGCTGTTTGAATGCTGCAGAGGAAACTTAGTTTGTTGTCTTCCTAGACATGATCTGCAAGTCCAGCAACCTATTCTAGTGTATCTCAAAGAGTATTAAGGAGCTGACCCTGTGGAAATGACAGTGTCACCATGACACACCACTCTGTCATAGTCTCTTGGGATAGCAGCATTCATTCTCCGAGAACCACCAGTCTACCAGCATGCATGCATGCCCAGACTGCTAACACTCATACAGTTTGAAATTAGGCCTTCTAGGGACGAGTATTGCTTGTACGAGTATTCTGCAATCTCTTGCACTGAAGGTCAATGTCTTTTCAACAACCATACTGCAGTCATCGAAGTAACTCTGCGTAATAGCATTAGGCCATGGATAAACACCTATGATGCAGGTACTAATTCAGGAACAATGATGTTTAATTGACTTTTGTATAGAATAATGAATGGTTTGATTTATATCTTCGATTTGGGATGTTTCTCTGGTGGAGGATTTCATTCTAGCATCAAAATTAAGAGGACTCTGTAACATTTAGTAATTGAAGAAAGGCAACGTTGAGGCTGGTTTGCTCGCCAAGCTTGTTTGTTGTTCCGCAATCATTTCGTTACCATGCTTGGTAACATCCTCAGTGCAGTCTCTGATGAAACGTTGGTGTGTTTTCCCGCCTGCTGTTTAAACTCTGGGCTCCATTGCAATGGATTGCCTCACTTCCGGGTTTCCTCTGTAGTGGAATGTATATGGGGTCGAGTTCAATGTGTTTATTAATAGCATGCTTCGTGGAGTGCCGTGCTTCGAGGAATTCTGGTGCTAGTCTCTGCCGAGCCTGTCCCAGGATCTTGGTGTTGTCCCAGTCGAAGTCGTGGTTCTCCTTGTCCATGTGGATTGAGATGAGTGAGTATTGGTTGTGTCTTTTGTAGCCAGTTGGTGTTCATGTACTCTTGTTGTTAGTTTCCTTCCTGTTTGTCCGGACCCCAGAGTTTAAAAACCAGGCGGGAAAACATACCAACGCTTCATCAGAGGCTGCACTGAGGATGTTAAAAGCACTGTAATGAAACATCTGCAGGACAACAAACCAGTTCGGCGAGCCAACCAACTTCAACACCCACAACCTGAAGAAAGGCAAGATCAAGAACAGATGATGAATGGGGAATTGGAGTTGTGTGCATTGGTGGCACAAGAGGATGACTCAATCACAGGGAACCCAGCTAGAAAGGGGATGGGATTTTGGTCTCCTCCCATTCTCCCCCACTTCCATCTCTTACCAGAGGTGTCAGGCATGACTTGGAGCAGAGATGCATGGGTGCATCATGGACACTATTTTGAAAGCAAAATAACACCCAAAGGTTTGAAATAAAGATGCTAGACAACCACATGTTGCAGTGAAATTGGGAATGACTATGAAGAATGAATCTGCCTAATGATAGCTTGGGGAATGACAATGGGGAAAAAGCAATGTGGATAGGTAGGATGGATATATACCAGGTATTGATACTTAGACCTTTGGCAAGTCTCTATTTAACCACCTAGACAAACAGCAAAATGGTTCAGGGAGCTTACATTGCGGGATCTTCATTAACATTCTGCTCACGAGCTTCCTGGCTGACGCAGTCTGGTTGTAGATCCATGAGTGTGGCATGGGAATGCTGCCAAGGATCCTGCACGTAAGGTTCCCCAGGTAAGTACTTCTGGAGGTAATACCAGTTTGAAAATGGGCAGTGCAGGAGAAACTCATAGTTTCCATGTGCCAGCCTGAGCAACAGTGCTGCTCCTCTTGGCTCATATTCACGCACCACACCCCACACCGCACCACCTCCCCGCCCCCACGCCCCCAACCCCACCCCCACCCCCCCAGCCCTACCACCAGCATCCACTCAGGTCTCAGGTTAAAATTTGGGTCTTAAAGACAGCAACGAAGACTAATCTGCCCATTCCTCCCTTACCCCAGGATAAATAGGCCAGTGTCCCTGTTGCGTGCAATTTAAAATTGTAGTCAAACAGATTGGAGTGTGGTGAGATGCCCTTTGCTCCATTTTAACAGCCCAAACTCTCTACCCCTTAACCCCAGAGGGAGTCAAAGTCAGGCCTATCATTAAATCATTTGTTCACAGTTCCATTGAACAAAACCACGAATAAATGATGATTCATGTGATCCTAACAAAAACCTTCAAAAATATATATTACTACCTTTTTCAGATGTGTGGCTTTTTTAAAATCCAGGAATGCTGCAGTTGCTTTTGGCATTATTAATGGGCCTTGAACATTCTGTATCAGATCTCACTGTTATTATAAATTCATTTTGTTTTACTCTAAAGCAAAGATGTTGAATTTCTATGCAATGCTACATTACATGAGGATAAAGGAACAAAGGGGTGAAGGACAGCAGCAGCACAGTGTCTTAATCAGATGCAGATGAGTCTAAGAGCATCAGAGCATCAAATCCCTGCTCTATAGTGTTGTACATTTTTAGACGGCTGCAGGAACAGTTCAGATAGATTTGGGGCTTTATTGAAAGATCATATGGGATGACTGTAAAATCCCATTACTTGTTGATTAAGTATTGATCCTCTCAGTATTAACAAGATAGCTAATATGGTCTGACCCCTGAGACCAGTGGTTGGGAAAAAAGATAATTTACTAAAATAGGCAGTCAGATGAATAGAGTGAGGTTGGAGCTGTCCTGGCTCCTAGTTCGGTTAAAATGTCACACTCAATACTGCAGATCAATGCCCACTTTATTTCCCCGCAACCACCTTATTACCATCATGAAGCTGCCTCCTTTGATGGTTTTTAATGACCCTCTGATCCGCATGCTCCTCATTGTCAGTGGTCTCGACTCAGAGAAAGGAAAGCTGTTTTTGTGATGGAGTGCTTGAAAACGTGACACTGTGCCAGTCTAAGTGCAGCACTGAGATTCTTCAGGTCAGTGTGCTGCTACTCTGCACTATCACTTCATATAATTACACCATGAGCTTGAGTAGCACAGAGCACAGCCTTAAAATTTTTTCTTTTTTTTTAATGCAGTCATCTAAAGGAAAAAAAACCTCTAATCCTTTGCAGATTGTTGTGTCATAAAGAATTAATAAGTAAATTGAAGAACTCAATGAAGAAAGGGACCACACAGTGATAAATACAATGTAATAGTTTTCTTTTGTAGCATAAAGCAAACAGGTACAATTAATGTTAAGCTTCACACAGTGTGAAGGATAGGCTGATTGCTAACCACTGGTTAAGTTGCAGGATCTATTTTGTTTTCCTCAGGAAAAGTCTACTTGGAGCACTGGCTACAAATAGAGAGATTTGGAATGGGGATAGAAAGCCACAACTAGTATGAATTCATAAAAGATATCTTGCATATTAACAAATGGTTTTGCTTGCTGAACTCCTTAGGTCCCAAGGGTTAATTTACAAGACTGTTGTAAGTCAAGAATGGGATGCACATAAATCTGTCTGCCGTACTGGAGCATACTGGTACTGAATATATCTCAAACTGTGATCTAGACATGAAAGGCAATTTTCTGGAAAAAAAAATGAAATGAATGAAATGTATAATTAGGATTAGAGCAACCAAAGAAAATGGCTTCTGCAGTTTGCATTGCCAGATTCTCGTATATACACTGTTATCCACACAAAAATAGCATTTGGATATTTTCTCCCTGGTAGCCCTGGAAATGAATGTCCTTTTCACTCTCTGGAATCTCATGATGTAACAGAGAGAAGCAATAAATGCATGGTTAGTCCAGTCATGGAATCTAAATGGACCACTCCCCTTCACTTCCACCTTATGGAATCCTTGATTCAAGCATATTTGAAAATCAATTATGTATTCAAAAGTTGCATCTGTAAGTTCTGTAGAAATGCTGCATGCATTTAACTATCGCTGTATATGGTACAAGACCCTGGAAATAGAGAGGCATGTTTAAATGACAAGCCATGTTTTATTTCACAATTTTTTGCATAAACGACAGAAATATAAATACGAACCTGATTACCTCTTCAATCTGGTGCAGAAATACTGCCACAGCGTTCAAATGGTTAATGAATTTCAAAGTGACGTGAACATATCCTTTAGTCTCAGAGTTTAAGATCCAGACCACCTTATTTACATGCCCCACCTGCCAACAGACGAAATGCAGCATTCTGACTAACATAAAGCAAGACTCTTTAAAATACTGAAGCTGAGAGTTTTTAAATACTATACAACTGAAAAACAAAGATACATGAAAAATAAATCATTTAAAAGAGTGTAGTATAATGCATTAATATGACATGTTACATGATTTTTAATTCATTTGAAATTTCAGTGCAGTGATTGGACTGAGGATATTTTCAGTATGTATATTTCTACAAGATTTAAAATTTTGGAACAGAAGAAAAATTCTTCCCCGCAATAAGCTGCCTGTTAAGTTCCCACAGTCACATGTTTGAAATCTTAAATACAGAGACGTTTCTGGAGACTGGAACATACTGTGATGCCACAATCAAAGAATGCCTAAAACCCTCCAAATGATTAACTTCAATTCATGGTCAGTTAAAATCAAATTAGATGCCTTTCTTTCCATCCCATTGCCTGTTAAATCATTGACTGAAAAGGGCAAATCAGTACAAATCAAGTCTTATCATCTCTAATCAGTTTACATTAGCAACATAAGTTTCCAATCATTCTTCTTATAATCCAAAATAAGTATACCATGCTGCAAAAATGATTCTTTGTAAAACGATAGCAAAAAATCGAGGGAGACCATAACAGATGATCAACAAATTTACTGTCAAATATGAGCTGTGCCAAAGAAGACTACTTAGCTTATAATCATGTGGATTTAAATGTGTATTTAATATATTTTAAATGTTTATGACTTGAGTTTAGATGT
Source organism: Ginglymostoma cirratum (assembly GCA_024137785.1). Taxonomy (NCBI): domain Eukaryota; kingdom Metazoa; phylum Chordata; class Chondrichthyes; order Orectolobiformes; family Ginglymostomatidae; genus Ginglymostoma; species Ginglymostoma cirratum. Next base: position 51,163,849 of record JAHRHZ010000018.1, on the reverse strand, counting down.
TGAATATATTTAGAATTGACAATGTGTTTCCACCATAGAAAGGAGGAGGCAGGGAGAAATTAAGTATGGAGTTTGTGGAGTATGAGGTAGCCCAATATGTAACAATGATCTTATAGCCTCTTGTGGAGAGCTCTTTATTTTAATTGCATGTTAGCTACTGATTGATTTAGTTTTAAATGTTAAACAATTGTTTTTTTCTTAAATATATAGGGCTGAGTGGTATCTTTCAAAAGTGGCTGTGTTGGGCTCATTTTAGAGGTTAAAGGGCAAAATTGAAACACGAACCAAACCCAACTTGACCTGACTTGTCAATTTTATGTTTAAATAAGGCAGCTGCAAGGACAGACAACAAGCTGGCTCACAGGAAGTGGGTTAGTCTTTTAAGTGTCATTGGATCTTCATTTTAACAAGGTCAAAAATCACAAGACACCTGAAGAAGGAGTGAGACTCCGAAAGCTTGTATCTTCAAATAAACCTGTTGGACAATAACCTGGTGTCGTGTGATTTTTGACCTTGTCCACCCCAGGCACCTCCACATCATGGCTTCATTTTAACATGCATTCCATTCTTGACCACAATAGGTTGGGTTTCAGGCCCTGGCATCTCAGCAATTTAAAGAAGGCAAGAAGGGTCGAAGCTCTGGGTCTAGATTTTACAGGTGCCATGGGCCCCACTCCCCACCTAAACTGTTGGAGAGGAGCCCACCGTGAACATTATGACGGTCTTGAAGCACTTTAATACGCGGAGACACTTTAAACATTTTAAGGTGAGTCTTCTGTCCCTCTCCTCTCAGTACTGCAGGTAGTTTCCAAAGCTGAGGAGCCCAGGTAAGTCTGGGGTTCAGGATCTCACTGGGGGTCTGCCAATGTCGGACAGGCAGGTTTGGGGCAGGGATTTGAGTGAGGAGGGCTGGTGTCAAAAAAAGGACGAGGGAAGTTTAAAGAAGTTTGGGGATTGCCTCCAATAGGCTGAAGGACTTCCTTACCTTACACAGCTAAAGTTACCATGTTTCTCATGGTAGTTAATGGGGTAGTATTCTATCCAAGGGCAGGCAGGCCTTTTTAAAATTGCCTACAGGGGTGGTGTGAAGTTCTATGTTGGTGGACAGTCACCAATCTGATTTTAAATTCACCCCTTCACCTTTGAACCCAGCAGTGGGGAAGAATAAAATCTAAGGCAGCAGGTAAAACTGCCTGGTACCAACATTACTTGTGGTCCATGAGGAATTGCGGTGCTTCCTCCAAGCACAACAGGTGACACTGCTAACTCACAACAGTTATTGATCTGCTCTCTCTACCTATCACCATTCGCTACACCCACCAGCATCACACCCCTTGACAAACATTGGACTTATCCACATGATTGGCAGCCGCTGGAACATCATTGGATTTCCTACCTGAAAATTCAATGTTTAGATCATTCAACTCATCTGTGGAATCAGGATATTCCTTTGATCTATATGTCACTCCTCAATGATCCAGACTCAATCCTTCAAAGATGCAGACTGCAATCCTCAAACATACAGATTCAATCCCTTGAATATCCAGACTCCACCCCTTAAAGATTCAGACTCAATCCCTCAAAGATCCAGACACCATTACTGAAAGATCCAGATTCCCCTATTAACAATAATCAAAAAGCTCTTTTGGTTGCCTGCCGTCATATCTCCTTATGTGGATCAGTTCTAAATTTTGAACTCCTGAAAGTCCCTTGGTAAAGTAGCTAAGCAGATGCAATTGTTGCTAAGAAACATTTTGGTCTTCACATTCTCTACCCTGAGTTGAAATACTTGTATGGTATCTGAGAAGCAGTTTCTTTTCAGTAAGATTAAATTTTTACAGCCCGGAGTTACATTGTTGGCTTTGCACTAATTCACCAGGTGTTCGCCAGGTTGCATTGTCTTATTGTCAATGAAATCTCAAATATTAGTGACGAGCCAAGAAAACAGACAGCCCCTCACTAACTTTAAAAATATTAAAAGTTGTTCAGAAGATTATCAGGATACTTTTAAAGCTTTATTTCCAGAGTTAAAATTTCACTTCATAATTCCGATGCCATTATACTCTTATGATTGTGAATTTCTCATGGTCAAATCCTAAATTCACAGCACTTTTTGTTTGACTTTCCAGTAAGCAGCACTGCAGTTCCCCTCATTCCCAACTCAGATCCCAAGATATGTGCAATTATTCACACGTAGATTGCCATTAGAAATTAAGTGACTGTACAGACACTTCTTTCAGGCTGAACCAGACTCCAAAATCTTGGTGTTCTGTTCTCCTTAAACTCCAAATTCTATTCATGACTACATCATCTCTGCAACATTGGTCCTTCTGCCCTTATCTGTCTCTAGCCCCACTGATGAGACACTTACCCCATTGTCATGGTTTTCAAACCTCAGCACTCTAAACTTCTACTTTCCTAGCTTCCATCTCTAATGCTCCGTAAATTTCAATTCATCCAATTATATTTCGTAATCTTTATTTGGAATGAGGCAGCCATGCAGTTTGACTCGACTGGAATCAGTTAACAACTGGAGTCAATTAATAATTGATTTTTCTGTGGTAGAATGGGGTAGAATATTGGAATAACTGTTATTGTATCAAAGCTTTACTCTTTGTGAGCAACGTCTTGCAATTTCACAATAGTTAACAGAGAGAATTTGTGAGTATGTTTCTAAATCTTTTTTCTTCATTTGAGTTTTGTAAATAATCCCCTTACTTAATGTGAAGAATGCTTTAGTCCATCACCTGGCTGTTGAGATGGTCTTTTTTGTTTCATTCTGCCACAGAACATCAACCCCAAGGTGGCTATTGCATAAGATCTTAATCAGTTAAAATGTGAGTGTTATAGTTTGATGTCATCAATTGAATTTATGTTCTGTGGCATCAGGGCTCGGCAGAGATATGAATCTCACAGGAATGAGAATGCTTTAAAATGTGAATCAAAATCTTAATAAGTGAAGTGGGACATAGTAAAGTTTATTTGGAAGGCCAGTCTGAAATATTTATAATAGCAAATCTTATAAACAGCCAATTAAGTAGGTATTGCTTCACAATTCTATCTTCTATTTTAAACATTCATGGGGTGAAAACCTGCTGTGTGGCATTAGTGCAAACACTTAAATGCACCCTTATGAAATTCCTTTGTCTGCTTTTCATTGACAAAAACAATAAGCCATTTACTTTGAGAATTGGGAACAAAGAGAGGATCATAGAAACAGGAGTAGGCCATTCAACCCCTCAAGTCTGTTCTGCCATTCTGTTAGATCGTAGTTGAACGGTATCTTAAATCCATCTGTCGCCTTGGTTGTATGTCCTTAAATATCCTTCCCTAATAAAAATGCATCAATCTTTATTCCAAAATTATAACTTGACCTTATCTCAACAGCTATTTTCACTGAAGAATTGCTGCCTGATAATATCGCTGAACTGTCTAGCTCTAATTTTAAGCTTATTCCTCCATCTTCTGGAATTGCTTCTCTTTAACTACTTTACCTTTTGTCACCTTAAAAAAAATCAATTAGACCACTGCTTCATCTTGTATACTCAAAGGAATACAAGCCTAGTTCAGGCAACCTAGAGTTCAGGCAACCTAGAGTTCAGATAATATTCTGGTGAAGCTTTACTGCGCCCCTTCCAAAGTATAATATCCTTCCTCAGAAGCAGTGCTGAGAACAAAACACCCAAGAGTGGTCTAACCAGAATTCAAAGGTGAGTAAATAAACTAAGTCTGGCTGTTAGATTTTAATTGCATTCTCAAAATTAATGGTGTCTCTGTGACAAGATGTGTATATCTTGTGTATATCTTAGAATCATGGAATCATAGAAAATTTGCAGTTTACAGAAGAAAGCAATTTGGCCTGTTGTGTCCTAATTGATTCTCCATAAGAATTGATTGTCCTCTTCAGATGCTTATCCAATTGCTTGTTGAAAGCCATGGTTGAATCTGCCTTCACCACAATTTCAGTCAGTACGTTCCAGATCCTAACCATACACTGAGTAAAAAAGTAGATACTAAGACCAGAGATAAAAGGTACTGCAGATGCTGGAGAATCCGAGATAACAAGCATGGGGCTGGATGAACACAGCAGGTCAAGCAGCATCATAGGAGCAGGAAAACTTGACGTTTCGGGCCTAAACCCTTCATCAGAAATGGGGGAGGGGAAGAGGACCAGTTCAGCACTAACATGAGTGAACATTAACAGGCTTTATTGAATGTTGACATATATAGGAGCTGGCAAGAGAGGACCTCACTATGGATCTACCGATGGAGGGCCGAGTTCCATGTGATCTGATGTCATTACAACATTGCTCCTTCTGCATACGTTCAGTAGCCATTCTTAGACTAAGGGTATAGTTAACACAGTAATCCACAACTCCATGTCTTGTATGATGGTGAGGGATCCGGCAATGGGAATGCCATGGAATATTAAGGAGAGATATCTATACTTCATCTTGTTGATGGTTATTGTTTTATAGTTGTGTAGCATTAATGTTATTTGCCATAGTGAGCCCGAGCCCGAATGTTATTCAGGTCTTTCTGCATGCATTTTTGAACACTGTGCAATCATAGTGAACATCGCTACCTGTCATCTTATGCTGAAGAAAAGACCATTGATAAGGCAGCTGAATGTAGTTAGGACAGTGCCTGACAAATTTTTGCAGTGATATCCTGTAGTCTAGATGATTGACCTTTAACAAATATATTTATTTTCCTTTGCCCTAGGTATAACTCAAACCATGGGGTTAATATAGTATACAAAGAAGGAATGCAGCTTTTGAGATCATGCTAAATCTCTATAAAACAATCAAATTACTCCCATCCCTCTGCTCAATGCTCCCAGTCTTGCATGTTAACTTTCCTCATATCTATGCAATTTCTTTTTGAATCATTGATCATTTCTGCATCTACCATCCTCAGAGCCAGTGGGTTCCAGATCATTGCAACTCATTGCATAAAAAATAAACTTCCTCACATCTTCCTTGTATCTTTTTCCCAATGTCTTCAATCTGTGCCAACTAGTCCTTGTAACATTAGGCATTAGGAATAGATTTTCTTTGTCTACATTGTTTAAACTTTTCATAATCATTTATGTCTCTATCAGATCTACATCACAATCTTCTTGGCTCCGAGGAAAACAATCACACCTTCTCCAAACTAACAGGATAACTAAAATCCCTCACCTCTGAACCATTCTGATAAATCTCCTCATCATCCTTTTGAGGAACCACCTTTCTCAAGTGGTTAAGTCACTTGGTCCAGAAGAACTTCCATAATCTTCCATGATTCCTCGATACATTGGAGGGCAATAATAATTTCGGCCTGGCCAGCGAATTATGAAGATATGATGCAACTGCTCTGCCTTTGTCCTAATACTTCTATTTATCAAACTAATTATTCTCTGAAATCAATCTGCTGCCTGTGAAGATCTATCCACATGAACCCCAGATCCCTCTGTCTTGCCCTCTCTTTTGAACTATCAGTTAAATTTGATTTTCCTCACTCATTTCTTCTGCCAAAATGCAACACCCTCATACTCCTCTTCATTAAATCTTATTTGCCCCTTGTCTGCCTGTTCAGAAAGCCAATGACGTCCTTTTGTAATCGGTTTGTATTACTCTCCCATTTACCTTTCATCCAATTTGTTATCATTAGAATATCTTGTTTTTTTTTTGCCTTTTTCAAATAACTTAATCATTCAAATAAATCAAACCAAAAGGTAACCCAAATGCTGACCTTTGGGAATTTCCACAGTCTACTATCCTCCATTCTGAGACTTAAACGCAGATCACAACTTGCTATTTTTTGGGAGGAACATTCCTTCTTCATCTGACCTGATCAGTCATTAATTTGAAGAAGCAAATCAGGTCACCCTTAAGTCTTCTCTCATCTAAAGATAAAAAGGCCCGAGCATTTAAATCTTTCATGATCATTGCAATCTCTTAGTTCTGGTGCTATCCTTAAAATTCCTTCTTGCACTTCCAGCAGTGCTTCTTTGTCAGTTTTATAGAATGGAGACCAGAACTGTGCACTGTACTCTTAAGTGCAGAAATAAGACAGGAGGTGAGAAATATTATTTGATCTGGCTTATATTTCAATTGCAGGTACATAATTCTCTGTAAAGCTTTGAAATTTCCAGTTCAATGCTAAATGGTGAGACCCAACAATTTGTGACCATTTTCATTCTTCCTGGCCTTTGTGCCCAAGGATTGAAGTGATTCCCAGGCCCAAAGGATAAGGAAAATGATAATATATGACATCTGATATTGTCCTGTTAGGGATTATATTTTAGTAGTTATCTTGATCTTCACAAAATATTTGTGCACCTCTGATTAATTGTATTCTACATTATATAGCTGGTCTGATAATCTAGATTACTAGACACAGTGCTTAAAATCTTTAATTCTCCATTTGCCCCTTTGTCATTCCTTCCGCAAAAATTAACTCTCAAAAGGTGAAAATATTTTGCACATCATGAACTCATCTCAACTGCAGAGAAACCATTTCTAACAGAGTTGCAATTAGTGCTAAATCTTTAATTTAATTTTATCTTGCCAAAAATATTCATCTTTAAGGGATAACATATAAATTATTTCCAGGCCAAGTGTCTGCACATGAGGTTCAAATGCTATGTTTTGAGCACGTAGACAATGTGAGCAAAAATTGTTACACAAATCTTACTCATGGTTCAAAGAAGTGCATCTTCAATATATTTAAAGATTTGCAGATGGAATATATTAGTCCGTCTGCCAGACACCATAGGTGGAAATATATTTAAGAACACCATTGCGAATGATAATTGTCATTAACATAATAAAATATATGCAAAGAAATATCTTCCATCTGACCAAAAAATATAAATATTTTAATTAATGACTTGATATGTTATATGAGCAGGTGCTACATACATTCATGGACTGATATAAATATTCAGACACCAGCAAATACTCAGCTTTTCAGTCCCAGAGATTTTTTCCAAATCTTTTCTATTCTCTTCATGACCTTCTGACTAAAATCACAATTTAGCACTTTCTCATAAATGTCAATTCATATTAATTGTGTAGATCCACCTTGAAGACTGATATGTGCTACCTCCTACATTATATTTGAGAACTTCTGGTTGGTGTCACCACTAAGTACATCTGAAAACCAACTGACCTGCAGAAATGGCTCTATCAGTGATAGAGATTGAGATTATGTGCGCCAGTAACGGTCATATGATATAGTTCTCATTGTCATGATCACAAGTTGCTTGGCTTATTTTTAACATGTCAGGATAATTATAATTAATTCATTCATTAATCATAAGTAGTTAATCATAGATATTTTACAGTGGAGAAGGAGGCCATGTCTGTACTGGCTCTTGGAAGAGTTATCCAGCTAATCCCATTCTCCAGCCCTATCTCCATAGCCCTTTAAATTCTTCACTTTCAAATCAACATCCAGTGCTCTTTGAAACCTCCTATGAAATCCACCTCCGCCTCTCTCCCAGGCAGTGCATTCTAAATTCTAGCAATTCTCTGAGTGATGAGGTTTCTCCTCATCTCACTCCTAGCTCTCTTGCTGACAATCTTGAAATTGTGACCCCTAATTATCGACCATTTAATTACCAGATTGCAGCTCCAATCTCAAAACAGTTTGTGGTAGGTCATATTTTGACCAAGTACGGTCAATGCTGCATATAGTTTCAGCATGCAGAGTATGTGTGAGTTCACTGACCACTTGGAATTTAGTATGCCCTATTTTGTAACACACTGGAAACTGTGCCCCCCTATTTTTGGAGTCATCAAAAAGTAAAAGTAAAAGATTCTATAACAGCCCTCAAAATTCCCAAAGTTGACAGAAGGCAGAGATCATAACAATGATTACTATTTATTACAAATAAACAGATTATAGCTACAAATAAACAATTATTAACCATTGAGATAACAAGGTGTAGAGCTGGATGAACACAGTAGGCCAAGCAGCATCAGAGGAGCAGGAAGGCTGACATTTCGGGCCTAGACCCTTCTTCAGAAATTCTTCTTCAGGTTTCTGAAGAAGGGTCTAGTCCGAAACATCAGCCTTCCTGCTCCTCTGATGCTGCTTGGCCTGCTGT
>JAHRHZ010000018.1:51109189-51155351 GCA_024137785.1 Ginglymostoma cirratum | reverse complement strand
GAGATAAAAAGGTACTGCAGATGCTGGAGAATCCGAGATAACAAGCATGGGGCTGGATGAACACAGCAGGCCAAGCAGCATCATAGGAGCAGGAAAACTTGACGTTTCGGGCCTAGAATTCTAGGCCCGAAATGTCAAGCTCTCTACACTTATGAAGTACCTGACTTATTAAGAATCACAGCTTACAGCAGCCGATAAATGGAAACAAATTGTTTTTTTTTCAGGCTTGAGGTTTTCTTTTACTGTGGAGAGGAGAACAGATCCTTCCTTTCCAGAAGTTTGATGGCTTCTAGCCAAACAGTCATATCCACGAGCTATTCTGCCACCTGGGTGCCAATCACACAGTTGTTGGAAGGCAGACATTATTGTCATCCATATCTAGTCACCACTTTACAGCCCAATCAGCTACTTGTTGCTCACCAAATCTCCATTTGGACAGATGCTGCAACAGCTTGAAATATTAGCATTGTAAACAGCACTTACAATGACTGCCAGGAAATGTGTCTTTTAAAAGTGCAGTAATCCTTCCCACTATGCTTGGTTTTTAAAACAGTCATTGTCCTATTTCAATCCACTATGAAAAATACAGAAAGCTAAAAAGTTATTATATTTATAAACTGCATTTTAAAAAATATTTGGTGAATATAATGATTAGAAATGCCTGTATCTAGAAACTTAAACCTGCAACTATATAAAACAACTTTTACATTTATTTATGAGATAACTATCCTATCAAGCATGGCATAAACTGATTGAAGAACACCAGTACATATGGGGCAAAGTTTTCCAGCCTCTCCTGGAGATTTTCAAAAGGCAGGCAGAGGAATGTTATTAGGCAGTAGGTAAAAATTCTGTTGTCTAATGGGTGGTTAAAATTTTGCATCCAAATTCTCAAAAATTTTCAGGCTCGTTGACTTTTCATGGTCCAGGGCAGTTCTTTGACATTTATCAACATGACATGAATATTCGTTAGCAATACAAACTGCTCAAGTTACATTCACTGGCGCAACCTTGTTACCAAAAATGGGAAATATATGTGTTCAGAAATCCGACTGTAAAGGAGATGTGTAACTGGTGGGTTAGATGCTTTCTCCAAACTTCGGTGAATACAAAGGTCTTCCATTACTTGGCTCCTTCCTTGTCAAGCCTTTTTTTGTGTAAACACCGAGTTGGGGTGAAGCCTCTCCATGTCAATCAGCTCCTGAGATGTCTCAGTCACATGTAGTCAGCCTTCTTGAAACTAAAGAAATGCAGTATTAGAGGTGAAGGCAGACTTGGCCTTTCTAGCCTGCCCAAGGAGGGCAGCCACACTGCCTTATTCAAGCAAACCTGACTAGAGCAAGCAAACAGGGTGAAATTTTAATGAGAGATCAACTTAAAAGGAGGTATAACAGGGAATGCTTACAGAAAAGTGGGCTGTGTTGACGGGAAAGTTTGAGGATGAAATTTAACTGATGTGGGACCCCTTGTTTTAGAGAAACTAAGAACTTGTTTATGTACAAACATTACATTAACAGGTACACGATCACAATTTCAGTTCACAAGATCAGTTCTGAAGAAGCCATATTAGACTTGAAACTCTGTTTCTGTCTTTACAGAAGCTGCCAGACCTGCTGAGCTTCTCCAGCACTTTCTGACTTCTGTTATGTAAATATACACTTGGGAGGCAAGACAATGGCTTGTGGCACTGAAGCTCACAGCAACATGTTCTGCTTTCCTTTGAAGGGTATTGGTGAACTCATGAATACATATTTTGAAATACAATTTGTCCAGATCACTATAGGCCAAGACAGTGAACTTGCCTGAGCTGTGGGATTTGTAGCCATCGCTATCTTCTCTCAAGTACAAGAGGCCAGCAACGACACATACGTAGCATGTAAGCTCCACAATATCATCATGCCTGAATAGAGAGAGATTGCACTCCTCAATGTCCAGCTCATTTATAACCACATGCAATAATTTCTGCTATGTGTGCACCTCACAATGGAGGGTCCTGTTATGGCATTTATATTCTGCGCAACTCCCAAGCTCCTAAATATTTGCAACTCTGCATCATCTCCAGGACTGGCTCATGGGTGACAGGGAGTATTCCAGAATTCATGGTTAATAACCCCAATGCACAACCAGACTGATGCTGAATAGAGCTACAATAGCACCAGTACACCCACCAGGGCCATCACTGTACTGGTGCCTGGACAGCTTAGGAGAAGCACTTCAGCACTTGGTGGACAGGGTCTGCAGAATAGTGATTGCTTGCTGCATCCACGTAATTTAGCCCAATGACAAAACTGAGAGTTTGGTAGGTGAGCAAGATGGACCAGCCACCCACCTCGTCAGATAATGAAGAAGGGGAACCCAATAGAGATGTTGATGGAGCCAACCCTGATGCGGAGGTTGTTGAGGAAATCGACACCATAGTGGGACAAGACAGACAGGCCTGTGATAATCTGATAGCAGCTTGATTTGAGGCAAATTTCTTTGCATTAACACTTGTGGATGCTCCGAGGTAAACTAATTGTGGTGCAGAGCTCTTTCTTCCCTCAAGGAAAGGCTTGTTTTAAAAATGCTAAACATTAAGATACTGTGATTGTCAATGATTGTAATTGAGTTGGCTCCTGTTGCACCAACAACTTCTAGCTCAGTTTCCTGTCCAGGGCATCAGATGACAATCTGCAAGCTTACATGGGAATCATGCTTCAAGCTTAAGTTTAAAATGGGCATCCAACAATCATGGAGTGGTAGACGGGCTGAATTATGCTAACTGACTGCTGAAACATAAACCATGTAGCTTTAACTTCCCACTTTCCAGAGTTATGGTTCTCTCAGAGGATAACAGTGAATGCAAGACTCAGTCCTCTTCACACTGTTGCACACATGAGTGTCCAGGGAAATCACTGCCCCACAAAGTAATTTATAAGGAAAACATGAACAATCAAAGATATCTACAGATTAAAATGAACCAAAGAAATATAGTACTAGGAGCTGTTTAGAAGGTCAACACCCAGGAAGGACTTCAATGTTGTTCAATCTTACATTCCCTGCCACTTCATCCTGGTTGCACCTTGGTGCTGCAGGGCACTTCTGGAGTGTCTTGACATGTGTCCCTGGTGCCAGTGTGTCATTCCCCGACACTGTCAGTACGTAATGGTATCTCTCTCACCCCTTCTGTAGATGAGGCTATGATGTTGACAATACCTTAGTGGCCTCTTCCCAAGCCAATATATGAATGCATAAATGGCTCGAGCAGTGGAGTGATGGCCTGAATATGTATCTAACAGATACCAATTCTTCTGCTGGGCCTCACTGTCCACACTAGTTGCCACCTGGTCCATCAAGGCAGCCATGCTTTACATGGGGGAGTCATAACATCAGACAGAACTTTGGGCTGACTCCTCTGCCATTCACTCCAGTCTGGGTGTAATCTCTGACACCTCTGCCAGACAATCTCCTGCTTGCCTCAGCATCTCTACTAGTTCATTAATGACCGAGTTCAGAGTGTCATCCTCTGAGTATCAGAGATCTTGGCCTTTGCTTCCTCCTCTAGCTGTGGGTTTGTATCAATGCCATGCTGACCAGAGTATGAATATATGCCTACTCTAGATAGATCACACACAGAGTTTAATGTCTGAACATTGATGGAGAGTGGGGAGAATAACCTTCATAACATTTCCTCTAAGACTCTGACCCTTCTCAGAGATGTACAGTAAAGGGGTGTTAGAGATGGCCTGGGACAAGGGGCCTCTTTGTCCAAGTTTGAGGAGTGGGATCCGGAGGCTGTAGAGAAAATGAGAAGAGTTGGTCGTGTTAGGAGCCACCAATCTTACCCAAAGTTGTGCTGCATATGCAACTGGGAATAGCTGTTTGAAGGCTTTCACACATTCCCCTTATAATATCTGCCAACTCAGTGGTCTATTGTTTGAAATGAATGGGGAGCCTTATGTCAGTCATCATCCATCCAATCTCCACTGGGATATGTCTGCATTTATTTTGCCTATTCTTCTCCAGCAAGAGGAGAGAAGAATTCAGAGACAGTCGCATTGATACATGAGTACATGGTATGCATTGAAAGATACAGATGGAAATATGAATACCCAGAGCTGTAATTGCCTGCATTACTTCGAAGTATAACATGAGGGGTGTTAGGGGTTCAATGGCTCTTGAACAAGAATATTCTGCCTATGGAGTTAAAGAGCATATCACAGTGTGTGCTTTTTGGAGCTGTTAAAGGCCATGTCCTCTTCTGAAATGTTCACACATCGTATTATTTTATTCTGATGAGGACCTTTTTTCCCAAATAGAAAACATAACAAAGACTTAACATTCACTTATTTAGTAATTGCTGAGTTGCAACTTTATTATCAGTGAAACATCCCTTTCCTATTTCCAATTAAATCTATTAAATTGAAGGCATGATACCCAAATACCTGGATCTAGATACTGGATCATACCTGAATTGGAATGGCTGGATTAAGGACCAAACAGCAAGCACTGCTAACCGATTACCCAAAATTCTGAATAGCCTCTAAAAAATCATTCTAAAACATACCAGTTACATTTTTCCCAATCTGCATGAAAGTGAAATTCTCTATGATGAACATAGCTTTGCATTTATGTATTTCTCTGGTGTCTATATTTATGTATCTCCACATTATTTTTGCTATCAGGAGTTATAAGGAACATTCCAATAAATGTCTTGCAACGTCTGCTGTGCCTTAACTTTACCCATCTCCTGTCTCATCATCTTTAATAGAAATCTTCGTCCTCTGTTTAAATTGCGCAGCACTCTACTATATCCAGTTTCTCTGTCCTTTTGAATGATGCCATTCTTTGGAATGGACAGCTCGCATCAGCAATTAGGCTGGGCAAGAGAGCATTGGGTAATCTGAAGGTGGTAGAAAAATTGATGAGGATTTCAATGGTGAAACAGAGGCAAGTGCTTTACAAAGTTGGAAGTAGGTGCTCTTTTTCATGCAGAGCATGGGGGTCAGAAGTTTAGCTCATAGCCAGAGAAAAAGCACTGACTAATGAACAATTGGATTCAAGTTGAAACGTGTGACATGGAGGCAAATTGATCTGATGGTAGAGGAGGGAATTCTTAGTGGAGGTCAAAAGCAACAGCTTTAGTCTTTTCAAAGGCTTTGCTGAAGGATATTGTGACTTGTGCAATAATGAATATCTAAGAGATGGTCTGACAGTACAGATGCATTTGATTAGTCTTGAAAGATGGCAGGGAATTAGAGTTGGGTGTCATTAGTCTACATGTGGAAGGTGGCCCCATGCTCATGGATAATGCCACTGAGAGACAGCAAATAAATGAGGGAAAGGAGGGACCAAGGATAGATCTGGCAATGATGGTGTAAAAATGTAAAGAGCAGTTATTGCAGCAAATTCTGTAGCTATGATCATGAAGGCAACATACTGCATTCTGATGACAAGGTGGTTGTAATGTAATCATGGAAAGTGATTTATGCTGGATGATTTACAGACTGAAAAGAATGCTTATGCTTTTCAAATGTTAATGCTCCCAGAGAAAATAGCTTTTCATTTGTGATAACACACCTTCATTCAAAAGCTCTGAGTGTACAAAGCATCAGAGGACATCAGCAAGGCTGACAAGCTTCTATTGATAGTGTATGCCATGAGAAACAGGAAGGGAGCTGTCGTGAAAATTTTTAACTGATAGAATCTTCTGAGCCAAGTCCCATTTACTTGCAAGAGTAGATCTTTTGCATTTGACTTTAAGAGATTGGTTTAGGTTTTCACCAGAATAGTGATAATTTCCAATAATGTTGATGTAAAATTTAGGACCAGATTTTGTTGGGAAAATCACTAAAAGTTCCTGACTCACAAAATAATTAATGACCTAATTGATCAACAAGTCAAGATGAAAACACAAGCTGCCCATCTCCATTATCTGCCAGTCAATTTATGTTACTGAGATTTTGTCTCACTCAAACGGTAGCTGGCCCTCAAACTCCCTGTTATTTTTAAGAACCTACTGGATTTATGCATGAATCTCCTCCACTTAACTGGCTGCAGTAAATTAGGATTCATGCTTACTGTGTTCATATCTTTTTCTCAAACTGATAATTTGATAACTGTGCATGCCATGCCAACTTACGCCAGCCCAGAAAGGAAAATATTTAAGCTATTGCGTCTCATTCCTGCTTGTAGTAAATTCTTACAGGCTAAAAGTGTTGCAACATTTTTTCTATTTTCCAAAACTTTCTTTAGTTTTCTTGTTTCCATGTTTTTTCCCCTTACTTTGTGTTTTGTTATGTACCTGATTCAAATCAAATTTATTGTCTCCAAGCAAGCCCCCTCTGTCAGTCCTCTGTTTCATTCATAATTCTTAAATTTCATCAGTTAAGGAGGTAAGGTACTGTGTTGTACTCACTGTGCTATCATCAGTTCACACTTCTAGTAATTTCCTGGGTAAATATTTCCAGTTTGAATCAAGAGATGAGCATAGTCCAAGTAGCCAAGTTCTGAAACGTGGCTATAATGGAGCCACACTCCTTCTCTCCATAGACGCTGCCTGACCTGCTATGATCCCCAGCATTTGTAGTTTGAAGTACAGATTCCAGCATCAGCAGTAATTTGTTCCTCCCTTTTTCATCATGGGCTGAAGACACATCCATTTAACTTCAGTCTTTTGGTAATTGAACTCTAAGAGTTTTTGAATGGATTTATAATCCTGGACAAGGCTCACTCCCTCCACTCTCTCTTCCTTGACAATGCACAGTCCCTCACACTGCCTACAATGCTCACCCTTGATAATACTCATTTGCTCACCCTTGACAATGCTCACCCTCCCATTCCCTCATCCCTGACAATGCATATTCCCTCACACCTCCAACAGAATAACTAGAGAGAGAATGCGGCCCTTCAAGGACCAAAGTGGACATGTATGTGTGGAACTGCTGGAGATGGGCGAGGTTCTCAATGAATATTTCTCCTCTGTGTTTACCGTGAAGAAAGACATGAAGACTTGGGAACGTGGGGGAGTTAGTGCCGATATCTTAGGGACAGTCAATATCAAAGTAGAGGAGGTGTTGGAAGTATTAGAATCTATGAAGGTAGATAAATCTCCTGATCAGGATCAGATATATCCAAGAACCCTGTAAAAGTCTAGAGAAGAAATTGGACAGAGATAAAAGGTACTGCAGATGCTGGAGAATCCGAGATAACAAGCATGGGGCTGGATGAACACAGCAGGTCAAGCAGCATCATAGGAGCAGGAAAACTTGACGTTTCGGGCCTAAACCCTTCATCAGAAAAATCTTTTTTCTGATGAAGGGTTTAGGCCCGAAACATCAAGTTTTCCTGCTCCTTTAATGCTGCTTGACCTGCTGCGTTCATCCAGCCCCATGCTTGTTATGCCTGTGACTACTGGTGTGCTTCAGGAATTGGTACTGGGCCCATTTTTAAAAAATTATACCAATGATTTGGATGAGAATGTACACCGCATGATTAGTAAGTTCGTGGATGGCACTAAAATAGGCAGTATCATGGACAGCAAGGGAGGTTATCAGAAATTGCAGCAGGATCTTGATTAGCTGGGGAAGTGGGCCAAGAAATGGCAAATGGAGTTTAATATAGATAAGTATGAAGTGTTGCATTTTGGAAAGTCAAATCAAGGTAGGAGTTTCATGGTGAATGGTAGGGACTTACGGAGTATTTTGGAACAGAGCGACCTTGGAGTTCAGGTGCACACTTCTCTGAAAGTGGAGTCGCAGGTGGACAGGGCAGTGAAGAAAGACACACTGGCCTTTATCAGTCAGGGCATTGACTACAGATGTTGGGAAGTGTGTTGCAGTTGTACAGGGCATTGGTGAGGTTGGACTTGGAGTATTGTGTTCAGTTTTGGTCACCTTGCTTTGGGAAGAATGTTATTAAACTGGAAAGAGTGCAGAAGAAATTTACAAGGATGTTGCCAGGACTCAAGGAACTGAGTTATGGGGAGAGGTTGGACAAGCTAGGACCTTTTTCTCTCGAATTTAGGAGACTGAGGGGGAATGTTATAGAAGTTTACAAAATCAAGAGCAGCATGGATAGGGTGAATGCACTCAATCTTTTTCCCAGGGTTGGGGAATTGAGGACTAGAGGGCATGAGTTTAATGCAAGAGGAATACGTGGGAACCTGAGGGGCAACTTTTTTGCACAGAGGGTGGAATGTACATGGAATGAGCTGCCAGCAGAAGCGGTTGAGGTGGGTACATTAACAACATTTAAAAGGCATTTGGACTAATACATGGATAGGAAAGGTTTAAAAGGATATGGGCCAAGTGCAAGGAAATGGGGTTAGCGTGGATGACCATTTTGGTTGGCATGGACCAGTTTGGGCCGAAGGGCCTGTATCCATGCTGTAGGACTCTGTGAGTCTATGACTCTAATACTCACCCATTTTCACCCTTCAAGCCCTGACGGCTCACCTTCCCTCATCTCTGAACAATTCACACCCTTTCACCCTGAACATTGCTTACTCTCCTCCTCCAATGCCACTCCCAGAGGCCAAAACCAGTAAACTTGGCGAATGAGACAAACCAGTCTGAGACTTGCATACTGTTATTCTACACGGGTTTTACCTCCTGGATTAACAATTCTCCCTATCCACAACCCAAGCAATGTCCTTTTCCAAATCCCCATCCAAAAAACTAAATGCTGACCCTGTCAAGACGGAGATGATGAACATTGTCTGGGGAGGGTGAATATTATTGTGATGGAGATGAATATTGTGGCTTGGGACGATGAACATTTTTGGGAGGGGTCTGAGTGGGCAAGCATTGCTCAAAGGGATCTTGGGCACTGTCAGGAGAGGAAAGTGAATATTATCAGGAGGTAGGCTTGCATTTTGTGGATGGGGATGGTGGTAATGAATATCATTGGGGATGTACCTTATCAAGGAGGTGCTAAGCATCACCAAACGCGATTTACTTTGACTTACATTCCTGAGCAGACTTTAAACTTTCTAAGTAAAGTTCATAGACTCACTGGCATTTACAATGCAGAAGGGGGCTTTTTAACCCATTGTGTCTGTTTTGGATAGAAAAACATGACAATGCTATAACATCTTCCAGTTGTTGCCCACAATCCTCAAGGCATAAGTAATGCAAGTGAATATCTAAATGCTGCTTAAATATTACAAGAGTTTCTGCCTCAAAAACACTTTCAGACAATGAATTCTGGACTCTCAACACCCTCTATGTGAAAACAATAACTCTCCCTAATTGTCCTCTTAGCCTTCTGTCTCTTACCTGAAATTTATGTCCCCTGGTTATTGTCCTCACTACAAATGGATTAAAAACCTTCCTATCCTCCCTATCTATGCCCTTCATAATCTTATACAGTTCTATACTGGCTATAATTAACCTTCACCAAGGATGACAATGCCAGTCTATCCAATCTTTCCTTATAGCTGAGACCCTCCATTCCACATTGCATTCTGTGAAATCTCCTCGTCACTCTCCCTAGCGCAATCACATCCTTTCTGAAATGTGATAACCAGCACTGCATGCAGTACTCCAGCTGTGGCCTAACAAGAATTTTATACAGTTCCAGTGTAACCTCCCTGCTCTTACATTCAATGCTTCAGCTAATAAAGGTAGATGTCCCATATGCCTCCTTAACAGCCTTATGTGCCTTTCCTGCTACATTCAGGGATCAGTGGATATCCACTGAAAGGTCCCTCTGATCTTTAGTACTTCCCAGGGGAACACAATTCGCAGTGTATTCCTTTGCCTTGTTACTGCTTCCCAAGTGTATTACCTCACACTTTTCCAGGGTGGATTCCATTTGCCACTTCTGACTGGTCTGTTGATATAATCCTTCGGTTTACGGCTGTCTTCCTCACTCTTTACCAATGCACAATTTTCATGTAATTCGCAAACCTTTTCCCAATACACCCTTTGTCTAAATCCAATTTATTAATGTACAACAAAACAGCAAGGGTCCCAGCGCAACCCTGTAGAAATCTGCTGGGACAAAAACAGAAGCTGCCAGAAAAGCTCAGCAGGTCTGACAGCATCTGTGAAGAGAAAATCAGAGTTAACGTTTCAGGTCCAATGACAGACTTCCAGTCACAGAAACATTCCTCGACAATCACCTTCTGCTTTCTGCCTCTCAGCCATTTTTGGATCCAATATGTCACTTTGCCTTGGATCCCATGGGATCTTATGTTTCTGGCCAGTCTGCAACAAGGAACCTTACCAAAAGCCTTGCTAAATTTCATGTAGACTGTAGTAAGTGCATTACTCTCATCAATATTTCAAAATGCTCTCTTAATGATATGCATTTTACCTGTTTTGGCTCATTTCCAAATATTAGGTCCAGAACTGCCCCTCCCTTGTTGTGAATTGTATGTACTGGACTAAAAAAATGTTGTTCTGTATGCTATTTAAGTATTTTGTTGCTGTGATTGCTCCCTTAATCAATATTGTGACCACCAATCTTGTTCTAACCTCCCTCAACCTTATCTGAATACCCTATGATCAGAAATGTTGAGCTGCCAACCTTCTTCCTCTTTCAGCCTAACTTCTGTCACAGCTATCATAATCCCACATGCCTATCATGCGTCCCCAGCTTGTCTGTCTTATTTCTCAGGCTCTTTACAATTATTTTCCATTTAGCTTTGCTAAACTCACTCTTTCTTGTTTAGTCTATGCTTCCTCTACTTTTGGATTCACCTTCTTTGAATTCCATTGCAGCTTCTCTCCCCTCTGAACTGTTTGTCAGGACCCTAGCCAATCTATGTTAAATCCACCCCAAGAGCATTAGCAAACCACCCTGCAAGGATGTTGGTCCCTTACCTGCACTTTAGTCAAAATGATGAAATCGGAGTCTGCTATTTTCACGGGATACTGAAAGTATTCATACATCCACAGTTCACAAGGCAGAAAGCTAGCGAAAACTTCCAACAGCTTGCAAACAGAAGCAATGAAGACAGTCCACGTTCCTGAAAATGAAGTAGACATATGAGGGAAATGGCTAAATGGTTAAGTTTTGAAAATAATTTGTCTGTCTCTAGTTGAAAAAGGTTTTTTTGCATTTTCAATAGATGCTTGTTGACCTAAGTGCAATTGGCTGCTTCCACACTCTATCATCAACACAGTGGGGCATGGGCATGGTCTGTAAGTTTAAGGACTGATTAACAACTCACTGAAGTTATAAGGGAATGATCTATTTCTGATGTGGGGCTATGAATACAATTTTTGTTAAAGGACTGACTACTGTAAGTAAATATTTGTTTTTATAATGATTATGAAGGAAATGTTTGCTTATATAAAGAACAAAGACTGAAATGGTTTAATTGTATTGAAGGGTCACTGGAGCTGAAATGTTAACTCTGATTTCTCTTCACAAATACTGCCAGACCTGCTGAGCTTTTCCAGCAATTCCTGTGTTGTTTTTAATTGTGTTGAATTGGCTTTTATCAATAGCAGTTTTTTTTAAAAAAAGGTCAAAATTTGTAAGAAGTACAAACTCATGAATGCACAGACATATGAATCAAAAGCAGCAATAGACCATTCAGCTGTTGAGATTGCCCCGCCATTCACTAAGATTATGACTGATCTGACTGTAACCTCAATTCCACATTCCTACCTACCCCTGATAATCTTTCAATCCATCGCTTAACAAAAATCTAACCCCCCCTATCTTAATGCTATTCAAGGACTCTGCTTCCACCATCTACTCAGGAAGACACTTACAAAGACTCATGATCCTTTGAGAGAAAAAAAAAATAATTGCCTTTTCTCTATTTTAAATGAGAAATGTTTGATTTTTAAACAATGATCCCTAATTATGGATTTTCCCTTAAAGAAGAATATCTTCTCCATATCGAACTTGTCACGACCCCTCTGTATTTTATATAGAGTCATAGGATCATACAGCATGGAAACAGACCCTTCAGTCCAATTAGTCCCTGTTGACCATGTTCCCAAACTAAGCTAATCCCATTTGCTTGCATTTGGCCCATATCCCTCCAAACCTTTCCTATTCATGTACTCATTCAAGTGTCTTTTAAATGTTGTGACTGCATCCACCACTTCATCTGGCAGTTCACTCCACACATGAACTACTCTTTGTGTAAAAAAGTTGTCCTTCATGTCCTTTTTAAATCTTTCTCCTCTCACCTTAAAAAATATGGTCTTTATTTTGAACTGCCCCATGCTATTCACCTTATCTATACCCTTCATGATTTTATAAATTTCTATAAGGTCACTTTTTGATATCCTGCTTTCCAGTGAAAAAAGTCGCAGCCAATCCAGCCTATTCTTATAACTCACCCTCTATTTTCAGCAACATCCTGGTAAATCTCTTCTGAACCCTTTATCCTTCCTATAACAGAATGACCAGATCTACACAGAGTCACCTCTTACATTTTTAAACTCCAGCAGATACAAGCCAACTCTGCCTAGCCTTCCCGCATAAGACAACAGCCCCCGAAATGTCAGCCTTCCTGCTCCTCTGATGCTGCTTGGCCTGCTGTGTTCATCCAGCTCTACACCTTGTTATCTCTGCCCATTCCAGGTATTAGGTGAGTAAACCTCCTTTGAACTGCCGATTAAAGCAAGTACATCCTTCCTTAAATAAGGTGGCTAGTACTTCGTAGAGAAATCCACATGCTGTCCAACCAGCATCCTGTATAACTGAAGCGTAAATCCATACCTTTGTCTTCAATTCCCCTCATGATAAATGATAACATTCTACGAGCCTTTCTGATCAAATTAAGAACAAAATAAATAAAATGGAAATACAAGGCTAAGCAATATGTTGTATGTGCATGATGTGAGAACTGGTGGACACCATTGGTTCATAGTGACCACATCTGCAGAAAGTGTTGGCTCCTTGAGGAACTCTGGCTAGAGTCTGAGTTTCAAACACAGTGACGCATCAGAGAGCAGGAGACTTACCTGGACACTGTTTTTCAGGAGTCAGTTACACCCCTTAGATTAACTATCTCAAATTCAGTCAGTGGTCAGGGACAGGGGCTGTGACTATTAACAAGTCAAGTAGAGGGATCCACAAGATAGTGTTGAAGGAGTCTTAGCCCTTGAGAATATCGAACAGGTTTTAGATTCTTACTCCATGTGTGGATGAGAGTGGAGGCTGTAGGGAGGATGGGCAAACTGACCATAGCGCTGTGACGGGCAGCCATTCAAGAAAATGGAGAAAAGAGGACTGTAGTTGTAATCAGGAACAGTATATGCAGGGGAATAGACACTATTCTCTGTGTCCAGGATCGAGAGTCCTAAAGGCTGTGTTACCTGCCTAGTGCCTTGGTTCAGCTGTCTCACCTGGGCTGCAGAGGAACTTTGAGCAGAAGGAGAAAGGTTCAGTTGTTGTGATCCATATAGGTACCAGTGATATAGGGGGAAAGAGGAAAGAGGTTGAAGGAATATAAGCAGCTTGGGCTAGTTTGAAAAGCAGAACCATAACGGTAATAATCTCTGGATTTCTACCGTGACAAGCTAATTGGTACAAGGTCAACAAGATTAAACAAGTATATGCATGTCTCAAACATTGGTCGGGAGAAATGGGTTTGAATTAATGGCATATTGGTACCAGTACTGGGAAAGGAAGGAGCTGTTCCGATTGGACAGGCTCAACCTTAATCATGCTGGGACCAGAGTCCTGGTAAATTATATAGCTAGGGCTGTGGACAGGGTTTTAAGTGAATAGTGGGTTCGGTTACATGGAAAATTATGGAAAGATTTAAAGGAGCAAAGGTTAAAGTCCCCACAGCAAGTAATAGGCTGGAGGGTATAGCAAGGGTCAGGAATCTAACTTCAGGCACAGCAGATAAGGGGCCTATCATGAGAAGGGGGCAGCCAACGCAGGCCTGAGGATGTTGTACTTAAATGCATACAACATACGAAACAAGATAAATGAGTTTGTAATCCAGATTGAAATTGGTAGGTACGATGCAGTGGGCATCACAGAAATGTAGCTCCAAGAGGATCAGGCATTGGAACTAAATATCCAAGGATACACGTGCTATCAAAAGATGTACTGAGGGGGCGGGGTTGCCTTATTAATAAGAAATGACATTAAATCAATAGCAAGAAGTGATATAGAGTCAGAAAATGTAGAAGCTGCGTGCATAGAGTTGAGAAACTGCAAAGGATAAAAGGCTCTGTTGGGAGTTGTGTACAGGCCTCTTAGCTGTACTTAGAATGTGGGGATGAAAATAAATCAGGAGACAGGAAATGCATGTAAGAAAGCCACTATTTCAATAATTATGAGGGACTTCAATATGCAGGTGGACTGGGGAAATGAGATTGGTAGCAGATCACAAGAAAAGAAATTTTTAGAATGTCTATGGGTTGGTTTTTGGAGCAGCTTGTGGTCGAGTCCACTGGGGAACAGACAATTCTCGGTTTGGCGATGTGTGATGAGGCAGACATAATTAGAGAGCTTGAGAAGAAGGAACCCATGGGGAGGCATTGGCCATATCTTTTTGTTACCTCCTTATATTCTCTTCAAAACCTATTTTCCTATTGTCTTTGTGCTATCAAAAAAATTGGCAACCATATCTTTTGTCCCTTCATAAGATCATCTTATAAACTGTAAACATTTGAGGTCCCACCAGCAATTATTTTGGAACACCACTCATTGCATCTTGCCAATCTGGAAAAAAATAAATTTACACCAATCATTCCTGTTAGCAAGCCAATTTTCAATCTGTGCCAATGTGCTATTCACTGCACAATGAGCTTTTATTTTCCATAATAACCTATGATGCGGCATCTTTTCAAATGCCTTCTGGAAATCTGAATCCAGCACATTCACCAGTTCCTCTCTAACCATAGCTGGAATTACCTCCTCAAAGAACTCTAGGAGATTGGTAATACATGATCTCTCTTTCAAAAAAATGTTATATGATTATTGTGTACTTATGCAAGTGTTCTGTTTCAATTATCTACAATAGTAGCTTCTAACATTTTCCCCCAAGACAATAGTTCTCTGCTTTCTTTTACCTTCCCTTCTTGGAGAAAGGAGTTACACTCGTCACATTCCAATCTAACAAGACCATCTCTAATTCAGGGGAGTTTTGGAAAATTAAAGTGATTGCATTAACTTGCTCACGAGTGACTTCTTTTAAGACCCTATGGTAAAGTCCATCAGGATCCAGCCATGTTATTTTCAAGTCATGCCTTCACCTCTCTAATCTGATTTGTCCAACACCAATTTGCGCATGGCATGGATAAAACTGCTGAAACTTATGACCATTGAGGTTCTGCTTCTTAATTTGACACCTTGGTCCTCAACCTAACAAGCAGCACCTCCTTCCTTTTCTGAAGAAGGGTCTCGACCTGAAACGTCAGCTTTCCTGCTCCTCTGATGCTGCTTGGCCTGCTGTGTTCATCCAGCTCCACAATATTTTACCTCCTTCCTTGTCCTGTCTTTATTGTTGGTATACATGGCCAACGATGACTGGATCCTCCCCCTCCCACTCCAAGGTCTGTTCCAGCCCTGAGCAGATGTCTTAAATCCTGACACTGGGCAAACAACACAACCATTTGGAAACTCATGCTCTTTGCTGCAGAGAATAATGTCAATCCATCATGTACTGCCCTCTCCTGGCACTATATTCCTTCTTCGTACCTAGTCTTGAATGAGTTCTTACACTATGGTGCCACAGTCAGTTTGCTCAACCCCTCTGCAGCTCTCACTCTCAACCAGTCAAGACTGCCATGCCCTCTGGATTCTCTCACAGGTCTCATGTGGAGCCACACTCTCATGTCCCTGAACACTGACCAAACCTAAACAATCCAATTCCAAGAGGTATGATTGCCAACTGGTACAAAGAATTCGTTAACTTTGCCCTCCCTGCTGCAACACAATGTCTATAGTTCAGCCTGCATCTCACGGAATCTGAGACAAAGCTATTTGAACTCTAATGCTTGCAACAAATGTGTTTGCTTTGCAGAGAAGCTGGTGGCCAGGAAATCTTACATACTGATGCAACAGTGATGCATCATCTGTCCTGCCATCCCTAATGTGTTCTTAAAAACTACTTCATTATTGTGACCAATTTTATATTTATTTATGTTTTTTATATATTTTATTAACCTTACCATAATTGTTAACACTAAAATGACTAAGCTGCTACATCATTGTAGATTCTATACAATGTGACAGCAGGCTTTTTGGTCCATCAAATCCACACTGACCCTTTGAAGAGCAGTCCACCCAGATCCCTGTAACCCTGCATTTCTCATTGTTTACCCAAGCAACTTGCACATCCCTGGATGCTATGGTCAATCCACCTCACCTGCACATCTTTGGGCTGTGGGTGAAAAGCAGAGCACCCAGAGGAAACCCACACAGGCACAGGGAGAACATGCAAACTCCACACAGACAGTTGCCTCAGAGTGGAATTGAACCTGGGGCCCTGGCAGTGTGAGGTAACAGGGCTAACCATTGAGACACATTGCTTCACTATCATGTTGAACCTTCGGAATAGAATAAATCTTAATAACTCCCCAGATACTCAAATTAACCAGCTTCTTTTCCTACAGCAGAGTTAAGAACCAAGAATTTGAAAAGGTTGAGGAAAAAGCAAAGGTAACAGAACAGAGTCCTTGAGTCAGTATCTAGTGTAAGTTGCACTCAATTGCTAAGACTGAAGAAGGGTCACTGGACCCAAAATGTTAACTCTGCTTTCTCTCCACCGATGCTTCAATGGCTGTTTTAGTCATTGATTGGAATATTATTTTCCATTCTAATCAAATGCATGTTTTTGCATTGATAAATCCAGTCTGGTGCTACAAAAGTTGATATTTCATTGCCTCTACCAGAACTCGCTAATATCCCTTTAGCGAGTTGATTTTAGTGATGATTTGTAAACATCCAATTCTTTCAATGCAGTCCTCAAATCATGGAATAGGATACAAATCCACTTCTGTTACTATGTTGACTTTTCAAAAACCAATAAAGTTTTAGAGGTAATGCATCCTCCACAGCTAAGGATTTTTTCCTGTCCTATTCACATAAATCAATTCATGATTCTGTTATAGTCTCTGTCAGTCATTGGATAGTTTTCTGGAAGGTACACTATTGTACTATCTACTCCTCTTAGTACGATTCAGTCTGACTGCTGAAGGATCAACATATTGATTTTCAACTATGATTCATTCTCCAATTGTTCTATTTAAAAAAAACCCTATTTCATTCATTGCTGACAATATACTTTTCTCCTGATGACTGTCCATGTCATAATATTACTTTAGTATGTTAACATGTTGCAGTTACTGATTGTTCCTCCTGTCTGGTGTATTTGTTAGACAATTCACATCATTGAGTTTATTTTTGATTTGTTAAGGTCCTTGGTTTTAATTACTCCCCAGAGACAGGTAACATTACTAGCACTTTGTCTCCAGCAACAAAATGTTGAACTTTGGCCTTTTATTATTTGCTTGTTTTGTCTAAATGTTTGTGGAACACTCTTTAAACGCTTTTTGGTCAGTTCACATGCCATGGTTAGTTTCTCTCTGAAGCATGAAACATAAGCAGAAAGTATATTATCTGAGCTTTGGTTTATCAATTTTTCCTTAATCACTTTAAGTAATCCCCTTACCTCATGTCTATAAATCAGTTCAAAAGGACTGAAGCCTATGGACTCATTCAGAGCATCCCTAATGGCAGACTATCAAACCATCACTTGAGATTGAGGAATAATAGTAGATAGTAATCAGGAGAATGACTTTTCACACATTTAAAATTCTCAACTTCAATTTAAATCTCGTCAAACACTCGTCTTTCCTTATTTCTGTACATCTTTCCACCCCTATAATTCTCCTGTCCGACTCTGACTCCTGTTTATTGTGTATTATCCTTCTGTTCACACCATTGGTGGCCATGGTCTCAGCCCTTCTCTGGAAATGGCTTACTGTCCTACTGCTCCTGCTCTATCCCCTCCTTTAACACTGTCTTTAAACCCCAGCTCCCTGACCTTCCTCCTCCACTCCAAATATCCCCTTCGTAGTTTATTGTCTATTTTTGTCTCATTATGCCTCTGTAAAACTTCACAGGATTTTTTTTCCCATGGTAACATAAATATGAATGTTTACACTTAGAATTAATTATTAACATTTTCACTAACCTAAACAGGGTAACAACCAATGCCAATAGTTTTTCCTCATGCAAACTGATTAAATTCTGATTTCTGAAGAAGGGTCTAGACCGGAACGTCAGCCTTCCTGCTCCTGTGATGCTGCTGGGCCAGCTGTGTTCATCCAGCTCTACACCTTGTTATCTCATTCTATTGATATCTGATTAAAAGAGATAAACACTTGGCTTCCAGTAATAATGATATTTACATATGGATTCAACACGCAAGTTATTTTACATGAAAGGTGTACAAAATCATTTTTACACTTATGGCTCATGAGCCAATTTAATCCAATTTGGCATTCTCGTTTTGTCAGAATAGCTTTGAAATAAATGGAAACGTGTCTTGGCCCATTAGTCTAGAAATATTTTGAATGGGCTGATCAGTTTACTCAACACATCACCTGATATTGGTTGATATTCTGGTATTCTGAAGCCACTTTGAGGCTCTTGTGCAGAGGTAGTGTCCCTACCTCTGGGTCAGAATGCCTGAGTTCAAGTCCCACCTGCTCTAGAGGCATCCCGTAACATGTTTGAGCTGGTTGATTGAAAATATAACAGGAGCTTCTTGGTAGATAGGGACATTGGTAACCAACTCCATTGAGAAACAAAGATTACTGATGTATAAATGCCTCAAGAAATGAGTTATCTTAACCATGTTACTTTATATTCCAGTGAATGCAATGACTATATATCAGGTCTTAAATCTGGATTCACAATTTTCTCAACTTTTTAAGTGATTTAAAAAAGAACTATCAAACTTGGATATTTATAGATTTTGTTTGCTTCATAATGATTCTTTGAGAAATAGTGAAGGGATGTCAAAATAAAAAAAAGCCACAAATATGTCTATTATATTTCTTCATGGATATTTTTAATTGCAGGCTAATTGATAAAACATATCAGGAAATACCCTGGCTAATTATATCTATTCTAAGCAGTTGTCAGCATTATTGTTTGAACTAAAACAATGCACAATGATATAATCTGTTAAGCATCAATAGATTTCTATTGCGTTTATTTACAATCCATTTATTTTGGGTTGTGTGATTTATTAAAAGGGTTAACTGGTTTTGGAAGAAATTCCTTATTTAAATATTTTGAGATGGAGAATATCATGAAAAAAATTTTTCATAGTAAAAACTAATGCAAACAAACATATTGCTCTAAATAGAATCCAATGAACAGAATGGAGTCTTAATTTAGTATATAGGACTGAGTTTCAATTTTAAATTGATAGTAGCAGAACTTATGCTATTACTGTATTCTTATATTGTTACACTGCTACTGTGAGACTGTATATTCATAGATAACACCACACAACACTACGTAACTAAAATGTGGTTCTGAAAACTATTATGATATTTGTGTGTATGGACTATCATGTTTAATCATCCATCATCTGATTGTTATACCTGAGACCATTTATGGATGAAAATAGTTTTTAAAAAAGAAGAAACATGGATCTAAAATCACCACAGTTGTTGGCTGACCACAGTGAGAGTCAAGATTCATCAGGGGGAGCCGTACAAAATTACTAAATAGTCTGTGCTGAAATTACATTTTTTATTTAAAACCATCAAAAAAGGAAACTGAGTCAGTGTTGATAATTTCACGTCCATGTTTTAATTCACCTTTGGTTATACATACTTCATATGTTAGAAGATAAAAGATTTGGCTGCCAGTTAGTCAGCTTGGAAAGACAATGGAGTCAGACTCAGGAATATGCACAGAACTATATTTTAAATGTTGTTTTTGGATACCAGAGTAAGGAGAGAAAAAGAATATGGATTGGTAACAACAAGGACTGAAAGACATCTCCCTCTACATTTCTCATCATCTTTGAAAACAATGCCTGATGATAAAATAAATTGGAGCAACAAGCATTCACTGAGAACACAAGGACATCTATCAATGTCACCACTGGTGAGAATATCAGTCTACAATTAAAGTAATTGGTCTTAGTTTAGAAATCTTACACCTCAAGGACTGTGAGGAATTTTAAACTGCATAACCTATATTCTCCCTGTCTGTACGGAACACTGTCTCCTTTTAAACTTATTGCCAATGTTTGTGTGATGTTGTATCTTCATTATTTTTTCTTGGGTTATTAGGTAATAACATTTCTCCTTCTGTTGCTTGAGAAAACCTTATAACTGACTCCTTAATTTTTGATTTAGTTCATTGTATTTTTGATTTCATAGAATTCCTACCAGCACCCCATTCAGACTCACATCTGCCACCCTTTCACTGTAACTCTGCATTTCCCATGTCTAATCCACATAACTTACACACCCCTGGACACAACGGGCAACTTAGGATGGCCAATCCACCTAACCTGCACATCTTTGGACTGTGGGAAGAAGCCAAAGCACCTGATGGAAATCGGTGCAGATGTGGGGATAATGGGCAAACTCCACACAGACAGTCGCCTGAGGGTGGAATTGAACCCAGATCCCTGGTGCTGTGAGACAGCAGTGCTAACCACTGAGCCACCATGCCACCCTTTCATTAGTCATATAGCTGCATACTAAAAGAAGTTTTGTTGTTGCAATCAACCGTGAGGGAGTTAAATAGTCGGGAGGTGAATTATCTCTTTTCATCTGGTCAAAGCAATTTTTCAGGCTCAGCCAATGCCCTCTCACAGGTAAGCAACAGAATTGTCAGAATCCCCTTCCCCTCCCCCATTTCTGAAGAAGGGTCTCGACCTGAAACGGCAACTTTCCTGCTCCTCTGATGCTGCTTGGCCTGCTGTGTTCATCCAGCTCCACAACGTTTTATCTCTGTTTCTTTGAAGGCTTGTTTTTAAGCAAGAAACTGAGTCTCTAATATTAAATGTGCTAAATGTATATAGTTGATGTTAGTGCTTTCATACAGCAGGACAAAATAATTTATTAAAAAACCAAAAGCCTTGCCCTTTGTATAATCAAAAAGCATAGCTTAGCACTTAGAGGTGGAGTTTTGAGAGAAAGCCTGGAGTTACACAGATTGCAACATGAATGATGAAGCAATTGGAGGTGGAAACAGAGGTTAATGAAACAGATAACTTAAAAAACCAACATCTAGGATTAGAAGTGGAATTTCAGGAGCAGAACGTAGAGAGAGAAAGAGAATGGAAAATATAGAGAGAGAACCCTAGTTGAGGGAGAAGGAGAAATATCGGCAAAAAGGCAATGAGAAAAAGATGTCCAATTTAGACAGCTTGAGCCGAGAAGGGAGAATGTCACTGGGAAGGAAACCACACATAACTTTGATTTAAGGGCTAAAGTATTCAAGTTTGCCCATTTAATCCATAAGTTTTATGTGGAAGAGGTAGCCGCATTCTCTATCTATTTTGAAAGATTAGCACAAGTGTGCTGAATAGACCGACATGGAAAGCTCACAAAGCTGACTTTGTCCTGGCTAAGGAGCATGTCACTGACTATGAGGGAATAAAATGGGCTATTTTAGGTGGGTATCAGTTAGTGCCAGAGATTCTATATCATTAATAAATGGGCTGACCCCACATAGATGGAACTTGAAAGATTAAATAGTTCACTTTTGACAAGTAAGTGCAGGCACTTAAAATTTGCACCACCACAAGAAACTTTGTGAGGTAATTCTCCCCAAAAGTTCAAATTCTTTCCAATTCAGACAGGTACAGAAGAACAGAGTCTAGCAGAATGCAAACGGATAACAATTCTGACTGACAACTATGTGTGACTGTATAGGCGCACAGACTCAGGGTAGAGTCACAGACCAAAGAGACACAAGGGGAGATTAAAGGGTGAAGTGATGCAGTTTGGAAGAAGAAACAAGATGAGGGAGTATTTAATGAAAGGCAGGACACTGGGTAGTTTAGAGGGGCAGAGGGATCTTGGGGGTAATTATTCATAGATCCCTGAAGTTGGCAGAGCACATGAGTAGGATTGTTAAGAAGGCAAATGGGAAACTTGCTCTCATCAGTTGTGGCATAGAATATAAGAACAAGGGGATAATGTTGGAGTTATATAGAGCATTGGTTGGGCCACAACTGGAGTACTGTGTGTAGTTCTCGTCAACTCACTACAGGAAGGATGTAATAACACTAGAGGAGGCACAGAGGAGGTTCACTATGATGTTGCCTATGATGGAGAAATTGAGCTATGAGTAGAGACTAGAAAGGCTTGGATTGTTTTCTTTAGAGCAGAGAAGACTGAAGGATGTATCATTAGGATGTATAAAATTATGAGGCATAAGGGCATGATGAATAGAGAGCCGCTGTTCTCTTTGGTTGAGGGGTCAATCATGAGGGGGCATAGTTTTAGGAAAAGGGGCAGGAGATTCAGAGGGGATTTGGGAAAATAAACCTTTTCACTCAACAGATGGTAGGAAGCTGGTGCACTACCTGAGAAGGTAATTGAAGCTGGAAATCTTAAAACCTTTCAAAAATATTTCAAATATCGTGACATTAAGGATATTGGGATTAGTGCATTTTTAGTGGTAGTTTTGTCAGTGCAAAATTGATGGGCCTAAGGGCCTTTTCTGAACTGTATGAATCTATGAATCTAGAAGAAATTCCTCCTCCTCTCAGACTTAAATTGCTGCCCCTTTATTCTGAGACTGTGCCCTCCAATCCTTGACTCTCCCATGAGGGGAAACATCCTTCCAGCTGAGAGAAGTTCAGAAGCCTCACTAGGAGCAGTAAAGCTGTGTGGTTTACTGTAACTCAGGAATGAACACTTGAATTAAATAGAATCAAGGACTGGCCAGCAGGATCAAAAATAGTCAAGTCCGAAGCCAGAGAAATTGGGCAAACAAAAACAAAAGACAAAGGTGAGAGAAAGTGAGAATAGATGGCAGGCTAGAGCCAGAGATCAGATTTACAGATACCTTCATGGTTAATTTAAAGAGGGACCTGAGGAGTTGTCAAATAGGCCAGGGGATACTGAAGGTGAAGCGCCTCTTAATGGAAGAGTCAATGGGGACTACAGCAGAAGATGAACATCAAACCAATGGTGGGAATGCTCCAGGTAAAGTGGGACAGATTGGGAGAAGATCCAATCCCACAACAAAGGGGAAAATAGAAGGTGACATACCCACAGTAGACACTGTGATCGGAGGCCACTACCAGCACACCAGGAGCTAAAACCTCATTACCCAGTAGGGAACCCAGGGAACAGAAACACATCTCAAAATCTAACTGGTCTGATCAGGTTGATGTAATGTTGCATGAGAGTGAGATTCGGGATCCAAGTCCACACACCCGACAGGAGACAAACCTCTGATTATCACTCACTGGGAGGTCAAGTTTGTAACAACGTCTGATTTTGTACAGGGATTACAGAAGTAGTTAATACTTGGGAAGGCAGCACAGCACAAGGAACAAATGTAGCTTCTTGCTCCAAAGCACATTTTGAAGCCAGGTCAGGACAAAGAGTGAATGTGGGATGCTTGTGTGCTGCTGTTTCAGTCTTTGTACTGTTATTGTACAGTGACCTTGTAATAGAACGCTCACCATGAACAAAAAGAAAGAAATATTGTTCAAGTTTGCTGTTTGTGGTGGGGGTGATGTTACAATAGTGGTAAAGTGGACTTTTGAATTTTGATTTTTATAATATTATTGTTATTTATAATATGATTGTTATGTCTAAGGCCTTTCCGTTGCATTATTGCAGAGATTCCAGACCACACAAGCAGTACATTTTAAAGCCAGTTACATGGCAGCACAACATATGATGCTCCAGTATATAGGACTTCATTTTCAGTCACTCCTTCCACAGTGTAATTGAGACAGGGTAATGTGTTCGATATGTGAGTTATGTATGTGTAATTAAACAATAATAGTAGAACAGAACTCAGAGTGTGGGTGGAGTCTCTAATAAACAACTGAGTGAGGTGGGCTTTGGCGAGATGGGTGGTAAAATCGGGTGAGATGGTGGTCGTGATATCAAGACAATCCTGCTACAACTGCCCTGACTTGCTCCAGTGGTAAGTTTCTTGCCAGGGAACGTAGGGTTCCCAAGTGATGCTCACCATTGCTTGTTCACTGACTTGTTTACAGTTAACTGCCTGTTAACAGATGACCTACCACAGGTAGCACTTTGCAACCTGCCCATTGGGAAAAAACAGAGTTGGTATCTGGTAGGTACAGATCACTGCTTGCTCCAAGCAACCTCCACGTTGCTCGCGGCCAAACTGCAGAGCACCAACCGCATGCACCCTTAAATCATGGACACCAGCAGTCGACTTTTAAGGAGCTGTCACTACCATCCTGGCATCTGTGCAAAACCCCAACACTGTGCCCTGCAGGTCCACACTTGTTTAGCAGACTATGCCAGCGAGCAGGAGTACATGGCTGTATCAGCTGTCTCCAAGGGAGAGGCATCTATTCATTGATATGATCAGGATGCCCACCACAGCTGCCCCCTCTTGCTCTCTCAGGTTGGAACCACGAACTGACATGCCCATAGTGAGCATGCCTTGTCCTGCTGAGCCTGCTGGCAATTTTCACAGCCACACAATAAGGAAGGTGGTCATGCTGTGCAACAGTTCTCAGTTGAGGGCGCCTACATCTTAGTGTATGTCATTGTGCAATGTCAGGCTGGCAGCTATACCATGTGACAGCAGCATTCATGCCCAACTCTATGGGGACACCAGTCAGTTAGAGAGGGTCCCAGAGTGGTTCGTCAAGGACAGCATCCCTTGCCGGTCCTGGGCATTGGCCACAGTCAGGCATCCAGCTTTGCACAGGGGGTCTGTACCTTTAAGCTTCAAGGAGTGGGTCATGGTCAGTCCTTTGACTCTGGAGGGGCCATGCCAGGGGTGAGGCAAGTTTTGATGCATTTATTAGGCTTGTGGGATATGAAGTCTGTAGGGACTGGGGAGCTACGGGAGAATGGGTGATGTTGGGGAGTGAGGTGCATTTGTGGGCGTTTACATCTACAACAGGTCACTGCGAGTTCACAGGCGATGAATGCTGGCTTTGCACATGTGAGATGCTCACAACACCAGCGTGCAGGCTGTGTACTCTCTGGCCATCATGCAGCATTGGGCTGCACCGTGTGTAGTACCTTCCCGGTGCTGTCACTACTGGGAAACTGCCTGTGGTTGATACTCCCCCTCATACAGCCAGCTGAACAGTGGGCAATGGCACAGGAGGGTCTCCGGTTTCAAAGTGAGTCAATTCATGTACACACTTTGCCAATCGTGATCACACATGACATAATCGGCATTTGTTGTATACCCCATCATTGGAATGATGCAGACATCTTTTTGGAACAGCTGCCAGGTCCTCCAATCTCTGGAAGAAAAACAGAAGTTGCGGGATAAGCTCAGCAGGTCTGGCAGCATCTGTGAAGAGAAATCAGAGTTAACATTTCAGGTCCAGTAACCCTTCCTCAGAATTGATGGTCGCTAGGAAATTGTTGGTTTCTGCAGAAGATAGGGTGGGGGGAGGGGGCAAGGAGTAAATGATAAGTGGGGATAGAGCCAAAAAAAGTGAAGAACAGTTGGACAAACAAAGGAGTTGATAATGATCTGGCTAGGAGGGTGAATATCCGTTAATGGAGACTGTTAGTGGCTAACAACACATAGTGTGTAATGGCAGAATATGTGATAACAAGGCCTGGTGTGTGGGGTAGGGCGTTAGGACATGGGAGAGTTCAGGACCTAAAATTATTGAACTCGATATTAAGTGGTGAGTTTCCGTGCCGAATGGCGTGCGGAATGTTGGAATGGCATGGGACGTGATGCTCACCATTGTGTCAGCAGCATAAATTAATACATTGAGTTTCGTAAGATTTAGTGGGAAAATCAGTGAGTGACAAACATCTAAAATTGCAACAACAACTTTGTTTTGACGACATGAAGTATAATATCACAGTTCCAAAGCAGAAAGGATTGTTTTGTGCATTTGCTGATCCCTCAGAAGAGTTCAAGCAATGTTTGCACATGAACATATATTTGAGCTGCACTTTGTTCTTAAGCTCCTCAGGCACATAGATGTGATCCACGTTGATTTTCAGAACCTGTCACATGCCAGAAGGCAATCAAATATCTAAAGATGGTACCTTAATCCCTGTACTAAATGTCCTTTCCTTTCCTGTTAGATACGACAATCTGCACTGTCAACATTGATAAGGAAGCATATTTCATTTAAATTGAGAGGAATTTCACAATTAAGCTCATCTCTGCCAAGACCCTCGTGTCAGGCAGATGTTAAGAAAATGACCAACATTCAGAACAAGACCAGCATGCAATGTTCCAGGGCATCTCCATTTGTGTTAATGTCCATGACTGTAGGCAATCCAAGAATAGTAATATTTCAGTATTCGCTCACCTCATAAATATTTTTTCTGTATTATTTCTGAATTCCATGAAACGATGGATGTCAAACGGAGCCTGTATATAGTATTGCTTCAGTCAAATTACAATCACAAACATAAATCTCAGGATAGGGCCAGTTAACGGTGACTGCAAACTTCAGTATGGTCAGAAAATGAACACGGGATCAGAGTAAGTTTAGCCCTCCATCCACTGTAACCAGCATGCAAACAGCCAATTTAAATGGCTCATGCATGTTGCTGTGTGATTGCTACCTGGAATACCATGACAGACCAGTGAACATGCATTACTTAAAACTAGCATTCACCTGTTAAAGTGGAGTTGTGTTCTGGTCAGTTCAGATACTGGAACATGTCGCAAAATAAA
This sequence comes from Ginglymostoma cirratum, assembly GCA_024137785.1. NCBI lineage: Eukaryota > Metazoa > Chordata > Chondrichthyes > Orectolobiformes > Ginglymostomatidae > Ginglymostoma > Ginglymostoma cirratum. The sequence continues at coordinate 51,128,564 of JAHRHZ010000018.1, read as the reverse complement.
TTGTGAACTGCAAGAAAAGTAAAGGTTGGCACAGCACAGAAAAATGTGAGTTCGAGATTCTCCAACTGCTGCAGCGAAAGCCTCAAAGAAGAAGTTGCAGAGGAGGAAAGGAATCTATTCATAGGGAACCAAGAGGTCTTGTAGAAAAACTTGCAGATGGCAGTAAGAGTGGGCAACTATAACCCTGTACCTGAATAAAAGTGACTTATTCAGCTCACTCTTTATAATACAAATTTTTATCTGTCCAGATTATTTGGGTTTGTCAATGTAAGTGTGTGTCCGTTGGTTTAGGACCTTCTGTCTTTATTCCTGGTGGTTTCTATTAAATAGCTCAAAAATTATTAGTCAATACATTCCTTGATGTTACATTGAAAAGCTGCAATTAAATGTGCCAATGTGGTTGAGATTATTTGGTGGGCAGTGCCTGGTTCAATTATCAATGCCACTTGTGACTGGTTCAGAGGTGATTTGCAGAAAGGAAATTTTGCCTTGTGGAATGAGATATATGATAAATTTGTAAGAATGTTGTTCCAGTTAAGTGTATACTAAATAACAAAAGGAAAGCATCAGAAGTTCAGCTCCCAGGACGCAGTGAGGTGAGATGTCAAATAACTGCTCCCCCCACCGGGTAAGATCACATGAGGTATTGACTCACCAACCACTCACTCTCTCTGTCTCTTTCTATCCCTCTTTCCTGAGTACAGTCTGATGAAATGTCAACATCTCTCTCTCTTTGCTTGAGGTACAATCTGGCAGACATCAACTGTCTCTCTCTCTCTCTCTCTCACTGAGGTACAGTTAGCCAAATTGCCAAATCTCTCACCCAGGACTGTCCTCTGGTGATGTGGCGTAGTGGCAACATTATTGAACTTAATAATTCAGAGCACCAGGCTGATGGTCTGGAACATATCCCTTCTAAATTCAATAAATAACTCTGGAACTAAAAGGAAAACTCAGTAGTGGATCCATTGAAACATAAAAGTGATACATCTGGTTCAAGGATGCATTTAGAGAAGTAAATCTGCTAACATTACCTGGTTGGGCCTACATGTGACTCCATGCCTACTGAAACAGTTCAGCAAGCAACTCAGTTCAAATGTAAATCAGCATGGGTAACAAATGTTTACCAGTGATGCCCAAATCTGTTAAAGAATAAAGAAGGTGCTGACTCTTCCCCACACTCTGCCTGTATATAAAGGATGCAAAGAGAGAACATCATCTGGATCTATACAGACACAGGCTGCCTTGTGATTTGGTGTCCCTATGATGTCGTTCCTTTTACACATTCTTATGAGCTATTTGCAGAGTAAAGTTGTAACGAACCCTTTACACCATAGTTCCATGCGAGTTCTTCTACAGTACTCCTTTAAAACATTAACATTTTACCACAAGCAACTTTACTGCCACTTCCCCATTCTCCCACTGCACAGTTCTCCTTCACTTGTGGTTTTGATCTTCAGCAGCATTCTCAACTCTCTTAGAGGATATATATAACATATGTGTTCCTCTATCATTGTCTGGAAGTGCAGCTGTGGATTGGCAAGAACATTTCCAGATTTCCTTCAGAAATTAGAAGTCTATCTTCATTGAAAAGGAAATAGATTCTTGACCAGAATTTCCAAGAGTTTCCTGTATGTTTTATGGACCAGACCAAAGCCCCTCAAAATATATTAAGAAGGTAGCCTAATCACTAACTTTTTCTTATTTAATTGGTAAATGTAAGGTGCTGTGTTCCAGATGCAATTCAATTAATCAAACTACTCAACATTAAGCAAAACACAATTTATTCATATATTATAGTTAAAATACAACAATGGAAAGAATAAAGAAAAAAAAATGGCTTAGCTGTAGCTCTATTGGAATGCTTAAAAAAGTAGACGCGGTAACTATTACTAATTGACTGTTCCAATATATTAACATCCTATAAACACACCCTTGGCAAGAGGCAAATTCAGGAAACAGGCAGTTCTCCAACCAGGAGGAAGGAATATCAAAAGACAATTCTGAGAGAGAGAGAGCTTTTCACAATTTCTGCTGAAAACTAAACTAAAGATCCCGATTCTGTGGGAGTTTGACCATACCCAATATGGCTGCTTCTATTGTTCCAATGTTTTAAATAAAAATACCCAAGGCCTCACAAGCTGTTTACTCTTGTGTTTCTGGTAGATTGCACCTCTGCCTTAAAACCTCTCTTCAAAAGAAAAATAGGACAAAATAACTTTTTAAAGCCGCCGCATTGTTACACATAGCACTGTGGTCTATAGGCTGGATGGTGAATTTGTTTCCTTCCCTATATATTTTCAAGGCCTTCTATCAATAGGCTATAAGGTGTTGGAGTAGATTTGTAGCTCGGGTTGTGGGTGTTGAGGTTGGTTGGCTCGCCGAGCTGGTTTGTTGTTCATGCTGGATGCAGCCTCCGATGAAGCGTCGGTGTGTTTTCCTGCCTGGTTTTTAAACTCTGGAGTCCATTGAGCTGGATTGCCTCACTTCCAGTTTTCCTTAGTTGTGGAGTGTATCTGGGGTCGGGTTCTATGTGTTTATTGACAGCTTTCTTTGTTGAGTGCCAGACTTCTAGGAATTGCCATGCCTGTCTCTGCTTAGCTTTTCCCAGGGTTTTGGTGTTGTCCCAGTCGAATTGGTGGTTCTCCTTATCCATGTGGATTGGGACGAGTGAGTATTGGTCATGTCTTTTTTTTAGCCTATCAGTAGGCTATCCTGATTATTTGTCATTATCAAAAGCTTACATCGCCATAGTCAGCTTCTGAAGACTTAAATGAAGAGTTTGTCCTCTCTTTCAGGATTTTAATTTTGAAACATGATCAGAAGCCAATAATTGAAGCAGAAAGGTTTCAGCAGCTAGTAGACCACAGAAATCTTGTAGCTCAGAACATTTGCGTAAAAGAGTGACATTTCCTCTGGTAATGTATCTTGCTATGTCAACTGTTATTCCCTCACAAGGTGACAAAGTTATTCTTCCCAACACTGTGACTCCATGACTCTCTTACTCCTTCTGCCAGACAGAAAGACCGGGCTCCTACCTCCCATGCCAATGTGGTTTCATCAAAAACTGGGACTTTATGGCTACAGCGAAGGTCTTGGAATGCATTGGATAGTACCCCAGCATTGGAGCCAGAGGTTCCGCATTCAAATCTTCATCCAGGACTCTATGGTGAAACAATTTAGGTATAAATTTTTAAACGCTTCCTGCAAATACAACATTAAGAGGGAGAGAGAGTCTTAATTAGCCATGTGATGGAAGGAAACTTGGAGGTCTGACTACCATTATTCTTAGCTCCATATAACATGTCTGTAGAAGTATATGTTGCCAAGCCAGGTCGTACTCCCTTTGAGTGGATGAAGGTAGGTGTAGGGCTAGTTAGCATAATCAGTTCTTTAGCTGTTTTTTAATTGTTTTTTTTTGTTGTCACTTATACCAAAATACAGTGAAAAGCTTTGTTTACAAGCGGTACAGGCAGATCACTGCAAGCAAAGGATGTATAGATCAGAAAGACTCAGAGGCATACAGGTTACATTATTTGAGGCTGGAGTCCATTCTGATAACAGTCTGATAACGGCCGGAAAGAAGCTGTTCCTGAACCTGCTTGTCCATATGTTCAGGCTTCTGTATTTTCTGCCTGAAGGAAGAGGTTGTAGGAGATCATTACCGGGGTGCGATGGGTCTTTGATGATGTTGGTCATCTTTTTTACATGGCAGCGAGCCATGTAAATACAGTCCATGGATGGAAGGTTGACTTAAGTGATGGTGTGGGCTGTGCACACCACTTTTGGTAGTTGCTTACGGTCCTGGGCAGAGCAGTTGCCATACCAGGTCATTATGCACCAGGACAGTCTGCTTTCAATGGTGCATCTATAGAAGTTGGTGAGGGACCTTATGGACATGCCAAATTTCTTGATCCGCCTGAGGAAGAAGAAGTGCTGTTGTACCTTCTTGACTGTTGTATTTACGTGGAAAGCGCAGGACAGATCGACGGTTATTGTCACTCCGACGAACTTGTTGTTCTTCACTCTCTCAACCTCAGTTCCGTTGATGTAGATGGGGATGTAAACTGGGTTCCAACAGGATGAAGTTTGATTCTGGCTCCAGCTGGGATGGAAATCTTGCCCTACCCGTGGTGAAGATGACACTGCTTTGGATTGGACCTGCCTTCAGCAGAGGACTCAGCAAGAAGAGGTATGACCAGAGCTGTGTGAGGTCATCCTGTAAGGCATTCCAGTGAAAGTCAGCAGCATTTGATCAGTCATACTGTGGCCAATGGGATAGCATTAGGACAGGCAAAGGCACGAGCAAGCTGTAAAGAAACACATACATGGGGTGAGTTGAATTTTGAAACTTTTATTTATCTAAACATATTGGGACCAAAAGATGCTATGATGGCCAACATCAGAGGATAGATAAGATGCAGATAAGGTGTAGAGTTGTTGGTAAATGGGAAATTAGGATTTTGTTCATCGGTATCACTATTGATGAGTTGATTTCTGATAGCCTGCCTGAAAAGCCTTCTAGTATTGGCATCTTCCTCTGCCTCATGATTTTGAGGTTCCTCTTCTTCCTGTTGTGTTTCAGTTGCTTGCTTGCATCTGGTGACTGTAGCTGTGTTCACATAATGAAGAGGTTCAGCAGAATGAAGCAGACCCATGATGAAATGTGACCCAGGCTTTGATGCAGGGTTCACCACAATGGCTTAGGCTTAAGGATAACAATGCTGTATTTGATGACAACTTATATGGCGGCAAGGCTGTTGTTGTACAGACTCTGCCCACATATGCATTGGTCATGAAACAGATGTCAGAGCCAGGTGGACAGCAGAGAGCTCTTACTACCTAGCATCTCCGTGTTTTCATAGTCGCTGGTTTTGTACACTGTCACAGAATGAAGGTAGTACGACTGCTGCCAGGATGATGGGCATTCATCTGAATGATGTGCTGCTTATGGCCACACAGCATGGGGTGCAGATAATGTGCATTTACTCTGGTACTTCTCAGAATTTGCAAACAGTGCTTGAGAAAGGCTTCAGGTGAATCAATGGTAAGCTAAATTGTGGGGATGGCTTCAATCCTGGCATAGCCATGTGTTCACTTTGCCTCCTTCTATTTGGCAAGAGGGATTGAAATATCCTTTTGCTTCTTTGCTCAGTAACCTCCCTTATACAGCAGTGATGGAGAACAGGGAAATATTGCATGCTTGGGCCTGGAAGAAAGCAATACGAAAAGACCACAGCCATCATCATAACTACTGGCATCACTGCCCATGCTATGCTCTGAGGATGCAGCTGTAGTTTAACAGTGGTTGATGTCAACAGTAAAGTGGAGACATCTAAGGGACTATTCCTCTTGGAGGTTTAAATAGCAGAATCACTCTATGAAGACTCGGGTATAAATGGTCTGTTATTACCAGAAGGAGTAAACAGCAAATTTGTAAATAGCAAAATGGATGACCAGTACATTCAGTTCCAAGTCTTTCCAGGTTTTGCTCTGTTTTTTTCCCTTTGGAAATACAAAACTCTTAACCGTTTCCTCCCTCTTTGAGTAGCACATCTTCCTCAATGTTGCTTCAGCTCCCAGTCAAACAAGTGATCTGTGTGATAGGCAGCATAGTTTTGTATGAGGCAAGTTGTGCCTCACTAACTTGATCCAGTTTTTTGAGGACGTAACAAAGATGATTGATGAGAGAAAAGCAGTTGATGTCATCTACGTGGACTTCAGTAAAGCCTTTGACAAGGTCTCTCATGGCAGACTGGTACAAAAGGTGAAGTCACATGGCATCAGGGTGAGCGGGTGAGATGCATACAGAACTGGCTTAGTCATAGGAGACAGATGGTAGCAGTGGAAGGATGATTTTTGGAATGGAGAGTTGTTCACTAGTGGTGTTCCACAGGGATTAATGCTGGGACCGCTGCTGTTCGTGATCTACATAAATGATTTGAAGGAAAACATAGCTGGTCTAATTAGCAAGTTTACGAATGATACAAAATTGGCGGATTTGCAGATAGTGAGGAGGATTGTCAAAGGATACAGCAAGATATAGATCAGTTGGAGGCATGAGCAGAAAAATAGCAGATGGAGTTTAATCCAGACAAATGTGGGATGATGCAGTTTGGGAGGTAAGGTACAGGTGGAAACTATATAGTGAATGGCCAAATCCTTAGCAATATTGATATGTAGAGGGATCTGGGTGTGCAGGTCCACAAATCACTGAAGTTAGCATCACAGGCATGCCAGTAGCATACTTGCCTTCATTGGAAGGGGCACTGAGTATATGGATAGACAAGTTATGCTACAGCTTTACAGAACTTTAGTTAGGCCACACTTGGAATATTGTGTACAGTTCTGGTCACCACACGACTAGAAGGATCTGGATGCTTTGGAGAGGATACAGAAAAGACTTACTTGGTGTGGGAACATTTTAGCTATGAAGACAGGTTGGACAGATTGGGTTTGTTCTCACTGGAATGCAGGAGATTGAGGGGTAACCTGATAGAAGTTTACAAGATTTTGAATGGTATGGATAGAGTGGAAAGTATGAGGCTTTTTTTCCCAGGGTGGAGAGGTCAATTACTACGGGACACAGGTTCAAGGTGTGAGGGGGGAAATTTAAAAGAGATGTGCGAGCCAATTTTTCCACACGAAGGGTGATGAGTGCCAGGCATGTGCTGCCAGGGAAGGTGGTGGAAGCAGAAACAATAGCAGCATTCAAGAAGCACTTGCATGAATACTTAAATAGGAAGAGAATAGAGGGATATGAATCCTGTAAGTGAATGTTTTGACACGGAAGGGTAAAATGGGTTGGCGCAGGGTTGGAGGGCCCAAGGGCCTGTTCCTGTACTGTACTGATCTTTGTTCTAACACCTGAAATATACCATGGCCTTTATGAACTATGTCGCTTCCCATTGACTTCAACAAGCAAACGACTAAACATCTCTATTAAGTCAACAGCAAGCAGTGGGAATCGACCAGCACCTAATCTGAGAGCATTTGATAATCTCTTTAAGCAGCATTGGTTGCAGAGGTCTTTCTTGAACACAGTTAGAGGTTATATGATGCTTGTGGATAGGGTGTTTGTTGGAGCAAGTATATTAGAAGTAGCAACACTGATATCAAATTCTGCTCCCAAGATGGGGCGGTCCACTCCCGAACATCCCAGATATTCTCTTATTTCATGGTCCGCACCTTCCCCTCTTCGGTGGTTGAAATTGCTCTTGACCGTATCTCTTGTACTTCCCACACCTCTGCCCTCACATCCCCTCCTTGCAACAAAATCAAAGACAGAATCCCCCTTGTCCTCACATATCACCCCACTAACCTCTGTATTCAACGTATCATTCTCCGCCACTTCGGCCACAAGCAATCTGACCCCACAATCAAAGATATATTTCCCTCCCCACACCTATCTGCCTTCTGTAGAGATCACGCTCTCCACCACTCCCTTGTCCGCTCCACACTCCCCACTAGCCCCACCATCCCCGGCACCTTTCCCTGCAACAGCAGGAAATGCCTGCCCCCACACTTCCCACCTCACCTCCATCCAAGGAACCAAAAAAGCCTTTCAGATCAGTCAGATGTTCACCTGCACATCCTGTAATGTGGTCTCTTGCATCCGCTGCTCCCGATGTGGCTTCCTCTACTTTGGTGAGACCAAGCGGAGGCTCGGAGACTGCTTTGTAGACCACCTGCGCTCTGTTTGCGACAAACAACACCACCTTCCAGTCGTGAATCATTTCAACTCCCTCTCCCACTTCCTGGATGACATATCCATCCTGGGCCTTCTCCAGTGTCACAATGACACCACCCAGAAACTGGAGGAGCAGAACCTCTACGGATTTTACCAGTTTTAAAATTTCCCCACCCCCAGCTTCATCCCATGACCAACGCTCCCTCTCAACTCTGGCTCCTTGACCCAACACAACCTGTCCACCTTCTCTCCCACCTATCTGTTCCTCCCACCTCACTGACCAATCCCCACCACTCCCTACCAGCACTCACCTATCACCATCCCACCTACCTTCCCCAGGCCCACCACTCTTCTCTCTATTTATCTCGGAGCTCCCTCCTCCTCCCCATTTCTAAAGATGGGCCCCGACCCAAAACGTCAACTTTCCTGCTCCTCTGATGCTGCCTGGTCTGCGGTGCTCCTCCAGCTCCACACTGAGTTATCTCTGATTTCAGCGTCAGCAGCTCTTACTATCTCTGACTGACATCAAGTTGTTCCTGCTCTGCATGCCTCTGATTTACGGTCCCTCTAGCTGCACCAACCTCCTTACCAAAATGTTGACCAGGAATCCAGAAGGACACAACAGTAAAACTCACAAATGACACAAACTGAGATAACAAGCATGGGGCTGGATGAACACAGCAGGTCAAGCAGCATCATAGGAGCAGGAAAACTTGACGTTTCGGGCCTAAACCCTTCATCAGAAATCTGCTCCTATGATGCTGCTTGACTTGCTGTGTTCATCCAGCCCCATGCTTGTTATCTCGGATTCTCTAGCATCTGCAGCACCTTTTATCTCTAATGACACAAACTGGTCTGATTTGTCTTACACACCTCAATTTGGAACTTTATTCCAATGACACATCCATTTCTATTATACTTTTTTATTCTCCAGGTGTGGTGATGAAGATGCCATTCTATACCAGACAGATCACCTGTGGAGCACCCTGAAAGTATGATCAATAATGTAAACAGATTTAGTGCCAGTATTGCTCCTGTAAATAAACTCATAAGCACTGATGATGGGACAGGACCTAAACATAGCATCACTCCCTTACATGCCCACATACAAACACTGATATCAGGCTAGGTCAATGCACAGCATCATTTTATTGAAAATGGATTAAATATATTGATGTCACAGCAGAAGTGATACATGATATTACCCCAATAAACATGTACCAATTAAAACACTCACAATATAATGGAGTCCTATGAAATACCATCTTTAAATCTATCTTAAAAACATGTTTTGTTCCATCACAGTCAAGGATGCTTCACTGTTCAACTTACCATTTCTATAAAATATCAGTCACGTGTGTTTTCAGGCTAAAGAAACCTAATGTAAGCTCCTTATCAGAAAATATTACATTATATTTGAAAGGTGAAACATTCTTTCAGTTGCTTGGGTTATTTGAAATTCCTGCATTGTTATGATAGGTCAATGCACAATACATGCTTGCAGCCTATAAGGTCAAATCATACATGAGCTAGATCCTCCAGTTATATGTGATTGAGTTCTGACACACAGCAAATTTCATTTGGGTGTCTATCAAACACCGTTTCATTTGTTGTTCCGTTGTATGAGTAATAAGTGTGGACATTGTACGTAACATCACAAATGGAAGAATGAATAAAGTGAGCATAGTCAGTGGAACTGCTATGAGATGAATATTTAGTCTTTGAATATAAAATCCTGGCGTATATGAATGTTACAATAATTACTTTACGTCTCTTAGAACTGGCATGTTTATTTATCTAAGAAACATTCCACATATCATAACTTCAGTGAGACAGTGTACAAAATACTATTTGATTAATACTAATTAATGCAACATTTTAACCACTACGTAAGTCAAAGAAATTTCAATAACCTCAACTAAGGTATATTTACAATTATCAAAACAAATTGTTTGTTATCATGTAGTCCCAGGAATATGGGAATATCTCTTCAGCACTGACTTATTCATTTCAGATACATAAAAATAAAATCATTTTGTTCACCTTCAGAAGGTTTTCCATTAAGGCTTACTTTGCGTACTTACATTTCATTGTTTAGGCACCTTTCTGAATGAACTTTGAATATTCTGCAAACAATGATACATTGAGGAAATTTCCTGATATTGTCGAAACTAAAGGCAGCACAGTGATTATATTTTACAAAATCATACATATCATTATAAAAATATGAGATGCTAGTTCTCATGTATATTTGGGAGTAGCAATGCTAACTGGCAGTCTTTCTTGTGATGCTCCCAGTTCAAAACATTATTAAAAATTTACCGGCCCTTAAGTCACCATAATACTATGAAAAGCACTGTTATATTGCTGCTTCTCATTGTTTTTAAGTGGTGTGATGAGCAAGCCTGCTTTGGTTGACTAGGCGAATGTATATAGTAATGTGTTCACTAAGAAATTCAGACTGACTTTAGCACACGTGGACGCATGTTTTGTCCCTCTGAAATATCCATTACCAACCTTTGTTGACGTCAGCATTAATAAGATTCTAAAAGGTTAAATGTTTAATTTCATTTTGTATAATATATGTTTTATCACAACTATATCATACCATCAAATCCAGGAGATTCAATAAACATGCTTCAAGATGAATTATCTTACATGGCTTTGAAAAATCATTCCTATCATCATGTTCCCATTCACACACACAGATGCTAAAATGTCTTACCACTTCATCAGTTTTATAATATACAAGTCCAAGGATAATACATACTCTGCAATGTAACAGAGCCGGTATTACTAGGCAGAATATAATTTTTAATATGGAAATACTTATATTTCAGCTATTTAAAATGCATAAACTATAATTCAATAAACTTTGAGTAGACCAAAATGGACATGTCCTCTTTGCTTTCAAATGATTAAAGGATTAATGCACCAGTTTATTATATTTCTTTTGTTGATTATTAAACCAAATAACTTGGTTTTGGAAAAGTGTGTGAAAATATATGAAAAGAATTAATTGTCAGTGTTGACAGCAAATGACAGGCTTTGATAGGATTGTCCTTCCAATGCCGGCTGTGCCTCTCTACAGTAACATCTCATTATTTTGTTAATAAGAAATGTCCAAAATTAATTTTCACAGCTATTTTACTCCAGGTATTGAAAGCATGAGTGATTTGAATGAAGTTCTTTAACGTTAATACTTTGGTACAAAAAAAAACACATCTATTGCCTGAATATAAAATTTAATATTCATGTGCAATACAGCGGTTCCACATCTCATATTTAAGCATTATACACAAAGGGCCAAGTCTTCTTGACAATGCAGGATTTTGATAGAGCATATCTGAAATATATTTACTCATACTTTCACTATCTGTTCCTTAAACCTGCTTTCATTAGTTATATCCATGGTAACCTATTTTCATGTGCAGTATGAATCCTGTCTTGAAATGCTTAAAAATCACTGGGCACAATGAAATGGCTGTATGGAGTTGCCCCACTCACAATATGCAAAAAGCCTTCAAATCAGTTAAATGCAAGGAGTGATAAAGTTTCAAATTGAAATTATCTCACTGTACTGATAAATAAAGCTTCTCTGGTATCTAAATCATGACACTAACTACACATTTCGATTTTTTAAGTAGTGATTAGGTGGGTGCTCAGGGGAAAATGCTAGTCCATGCAGAGATAACAGACTCAATATCAAGTAAAAAGAGACTGGAATTCTAACCAATCTCATGTAATGAATTGAAATACTCCAGCTTTCAACAAAGAGTGAAAAAACAAGCTGTGCCGTACCATCGGCTAACCACTGTCAGGAAATATAATTTGTACTGTCTGTGATTCACCTACCTCATATTCAGCATGCAAATTTATTTCACCAATAATCAGACCCGAAGATTGCCCAAGAGAATTAATAGCATCATTCCTTATTCACTGACTGGTACAAACCGAGAGGATATTATGCCCCACTGACATGGAAATACTGTGTTGGTTTGATGGAGAAAACCCAAGTATATTTGTCTGGTTAGATAAAAATAGGCTTGTGCACATCAACATATTACAATGTCGTTTCAAAAACCTGGATATACAAATATCATCTATCACTGAATTGATTTTTTCAAGCTTGAATTGTTTTGAAACAACAAGACTGATTTTTTTTAACAAAACAGACTGTTCAATAAAGTTATTTTGAAAATAGAAGACTCTCTCTACCTGCCAGTAGCCAAATTGCAGTTTTCTTCTGGCTGCTATTAACCCTATTGTTCAAAAGATTCCTGGTGTTTTCAGAGAGTAGAATCCCTACATTGTAGAAGCAGGACATTCATCCCATCAAGTTCACACTGACCTCTGAAGAGCTTCTCACCTAGGCTCACACCCCTTACCCTATTCCTGTGTTTCCCATGGCTAATCCATCTTGCCTGCACATTATGGGCAATTTTGCATGGCCAATCCATCTAACCTGCACAACTTTGAACTGCAGTAGGAAACCACAGCACCCAAATGAAACCTACACAGACATGGGGAGAATGTGCAAACTCCACACAGACAGTCACACAAGGGGGGAATTGAACTGGGATTCCTAGCACTGAGAGAAAGATGTGCTAGCCATTGAGCCACTAAAGTCCCTGTTGGCTGTTTCTTTCTTCTACAAAGACTGCAGTTGCTTGTATTTTTAACCCAGATTAAAAGAACAATAAGGAAAAAAGTGTGAAATATTAAGTTATTCACTCCACACTGCCAGTCCAATTCACTTGCTACATTCACACCAACCACGCAGCTATAACAATTACACAGTTTGCTGTCAACCTACAAACAGTGGCTGCAATGGGAATAACAGTGAACAGTGGCTTTGGCATTACATTGTGTGTAATTGTGCAATGCCATATCAATGCACAAATGCTTTACATAGTAGTGTGTTAAACCTTTGCATTTTATTTTAGTGGTGAGAGAAACTGCTTTCGTTAATCGAATAATACTGCACATGCTAATTTTCAAAGCCAATCAATTAATTGAGTTTATATGGAGGGTTGATGAGTAACTGGTTAGTTTGGGAGGGAGGAGATTTAAAATCTGTGAGACTTAACTCACTGAAGCCCAAAGATTGTCTGTTTGCACATTCCATTTGATTTGTGGTGGAACTCTCCAAGTTTAGATATTTACAAACCTAAAAGGACAATTTTAGCACATTTGCAAAGCAAAATGGACTAACTTAGAAAGACTGTTGGTGCAAGGAAGGATGAACAACTCAAACTGTATAGCAATGTCTAAATTAATCCTTGGTCCTACATTAGCAAACAAAACTCCAGTCATGCATCAAGTAATTTATAAATATTGAAGATGAGCAAGAAATAGACGCTTGTGACAAATAACTGTCCTGTAACTAGTATTGCCACAACAATAATAAGAGGGATTTTATTTTCTGACAATTTAGCATCCTTTCTTCCAGTTTGTTATGTTAAAATCTTGAAGGATTTATGCAATATTTAAAGTAAACACATGAAATTCCAGTTCTCCATTAGAATTAGCTGAGGTAATCTGGGGAGGATTTCAAGAAAACAAATGATTGTACACATACAAAATTGTCATGGACTACTGTCACTGCATTTAATCCAATCATCAACTATTTTACGTGTGGACTTCCCACCCATGTAACAAAGTCCTTCCATCCTGATATCACTGACCATTCCCATTACTTTGACTTTAACGTTGTGAAACATAACGTAAAATTAGAAATAAAGAACAATACCTTCTACACAGACCTGTGACGGTTTCACTGTTGCTGCTGTGGAGCTGGCTATGGAATGTGGATTTGGAACACACACCCTGGGACCTATCCCTTTTGGAATGAGAGTTGGGAATTCTCTCATAATACCAGATCCAGAGCTAATTAATGGGACAACATCTGCTTAAACACAATCTGTGGTGGCAAGCACCACCAACTCCAGTGCCAATATATAGAGGAAACAATTGAAAGACAAAACCTTCACAGTGAGCAAATAAAACTACTCTAAACCTTCTGCGGATTTTTACAGGCTGCATTATAAACTATGTATAACAATTACCTTTAAGAGTTGTAGTATAGATCCCTAATTATTACTTGTACCTTATATCGAATAGTGGTCAGGTTTTCCAGAATTCACTCCGTGGCGATCAATTTCAACTTTGTTAATAAGAGTGGTCAGCTGTGATAAGCAAGAACTCAAGAGATTTTTCAGCAAAACTTTAGCACCTCAAAGTCTCTCAAATTGTGCAAATGAAAGCAGGTTAAGGAATTCCAAGCCACTGAGCACTCTGAATCTACAGTGCATTTTATGCTTCTAAGGCACCAGATGGGGTCATATTTGCATCTGTGCAACATAGATGCTTGATGAAGCAAGAAACATAAAATGGTGATGAAAGGCAAATGAGGTCATTTTTATTAATGCACAATATTAATCCCCTTTTATTCATTTTGCTGAAAAATGGATTGGATTGCACATCTAGTACTTAAGTTACTTGTATCATAATGGTACCATTCTAAGTTGAAACCTTATTTTCACGTACGGTAGCTCTGTGTACTTATTTTGCATTTATCAGTCCAAACTTCTAGTAGATATCTAATTTCAGCCTAAACTTCTGTTGCTCTTTTTCTGGGCAGACAGTTTTCTGTTGGATTAATTATAATATATCATTAGATGTTGTGGGACAACTTTATGGTCCATTGCACCTTACCACTCTCTCCAGATTGTGGAGGCCAGGGGTCATAAGAGGAAAATAAAATACAATCTAAAAATATTGTTATTATAACATTCTTGGAAGACCTTGGAAATTTAATGCTGAATAACATTTTAGCTTTTAAAAGAAACATGCTTTTCTGTTACTGACCTATCAATGCAAATGCAACATTTCACCACTTACTATTGAAACGTTTGATATATGAGCAAATTATTTTGCAAATGGTTCTTACGGAGTGCTACTTATATAAAAAAAACGATAAGGCCTATGAAAATAAAGTGTTTAGACTATGAAATATGCAAATACAGGTGTTACAGTTTAGTCCAGTCGACACTCATTTGGTTAACAAGTGTTTGCCAGCAGATTACTTCATTTGAGAAAAGGCAGCTTTATGACTAGCTGTCATTCAGCTTTATTTATGAAATGTTACTGACAAGATATAAAGCCTCTGTACGTACATTATTAATACTTTCAAGCATGGTAATACAGATGGTTCTAAAGAAAGTCTGTGACCTTGCTCCATATCTTCCATTTAATTGCTGATTTTTTTTTGCACCGAGTTACTCTGTTTCTATGCAGAGCGTGATGACAACCACCATTCTTTCACATGTCATTCTTCAAGTTGATCTTTTGTTAATTGTCGGCAGTAGTTTGCTCGGTGTAAACCATTTCTTTTATTCTTTTGCTTGTTCTTGAATTTTCATGTTTAATCTCATCTTTAACCAACTTGCCTCTCTTTTTTCAACCTGGCAGAAAAGGTTCTGACTACAGGGTTTTCAACAACTAAACCTTTTCATGAATTCATACATTAGGTTTAGCATTAGTTCTAGAATCTCACAATAGTCAGTACTGCTGCTCAATCACTTTGATCCCAAGTTCAAATCCCAAGTGCTTCTTACTCCTTAGCATGTATGAAAAATGGAATTAATTCACTTACACTTAAGATCGTGGTTAGGAACATTGAGTTTTCATACTAAATATATAGCCAGAACTTTGTCCACTTGAACATGGTAAACATACTTCTTTCTTCCAATGGAGGCATTTTCATAGCATGTCTTGTATATATAGAGCAACTCAAATCCATGCTCATTAATCCGTCACCAACAGATTAGTGAATGTATCACTATTAATCAGCCTTCTCATGACCTTATCATTGACTGTCAGAAATTGAATGGGAAATTCCAAGCAATGTTAAACGTTCACCCCTTTCAGATTAAATGCAGAAATTTAATAGAAACTGACCATGCTTTGAAATGGAGATAGTGCACTAATATGAGGGCATTTAATTTTGTTGGTTTAAGAACCAAAGTAATCTAGCTACAAGAGTATGGCACAAACATAATTGGATCTTCATTTTATTTAAAATGACAACAACCTCAGAATTCCTTTGACCCAAATTCAAGTTGTTCCAAGAGTATCTCAATTTAATGCTTATCCCTGACCATTTCTGTTCCACAAGAGATCAGGGCAAGGTAATTTATCTTGTACAACAATAGAACCTTTAACATAGTAAAACACCCCAAGGCGTTTTACAGGAACATTATCAATCAACATTTGATAATAAGCCACATAAAGAGATAATGGAGAGAGATGACAATAAACTTGGTCAAACAGATAGATTTTAAGGAGCAGGTTAAGAGCAAAGAGAGATAGAGAAGGGAATAATGAAACATAGTCAGTTCTGATGAAGCATCACCAGACTCAAAACATTTACTCTGCTTTTTCCTCATATATGCGGCCAGGCCTGCTAACGCAGGAGGACTTGAGCTTCTCCAGCAATTTCTGTTTTTGTTACAGGAATTTCAGAGTTTTGAGCTTTGGCAGCAGAAGATGTGAATGATGGAGCAATTAAAATCAGGGACACTCAGGAAGCCAGAACCAGAGGGGCGCAAGCATCTTGGTAGATCGTGGAGTTGGAGGAGATAGAGAGAGGTGAAGCCAGGGAGAGATTTGAAGACATGGAAGAGGATTTTAAAAATTTGGTGTTATTTAAGAGGAGAAAATGTATCTCAGCAAACGCAGGGGGTGATGAATGAATTTTAGGACACAGACTTTGGCCTCAGGTTTATAGAGGATTGAATGTGGGAGACTAGCCAGGATTGTGTTGAAATGTTAATTTTTAGATATACCGAGGCATGAGCTGGGTCGGGTGATCTTACAGAGGTGAAAATAGACAGTCCTAGCACTGGAAGGCATTTATGTGGTCAAGAACTCAACTTGTCATCCAAAACATGACAGTAAGATTACAAATAACCTGGTTTCACCTTAGACAAACCAGGGAAAAGAATGGAGTCAGTAGCAAAGGAATAAGAGTTGGTGGCAGGGAAATAAGACATCAGCTGCAGTTTTTCCAGCATTTAGTTGAAGGAAATCTATGCTCATCTGAAACTGGATGTCCGCCAGCAGTCTGAGAAGATAGAGACAGTGAAAGAATCAAGAAGCGTGATGAGGCAAATTGGAGGGTCGTCAGTGTCCACAAGGATTCTAATGCTGTGGATATTAGCGGTATCATGAAATGGCAGCCTGTGGATAAGAAATAGAAGGGACCAAAAGTTAAAATGTGGGGAAACACCTGAAGTAACAGCATGGAAACAGAAAGTGAAGCCATTGATGGTGATTCTTTAGTTACATCTGCATCAACCAAAAAGGAACCGAGTGAGTACAATCCCACCCAATTAGATGACAAGTGGTAAGGCATTGGACAAGGATGGCCAATCAAAAGCTGCAGACAGATGGAGAAAAGTAAGAAGGGAACATTTACATTCATCACACTCAGAAGATATTGTTTAACACAGTTGACTAGGTGACTGGTTTGCAATGCAGCGTGAGCTAGTAGAATAAGTTCAATTCCTACACCAGCTGAGGTCACTATGCAGATTGCTCTTTCTCCACCTCACTTCTTGTCTGAGGCATGTTGACCCTCATTGTAAACCACCACGAGTTGTCTCTTTTTAATGGAAGAGTAGGACTCAGGTGATTCTTTCTTTCCTTGAGGAAAGAAAATAAGAATAAAAGCTTTGAAGGGGACAGAGGTGGCATGGGTGACACATCATTACAAATAGAAAATCTTGTTCATAATTGTATTATTATTTTACATCATTGCCTGTCTGATTGAAGGCACGATGACAGTCAACTACAAAATCAAGTCATGTGGGCTAACTATCCTCGGTGATATACCATGCTAGAAACCTGTCTAAGGGAGTGTTACTCCTTCTCGAAGGCCCAGTGTAGCATAGCATCTTGTCTTTGTTCAGTATGGGAGCAGCCCATGATGGAAATATTTAAAATAGTTGAAAATGTTTGCTTTACCTGTCGTTCAATAAAAGTTAAGAAAAAAAAAACAAAAACAAAGCTGCATTTGCTTTTGTGAATGTACAGGGGCTGGCTATCTTTTGAATAGCAACAAATATACAGTCAATGAGTTAACCCAGTGTAGAGCTGGATGAACACAGCAGGCCAAGCAGCGTCAGAGGAGCAGCTAAGCAGCATCAGAGGAGCAGCTTTCAAATGTCAGCTTTCCTGCTCCTCTAATGCTGCTTGGCCTGCTGTGTTCATCCAGCTCTACACCATGTTATCTCAGATTCTCCAGCATCGGCAGTTCCTACTATCTACACTCAATGAGTGTTCTCTTCATCTAATCCAGATTTATTGGACGCAGTAGTCAGTGAAGTCCTGTATAGCTTGTTGTGTCTGATGCTGCACTCTATCTAGAAGAAAGTGATGTTGTCCTCATCTTCCTCCTTGGAAGATGGCTGCTGCTTTCCCAGCTCTTCAATTTCCATCACATCCTGTCTTTGTCTGCTCCAGCTTTGCAGGGCTCAGCATGCAAGGATTATGTCGCACATTTTTTTGGGGCTGGACAACAAGACCAGACCAATTCAAACATTGGAATGTCATCATTAGGAGGCCTGTGATCTTCTCCACCATGGCCCTGGCTGAAGAATGGGCTGCAATATGGCCATATGACCTTAGTCAGGATGGTCACCTTCACTTTCAGGTCACATGTCCCCTTCCAGTAGATAACATAATAATGTGATGGTGCTCTGAGGTGCCTTCTGTCTGCGGCAACAATGCGCCTCATCAATATGATGGAACTTGTATTGAGGGCGATAGACTCTCAGCTTCCTGAACCTCTCTGCATCCTGAGGAGATCTTTACCTACGATTTCTTCACATCGAGCTGTTTGGCTGTTTGCTGGAGTTTGGTTGGTCATAGGCTTGCAGCCACATTTACTCCTCCTCAGTCTGTCTACACCGTCAATGTATTGCAGTGTTGCTGATGATACCTCTGCTGTGGCTGGATGCTTTGGCCACCATTCCTTGGAACCTGTGTGGGAAATATCAGAAACAGAGCAGTCCTTAGTAATGTGAGCAGTCAGCATTCACATCACACTCAAATAATATTACTCCTCAATATGATAGGGCATGGGGAACTCTGACAAGTAGGACTAGGGAATGTCTGTATGTGGATCTTTGACATAGGGACCTTATTCTGATCATGTAGCATAGATCATGCCATATAAATACACTAGGCAATTGTAAGTGCAAGAGAATTATTGGAACCATATCCCTACTTCAACCACCCACGTCACCCAAGAAAGGCAGTATAGCCTACAGCAGAATTTTGCCAAATACTTAGAGTTCAAAGTGAGAGGAGAACAGCTTCATGTCTTTATACAGCCTTTGAGACCTTGGATTGTGTTTGAATTGTAGCCTGCAGGTGAAACTTTTAAGGATTGCCTGGATTTTATCTGCATCACAACGATTGCTATGATGAATTTCTAATGGCCAATGACATGGTGGGATGGGCAAGAAATGCTGGCCAACCAGCGATGCCCACATCCCACAAATGAAGAGAGAAAAAGAAAGTTCTTATGGTGTGAGAGATAAAAGGTACTGCAGATGCTGGAGAATCCGAGATAACAAGCATGGGGCTGGATGAACACAGCAGGTCAAGCAGCATCAT
>JAHRHZ010000018.1:50981404-51099189 GCA_024137785.1 Ginglymostoma cirratum | reverse complement strand
TCTGATGAAGGGTCTAGGCCCGAAACGTCAAGCTTTCCTGCTCCTATGATGCTGCTTGGCCTGCTGTGTTCATCCAGCCCCACACCTTGTTATCTCATCTGTTGTATGTTGTTGTCTGTTGTCCACACTGAATATCATATTACATCATTAAATCTATTTGCCAACTTAGTTAATTCTGATGAAATAAAAGAAGTTATGCTGTTTCTTCTAATAAATTTTAATTGCAATAAAATATGGAATACTTCTTATTTCTACATCATATGCAATTGTCATCTCTGAGGAACAATGTTTCTGAGCCAATTAAAACTTGCATAATGGTAAACGATGGATTGCAGCTATGATCTTCTGCTTGTCCCCCACCATGGCATTGGCTTTGTGAGTTTGCTTTTGTTCCCAACTGAATTCAGGAACAAAGTAATGTAGATTTTGTGAAGGCTCATTTCAAAAACAATAAAAAAAAGTTGGCCCAGTTTAGAACAGTCTGTTGGTAGCTCAGATGTTGTGCCAAAACCTGGAATTGTGAAGAGAAGGTATACCTTTGACTGACTCATTGCATTTTTTCATTTATTCTATATCTTTTTCAGGAACAGGTAGTTTATGTAATTGTTTTTGTATATGCATTTATTGTTTGTTAATGAAGTTATATATTTTCAATATCATCTACTTCACGTGTGCACATCTGTGTGCAGACAAAGGGGAAAACATATCTATTTCGCAAATAACATTTGTGGGAAGTCCAGCTTCTTTCAACCTGCAGTTCGATATGGTTGTAAATAATGCACAAATAGTGCAACCACGAAAGCTAATTTTCTCAGTTTTGTTCTGCATGCGGTCAGGAATGCACAACTTCCATTTGCTTTTTGGAAGCTCAGGTATATTGAGTGTATTAAGATTAAATAGCTAATTGAATATATCGGCAACAATTTTCATAAGCTGTGATGACAACATATGCTTTGTAACGACAGTTTATCTGTCTTCAAAATAGGCAGAGAATCTTACAAAATGACTACAGATATCACATGAATACTCTTTTGAGTTCAATTGCTATTACTTTTAATTTATTAATTCATGGGATGTGGGTATTACTGGCTAGGCCAAACTTGATCGCCTATTCGTAATTACTGAGAGGGCAGTTAAGAATCAATCACATTGTTGTGCAATCACACATAGGCCAGAGAAGGTAAAGACTGAAGTTGCCTTCTCTGAAGGACATCAGTGAACCAGATGGGTTTTCCTGAGATATGAAAATTGTCACAATTTCATAGTCATTGTTACAACTTTATCTAGATTTTTGTTACATTCAAATTCATTTAATATTGGTCCCCAGAACATTATCTGGGTCTCTGGACTAAAAGGCTTGTGATAATCCACCAGGCAAACACTCTTGAACTAAAATTATAAGACTACAATTTTCTCAAGAAAAAAGCCCCAAAAAACGTTTTTAAATTCAATGAACATTTCCAAGGAGAGACATAAACACCTTGACAGTAGTTTCCTGAGAGGTGTGAATAGCTCATTAAACACTTGACTGAAATATAGTTGTCCAAACTAATGGCTGAAACAGTTAAAGAATTAATTATTTAGACCAAAATCTAGTCAATGGATGGGTCAGTGTCCAGACCAGGACAACCCAATATGTTTTATGGAAGCATAACAAAAAGTATTGTAGACAGCATAGCATTACAACGGGTTATTGATAAACTAAATGAATGGCAAAACTGTGGAGTTCAGTGTAGCCAGGTGTGATGTTATCTATTCTGGACTGAAAAAGGATAGAACAGGGTACTTTCTAGATAGTATGAAGTTAAATACAGTGGACTTCCAAAGACACTCAGGGGTTAAATTGCACAGATCTTTTACAAGCAGGTGCAGAAAATAATTAGGAAAACTAATGGAATGCTGGACTTTATACCTCAAGAACTGGAGTGCGATGATTCAGAGGTTATGCTGCAGTTATACAAAACCTTGGTTGGACACAACTTGGAATATTGTGGGCAGATCTGGGCATCACACTTCAGAAAGGATAGATTGGCCTTGGAGGGAGTACAATCTAAGTTTATAAGAATGATATCTGCACTTTGGGGTTAAGTTATAAGGAGAGATTATACAAATTAAGTCCATTTTCTCTAGAATTTGCAAGGTTAAGGAGTGATCTGATCAAAGCCTTCAAAATATTGATAATTAAAGACAAGATAGACAGAAGAAAACTATTTCCACTGGTTTGGGATTCTAGAAGTAGAGGCATTGTTTGAGAATTAGGAGCAGACTATTCAGGAGAGATGTTTAAATGGATTTCATAGAACCCCTACAGTGCAGAAAGAGGACACTCAGCCCATCAATTATGCACCAACACTCTGAACAGCATCCCAGCCAATCAACATAAACCCCATTTTCCATGGCTAATCCATTTATCTTGCACATGCCTGGAATACTGCAGATTAATTTACCACAGCCAAGCCATCTAACATGCACATCTTTGGATTATGGGAGGAAGCCCATGCAGACACTGGGAGAATGTGGAAGGATGGAGTTAACCTGGGTCCCCAGCCCTGTGAGGCAGCAGTGCTAACCACTGTGCCTCTGTACTCTACACACACAGTGTTAAATCTTTGGAACTCTGTTCCGCAAATGGCAGTGGATGTTGGATCAGTTGTTAACTTTAAATCTGAGATAGGTAAACTTTTGTTAATCGAATGTATTAAGGGCTATGGGCCAAAGGCAGGTGTATGAAGTTAGGCCACAGATCAGCTGTGATCTCATTGAATGGTGGAACAGGATTGACAGGCTGAATGGCATATTCTTGTTCCTGTGTTCCTATAATGCAACAGTTTTGGGATAGCAACAATTTTAAGTCTTGATCTGTATATAAATCTGGCTTGAGCAATCATGTTGTGTGGAGACCTACAGAGGAACAAGTTAAAGCAGTCACTGCTTCTCCAGAAGGGCACAAGAAGAGGGTGTCCAGGATCGCCTTGCTGAACAAGATGATCAAGAGCCACAACCTGTAAGAGCAAAAACAGAGGAGCCTTCATTTGCTTTCTGAACCTGTTATGCTCAATGTACCCGGAGGAGCAACTATTTAACTACAGAATCCATCACACCCATTGAATTTAATTTTAAATTTTCAACACCCACACTTCAAAAGGAGAGGGTTCAAGCAAACCAGGCCTGCCGTGACACTATTGACTGATCTCATTTCAATCTTCATACATGACTTTTATCTTTACTTAAACTCCCTATATCTGTAGTTCAGCTGATAATTTTATGATATTGTACTTAAGTGATTGTAACAATATTTGTGAAATATACTGAAGTTTTATCTTTTTTAAAGCATAAAGTTGTAATGTTTTTCAAAGTGACACATTCAAAAACTGAAAGAAGGATATTACAAGCTTATACAATTTCACATTGCAGAGACTACTGTGGGGATGTGACTAGTGTGAAGCAGGGCTGGTCAAAAATCATTGTACTCACATAAAAAGTACATTGTGACCCAACTCATCTGCCTGCTATTCAATTCCTGAGTGAGGTAGGGTGACAGTGCTAGAAGAAAACACCTTTACTGATGATCTTGCAGCAGAGGCAGGAACAAATGGGCAGAGTTTTCTGTGTTATTTTCCAATACTACCCTGTTTTAAAAATTGAAAACTAACATCCTTGAAGCAGCACCTAAAAGATCAGCAAAAAGTAGCATAGAAACAATCAGAGTTCAATTCTTAAAGTTTGCATAATGTTGAGGTTGGTTGGCTTGCCGAGCTGGTTTGTTGTCTTGCAGGCATTTCGTTACCATGCTGGGTAACATCCTCAGTGCAGCCTCCGCTGAAGCGTCGGTGTGTTTTCCCGCCTGGTTTTTAAACTCTGGGGTCCGTTGAGATGGATTGCCTCACTTCCGGTTTTCCTTCATAGTGGAATGTATATGCGGTCGAGTTCAATGTGTTTATTAATAGCATACTTCGTGGAGTGCCATGCTTCGAGGAATTCTGGTGCTTGTCTCTGCCGAGCCTGTCCCAGGATCTTGGTGTTGTCCCAGTCAAAGTCGTGGTTCTTCTTGTCCATGTGGATTGAGATGAGTGAGTATTGGTTGTGTCTTTTTGTAGCCAGTTGGTGTTCATGTACTCTTGTTGTTAGTTTCCCTCCTATTTGTCTGAAGTAGTGGTTCTCGCAGTCTCTGCAGGGGATTTTGTAGATGACAGTGGTCCTGTACATGGCGCGGAGTGGGTCTTTAGTTCGGGTGAGCAGTTGTCATCGTGTTGAAGTGGGCTTGTGTGCCATTCTGATGCATAGCGGTTGTAGGAGTCTTGTGGTGAGTTCTGACGTGTTCCTGATGTAGGGTAGTGTGATGAGTGCGTCGGGGGGGTGTAGAATCTTTCTGATGCTGTTCTTGTAGGCATCTTCAGACCCAGTTCTTTGGATATCCATTATCCTTGAGCACATGGAAGAGGTATTCTTCTTCCACTTGGCATAGTTCCATGTTGCTGCAGTGTGTTGTTGCCCTTTTAAATAGTGTTCGCAAGCAGCTTTGTTTTCGTGTGCTGGGATGGTTACTGTTGAAGTTCAGTACCTGGTCTGTGTATATAGTTTCTCGGTGTACTTTCGTTTGCAGTTCCCCATTTGCCTTGCGCTCTACCATGATGCCCAGGAATGGGAGCTGTTTGATCTTCTCCTCCTCTCTGGTGAATCTTATTCTGATGAGGGTGTTGTTTATAAGTTTGTGTGTTTCTTCTAATTTGGTCCATTTAATGATGACAAAGGTGTCGACTACATAGCGTATCCACAGTTTAGGTTGGATTTGCGGAAGGGTGGTCCTTTCCAGTCTTTGCATCTCTGCTTCTGCTATGAGTCCAGAGATAGGTGATCCCATGGGTGTCCCGATGATTTGCTCATATGTTTGGCCGTTGAAGATGAAGTGGGTGGTCAGGCATAGGTCCAGTAGTTTGAGCATGTTGTCCTTGGAGATGGTTTCACTGGGGTCATGTTCTTGTTCACGAGGCTTCATCGGAGGCTGCACTGATGATGTTACCAAGCATGGTAACAAAACATCTGCAAAACAACAAACCAGCTCAGCGAGCCAACCAACCTCAACACCCACAACCTCAGCTACAGGTCTACTCCAAAACCTTAGAGTTTGTATATTAGAGATCAACTTCATAAAAATATGGAAATCAGTTCTTTAAGATACTTTGCAAAACATTATTATTGTCTGAGATCATTAGATTTCAGCCAAGGTCTTCAAATTCCCTGCTGACAGATGACTCAGTGAAACCCCTCTCCCCTCCCCCATGGTCCAATGCAATGCCCCTCTCATCTTATCTGACACATACATTCACATATCTGCACATAGGTACCCATCTTCCCAACACCCCTCCTCTTCCTACACACTCTCTTGCCATCTCTTCCTTCCAACGCTTCTTACACACATACACTCAATCACCAGTCCCTGTTCCAATATCCCTTTTTGATCCAATACCTGGTTATGTCTGCATCAGAGTTGCTATCTTGGGGTAAGTAACACTGCAACAGACAGACTAGAATAGCTCTACAATAAAGTTGAATGCCATCACTCACATTTCTGGCTCCATAACATGGCCTCCCAGTTTTTCCTGCACTTAGGTTATGACCAAATTATATTTTCAGGCCTTTAGCTGCATCAAGTTGGCACACAAACATCCCGGATCCACCCAAACTTGGTGCTTAATGCATTTTTTGAAGTTGAGAAGTAATCAGAACTCACTGCCCATTTTGCGCTGTTTGACTGAATTGATCCACTATCTGGAAATATCTCTCTGCAGTATCATGATTGTGTAATCTGCTCTCCACAGTTGCCATTGCTGCATAGAGGAAGGGCATTTCATAACACCAAATATGTTCTCTGTGACACCTTCAGCAGTCTGGGTATTTGGGAACCTCTGACCAATCTGTGGTGCATGCTAAAATGTGGTATACAATTTTAGAATGGAAAACTAAAGCAGTGGCAGTGAATATTGGTTCACATATTTGGGAGGAATGGAAGATTATAAGCAAAAGGTATACAACATAACTGTTATGATCCAAGCTGATGTTGGTAGTAGACAGGTCAGATCCCAGAAGATATCTGGCTTGATAGATCATTGTTTGTTCTTTAATTTAATGTGGGGCTCTTTCACTGAAACATTATCATGTTTAAAGCATAAAGCTGTGATGCTTATTTTTGTTTAAATTGACACATTCAAAAACTGAGAGAAGGCAGAGAGAAGCTTATACAATTTCAAATTACAGAGACTATTGTGGGGATGTGACTGATGTGAAGCAGTACTAGTCAAGTATCATTATACTTGCTTAAAAAGTACATTCTGACCCAAATCATCCACCTACTATTCAATTTCTGGGTGAGGTAGAGTGACAGTACTGTGAAGCAAACACATCTACTCATGATCTTTCAATAGAGAAAGGGTTAAGTGGGCAGTGTTTTCTGTACTATTTTCCAACACAATTCTATTTTAGAAATTGAAAACTAACATTCTTGAGGCAGCAACAAAAAGATCAGAAAAAAGTAGCATTGTAATATTCAGAATTTAATTCTTAAAGTTTGTATATTAGAGATCAACATTACAAAATATGGAAATCAGTGCAGATTTGGTTGTAACAATAAAACAGAAGTTTATTACGTAGAATATTAAAATGAAACAAACCAAGCTACCTATATATAACACAGTTTAAAAGACTTCAAACGGTCAGAAAGAAACAAAATCTCAACCATTCCCAAGCACAATCATCTTACAGTTCATCAAAATCCAGAGAAAGTTTCCTTCCTTGTGGTTGGTTGGCTCACTGAGCTGGTTTGTTGTTCCACAGACATTTCATTACCCTGCTGGGTAACATTATCAGTGCAGCCTCCGATGAAGCGCTGTTGTGTTTTCCCGCCTGGCATTTAAACTCTGGGGTCCGTTGGAACTGATTACCTCATTTCAGGTTTTTCTTTGCAGTGGTGTATGTATTTAGGGTCTAATTCTACGTGTTTGTTGATGGCCTTCTTGGTGGAGAACCAAGCCTCTAGGAATTCCCGTGCTTGTCTCTGTTTGACCTGTCCTAGGATCCTGATGTTGTCCCAATCGAACCGGTAGTTCTCCTTACCCATGTGCTTGGAAATGAGTCAGTATTGGTCATGTCTTTTTGTTGCTAGTTGGTGTGCATGTTCGTAACCAATTCCAACAGACCCCAGAGTTTAAATACCAGGTGGGAAAACACAACAGCGCTTCATCGAAGGCTGCACTGATGATGTTACCCAGCAGGGCAATGAAATGTCTGTGAACTAATGAACCAGCTCAGGGAGCCAACCAACCACAACATCCATAACCGGAGCTACTAAACTACTCAAGAATCTTAAATTTTTTCTTCCCTAATAGATCTGTAGATTGACTTAACTATTTATTTTCAGTTGTGATCCTGTGAGCTATGAAGCCTTTTTCTTTGACTCACACAACTGAGACCTCAGACATTCTCATTCTTGATTAACCAATGCAGATTTCTAAACGAATACTCCCAGTTTTTACAAACTGAGCCCTTACACAAAGATAACCTATTTCTTTAACCACCCAAACAATCTCCTTTTTCTGGGAGAAAATATTATTATATCTAACTTCTGTCAGGTCTCTTTTGGGATGAGTTCAAAAGATTTTAACTAACGTTTGGAAAAGGAACTTGCCATTTTAGCTTCTGCTTAGCTAATGGTTTCATATTTCTTTCTCTATTGTTGGAAACATCACAATATAAACAAACTTCCATCAACACTCCAGGAGGCCTTCAGTCATCTGTGCTTGAGCACATGCTAGATTAAAATCATGGTTCTAAAAAATATTAACCCATAGTTACATCTTAAATCCTTTTGCACAAATAAAATAAACTCATATGCCACTAGTTTGAAACCCTACCCCAAAAATGTTATGGATTATTTATATATAAATATATATGGTATAAAAATGAAATATCATCATAAGGCAAAATGCCACATTAAAGAAAGTAAATATAATTTGATAGCCATTACAAAGTCATAGCATGCAATATGACAGGAATGTTCCTGAATATTGAGGGGTACATGACAGTCAAGAAAAATAACAAACTATATAAAGGTGGAAGGTAGAATTATTAATCAAGGGTGGCATTTGTGTGGTAGTTAGAAATGACCTTGATTCAGGAGGTCAAGATGAGGAATCAGTTTGGATGAAGGTAAGGAATAGCCAGAGAAAGAATTCATGAATGGAAGTAATCTATGGGCCTCCTAATAGTAACCACATTGTGTGACAAAGTAAATGAGAAGAAATGTTGGCTGCTGGTGATAAACAGACAGCAATAATCATGGGTGTCTTTAATCTAAATAGAAACTTGAAAAATTAGATTGGCTGCTGTGGCATGCATGAGGAATTCATAGAATACATTTGAGAGACTTTCTTAGAGCAGTCTGCTCTGGAACTGACTAGAGAGCAGTATAATTAGACTAGGCATGTGATGGGACAGAATTTATTTAATGACCTCAGAATTAAGGTGCCCCAAGCAGCAGTAACCACAATATAAATAAATTTAACATCCAGTTTGAAAAGGAAATGATGAGTTCAGGACAAATATTTTAAGCCTAAATAAGGACAAGTACTTGGGCATGAAAGCTGAGTTAGCTGAAGTGAACTGACGTTTTAGGCTAGGGAACAGATCAATGGAAATGCGGTGACAGACATACAAAGGGATATTTCGGGATACTCAGAATAAGTATAGAGAAAATTTCTAAAGGGAGGACAGACCTAAAATGTGAAGTTGTTCACTTTGCCAGGAAGAATGAAAATGCAGAGCATTGCTTGAAATGAGTACGATTGCGGAATTCTGAGGTGCACAGGGATTTTGATGTTCTAGTACATGAATTACAAAACATTACAATACGGGCACAGCACTTAATCAAAAAAGTTAATGAGATGTTTTCATTCATTAGAGATGAATTGAGCATAAAAATCAGAATGTTATGCTTCAGCTATACAGGACACTGATGAGGCCAAACCTGTTTTGGTTTTCTTGTTTAAGGGATGATGTAACTGTGTCGGTGACATTTTTTAAAAATTCATTCATGGAATGTGGATATGTCTGTTACTGATTGGACCAGCATTCATTGCTCAGAGGACATTTAAGTGTCAACTACACTGCTGTGGGTTTGGAGTCACATGTAGACCATACCAGGTAGGAATAGTTGTTTCCTTCCTAAAAAGATATTAGTGAACCAGACTTTCTTTTTCCCAACAATCAACAATAGTTTCACGGTTATCATTCTACTCGTAATTCCAGCTTTTTATTGAATTCAGATTCAGATTCAGAATCCTGCAATGGCAGGATTCAAACCTGTGTCCCCAGAATATTACCTGGATCTCTGGATGAATAGTCTAGCGATCATGCAACCAGATCATCACTTACCCTAAGCTTCATGGATTGAAGGATGCCTTATGAAGGCAGTTTGATCAGTCTGGGCTTGTTTCCACTGGAGTTTAGAGGATTGTGGGTGACTTGATTGAAGTCAGTAAGATCCTGAATGGTCATGACAATGAGGATAGGGAAAGGATATTTCTTCTTATGGGCCAATCCAGAAATAGGGAGCACTATTTTAAATTTAATGCTTTCAGGACAGGGATAAGAGATTTTTTTTGTCTCTCAGAGGAAAGCGTAACTTTGGAACTCTCTGCTTTAAGTGGTGGTGATGATGGTCTTATTACCAATTTCAAGACAGAGCTGGATAAATCCTTGTTAGGCGGGGGAAATTGAGGAATATGTGGGAAATGGAAATGTGGAATTCCAAAACACAAACACATCTGCCACAATCCTATTGATTAGCAGAGAAGGCTCGAGGATCTGAATGATCTAATGTTGCTCTTATTTTACATGTTCATACGTTTGTACCAGTGTGAATGATTATGAATGGACAGTCTTTCATACAAGAACAGTGCCATATAGCACAATGTAAGCTTTTCAAGGTAATTTACATAGATCAATCTTCAGTAGCATCGTAAACCTAACAAGAAACCAGCCCAGAAACCTGCTGGGATTGCAGCACATAGAAAGTATTGATGATTGTTGAGAGGTATTGGAGCAAGCCATAAAAGTGTAATCTAGAAAATTGCACATGAACAAAAAAATACTTCAGGCCAATTATAATTATTCAAATCTACAGGTGATAACTCTAATGTATTCATTCAATTCTCAAGTAATCTGTAGTCAAGGTACTTTACATTCAGTTTAGCCGTACATTTATGCTGTTCGTCAAAAACACAGCGCACAATAACTGCTCATTCAGGTTGTACTTTTTTTCAGCAGATTCCTTATAGCAGAAAGCACCAAGTTCAAACTGGCATTGGAGCTCAGTGAAAAAACTATGTTGTAGAAGTTATGACAGATGCTACAGAATGAGAAGGCACACATGATGTTGGCATGCAATGATTGAGGAACCAAGAACCAAAGGCATAGTGCTCGAATTAGTAGGTGCTGGCTCCCACACTGGCATAAGTGATGATACAAAACAACAAGTATTTTGCTCTCAAATCACTATCTGTGTTTTTCCATCCAGGGCCTCCACAAAACTGATGAGAGAAGCCACAACCTATGTTACTGAGTCCGGACTTGCTATTCTGGCACAGAGGAAGGATTATCCAAGATTGCAACACGTCAAGGTAAGAGCTCTCAAGAAGACAGCTGCTCTCATTAGAACATCACTCATAAATAAAACACGAGAAAGATTATTTTCCACTAGTGCGAAGAGCACTAAGGGAAAACACAGCTGCATATCACATTAAATACCTTCAATGCTGTTGAAATGGAAATACAGCATACTTCCTTCGACTTTCAGGGATTGCTTTCTTTCAACATTTCTGTTATCCATACTAAGGTCAGGAGTAACGATTTCTTTAATGGAAGGGAAGATAAAATCATTTTAACTTTTACTTCAGATACATTAAGAAAAAGTATTGAAAAAGTGACCAAAGGAATTTGACAATAATATGGTAACATGTTACAACTATCATTGAGAACAGGTTTCATCACAGGAGTTTCTGTACTTTAAACCTGTATTATCATACAAGCTATTTGCAACATGGAGGAGTTCAATATCCCCAATTCATACTCACATAAAATCCAATGAGAATGACAAATCAAACTATTAGTTCAAGATTCTCTTTAACTACCATAATTTAGTGACAAGTCCCATCACAGAAAATAGAACATAACTGTAGGGTCATTTCATTTATGTTCATACCTGACTTTCTCTGATCCCAGCTTTTGAACAAAATCCCATTTCATCTTAGTTTCCTTCCTGCTCATGACTCCATGTGCTCCCAGCCCACTGTCTTTCTCTTTCTGTTCCAAGCCACTTCATTTAACTACTGTCGGATTTCCTCTCCTTCCTGCGTCACTCCCTCTGGTGTTAGCCTTCCCAATCTTCCACCCATGCAGCCTAAGTAACTTTAGCCTTGGGAGGGAGCTTAAATTTGGATAGTAACCAAGCAATGAAAACAGAAGGTCATCACTGATGAGGAATGGCAAGCTCGTAATCATTATAAACTTAAAAGTGAGATGGTTCTATCGAATAGACAGAGCGGCATTGGTAAACTGAGCACAGTTATAATATGATGATAACAGCAACAGCTGAAATATTATGTTGATATTTCACCAATGTTACACAAGATAGATGAATACTTTTGGCACATAGTAGCCTATTGCAGGAGATTGATCATATGTGCAAAACGAAACAAGATGTCATTGCAGTCATAAGAAATTGTAGAGGGAAACAGAAGTTGAGGGCATTACACCAAATTGTAGGAAGAAAATGAGTTCTTTCCTCTGATATTATTTGTTCCTGATCCTTTTTGCATAGTTATTTTTCTTTTATTCCTTCTTAAAAGTCTTTCCTACTTTTAATAATATTATTTCATGTACTAAAACAACATTGATAGATTATTTTTTCTTGATTTATTACATTTCTGGCCCATTTTGGTGAGCAATTTTTCAGATACCACTATATGTCCTTAAAGATCTTCTTCCTCATCTTTTAATTCATGATTCCAGTTCACAACTACTTGTCCCACCTCTCTACCAGCCAGGCTGGTGATGTATGAAACCATTAACATCTTCATATATGTCAATTTTACATTCATAAAATAGTACAACAGATACAATCCCTATCATCAAGTGTCAATTTGATGACTGATTCATTGTTACCAGTTGAATGTGCATTTTAATGAGAATCATGTTTTTCTTTCTGCTTTACCTGAATTGATTCCATAAGGTAGGCAGCACACTTGCATTTGTGTGTATTTTCCTAGCAATTGCTCAGAATTTTTTGTCAATTTTGTTTTTTGGACCCTCCTTCTGAAAGAACAGACCTGTTGTTTTGAACAATTCTGGAATAAACAACAGCGCTCAAGTTGGCTGTCCCAATGGCAATCCATCTTGCATAAACCTCAATAGGGAGTTGACTGGTTACTTGAACATGAAGAGTTTATGGCTGAATTGGATCCAATCTCACCTGATATCCTTTCTAGCAGGACTCACTGAATGGGAAAAACAAAGAGGAAGCCTGACTCAACACCACCTCCTACAGACCCCAGCTGAGGTGAGTGTTAAGATGATTCCTACACTCAAGAAATAACATATATCTATGTCGGTCATTACAAACCAGTTGTGCCTTTACCAAAAAGCGAACATTTGGCAGTTTCTGGCATTTAGCAAGTTAGGGTTACTTTATTTCCTAATTTATATATTAGCAAGGACAATGTAGCCATTTCATGAATCTGTTTTTATCCTCATTTGCAGAGGAATATCAATTGTACAAGGTCTATGACTTCATTGACTGGAAGTAATATTGACTAATCTATTTACTTGACTGTATTTCCTTACTTAAGAATAGGTGTTTAATTTATATCGTACGCATCAAACTGGCTTTCCATTTTAGATATGTGAACAGCATAAGAACAATTGAAAAGTAGGCCAATCATGACTAAAAAGAAACATTAAATGTAATAGTAAGTTAAAAGATTAAGCTTATCACTGAAAAATCAGTAACACTGAGGATTAGAAGTGTTTAGAAATTCAGTAAAGGATGACCAAGAAATTGATAACAAAATTGAAAAAAACTTATGAGTAAACTATTGTTATGATCCTTCATTTGACTGCAATAGGCTTTTAAAAACAAATTTGATTGCCAATTCACTGAGTGTTTAACTGATTAAGTAAAGTGTCTGTAAAAGACATACATAGACATGTTTTCTTGCATTTTTTTCAAAAAGAGAATAATATTTTTATTATACTTAACACACACACACACACACACACACACACACACACACACACACACACAGGATGGATGGAGAGAGAAAGCAGAAGAGCCCTTTCTATGACTTAAATGTGATTACATTATTGTTGGTAGAGCTCCCTTCTCAGTCAGGGTCGATTATCCAAAATATTAGTATCTACTGGCTGAGTCTAGAATGCTGAGATCCTGTCTGGAGGTTTTGTGAATGGGTCAGGAGAAGGGCTGCTCACATTCCTTTAATGTTTTAATGGAGATCTGTAGCTCGGGTTGTGGCTGGAATTGTTGGTTGGTTTGCCGAGTTCACTGGTTTTCATGCACTGGTGCAAATAACAAACATGTTGAAATAGAACCCATCTACATACCACTACGGTACAAAACCGGAAACAAGACAGCCCACCATGACAGACCGGACCATATAAATACAAAGCAGGTCAGAAAAACAGTGTTTCAACAGAGGCTAGATAGCACTGAAAATGTCACCTAGAGGGGAGACGAAAACCAGTCAGCTCAGTGAACCAACCAACAACTCCACTCACATTTCTTTGAGTTGATTGTCCATGATGGGTTTTTCCAGACACAAGAATGTAAGCGCAAGAGTAAGCCATTTGATCCTTCAAGCCTCCTCCATCATTCAGTAAGATTATTGCTGATCTATCTGTGGTGTCAAACCTGTCTGTCCATCATAGCACTTGACTTACTATCAAAAATATATTGAACACAGCTTTGAGTAAATTCAATGTTCAGCCTCCACTGAGTTCTGGGGAAGAGAATTCCACATACTGATAACACGGAGGAAAAAATCATTTTTATCTCTATCTTGAAAGCGTGGCCTCTTATTCAAAAACTGTGTCTTCTTAAATAGCATAACTTCTGAAAATTATTCTTAAAGATCTCTTATTCCAGAAACCCACATAACTGGAAACATCAACCTGATATCTACCTATTAGGTCCCCTGAGCATCATATTTGTTTCAACGAGGACATCTCTCTTTCAACTAAACTCAAATACATGGAGGCCCAACCTATTTAATATTTCTCCATAAGCCTCTCACCCTGGAATAAGTCAAAATTATCTGAAGAGCTCTGAACTCAATTATATCCTTTTCTAAATGGGACATCAAAACTGTACATTGCATTCTACATGCGATAACTCCAAGATCTTGTACATCTATACTAAAATTTTCTTTATATATTCATTTACATTTTAATAAATTCCAAGTTTTAATTTGCCTTCTGAATTACTTGCTGTGCCTATATACTAACATTTTATAATTTATGTTCCAGAACACCTAGGGTCCTCTGCACCACAGAAATTTGCAATTATTCTCCATTTCAACAGTACTGTTTATCTATTCTCCCCATTAAAGTCAACAAGTTCACATTTTTCTACATTATATTCCATTTGCTAAAGCTTTCTTATCAATGTCTCTTTGTACATGTTTTACCACCCCTTGACAACGCACTTTCCTAACTGTCTTAGTGTCATTTCAAGTTCACAAGTTTAGCTGCCATACATTTGGTCCCTTCATCTAAGTCTAGATTGTAATTGGTTTACTCATCAGAACTGGTCCCTGTGGTAGTCCTCAAGTTACAGCTTCCGGACATAAAAAAGAAATAACAAGAACTGCAGATGCTGGAGTCAAAGTCAACACATTGTGGAGCTGGAGGAACACAGCAAGTTAGGCAGCATCAGAGGAGCAGGAAAGTTCTGTACATCCTCCAACCTGGTCTACTGTATCCATTGCTTCAGATGTGGTCTCCTCTACATCAGTGAGACCAAGTGCAGACTCCGTAACCAATTCTTGGAACATCTGTACTCTGTACACTATAATCAACAACACTTTCCAATTGCCAACTACCCCTCCCACTCCCTGGGTGATATGTCAACCCTGGGCTTCTTCCAGTATCACAATGTTTCCATACGCAAACTGAAGGAACATTACCTCACATTCGGCCTTGGGAGTTTACAGCCCAATGGCCTGAATGTAGAATTCACAAGTTTTAAAATCTCCCCATCCCTTGCCTCATCTGATGTCCAACCCCCCCTCTCATCCCCGCCTCCTTTATCTGACACAACCTATCCATCTTCTTTCCCACCTATCCGCCCCACCATTCACACTGACGAATCTCCACTAACCCCTACCTGCATCAACCTATCACCATTCCACTTACCGTCCCCCACCCGCACCGCTCTTCTATTTATTTGCCAGCTCCCTTCCCCCTCCCCAGTCCTGATAAAGGATGTAAACCTGAAACATTGACTTTCCTGCTCCTCTGATGTGGGCCTGCTGTGTTCCTCAAACTCCACCCTGTATTGACTCATTTATATACCTGTTAACTAACCATTACTTTATTGATGTTAATATGTTATCCTCTAACTGATAGTAAACACCCAGTTGGCTGGGTCATGATGCAGAGTGATGTCAACAGCATGGGTTAAATTCTTGCACTGGCTGAGGTTACCATGAAAGTCCCACCCTCTCGACCATGTCCCTTGTCTAAGGTGTTCATGACCATTAGATTAAACCACCTTCAGTCATCTCTCCCTAATGAGAAAGCAGCTCTGTGGTCCTCCAAGACTTTATTTTTACCTGTCAGTACTGTTGTCTTGTGTAGCAACTTTTGATGTGTCACTGTATCAAATACCTTTTGACAATCCAAGAACATATCCACAGGTGTCGCTTCATCCACCTTGCCTGTTACTTCCACAAATAACTTAAAACACAATTTTCCTTTCTCAAAACCATGTTGATGCTGCCTGATTCCATGATAATTTTCTAAATATCCTGCTATAACCTCCTTCATAATGGATTCTATCAATTTCCATATGACAGTTGTAAGGCCAACTGGCCGTAGTTTTCCATTTGATGTCTCCTACCTTCCTTTCTTGAATAAAGGTGTTGCTTTCTCAACATTCCAGTCCATGGGAATCCTTCCAGAATCTAAGGCATTTTGGAAGAGTTTTGGAAGAAAATAAATAATGCCATGATTGTCTTTGCACCTCTAACTCTGTTTTAATAGCTTTTGAATGTGTAGGATGTGATTATCCAAATATTTAGCCATCTTAGCAGCTGCTGACAAAGCTGCTTTTGTATTTAGAAATGATGCTGCTGTTCAGTTCTTAAAAACTCATCCAGTAGTTTCAGCCTAATAGATAAAGTCATTTATGATATAAAGTATGGTTTTATATTATCAAAGGGCATAAAACATTTTTTAAATGTTTCTATACATGTAGAAAAGACAGGTTAATGTGAATAAACATGGGCCTTTAAAGGCAGTAGAAGTACTCATAATGGGTAATAAGGAAATAAGAAGACGTGAAACAAATACTTTTTATATTTCCTCACCCTAAAAAAATACAAAAACATTCTCAATGTGTGAGAAATAAAGGATTGAGTGAAAATGAATAAATTAAGAATATTAATATCAGGAAAATCATATAGTTATAGAGGTGTACAGCATGGAAACAGACCCTTCGGTCAAACTCGTTCATGTTGACCAGATATCCTTAATAAATCTAGTCCCACTCACCAGCATTTGGCCCATATCCCTCTGATATCCTTCCTATTCATATACCCATCCAGATGCCTTTTAAATATTGTAATTGAGCCAGCCTCCACCACCACTCAGGCAGCTCATTCCATACACACATTACCCTCTGTGAGAAAAAGTTGCCCCTTAGGTCCCTTTTAAATCTTGCCCCTCTCATCGCAAACCTATGCCCTCTAGTTTTGTACTCCTCCACCGTGGGGAGAAGACCCTATCCATGCTCCCCATGATTTTATAAATCTCTATCGGGTCACCCCTCAACATCCAGCACTTCAGGGAAGAGGGCCCCAGCCTATTCAGACGCTCCCTACGGCTCCAACTCTCTGAACCTGGCAACATCCTTGTAAATCTTTTTTGAACCCCTTCAATTTCACAACATCCTTCCTATTGCAGGGAGACCAGAATTGCATGCAGTATTCCAAAAGTGGCCTAACCAATCTCCTGGATAGCCACAAAATGACCTCCCAATTCAGATACTCAATGCACTGACCGATAAAGTCAAGCATACCCAATGCCTTAGTCACTATCCTATCTACCCGTGACTCCACTTTCAAGGAACTATGAGCCTGCACTCCAAGGTCTCTTTGGTCAGCAACACTCCCCGGGACCTTACCATTAATTGTATAAGTCTTGCCCTAATTTGCCTTCCCAAAATGCAGCACCTCACATTTATCTAAATTAAATTCCATTTGCCACTCCTGCCCCATCTGATCAAGATCCTGTTATAACCTGAGGTAACCTTCTGTCCAAGAAGTAGTACTGGAAGAATAAGTGAGACTAAAAGTATAGAAATCCCCCTGATCTGATGACCAACATAAAATGACCCAATGGAAATCATGTTTGGCAAGTCTAATTGATGTTTTTGAGATTGTTATATATGAGAGTGGATAAGAGGGTTCCTGTGGATATGATTGATTTGGATTTCCAAAAAGTATTTAATGAAGTGCCACTCAAGAGGTTATTACACAAAGTTAGGGCTCATGGGATGAAGATATCATAGTAGCATGCATTGAGGATTGTTAATGGGCAGAAAACAGATATTAAGAACAAAAAGGTCATTTCCAATACAATGCACTTCAAAAATATTTCGTTAACAATAATTCATTTCATTTTGGATGTGCTGAGGTCATGAAAGGATCTATATAAATGCAAATTGTTTTGGCATGTTGTAAATAGTTAGGCATTTCAAGGACCTGTGCTTGAGCCTCAGCTAGCTATTTACAATTTAGAGTTGATTTGCAAAAACGAGCAGATTAGACCAGGTTTCTAATTTGTCCTATAAAGTACAGTACACCTAACATTTGGATGGGAATATGCAATTTGACACTTTCTGGTGCAGCTTTATTCAAGAGTAATGTGAGTAATAGAATAATGTGCAATTGGATCTGGTCATTGTGAGGCAGTAAGCAGCTTCAGAACTCACCACACTGTTGTAACCGAATAACATGACAAAGGAAGGAACAGTGTAAAATGCACCAAATATAGCTGTCGTTAGGTTTGTAGCAAAATTTTAAAAAAACTTATCAGTGGACTACTTAGTATATTGGTATTTTATATTTAATGTGAAGCGAGAATCCTATAACTTAGAAAGTCGGAAACTAGGTCAAGAATATAACTTTGTGGCAGAGGTGTTTACTAAAATAGGAAATGGAAGTGGGAAATGCAAATTTTCAGGGCTGTACAGATCTCAATGGTGCTAATGTACTGTCCATAGCTCAGGTATTGGGTTGCTCAGCTCAAAGTTGAACCGGTCTTAAGCTTCCATTTCATTTTGAAGCTGCAGTAATGTCAAAAAGACAATATTTATCTCCCCAACTTTTCTTATTCCAATCCTCCCTCTCCTCACCCCCGACCTCCCCACCCACTCCCAGGGCAGAGAACTTAGAGAATGTACAAATGTGAGGTTATCAAAGTTTCATAGGTTGTCTTGAAAGGTGGGGGGAACAGTTTCAAACTAAGGCTTCTCTCAATTAAACAAGTCTCGACAAGAAATTTTTTTTCACTTAGAGATTTGTTAGTTTTTGTAATTTTCTCCTCTAGAAAGCAATGTAGGCAGGGTCATTGAAGTTATTTAAAGCTGTGTTAAACAGATTTTTAATTTGCCTGGGTCACGGACAATGGTTGTGCATTCTGCATCCTTGCTACACTCAGTACTTCTTCAAAGTATTGTTCAACATGGAGGAGTGCTGGCTTATCTGCTGAGGGAGGGTTGTAGATGGCAATCAGCATGTTTCTATTCCTTTGTTTGATGTGATTCCATGAAACTTTGTGAGATCTTAATCGAATGTTGAACACTCCCAGTGCAATTCTCACCTGACTACACTCCACTGTGTGACTGCCTCTGTTATCAGGGATGGCGATAGACAACTCTGGGTTATTGGTTGTGTGGTATGATTGGTAGGTATGATTATGCCAAAACTTGCTTGTGGGACAGTACAGCTAATTTTGTCGCAAGAATCTCAGATATTACTAGAGGTCAACTGGCATGGGTTTGATACTGTCCTTTCCTATACCTTAGTCGAGGCTGGTTTGTCCTTCAAGTTTTGTTTGTTTTTAATTGTGATTCTGGTGAATATGGTACAGCTGAATGGCTTGCTGACTATTTCAGAGTGGAATTGAGAACCAACCCAATTGCTATATTTCTGGAGATAGTAGGAACTGCTGATGCTGGAGTCTGAAATAACAAGGTGTAGAGCTGGATGAACACAGCAGGCCAGGCAGCATCAGGGGAGCAGGAAAGCTGACGTTTCAGGTCTGGACCCTTCTTCAGAAATGGGGAAGGCACTTATAGGCCAGACTGGATGAGGATAGTAGATTTCCTTCCCTTTAATTTTTACAACAACCTGATAGTTTCATGGTCATGGTAAAGTTACTGAGATTAGCTTTTCATTTCATATTCAATTGGATGGATTTAAAATACATCAGTTGCTGTGGGGGAGTTTCAACTTATGTACTGTAGAACATCAGCCTGGTCTTCTAGATTACGGATCCACTAACATTTACCACTATGTGACCAACCTGTGTGCATGCACAAATGTATTCAAGGAATATAATATGAAGGAATTGAAGTTAAATACATTGAGGTGAAAATTGAAAAGAAGAATATTAGTCAAATGTTAAGAGACTAGGAAATATTGCTATTTCTATTTGCTACTGCAGATGGCTTTGAGTGTGACTGTCTATTAATCATCGAAGATATTATACAGTTACAACATTTGGGAAAACAAGTAATTTGATTGTCAATATTCCAAAAGAACAGGAAGAGTAAGAAGTTTTACCAAACTTCTATAGAGCCTTCATAAGGTTACACCTGATGTATTGTATAAAATATTCATTTTCTTATCAATCCTGAATTATGCAAGGATATTTTAGAGACATTGCAACGAAAGAGAGATTTCTTGAGATGAGGGGACTGTCCTATTAGCAGAGGCTATGTAGTCTCATTTCAATTCCCTAGAATTTAGAAGAAAGTAATCTCATTGTAATCTATAAAGTTCTTAAAGGAATTGAAAGAGAAGATGCTGGGATGATGCTTTCCTTGGCTGGTGAGTCTCAATCTAACTTGTTTCAGTCTAAAAATAAGCAATCATCCCTTTAGGACTGAGATAAGGAGAACCTTCTTCAATCCAAACGTTGTGGATCTTTTCAATTCTCTATCCCAGAGAGTTTTGGATGATTGATCATTCATTGCAGTCAACTTTGCTGAGTTTCAGACAAATGGCACCTCTAAGTGCCAGAAGGTGCAAGTAGGTACAGACGTTGTATCTGACAGTGCTGCATTACTATGAAGTGTCATTGCAGTCTCCTTCCAACCAGAAGAATAGTCTATTTAACCAGAGCTCAGTGTTCAAAGAAGCAGTGGCTGCTGACAGCGAGGCAGAGGAGAAGTTCCCAGTGCTGTCAGTGTTCCCTGCATTTCCCAATTGCAAACTGAGCCTGGAGTGACTGTTGTCTTTCCTTTACTTTGATAAGCTGCCCAGCTGAGCGGCCAGTGCTATTTCAATACTTCTGCTGCCACTCCTGGATTTAGTCCCAGCACCACGCATTTCCTGTTGATCCCAGTCTTTGTCATGGCTATTGGAACTTTGGTCTCAGTAGGGCCCTCTGTACATGCACAGCCAGTGAGATATTACACAGGGAGCGTAGTAATGTTAGTCTGGTATCTGCAGATTCATTCCAGTTTAGGGAGTCCATTGTCAACAACTGACATTACCCTACCCATTGTGCATGTACAAGTGACCATTTTGATAGCCATCTTTGCGTTCATATTAATCATTCTGATTCAAGTTAGAGATCAATCAATTTTTTGATACTAAAGGATTATGGTGATCACGAGTGAAGGTTGCGCTCTAGGGATTAAGTGGCCTTCTGTTACTCCTAAAGTTTACTACTTTATGATTCTTCCCCATATTTTTAATTCATTTTTTTCCCAGAATTAAAATTACCATCCTTTTTGATTTAGACCAATGTTTAAAATACACACAGATATGTATCATATTTCTTTTGATCATACATTGATTTGAAAATATTTAGTTATCTTGATTTCAGGCTTGTTTTTGTGCTTATAGGATGCATTAATATCATTCCCATATTTTCTTAAGATTTATACTTTGCTTCAGCTGAATCCCACCAGTGCTATACTGTTGCACTGACATGCTCTGCTGGATGCATGCAAAGATATGCACCTCCAGTTCTTGGATTTTTATGTTCTCACGTTCACTTGGTAAAAAAAAACTTTAAAAACGTTCCCTGATGTGTCAACTTGCCTCAATTGGTTTTCTAATTTTGTGTGCACCTCATCTGGAATTTTACCAGCTAAGTTTCAAGTTCCCTTCAGGCACAGCAAGATCAGACAGGAGAAGTGCGTTAAACTGGAAGGTTCAGGGAAAGGCCAAGATAGCAATGTAGGCATGTCCCTTGAATCCAGAACATTTGTAATTTAGTTAAAGCATGACATAAGAACTGCTGAAGCTTTGTGATCGGTTAACACTCTGTGCAATTTAAAAATTGCGGATTTTCAAAATAAAAGAAAATTATTTGAATAAAACACAAAATCCTCAAGCATTTTCCTTTTTGGTAGATGCAGACAATTTTTATCCATCCCTGGAGAGGACTCTGATTAATACTTGAGATTTGACTATAGGAGTCAAACTCATGCGTGCCTCCCACGTACAGAGAACCTTTAGCCTAGTAACTTCTTTACACAATGCATGCTTTTTTGACCCATTCCAATATATCATCTGTGGTATGGCTACAGTATATTGGTAGATATGCTGTTATAAGGACAGGAGCACTATACGATATGACATATAATGATGATGTACTCTTTAATGTCATAAGATGTAGTCATTGTAAATAGGTCCTGAGATTAATTAAATTGCCGGTGTAATTGTTAGCTGCCTGCAAATACTTGAGTTAATCTGCACAAGGTGCCTGAAAGCCTGAAGAATCCAT
Organism: Ginglymostoma cirratum; assembly: GCA_024137785.1. NCBI lineage: Eukaryota > Metazoa > Chordata > Chondrichthyes > Orectolobiformes > Ginglymostomatidae > Ginglymostoma > Ginglymostoma cirratum. Next base: position 51,076,878 of record JAHRHZ010000018.1, on the reverse strand, counting down.
CATGAACTGGTTAGGGAAGGGTTGTTTTACATCGGTAATAAAATATGACCTCAATGCAGGAGAACACATCAAACATTAAATGGATATAATTATTAGGTGTTCAAACGTACAAAATGTCATTTACTGTTGCTCATATCTGGGCATGTCTTCCTGCTGTGCTGCTGACCCATTCACACACTGGTCCCCTTTCCCAAAGCCATGCCTGCTCTATTGTCCAAATGCAAGTAATTGCCTGGTGTATGGCAAGCAACAGCAGATATTTGTTGGCTGCTGGCATTTGACATTGCACCTCTGCCATTCCGAAACATTATGGGAGTTGCATCCAGAGTATCCCAAAATTATGAAACTAGTCCACTTTGCACGGCTATGTTAGTACCCCTCTATGTTGTCAGATTTTATGTGTATTGTTAACTGTGACTCATAGATTATGCTGCTGAACATGGAAATAATGGCATGTGGAGTTGGTATAGGTCATCACTTGAAAGAAATATATAAACAGTTCACACAGTGGCAGCATCACAAATGACTGATTGGTTTCTTGTTAAATAAAATACTTCAGGCTTTCAGTGCAGGCAGGTACAATTAATGCATTTATTTTATTTTGTTCCACAGTTACACAGATGAATAATTTATTCCACTTAGTTCGAGGAGGAATTTCCCCATTATTTCTGCTCATCATATAACACAGATAAATAAACTGTTGTTCGAATATTGGCAGTGCTGTGAGTCACAGGGTTCTGGTTCAAATTCCAAAATAAGGCTTGAGCACAAAAGTCAAAGCTTACACTCTAATGCAGCACTGGGATAGTGTCGTGGAGTCATAAGCATGGTATTAGAGTTGTACAGTATGGAAACAGACCCTGCAGTCCAACTTGTCCATGCCGAACAGATATCCTTAATTAATTCAATCCCATTTGCATTGGTTTGGTCCTATATTCCTCTAAACCCTTTCAATTCATGTACCCATCCAGATGCCTTTTAAATGTCATAATAATATCAGCCTCCACCACTTCCTCTGGCAGCTTATTCCATACATGCACCACCCTCTGCATGGAAAATTTGCCCCTTAGGTGGATGTCCTGTCTAATAATTATCCCTCAACTAACATCACAAAAAACAGATGATCTGGTCATTAACATCTGCTGGGTTAATCTGCTGTGTGAATATTGGCTGCCAGGTTTCCTATATCACAAAAAAATTATACTCCAAAAGTACTTCATTGACTGTAAATCATTTTGGGTCAAGAAAGGCATTGTATTAAATATATGGGTTTGTTTTGCTATTTCGATCAAAAAGGTATCAAGCCCAAGTTGCATCTTTGGAAATATAATCAAATTCAATTCAACTTATCAAGACAGGGCTGAACTTTGCTAAAATGTTGCCTATTCAAGTAACTGTGGAACTAATTTAAAATCTTTTAGGCTTGGTTTGTTTGATTTCTTGTACTTCCCGTATAAGCTATGCTATGTCTCAGAAATGTAGGGTAGGAAGGTCACTGAATTAGGAAATTCACAGAGGCAACTGTCAACAGTAAAAATCAGCTCTTTCAGCATTACAGTAGCTCAGTTTCAGGTTAAATTCACCAGTATTTAAAGATTCAAGTTAAATTCTCAGCATGCTTTATATGTCTCCATCTCAGCCTCCACATTAAACCAACAGAACTACTGGGTCTCACAGCTGACAGAAATATTGATAAGCTGGGGAAAATGCTATGACATTTGTTCCACAGAGGGCAGAAATTAGTTCCCACAGAGCTGTTTCAGTTACACAGGCTCTATTGTGTAGCAAAACTGCTTGTAATGGAAAGGAAAATCAACTACTTTACTTACTGTGATTTTTCCACTAACCTTTATGTTGATTTTTGGGCACAATTCTGGTGGACAGTCACTCAGGATCAACAGACACCCAGAATGTGTCTGCCTGCTAGCTTTATCCTTACTAACCTCTTCTAGCCCAGAATGTGTCTGCCTGCTCGCTTCATCCTTACTAACCTCTTCTTGCCCAGAATGTGTCTGCCTGCTCGCTTTATCCTTACTAACCTCTTCTAGCCCAGTGGGGATAGTGCTGAAGGGTGCAATGGTGATGCAAGTGGTGACAGAATTTAGGGAGTTACAATTTTTTTTGGCTCCAGATCAAAATAGCAGAAATTATCATAAGATCAATGCAACTAATATTTTACCAAAAGAATAAATGAAGTGCACTTAATTTATAAGCACTATCACAAACGGAGGTGGGGTGGATTGGGAGTTTTGGCCTTTAAAAACTAAAGGTTGTAGTAAAAACAGAGAAGAGCTTCATTTTGATATTTATATCTCTGAATGATCCAAACAGAACGTTCCATCCCCATAGGTATGTATTGTGTTCAGAGATTCTTTGGAAATTGTCATTTAAAATGGATGTCTGTCTTTTGAAAAGAAGCTCAGAAAGTGACATTTTATTTGAGCTTAGTGTTGCGTGATTCTTTCAGCACAAATTTTTGTTTTATATATTGCCACAGAATTTTGCCTGTCAAATTCCTAGCTACTGCAACAGTACTTTGGGAGATTGGTGTTTCCAGGAGAATTTTTTTTTGAAGAAAAAAGTGGATGAAAGTAGGGATGCGAGGCAGGTTGGAGGAAATCACAAGGGAACTGGCCTTATCAGCCTTTACAAACAAACCCTATCTACAGGCAGGGGCGCACCTACTTTACAAGGTCAAAGGCTCATTACAATAGGGAGACAGTGACAGACTTAAGCTAACTCCTAGAATTTGACCTCCAACCATAGGGACCACTGTTTGAAACTGTCAAGATCACTACGGTTCTCAACTTTTATGCATCTGGATCTTTCATGTTGCCATTGGAGACATCAGCTATATAACCCTGAAATTCTGATGGTTTGATAGGATGTAAACCCTACAAATCTAAAGCAGGGCCAAGGGGGATATCTGATGGAAGTGAAGGAGGGTGTGAGATGTGTTTGCAAATAATGACTTTAGGTCACAGTGACATTGTGAAGTAATGTTTGTCTTTACCACCTCATTGTTAAGTGTTGCTTGGGTGGTGAGCAGAAAGTAAAGTCCAGTAGTGAGGATATGCATACAGCTAATAGGACCTCCTGGATTTTGTTAACATTGGAATGACCTGAAGGCCAATACAGTGGCTTCTGTAAGGGCTTTCTGATCCTCGTTCTTAATTTCCCCCTTTGAGCACTGCCCAAGTGAAGTACAAAAATATACGTCTTAACCTGCATTGTTACTGCTCTGGGATCTATTGATCTAATTAAAACAAAAGCAAAAATAGGGACAGCACAGAACAGCAACTGCTGTCAGTATATTAAAAGTGATAGCCCCAAACTGCCACAGAGTTCATTTCTATGTGTGAAATAATCTTGTAGTTTCTTGTCATTATCTGCTTAGGTCAGCCATTTATGATATAAGTGAGTACTTCACTAAGCACCACGTCAGTCTCTTCACTAACTTCTCTGTCAGATGCTGGCATGCAGCGTAATTCACAGGTAACTCAGAGACTAAGAATGACCCAGTCATCCTGGGAAATTTGGAAAAAAATTGTGCATTTGCAAGATCAGCTGACTTATAATATTTAACATTGCCCTGATGAAATGTCAAAATCAGTGCTCATCTCTGAAGCTGTGCTGACACTAGGGATGTTATACCTTTCTGTGATCTAAAAATGATCATAAGGGCTTGGTGGTAGGTTAACAAAGTGAACTTCTTACTGCACAGATACTTGAGAAACTTGCAATATTATTCCTGATCACTAACACCTTGTGAGGAACTTCATTCTGACTCTGTTAATCTATATCAAGAAAAAGCTGCAATATTCTCCACACTGTCATTCATTATATGATCTAACACCATCCCTGACTGTTATGGTGAGGTGTCACATACTGAAACAAGTTTTTTTCTTGGTTTCTTGAGCCAAAATAACATCACTAATAAGTATGTCTTCAAATGCCTTCCCAGACCACTTCTAATCTATTCCATCTTTGCGCAGTCAATACAGCGATGTGAATTTACTAGCTAAACAGACGTTGAATTTGAAATAATGCACAACAATCACGATGAATTTTCAAAGTTCATTCTGGTCTGTTTTTTTCAAAATCTCCTCAACTTTCTCCTCGTTTGGGTGAATACATTTGCCAACTATTTGTTGACCCAACTATGTTATACCTGACACCATTAAGTAACCCTTGTGCTTTTCTTCATTGATGTCACATTCTTGAAGTCAATGTAAGATGTTGTTCAGCCTTATAATGTGCCCTTCTTCTATCTTACTGCGAGTAAGAATGTCATCACTGAAACAGCAAGCTCCTTTCATTCCAATTAGTACCTGATCCATGAGACTCTGGAACACTGTAAACAGAACACACCCAAATTTTGTATTAATGCAACCATTTGTGAGTATGATTAGCAAGAAATTCCTTGTTCTTGTCAGTTTATTCTCATTGCAAGTATGCATTTGAGAGAACTATCTTACTTAAAACCTAACCATTGACTAAATTAGGAATCTCACCTTTAAAAGGAATCTCACTTTTAAAATATGGCTAAGTATTCTCCTCAATCTCCTTATTTATCATTTGTTTATCTCTACAAATCTGAACTGACTCATCTTCTGGACTACCATCACTGCTATTCACCTTCTGAACTGTCTTGTTCTTTTTACATCTTTATTTATTGTTTTTAACTGTGCATGAGGCATTGAGCTATTCTGGCAAAATGCTACAACAACACTAAAGATGTTTGACATTAGCCAGTACAAAACAGCCCATTTGGCTGGAATCCCATCCACCATCTGAAGAAACATTCACTTCCCTTCGTCACTGATGTACAGTGGCAGCAGCTGTCAACCACCAACAAGATGCACGACAGCAACTCACCGAAGTTCCCTTGACAGCACCTTTCAAACCCACAACCTCTATCATGTTTAAGTACAAGAATGGCAGGTGTGTGCAAACACCACCAACTGCAGGATCCCATTCCTTCACTGTAGCTGGATCAAAATCAAGGAGCTCCTTTTCTAACAGTACAGTAGCTGTACCTACAGCACATGGACTGACCATTCAAAAACCACCATCTTCTCAAAGGCAATTAGGAATGGGTAATAAGTCCTGGCCTAGCCACAACACTCATTTCCCATTTATGAATGACGTTTAAAAGATAGAATGATATAACATTCTTACATCTCCCATTTTTTTAAAAAGATGTCCCAATAATATAGCAATTGTTTTATATATTAGGCCATTTTTGGCTAAATCTGAGTTGCATGAGCTTTTTGAAGGGATTTCAATCTTGGGACCTAATGAGTTTTCCCACCATACCTTTAGCCAAAGTGACAACACTATCCACCCCATCCCTGTAGTATCCTTCAAGCCTGATTCTAGCCATACCTTACCACATACTGATCCCAGAACAATTCAACACTCAGTGATATTTGCCAATGAAACAGTATCCCTTGTACCCAAGCTATCTTTCAAAGGCAACTGTGCACCCGGGCAGACGTCAGCAATCCAGTGTTGCGCCTCATGGAAACATTATGGCACACCAGACATGAAGCCACGCTGTTCACAGAACATAGCTCACATGGCAGATACTCCTTTGCATATACAACATCATTCTCTTGCCCTAACTGCTCCCCTGCTGCCCCTACAGGCCACATTTGGACCATGACAATTGACAGATGGTCCTCTAGGACATCATTCGTCCCAGAACTCTGATGGCTTCCATAAGCTGCCCCTACACATGACTGACCAGACCCTAACCATTGTTTTTGTAGCTTCCTGAGTGATGGTACACAAAAACCTGACTGATTCTGTTTACCCCACAGGACTGACAGTTGCCCAATTCCTGGACTGTACTGGGACAGTCCCCTGACCATGAACTTTCAAGCTCCTGGGCTGTATGTGGACTGTGTCCATGACTGATGGCATTAGGACCCTCCTTGACTGAACTGAAGACTAGTCCTCATTTGGATGAATAAAGGTACAGTGTGTTTATGTGCAGGAAATTGTCACATGCTGTAGGTATTAAATTGAGGTTTGGTGTGACACAGCTCAAGATGTTCACCATGTCTGGACAAACCCCTTTCTGCACCAAACAGCACATCAATCCAGCATTGCTGTTGGCCTTGGGCTCTGGATGAAGCGCCAACTCACTAACAGGCATGTATGGTGTGAACATACAGAAAGGCACTAAATGAGTGAATGCTATGGGAGCAGCTTTAAAAATGCTGCCTGGTCCATTCCTAGAAGTGGTTGCCTGTTTCTACTGCAACCTTTCACTGGTTGCTGGTGAGCCCTGTAAAGTGAGTGCTGGTGATGTTGATGATGTTAGCCCTCATTTTGGTAATATATGCTGGTATTTCAAATTGCCCTTTCTACTTTTTCCAGCTCAGGAGTAGATCAGATATGGAGTCTTGTTCTTCTCCTTTGCTTCTGTCAAACTTGATAATGCATGACCTTGGGTGTCTCAAGTTCATGAACAAATTTTGCTCCAATCCTGGTATTCACGACTGGATCCTTTACATATGTAGCTTGTTCTCTGAACAATTCGGGCTGGAGTTGGCACACTGCTTACTGTGTTGACCTCGTTCTGTATGTGCGTCAGAGAGTTGCTGTCTTATTGCCTTCTGGTTATCTGGAAGATGTATTTCACTTGGAAAACCTGTCTTGTGATTTCTGCCATTGGATAACTCTGCAGATGATTTCATGCCAGCCGAGAGAGGAGTGTTTTGGGGTGACAAGTAGGCAAAGTTTACATTCTCCATTATCTCTTGGCAGTTCGCGAGGCTTCTCTTGACTGGATGTGTCTTTCTATAAAACCATATCCCCTTGGATAATGCGATAATGAGGTGACAATGCTGAACGCACACGGTTCAGAGAGAGAGAGAAAAAAGGGAGAGGCAAACTAAGAGATTCCCTAAAATAAGCCGAGAGAAAGATAACAGCTAGGAGGCTGCTAAAGAGAAGCGTAAATGGTTCAAAATAGGTTGAATGTGCTGAGAGCAACCCACAAACAACAGGACCTAGGGGCTTGTTGGAAGGAAATATCTCCAGTAATCTCTTTGTTTGCCTACCCCTTTCTTTTCACATTCTCTCTGGCCACTGTCTCCAAGTACTCTAACCTCTCTCCCCCTCAACCCTACTCCCATCGTCAATATAAATACCACCCTTCCTCAGTGATTTTCAGTTCTGATGAAGAGTCAATGAACCTGAGACATTGATTCTGCAACTCTCTCTACAGATGCTGCCATTCTTGCTGAGTTTCTATTTGTGTTTCAGACTTCTAGCATTCACAAATCTTTCTTTTTACTTACTTATGAAGTTCCTTTCTATTGTAGTATGGCAGTTTTGTCACCCTGTGTGCTAATTTTGAGTTGCGGAATCTCCTCTCATGCTATTCCAGTGATTGGCAATCAACACCTTCTCTCATCAGTCCTCATAGGTTTGCTGTCTGTTCTGACATATGAGGTATGACTCAGGAACCAGATCAAGCCAAGGAAGCTTCTCACCTCTTTCTTGTTTCTTGAAACGTTCATTTCGGAAATAAGTTGTGCCATTTATCAGGACTGAACTTGCCTTTTTTTCATATATTTCCACTATCCCAAAGAAGTGGCATTCTGTCATCTTCACAATCCACTTCACTACATTTAGATTGGTCCCAGCTTTCTTGGCTCTCCCGTGACTTCAGTCATGATTGTTTCATCTACAAACACAGATTTGGATATCATTGATTTTGCAAACTATTCATTTGTATCCCTTACAGTGATACTTTTATCCGCTTTGGGCTGGAGGCTGAAAGCTGAAAAGTAGATGCAAGAATTTGTACTGTCTAAAGGGCATGTTGAGTTTTTTCAACATTGGAGATTCCTCTTCAAGCTTCACACTTCAGTAGCCATTTCAGGTATTAGATTTACTGAAGCCCTTTGCCCTTACCGATGCTGGCATGATATCTTTCAATATCTGAATGGAGTTCTGATTTCTCTTGAATGCTTGATTAGGATTTTTGGACTTGCTGTTCATTTGATTTCTCTCTCATTGCAATGGAATTCAGTCAATCTGTAGGATCTGTGACTCTGCCAATCACTTTCTCGTTTTTTTTCCCATCTCTTGGAGCTCTGCTTTAAGCCTTTCTTTCTGTTCGCTACATTGGGGATGATCCACAGCTTCCTTCTCTGGAGCAATAGTGATGAGATGCTCAAAGCCTTCAAACTATCAAATTATCTGATTAAAATACTTTGGATATATTTGCACCAGGCCTTCCCTGCTTCTGATCGATGGAAACTTTTCATTGGGTACACCAACTCAGTGATGCTTCTTCAACTCGGAATCTCATGTTTTAATGACTTAGAACATGTCGTTCATGCATTTTCCTTTATGTTTCCCTCTGACTTAGATCATTCATGGCTGTTGAATCTCAGTGCCATTAGCAAGACTTTGCCTGGTTTTAGAGCATCTTTAGGTAACAACATTTCTTTTGGGTTTTCTGGTATAATATGAGCAGGACGATGTTATGGGTGCTGACCTTTTTCACGCCTTTTTCCTTATCTAAATGGTTTTGTGAATTTCTTTTCTCTGGCAACTGTCCCATTCAGACAGTTCACACCCTGGTATAGTTCCTCTGAATGGGATCTTCCCAATCACTGTGGGCATTGGGAAGAAAATTAGCAGAATTGCGGTGAGGAGATAGTCTACATTAAGAGTAAAAACTCCCTTCACACTTCAATGTTGAAGAGAGATTCCTGCTAGTGAGAAGCAAGAGGGCTATCTGTATATATTAACACATATTAACATGTCGTTATTACAGTTCTCCCAGGCGCTGGATAGAAAGTAGACTGCTGCAATTCCCAACATGAAAGTCAGGGTGGTTACGTAGCAACACCAGCTCACTGTTTCCTCCTCTATCACAGTGCCCCAATCTTGGACTTCCTGTACCAACATCCTAAGGTACGCTCATGGACAGTGCATGCATGCATCTCCCATCCACCAGGGCCTGCTCACCAAAGCGAGGTGCCAATTTCTTGGCTTGCTAACATGTCTGCGGCAATTGTCAAGAACAGTGCAGCGCAACTGCAGACTGCCACCACTTGACCAAATGCATGCCAGGCTTCAATGATGATGCTGAAGCTAGGAGGTCCTGGCAGTGTCCAGTGTTTCTGCCTGTAGGAGGAGACTATGACAAGCAGTGCACCATAGCAACATGGTGCATATGAATGAGACATGTTTGTGAATGGTCACAGAGGAAAACCCTTCATGAAACTTACTAAGATTAGCTGATTTCTGAAAAAAATCAACCCAATCTCTACTGTGTCCTCAAAAATATCACCATCTTCCAGGGTATGGATGTTTTGGTGACTTTTCGTATTTGTTCTCTTTGGTGCTTTGCCATTTTCTTTCTTTGTTCTGCTCATTCTTTTCCAGTGACTGAGCATTCCACAAGTTCTGTAATCTTCATGTCCAGAACATTTCCTTCTGATTGTGGATTCACATCATTTTCCAAAGCTCTTTGGACATCTTCCTCTCTGTCTGGTGTGCATTTTATTGTTCCTGTTTCATTGCATCAACCTTAATACCTTTCTTTTGATTTAACTAAAGGATAGCCATTTGTTTAGCCAGTGAGTTCATTTGCCCACTCATGGGTTATTCATTCACAGAATGAAGGCATCACTGGCAAGGCCAGCATTTATTGCCCATCCCTAATTTCCCAAAGGACAGATAAGAGTCAACTACATTGCTTTGGGTCTGGAGTCACATGTAGGCCAGACCAGGTAAGGCTGGCCGTTTCCTTCTCTTAAAGACAATAGTGAACCAGATGGGTTTTCCCAACAATTGACAATGGTTGTCATTAGACTTCTAATTTCAGATTTTTATTGAATTAAATTTCCATCATTTACTGTGGTAGGATTGAAACTCATGATCCCAGAACATTGCCTGGGTGTCTGCATTAACAGTCCAGTGGGAATACCACGAGGCCATTGCCTCCCCGTGTACTCTGGAAGTGTCAACAGTGCTTGGTATTGTGAGCTTATCCTTTCCAACTAGCCAGTGATGTTTTTATCCCATGAATGAATATAAAAGAAAATACTTTTTTGCGCTTCAGGATGTGCAAACCACCAAATAAGTTGATCTATCAGCCTTTTCACCATTTCCCTAAAGTTACATGTGCCATTTGCATTTTACAATCTCACTAACAAATTAGTGAGCTGGTTGTTGTTTCAAGCTCAGAATTTCATATCGGTGGATCAAATAGTTTGACTTTAAATGGGCCTAGGTGCTGAAATGTTTCAAAATTCTGCCTGAGTGTTTACTATCATCCTCATTCATCTCCCAGTGTTTAAAATATCCGAATCTTTCTCTCCTGCCCACAAAAGGATGGAGCTGGCCCTTTCCTCTTCATTTGAGTTTTATTAAAAATTACTAAGTATCAATTTGAACTTTTATTAGTTAAAATTCTTAAATGCCTGTAATGACATCACTGACCTGAGTTGGATGAGTGTGCTCATTATTGTAGCAGCAGCCATTTAATTTTTGCATTATTCACTCAGCTATTTCTTCCCATCTGGCATGAAGTTGAGTTGCTTTTTTCTCAATTTATTTCATTTATAACGCTTGCCTTTTGCTCACAGACAACTGCAGCCACCTACTGTGACTTCTGCTTTCCAGAAGTACCAAAGAACCATATTTTGAGACTCAAATGCTAGCACTTCTGAGATCTCACCACTTGCTGTGGACTGATACCTTGTTAGTTCAACACACAAACTGTAATGCAGTAGTGAGTGATATGATACACTGGATACTTCTGCAGAGATACACATGAATGTACAGTTCCTAAATCATTTTTAACAACGTATCACCCACAGTGGCAAGAGAATTGCTTTAAGTCAAGAATGCATTCTGCTACCTTCTCACTTGGCAACCATTTCCTTTGATGGGATGCAAATCTCAGTGTGATTCTTAGCCATGGCCATCATAATCTAATTTATTTCAGTGTATTCCATAGTACTGGGTCCCTCAGGTAACACTGATTGGACACTATATCAAAAGCATCTGGACTCATCGTGGCAAGGATGACATTTGCTTTGTCTTCATCTCTTATTTTATTTTGCTTTTAGTCAAAAGCGAAGCCCTATTTTGTAATTACTCCAATCAGCATTTTTTTTTTGGTTTGATTTGTCTGTTGACCGTAGAATATGCTCTTTATCTTATTCAAACACACCATTCTGTCTCATTGAACTGCTCATGAACATGACGCTTGCAAACAGAGCAATCTTTCAAATCCATCAAATTCTGAAGAATAAGCTTTCACAGTTTGAAAAGGTGGATCACAAAGTTCTCCAACCCTCAATTTCTCATAAGTGGTATGAAAAATATCCATTCTAGCTTCATCACCATCTTTTTGTAAAACTTTGGTCTAGGAGACTCATACATGAACACAGCTGTAAGTAGCCACATTGAATACATTTTGTTTACTCCACCACAACAGGCAGGTTATGATCAGATCTTACAATATACTACTGATGCCACTGAGGATATCCCAGTAAGTAGAAAGTCAGCAGTTGACCTTCAAGGACAGGCTAACATCAGGTAAGTTAAAATAGTCCCTCCTGGCTCTGCTTAAAGTGGAATCACTTTGTAGAGCTAATTGTGTCGAAGAAGAAGAGGATTTCATTGTTCCAAATATGGAGGAATCTTTTCTGACAATGAGGAATGGAATGTGTACATTATCACAGAAGGTAAAGCACAAAATCACTTTTAAGGAATGCTTAGTTGAAATCACAGGCACCTCCTCAATGCTGGAACCAATGTGTCTATTTTACATCTACATCTACATTTTACTATTACTTTTTTTTAACCTTTTCTTCACTTCTGTGATAGAGTCTCTTCAAATTTATGATGACTGAATGATTCCAGTTTTGGAAATGATTTGTGTTCCAGTAAAGTGCAAAAAAATCACTTTGGACAGATTCATGTTCCATGTACACAACATCAGAAACCTTACGGAGTAAACTTTTCTGATTGGTGTGTCATATTTGTGTGATCAATAGCCCAGATTATATAGGCCAGAATCCTTCCTTATTTAGCCAATTTGGGAAGATTAAGGGTTACTGTCATGCTCCTTGCAATAATTCATCAATTTTATTAGTCTTGCAAGATTTGAATACATTTCCATTTAAAATCCGTGCAAGCTGAAACAACTCAGATTAATTGAGCGAATCAACTCATGACCATGGATATTGAACCTAGTCAACACAAAAACAGTGAACTTAGACTATGTGTTGAACTTAAGGGGTCAACAGAACTATCATTCCAGATACCTATCTACTTCCTATGATTCTGGAACTATGATTATTATTAAATGTCTCAGACTCTTTGTGGAACCGACATGAGACACCGCTAGTGAAACAAAATCAATATGTTGCAGCTTTTGTTACACACAAAGGTGGGTATGCCACAGAAAGCCTTGTGAATTAAATTCAGCACCTAGCACATTCCAGAAGATTGTGACATCAGCTTTGTCAGAAGTCGATGTGATGTTCAGCCTGCTTGATGATGCTGTTACCCAAGGAGGAAACAAAGTAGAACACAATCAATGGTTATCAGTAGTGCCCTCTGAACTCACACAACATAACCTGGTATATCATCCCTGCATAGCTCAAGGCATAAAATGTAGCAGTATCCATTTTACTTATAACTATGTTACTGCTATTTTGCAGTGATGTCATTTCTTTAAGTTTAGGCATTCAAAATGTATTTTGAATATTTTGAATGTACATTTAAAAATGTATTTTCTTACGTGGTTCAGTTATTTTCAGATAAAATTGCAAACTCCTCCACCAAATGGTTACTTGAAATTTTAAAAATCAATACTGGAAACGGGGCTTATTAACTCATGCAGAAGGATGATTATTGCATTGTTCATTGTGATTGGCTGCTGAATTTTCATTGCCACTAAGAAGATTATATTCTGAAAAGTAGCAAGTTCCAAACCCAACAATTCTGGAAAATCTGTTTGAGATTTATTCCTTCCAATGGAAAGTGAATATTTCTATTTTCCATGTAAAAAGAAACATTGGAAGCTGTGAGGACAAATCATGTTCCCTTCAGTCTGGATCATATTCAAGTCCAGATGAAAGGCGAAAAAGTTGAGTTGAGAAATAGCTGAGAAAGTCCTTAGGGGTTTCATAGAATCTTCTGGAATAAAATTTATAGATATAATTTTATAGCATTAATGACTGAAAGTATCTATCCTTAGAAGTTCCTTTTGAGCATATTCAATAAGAGACAGGGAACAACTTTATGGTTTAACGTAGAAAGTTTCAGAAATCCACACTTTCCTATTCTGAAAGGAAATCTTGGCCGAGGCTGGAAATGACATGCATTCCTTCCATTGAAGACTGTGTTCTCCTTTCCTCTCACTTAAATTATTACACAGCTTTTGAAAAAAGTATAGGATTTATAACATCCCCAGGAACTGTGTTTTTTTTTAATATGTGAGAGCTAATCAGGGTGTCATCCCGAAAAATTAGTGACACTTGTTCTCGTCATATCCCAGCAAACCACCCCTGGTGTCCAGCAACAATCATCTTTGTATATTTAGGTTAAAAATCTGAGGGTTAGGCATTTGCTGATGCTTAAAGTATTGCCATACAACATGGGCCGTATAAAACTAGACAAATTTGTTCAAACTGACGTTCAGAGATATAGAGAATGAGATCAACTTTATGCCTAAAACTCTGCTAAAAGCTTAGAGCTTGAGAGCCACAAGGTATTTTAAGATAAAAAAGGTATTATATTTGTACAATTCATCTCAGAATGAAAGTCTCAATTTTCAATTCTCATTCTTACCTTGATGAAATTGGCCTTTGACAGTTATTCACTGCTGCAGTCACATGACAGAATATTTAACTGACAAAATGCCTCTATTAATATAAAACAAAGGTGACCCTTCCACAGAACTAATCAGAGTGGCCCTGCCCCCAAACCTGTGCACAGCAGTACTGTGCTCTGACCCAGACATTATATCCCTAGCCCTGGTCTGAGCACAGTTGGCTGTCCCAAACCCAATCTCAATGTCCCCAAAGCTGACATAAGCACAGTAGGCCCAATCACCACAGCACAGATGTCCCACACCCAGTCCAAGCATAGTCCTGCCCTGTTAGGGTCCTGGCACCTGGCTATTGGGCCCAGATATACAACCCTACTGTGAGCCCCGTTAGGGTCCTGGAACCTGGTTATTGGGCCCAGATATACAACCCTACCATGAGCCCTGAATAGCAGTGTTACATTTTCCTTCTTCCAATCTGCTGGGACCATCCCAGAATCTAGAGCATTTTGGAAATCTGTAATCAATGTAATCCCATTCTCCAGTTCATTAGGTCTTGTGCATCTTTTAGCTTTTGATCTCTTAGGTTTACCTAATGATTTTTCTCTGATATCAATTACCTCAAATTCCTTGCTATTATTAATCTCTTTGTTACCTTTTATTTTTGGTATCTAATTCATGTTTCTAATGTGGAAACATGTACGAAGGGCCAGTTTTTCAACTTGGAGGGTGGAAGGGCAGTTCAAAGATTTCTCACTGTTGTGATCCCAACTCCTGACTGGCTGCATCCATCAACAGTATTGTTATAATGGAGTTGGGGCTACTACATCTAGCAGAGATGAGGAGTTTGAGATCGGAATAGAGGTAAGTGAATACTGAGGCTGACAGTTAACAGGCCCAAAACATTTTTACCCCGTTTTTTTCTTTTCCCTGCTCCAGATATGGGCATGAGACCAACTAACCTGCAATCTCTCTATCCCTCACCTCTTCAATCTCAGCCCTTTGGCTCCTCAGCATTTCCCTCCATATCCATTCATCCAGAATCTACCTCATACAGAATAAGTGGAGACTCTTCTCCAATTTGCTGATGCCCATGAAAATTTCTTCTGTCTTTGTTTCCAGGGGACCAATATTTACTTTTTCCACTGTCTTTATCATATACCATAACATCTTTTACAATCTGCTTATATACTCTAGGCTGCCTTACCCATTCATTCTTTTTTCTCCCTTCTTATCACCTTTTGCTCTTTATAAAGTCTCACAATTGTCCAGTTTACTAATATTTATTGCAACAATATAAATCTATTACCTTAATCTAATACTGTTTTTAACTTTCCTGGTTAGTTATGAATGGATCTTGCTTGCTTCTTTGCTTTTAAAGAGAATATATCATTATTTGATTTAGTTTGACTTGATTTATTACTGTCACATATTAGTAAATATTTTGAATTGTTTTCCACCATAATGTCCTATTTACTATCACAGTTCTTAGGCTATTTACGTGATCAGCTGCCCTCTCAATGTGAGGCATTGCATTTTGGAAAGGCAAATCAGAGCAGGATTTATACACTGAATATTAAGTTCCTGGGGAGTGTTGCTGAGCAAAGAGACCTTAGAGCGTGGGTTCATAGCTCCTTGAAAGTCAGGTTGCAGATAGGTAGGATAGTGAAGAAGACATTTGGTACGCTTGCCGTTATCGGTCAGGACATTGAGTACAGGATTTGGGATGTCTTGTTGTGGCTGTACAGGACATTGGTTAGGCCACTTTTGGAATACTGTGTGCAATTCTGGTTGCCCTGCTATAGGAAGGATGTTGTGAAACTTGAAAGGGTTCAGAAAATATTTACAAGGATGTTGCTAGGTTTGGAGGGTTTAAGCTACAGGGAGAGGCTGAATAGGCTCGGGCTATTTTGCCTGGAGCATGGAAGGCTGATTTTATAAACCTTATAGAGGTTTATAAAATCATGAGGGGCAAGGGGAGGGTAAATAGACAAGCTCTTTTCCCTAGGGTGGGGGAGTCAAAAACTAGAGGGCATAGGTGTAAGGTGAGAAGAGGAAGATGTAAAAAAGACCTAAGGGGCAACTTTTCACGCAAAGGGTGGTGCGTGTATGGAATGACCTGCCTGAAGAAGTGGTGGAGGCTGGTACAATTACAATATTTAAAAGGCATCTGCATGGGTATATGAATAGGAAGGGTTTAGAGGGTTACAGGCCAAATGCTCCAAATGGGACTAAATTTATTTAGGATATCTGGTCTGCATGGATGAGTTGGACCAAAGAGTCTGTTTCCATGCTATACATCTCTTTGACTCCACGACTCTGTACGGATGCAGTTAACTTTGTTAAAGTTTAAGATCCTTGTCTGAAACTGAATTGTGTCCTTTCAAACTTAGATCGGAATTCAATTTTATTATGACCATTTTTCCACAAACCATCTTTTACTATGAGATCACTAATTGAACCTGCCTCATTGTACAATAGTAGATCAAAAATATTCCTATCTCAGTCGGTTCCAGATTATATTGTTCGAGGGAATTCTGGAAAGTATTCTACAGACTGTTCTTCCAGTCTGTCTTTGTGAATGTGCTTACTCCACATATTAAAAAAATTAAAGACCCTCACAATTATTACATTGTTTTTAGTTACAATATCCAGTTATTTCTGCATGGGTTTCCTCTGGATATTTCGGTTTCCTCCTACAGTCCAAAGATGTGCAGGCTAGGTGGATTGGCCATGCTAAATTGCCCATAGTGTTCAGGGATGTGTAGGGTGGGTTAGGAGGGTTACAGGGGAATGGGTCTAGGTGGGATGCTCTGAGGGTCGGTGTTGACTCGTTGGGCCGAAGGGCCTGTTTCTACACTGTAGAGATTCTATGATCATTCTTGCTTAATGGTCTGTCTATCTGTATAGCCAAGAGATGAGAATCCATAAACCACTCTCACCAATGTTTTATGACCATTTGTTATTCCTAAACTCCATCCATTTCACTTTCTGATCATTTGATCCAAGATTCTTTCTCAGGATTACACCTTCTTTTCTTTCATTCGGTCTTTTTGAAATATGTGTACGCTGGAATATTTATTTCCCAATGTTGATCATCTTGTAGCTATGCTTCTATAATGACAATTAGATCCAAATTATCTATCTTTGTGTTTCTGTCTCATCTATCTTACTATGAATATTTTGTACATAATAACAGAAAGAAATTTTAAAAAATGAAAATGAAATTTCCAGTTTATACTGAAAGAATGATTCAACAAGATTTTATAATTTAGGATTTTACTGTAACAACCAGACTACAAACACAATTTGATGAAACTATTTTTGTAGGCCACTTATACAATATGTAGAATAGAACTTTCTCTTTTTACTCATACCAGAACGGAAAAAGCTACATCAGAGGTATGCTTTGGACTGTCCTTTACATAGTGATTCGATTTTCCCGGACTCAGGCCAAAGTGATCCTTAGCTCTTGACAGTTTATTTCTGTTTCTTTCCTTTCCCATCCTGGTAATATTTATCCACCGAACTATCTTTTATGGTGAATGTTTTTACTAGAGATTCACCCTCAAGTGCATGCTAAGCAAATATTCATGAATGTGTTATTTTCAAATAAAACACATGCTTCCAGTTGCATTCATGTAAGGCAAACCGTATAAACATTCAGTCTTTCGCTGCTTCATCGCTCTCAGATACCAACAGACTACCTGTTTCTGTGAGTCTACAGGGCTATCATAGAAATTCTTCTCCTCTCAAAGTCTATTTCCATGGCCATGTGGGTCATATGGATCTTGTATCCAGTTTGAAAAGCAGAGTAGCTATCCTTGAGATCTCACAACTCTTCTAACTTTAAAGTAAACGAACCATTTAAAACATAATTATTCATAATTCAAAATTTTCAATGCCTTCCTGGGACTTGGCAATTAGTAGTCTAACAACTGTAAATATAGATTCTGCTTCCATCATCTCCAAATGAGAATACCTAACATTTTCTATCTGGTAAACAACCTGGACCTCCTTTTAATCTTTAACAGCCATGCCCTAGGCCTGTTGACAGGCCGACTTTGGAACAGGTTGCATGACTTCCTTCATTTTATTCCAAATTAAAGACACAGTCCCAAAATACAACAATCCTATAAACTTCATATTTGAAAAAGTATGAAGCCTTTAGTTTCATTTTTTCCACAACCTTTCTTTGCACGGACCTTATTTGCATTATTATCTTTAAGATCTTTGTCTCTTCTTGCCTCTCTCTCTCTCCCTCTGTCCTTGCCATTTTTAAAATTGCTACATTACTTTCGACTTTTCTGTTTTGATTTCAAAGTCTTCCTTGACAAGAGACCATTCAGTTCAAAGCATTATCCATAGCCCTGTTTGTGCAATTCACAGGGCCACTGAACTCAGTCCAGTGTAAGTAAAGCCTATCCCAGTGAAACAGTACTTTCCTCAGTACTGCTGCCAGAACCCCATGAATGAAAACCCACACCACTCTTTGAGTCACTTGTTTAATTTTATGATGTGCTTGATCCTATATCAATTGGTGCATATCCTATTTGACAAATGTTTACATTTGCACAAAAAGGACACAAGAAGTGGGAGCAGGAGTGAAGCATATGTCTTGTCAAGTCTCCTCCACATTTCAATATGATCATCTTAATCTTAGGCGTTATCTCCATGTTGCTGCCCACTCCCCACATCCCTTGATTCCTTAAGAAATCAAGTTGTCTAAGCCAGCATTAAATGTATCCAATGATCTTCTGAGGATCTGTGTTATTAATTCTTACCCTAACTATTCAAAACCTCTCAACGGACTTTCACTCTTAGTGAAACTCACATCATTGGGTACCTTCATGGACCGCAGCAATTGGCACAAAGTGGGCAACTTGTGTAACTCCAATATTGGTTGCAAGGGTTCATATCTGTTTCCCTGACTGTATTGTTCTCCATCACTACCACATCTGTTTTTACTCACCTACTTGAAAGACATTCTGCTCTGGTCAGTTGCCCATTAATTTGCAGACATTGATCTGATCCACCCAGGTCCTAAGCTCTTCATATCTTTTGTTCAAAATCAAGGACTGACGCTCCTCTATCATTACATAGTGGATTCCCCATATCTTCATGCCTTATAGTCACACCCTTTTGTTTCTGACTACAGCACCATCCATAAAGTGACATTAGAGACATTGTGGATGTATGAGTCTTACTGTCACGCAGCATTTATCTGTAGGCAGCATTTTGTAAATTGCATCCTACAAAACTCTAGCAACTAATGCTGTTTACAATGCAAACTTGCCATACTTTGATTCAAAGTGAAAAGGTATTTACTGAACATGAGCATGAATGTGTGTAATCTGGGATGTAAACATACTAAAAGGTCTAATTCAGGCAGAACAAATCCCCATTATAGAAATTTACAGCTAGCTGTATTCAGGTCAGAGGAATGAATAAAATAATGGTAAACAGAAACACTTGTGAGTTTTCCAATTTCTGTTCAACAATAGAAATATGAATTTGTAAGGAATTCTCTTAAGTTGAGTCAACTGGCTGTAAAATTACTGATTTAATGTTATGATGAAATAAGGAGAATGTGATTAGAGAGTGACAGTACAATACAGAGCATCAAGCAGCTAATGGAACAAAAAGAGCAAGATGGAGTCATTTTGATGTTGACCTCAATGTGCGGCCCTGAAGCATTGCTAATACTTTTGGAATCTGCATATACAAGATCTGCATGGGTACAGATCGACTTAGGTCTCTGTTAATAGCCAGGAAGGGGACAATCTACAAAAAATATAAAATCTGGTGTATGCTTTACACTTCTGCATCTATATTTACATTCTCTCAGTACCAAGATGTAAGCTGTATCCTGCACTTTGAAGCTCAGAAACCTGTGAAATAATGAATAAGTAATATATATGTAGATGAGATTAACAATCTGGTCAACTACCTTTTATTTTTGGCATAAAATTGTACTGTATGGAATGAGTATACAATTGAGTTGATACATTCATAACAAATTTATTTGGCTACCAGTTCATCAGAATATTGTCTTCATTGACATAGATGCAAAGAAGTTCAGTTTGAACTTCTTTAATATTAATATTAACCAATAGAAGCCAACACCACAGTTGTCTTAAACAGAGCTATGTTAACAGTTCACCCTAGTTGTAAGACTGGGGATGGTTTACATTTGATTTTATTTTAACAGGAAGATGGAGTTATGTTTTAATTTCAAAAATAATGCCTCACAAAAGCTTTTCCTCTTTAAGCTAATATATTCCTGAGCTTTCTTAAGTCTAAGGTATTCTAAAGTAGGGATATAACAGCTATAAAAGGTTAATGTAGAATTAACTGTTACAAACATTCTATCTCAATTGTTTGAAAAGTGAAAACAAATACACAGTGGTTCTATAAATTCTGTTTAACCACTATGCTTGCTATTTCCTAAAATATTGCATGTAAGAAAGTTGTTACTCCAAGAATTAACCAAATGGTCAAACGTATCCTAAAGATTTCTATTGCAATGTTCATGGTGCAGACAAGATGGCGCTATCATCTGTTTTTGTAGTAAATCTAAGAACTAAAAAGAGCCGATGTGGATGCAGCTTAATTTTAATACTTGGGGGTGGGTGTGATACTGGAGAAATCCTATCTCTTGCAATTCATGATTTAAAAATATGCTGAAATTGTGCATATTGTTCATTGCGATATTTGATGAATGCCATACTTCAGATTAACTTGCAGCCTTTTCTTACCATGTTTATTAACTGACTTTGCATTTACTGTGAGCTACTGTACATCGGCAGCTACAGACAAATCCATTTAGGTGTTGAATCTGAAAACAAATGACAAGGGTCCTGGTGAAAATTTATGCCCTTTTTGTGAACCGAGGATAAATAAAGACTGCTGCTCATTTACCAAATAGATTATTTTAATACTTTAGTCCAATAATATTGGAAATTTTCTGAAAGGTTAGTCCCAAACAGCTTTGTGTAGATACTGCTAGGGAAAACTATGCTGTTCTTATGTGCAAACAATGATCCTCTGATGAACAATGACAACAGTCAGGCAATTGAAAAAGCAGATGAAGCAAAACTTAATCCTTATACTGTTTTTGGTTTTTGAATTCAAAGTGTGTAATTAATTCCACTTGCTATAAAACAGATTTGGGGTACAAGTGCTTGCTTTCCCAACGTAATATTAAAAATTTATTCTCAGGGATAGGGTGCATCAGTAGCAATGCGTGTATTTGGTTAATGGTGGGGGTGGAATATAGGTAAAGTCAATTGTTTCTCAAAGCTTCAGGACAAGTTAGGCAGTAGGTGAACTCTTGGATAATCTTACTTTCCTCCTATTTATCCAAAACAACAGATACAAATGAGGGAAATAGACAGTATGAGTTTTAGTAAAGTATCTTTGGAAGCGTGGGTTGGAGAAAAATGGGGAATAGAGGATAATTGACAAGAATAAATGAGCATTAAGAGTTTAACGGATAAAATCTTTTTATATTCAATTTTGTGATGATACCACAGCTTCAAAAATGTGAAACCATTCTTCTTCCACAAATTGTAGCGAGTAATCTTCTAGTTGCTTCAGATGGCCTTCCATCCCTTCCCTATCTCATTTTAGCCAAATGTGGTAATAAAGTTGAACTCATCCAAATGTGACTGTTCCTCTCCTGACTTGTACCAAGTTCTGTCCACCCTTCACCCCTGTGTTCACTTATCCACACTGGCTCCCAACTGAGCAACCCTTCAACTTTAAAATTGTCCTCCTTCCTAGAGGGTAAAATTGGTAATACTTGGAAATAAACATATTTATCATATTGGAGCTCCATTTTGCGGTACTCAAGATCAGTCAAATCTTTTTGTGTCATTCACAAGTCTTATTGGTTTCTCCCCTTAGATTGTTTTCAAATTTTCAAGTTTTCAAGAAAGCTCTCCTCTTATATGTTTGGCAATTTACCCTTCTGATTTTGTTGTTCCACGATTGACAGGTATGTCTGCAGCTGCGAAGACGCTAAGCTCTAGAATTTCATCCCTAAACCTTTCTATCTCCCTTTCTTTCCTCTGTTAAGGTGCTCCTTAAAACCTACCTCTTTGATAACTTTCTTGTTCACCTGCCTTAAACAGCCTGTGATGTTTTATTCCAGTAAACATGCTATACGAATGCACGTTGATCGTGTGCTAACACTGTAACATAAGAACATAAGAAATAGGAGCAAGAGCAGGCTACGCGATACCTTGACCCTGTTCTGCTACTTAATATAGTAATGGCTAATCTTTGACCTTAGACTGAACCTCTAAATAGGGACAAGAGAGGCCAAACCTCATAATATGAGTGAAAACCTATTTTTATTCATACTGGAAACTCTATTTGAGTGATAGATAGTTGTACAATTCAAACCTGTGACCATATGGTTCAAAGGTTAAAAGTTGCTATGATTTAGATGACTAGATCAAGTGATTACATCATACAATATTTATTAGTTTAGCTATTTCTCAGTGAGAAAGTGCATAGAAACAGCAGAATTAGCAGCTCAATGTTATAATCAAATGAGTAGTAATTTCATGCAATAACCTTTCTTCAGAATATCAATGTCTGCTCTTAATAATTGCATGTGTTAAGGGCTTTACTCCTTATCAACTGAAATAGATTATCAGCATCTGTTGCACTTGGTATGCAATCGGTTCAGAAAGAATGATATTAGGACTGGTGATCATCTCAAAGAGATGCAATAAACACGAGAAAATGTGATTGAAAAGAAAGCTATCTCATTCTTCTTCACCTGCAAATAATGGAGAGAATGTTCAGCATTTGGTGGCCATCTTCTTCCTGCCTCATGAAAGAATATTAATTGCAAGATTTAAAATAATTTCTGTTTCTCACAAATAACAATGTCAAGGGTATCAAAACTATAATGCAATCTGGAATTTCTTCAAAATGCTTGGGTGCTGCTTGCTTTACCTAACACAAATCGACCTTATAACATCTTTCAATCCAAACCTTGTTTTCGTTGAGATGTAACAAATTGCATTATTTTCCGTGAATCCCCTATAAACTCCACTGTAGGCTAATTTGCAAGCAATCCTTTAAAACGTCTTCAATCTATCTTAAGAGGTTTAGAGTGGAGCTACATTTGTCTCTAATTTATATGTTGCTTCACTGATTCTGTAGTGTGCCTACTGCAGGGGTGAGATAGTAGGTGCTGGGTTTAATATGGTTGTGCTGTTATATTTTTACTGCTGATTAGTAAAATTGTTTGACAGAATTGCTGTTCATCTGATTTTTAAACTAGACAGTCTGCTTTCTATGTCAAATAGTCTGTTTATTTTTATCCAGGCTGCACAAAGTCATTATTTCCTTAAGGTGGGTGCCATTTTATTTCAGGTATTTCTGTCCATTAATCAACAGAACAAATAGTTACTTAATAAAAAGTGAAAGAACTGCGGATGCTGTAAATCAGGAACAAAAACAAAGTTGCTGGAAAAGCTCAGCAGGTTTGGCAGCATCCGTGAAGGAAAATACAGAGTTAACATTACGGGTCCGGTGACCCTTCCTCAGAAAGCAGTTACTTAAGATTTTTAAAGGATTTTCAAGTCCAGTAAAGAGAACGTCACAACTCAAAGCCATGATCCTCTCATTATAGTACATTCATCCTGCCCATCATGCAAACTGAACTTGTCATAAGATGACAATCCTAAAACCAATGTCCCTTTGGCAGTGTTCAGATCCTAGATTGAAGTTACCCTCGGGATTATTTTCTATTTTTGTGCAATCATGGGTAACTTGCTGGTAGGATGTGTTCCAAAATCACATGTGACCATGATATTTTGCTACGTATTACTATTGGATAAGATTTGCAGAAGCTGGGGGAAATGCAAAAAATGCACACTAAATGATAGCAATGAGGAAAGTTACTCGACATCCATACAGGTTTTAGATCAAAGTACAACCAAAAGCAACTGCTGTTAATTAATCTCTGGGTCAGGGATAGTAATGGATTTGTTACATCAAGTGCTGAAGAAATAGGGTTAAGTGGCAGGTGAGCACAGATCTAGTTACCCTAACTACATCCAAATTATGCAGATGTTTGTTATCTTTGGGGATAGAGATGAGTCAACAGAAGGGAAACCCACATACACATCTGAAAAATACCATGCCACAAAACCACATAACTACCTACTCTAGCACAAACTGCAGCAGATTAGGCAATAATGTTCCTCTTAGAACAACAACAATATTGAACAAATGAAATCAGATTCAGATCCAACATAATGCATTTTAATGAAGACACGCATATTTATAAAAAGTTTAACAGGCCAATTTTATCATTCTTTACCACAAGAAATATTCATTTTTCAGCTGTAAAGGTCAAAACTAAAGGAGCAGAATCTCACTGTACTGGGTTGCTATCTTCTTTGTATTGTTCTAGGCTACATGGAGAGGTGACAGCTTTGGGCATGTAATTAAAATAGGTATATATTCACTGTTGACACAAAGAATGCATGTGAGAATATGTTCCCTGTCTTTCACTAGTTTCTGTTGTTAAAGCCACGGGCTTGAGAGAAATCAGGAATAATTGGAAGGAGGCCCCCAACAGTGACTGTGAGCTTTCCACTTCAGATACTTACTGGATTTTCAGGCCTTCAAGCCTTCTGACTGCTGACACATAAAAGCTTCAAAAGCCAGTGAGGAATCCGGCTGTTACCACTTTCTTAGGCTAGCAATTTCACCCTTAGCTCTGGCCATTTTCTTTGCTTTCTAAGCATTTTGAGAATGGGATATATATAGCAGACTGCTCTAGATATTTGTTAATGACTTAAGAAGCCAAATTTGCCTATAATTAAATCTTGACTGAGTCATTAACTTTAGGTGTCAGCCATGGCTCCATTTTTGCCTCTGAATCAAAAGGTTCTGATTTCTAGTCGCAATCCAGGATTTCAGAACCCATGACTGAATCTCAATTAACATACCAAGGGTACATTGTATTATCAGGTGTGTCTTCTGGATGCAACATTAAAACAAGGATGCCTGTCCAGGTGGAGATAAAAGATCCCGCATCTCTATTTCAGGGGACGTGTCCAAGCCAATATTTGTTCTTCAATCAAATTGCACAAACAGATTTTCTGGTCATTATTACCTTACTATTCATGGAACTTTGTTGTGTAAAATTTGGCTGGCCATCTTTTCTATAAAACAACCATGATGACACTTTAAAAAGTACTTAATTAGCTGTAGAACAATTTGAGATTCATGGTGGTTGTGAAAAAACACTATATAAATGCAATTTTTTATATTTAAGTACACTGGGGCATGGGTAAAAACATTGGCTCATTAATGCGTTCGGTAGCATATTTTA
Organism: Ginglymostoma cirratum; assembly: GCA_024137785.1. Classification (NCBI taxonomy): domain Eukaryota; kingdom Metazoa; phylum Chordata; class Chondrichthyes; order Orectolobiformes; family Ginglymostomatidae; genus Ginglymostoma; species Ginglymostoma cirratum. The sequence continues at coordinate 51,051,694 of JAHRHZ010000018.1, read as the reverse complement.
CAGATTGTTATGCCATAGTGGAAGATAAACAGAATAAGCTGACATAGTTTCCTTTTGTTCTCCAAGTTGTAGAAATGACAGACAACAGAGGAAAAAGACAGATTCATTTGGTTTTAAAGTAGAAAATGTAGGAGCATTAGCAAAAAAATACAAAAATACAAAGCCATGGAGGGTCCAAAAACAGGTATTGAGTCTCAAGATGACAAGTCAATAAAAATTGACCATCTAGCAACTGGAGACTTGTGTGAGACCAGGGGCTAGATTTTTGCTACTGGATCGATAGGCTTGAGTAAGGATATTTCCACTTGTTTAAAGGGCTCAGTTAGATTCAATTCACATTTCACCAAGTTGGGGGCAGGACTGTATCAGGCTTGTTGATCTGGAAAGCAGATTTAGACAATCATGAGTGATGAGACTGGTTGGTTAGAAGGTTCCCTCTATGGTCTGGAACTTTGATCCAGTTGTTTTAGAAATCATTTGGCTCAGCAGCCCCCACATCTTACAATTCCTAAGTACCCAATGCAACCCCATGCCAACTCAAACAACCATGTTACCTCTGAGCTGTTACTAGCTACAATGGAATTCAGAAGTCATGTGAAGATGGAGTAAAAAAACCTTCTAATAATCTATCTCTCACTTCTACATAGTTGATAGTGAAAAAAAACCCACTCTGTGTCATTTAGTCTCTTCATCGTTAATCTCTTATTAAAAATAAATATGCTTCTATTTAGAAAAGCGAAAATGATAGATAATCCATTCTTAGCCCATTTAAAATGTTAATCAAACTGTGAACTCAGAATCCCCTGCTAAGTTAATTGTAGCTTTGAAACTCAGCCAAGTATTCATAATGGCATAATAATAGCTCTTGGAAAGATGTCAACAAATTCGTTTGTTAAAGCTGTAAGTCTTGATGGCATTTTGATTCTTTAGTCTATGACCAGATGATCTGTCAATGAAAGCATTCTAACAGAGATATATTTGTCCCCAACTCTCACTGTTATCATGAGCCTTTTTATGTTTAACGAATAGGCGATTCAGATCGTGGCACTTATTAAACAAACCTCATATAACCTTCCAGAGCATCCACATTTACTCTATCAATTTGTGATTCCAATGCTTAAATGTTGCTAAAAACAGAAATTAAGTCAAAGCTTTTTGGCTTACATTAATCATTAATGCAACAAAGAAAACCAGCTTGAGAAAGGGAATAACAATTTGTGCAGCTTGAGAAGGGAGTGTTAATTAGTTGAATTATATTTAGCATTGAAATGTAGCAAGAACTGTTAACTGTTAATAGTCTTAGTTCAGTTTCAGTAATATCATCTATTACCAAATAGATGGTGGTGCAATGGGATATTCTTTAAGCCCAGATTTTCCTAACAACTCTGTTAATTTGCATAAAATGTGTGTCTTTGATGGAGTAGCCACTGACCTCCTGCCTGCTTGTGTGTTCTGATGTATAGGTGACAATTTTGCCATATTTGAAACGCAGCTGCATCCAAAAAAGATCTTATACACCTCAATAGGGTCTATCCTACCCTCAAGTTTACCTTTGGAATGGAATAGTCAATCCAGCTCTCTCCCTTGACTTCTGTTTGAGTTTTTTTTAATCTACTGCAAGCTTACATTCACTAGTCAATATACAAATCAGGATTCCCAGACTTCCACGTGCTACAATGTCAGCTTTATCAGCAACCTTATGAATGGGGCCTTAGCAACCCACTGACTGTGCAGGCTAGATGCTGGGATGGGGTCTAACAAGACTATTCTGTACAACAAAACTGCCCTGATCAAATGATTGTTCATTGTGTAATATACAAACTCTTAGAAGGACCTATGGCTCGCATCTTTAGTCCTAAAATGTGCCGACACTAAAATTTTTGGGAAGATTTATAGCTCGGGTTGTGGATGAGGTTGTAGACATGCTTGTTGAGCCAGTGTGTTTGATTGCAGACGTTTCATCATCCTGCTAGGTAACATCATCAGTGCATCTCTGCTGAAGCGTTGGTGTTCTGTCCCGTTTGTTATTTATAGGCCTCGGTTTGCTGGGGTGGTTGTCATCACTTCCAGTTCTATTTTTCAGTGTTTTGTGTATTGAGTGCAGTGCAATGTGTTTGTTGATGGAGTTCTGGTTGAAATGCCAGGCCTCCAGGAATTCCCTGGCATGTCTCCTTTTGGCTCACGCTATTATGGATGTGTTGTCCCAGTCAAATTTGTGTTCTTCTTTTTCCATGTGTAATGAAACTAGTGAGAATTTATCGTGTCTCTTGGTGTTCGTGCATTCTTATTGTCAGTTTTCTTCCAGTTTGGCCAATGTAATGTTTTTCGCAGTCTTTGCATGGTATTTTGTATATTACGTTAGTTTTATTGGTTGTGGGTATGGGATCCTTTACATTAATCAGTAGCTGTGGAAGGGTAGTTGTTGGTTTGTGAGCTACCCTGACACCCAGGGGTCTGTGTAGTCTTGTGGTCATCTCTGATATGTCTCTGATGTACAGTAGTGTGACTAGTGTGTCTGGCTGTGTTGTGTTTTCTTGTTGTGGTCTGTTGTGGACTTAACAGTGGTTTGTGCTTTTTGGGTATCCATTCCTTTTAAAAACTCTGTATAAGTGCCCCTGTTCTGCTTTGGACAATTCTGGGTTGCTGCAAGGTGATGTAATGTCTTGATCCATTTCCGCTTATGGGTGTTGGGGTGGTTGCTGGGGTAATTAAGTACCTTGACTACCTTGAAGTGGAAGGTGGAAAGTGTCTCAAAGATTTGAGCAACAGATCCTGCAGGTCATCTCCTGCTGCTGCTTTGCAGGAAATACACAGTTAATAATTTCCTCTAACTGGATGTTGCTACCAAGCCAAAATGATATTGTGCCCACTGCACAATTGAGTAATGTGGTGTATGACTTTGAGTGCTGTGTGATGCCAGATTCCAATGACCCCCACACCTCCTCCCTCACCCCCATCCCAGCCCCCAAGAAGACTTTCCACATCAAGCAGATGTTCACCTGCACATCTGCTAATGTGGTATACTGCATCCGCTGTACCCATCGTGGCCTCCTCTACATCGGGGAAACCAAGCGGAGGCTTGGGAACCGTTTTGCAGAACACCTGCGCTCGGTTTGCAATAAACAACTGCACCTCCCAGTCACGAACCATTTCAACTCTCTCTCCCATTCCTCAGACGACATGTCCATCCTGGGCCTCCTGCAGTGCCACAATGATGCCACCCAAAGGCTGCAGGAACAGCAATTCATATTCAGCTTGGGAACCCTGCAGCCCAATGGTATCAATGTGGATATCACAAGCTCCAAAATCTCCCCTTCCCCTACCGCATCCCAAAACCAGTCCAGCTTATCCCCGCCTCCCTAACCTGTTCTTCCTCTCACCTATCCCCTCCTCCCACCTCAAGCCGCAACCCCATTTCCTACCTACTAACCTCATCCCGCCCCCTTGACCTGTGCGTCCTCCCTGGACTGACCTATCTCCTTCCTTCCTCCCCACCTACACTCACCTTTACTGGCTCCATCCTGGCCTCTTTGACTTGTCTGTCTCCTCTCCACCTATCTTCTCCACTATCCATCTTCTATCTGCCTCCCCCTCTCTCCCTATTTATTTCAGAACCCCCTTCCCCTCCCCCATTTCTGAAAAAGAGTCTGGGCCCGAAATATCAAGCTTTCCTGCTCCTATGATGCTGCTTGGCCTGCTGTGTTCATCCAGCTCTACAGCTTATTATCTCGGATTCTCCAGCATCTGCAGTTCCTATTATCTCTTAACATGTCCCTTTGATTGGCCACAGTGGGCAGTAGGTCAACTGTGCTCAACCAGACCATATTTTCAAAACATATAACATAGTGCCCAACGTTAGGTATGACTTTGCTACTGGACAACGTCTCGTAAATAAACTTGGGCTGTGCTAAAAATTACATCACTTCCCCATGAAAGACACCATTGGATTTGGATTTATTGGAATTGGGTGCAGGACTTCCATTTCCAGGCCTGCGCTTCATTTTATAGGTTCACAGTCCATGAAAACACAGCCCTAGGTGTTGTGAGCCTGCAATCGAGCTCCTCTATGTTAGACACAGACTGCAATATTGATGTTAGAACTGAGTGTCATTATCATTGTCAAAGGAAACCAAACCAAACAATATAAAATGCGGTCAGAATGTAAAGGTAACAAAAACTAAATGTGAATACAGTTAATGTACAATAGTTTTTGACTCTTAGCAACTGTGAATTTTTGATTTACAATGTTAAACATGTTTAAAACAAGTGTTAGAAGCTCCTGCAAGGTTTAAAAGCTTGAAGTTTGTACTGTAACATAAAACAGAGCAAACAATTAGCGAGAGTGAAAAGCTTCAATGCCAACTGTGGTTAGTAAAACGTAACCTGAAAAATGAACCTGTGTAATGAATGCAATGAACTTTTGACTCATATTATTTCACATGTGCCTGATATAAACTTATTCATCAAGATCAAAGTTGCAACACGATTCAAAACAGAAATGTGGGAAGGTCATACGAATAAAAAATGCCCCAGTGATTCTGCAGAATTACATTTATTTTACTTCACCAACACACTGTTCATTTTTTTATTTTATTGCAGTCTGAAATGTGACATATCACCCTTCAATCACACTGCATTGGAAAACATAGGTGAATGTCGCCTTATCGTTGAGTAAGATCATTCAGTGAATGTTAGTGAGGTACACTTACAAGGTAAGTGACTGTGCCAGCACATCAACAGAAGCAGTGGAGGTGGGTCAGTCTTTCAACACAAAATTAAGTTTTCCAGAATGATCAAACAGCAATAGCAGACACTTTGCTGTATTTTACTGGAAAATGGAGGATGGCAGATTAATTGAAGGACTTGACCTGAGAGTTTGTCCTTCCCTTGACCTACACTCAATTCAATTCCTAAGTATATGCAGGATTCTCTTGCTGCTTAACTAAGGACAGTTGTACTCAACTGACAATAGTTTGATGCTATCAAAATGGTCATATAAAAGTGACATTGGATATAACTACAGGCAGTGGTTAGTGATGCTTTATCAACAGCCCATTCATTTGCTTACCCTGAAATAGTGTTAAGAATTATCGCAAAAAAGTATGTTTGTTGTTAAAACACGTAAACCTGCTCTTTATAAATAGGTTTATGATTTCAGTAAGTACTAAAAGAAGACAATTTGCCAGTGAATACAAAAGAATTGGAAATAGATATCTCAACCAGCAAGTGATCAGCTTTAAATATAATCGTCCAAGGAGACATTAGTCCAGGGTTTTCCGTTTGAACAGCATCAGGTTTTGCATTTAAACAAAGGCAGAGAAATAATGAAATAACTTGAAAGAACGCTCATGCCATTCTGCAATCTGCACTATTCCTTTTTATTCTGATTTTTTATTTCAGTTCCTGTTGACACTGAGCTAGCTAGTAGCATTCAATTATCATAATGTGGTTGGGTGTGAATTTAACAGTTACCAAAATATTTTAATTCAATACAGTGATGAATTATTACTTATCATCAAGCCCAGTTTTTAGTGACAAGAACAGAAGTTGCTGGAAAAGCTCAGCAGGTCCGGCAGCATCTGTGAAGAAAAAAATCAGAGTTAACATTTCGGGTCCAGTGACCCTTCCTCAGAATTGGTTTTTAGAACCAGATTTTACTGACATGTCTATGTTATGCACGCACATCTGAATTAGAATCGTTCAATGTCCAAGGACAGATTAGAAAATTGAAGGGCTATCTTAGTCATTGCCAGTTTTGGTAACGGCATGTGTAACCATTAATATTATTAGTTATGTACAGCCATCCAGAAAAGTGTGGGAGTGAACTTAGAAACATAGCAATTATAGAATCATAGAATTCCTCCAGTGTGGAAGCAGGCCATTTGGCCCAAAGACACTGACCCTCTGAAGAGAATTCCACCCAGCCCCAGCCCCTCTTTACCCTATCCCTGTAACCCTGATTCCCTATAGCTAGAAGAAACACAGAAGATAGGAGCGGGAGGAGGTTATTTAGCCCTTTGAGCTTGCTAATCCACCAATCCTACACATCCCTGGGCCCTATGAACAATTTAGCATGGCCAATGCACCTAGTGGAAGTAGGCAATTCAACTCTTTGAACCCACATGCCATTTAACATGTTCATGGCTGATCTTATTCTAGTCTCAACATCACTTTCCTGCCTGATCTCCATAGACTTTTATCCCACTTTCTATTAGAAACATATCTATTTCATTCTTGAATCTGTTGATTGATTCTACCTCCACTGCACTCTGTGACAGTAAGTTCCACAGTATCACAACCCTCTGAGAGAAGCAATTTTTCCTGAGCTCAGTTTTGATCCTACCTCCCCTCACTGTACATCTGAGACCTCTAGTTCTAGACTGTCCCTTAAGGCAGAACTTCTATTCAACATTCACCCTATCAATTCTTTTTAGCATTTTATAATCCTCAATTAGACCCCACCTCATTCTTCTGAACTCCAGCACAAGCTATTTAACCACTCCTCATACGACAGCCTTTTCACTTCTGGAATCAATGTGGCGAACCTCTGCTGAACTGTCTCCAGTGCCACCACATCCTTTTTCAAGTAAGGAGACCAAAACTGGACATAATACTCTATGTGTGTTCTCACTAATGCCTTATATACTTGAAACAACTGTTCTTTACTTTTATAACCCTGACCTTTTGTACTAAATGCAAAGATTCCATTTGCCTTCTTATTATATGCGCACCTGCGTGCGACTCAAGAAATCAATTCATTGCATTTCTGATCCTATCCACCTCCATCAGTAAGGTCACCATGATCGAATGATTAAGCAATTAAGTTTCATTCAGAAAAACTGTGAAGTGGCTCAGAGACAATGACTCTGTAGTGTATCAGGAAGGCATGAAGGACAACTCTTAAAGGATTGGGAGTGAGTAGCCAAAGGAGGAGCTGGCAGCAGTGCTAGAAGAGGTCTCACAACCTGTAGTCAAGGTCAGTGAATGCATTACCACATGATATTTACTCATTAGTCCATCGGTCCCGCACAGTGCTCATTGTAACACATCCTCATTACTGACAAAGGGTCAGTTGCTGACCATCAGGACTCAACTTCCAGATACTTCACCTCGTCCTCACAAACCTATTAACACCGCCAGCCTCATACTCTTCACATACCTCCAGCTATGGCTGGAATATCACTCAACTGCTGTACTAAAGAGTAATTGACAATCCTTCCTCTCACTTGAAGGACATATTGACACACATTAGAAGACAGCACAGCAGAACTAGATAGGGATGTAGCAAGTAGATTTCCTGAGCCTTATAAAGGAAGTGGTCTTTCATATCATGGGGCTGACTGTAAAAGGGCACTTGGCCTTTGGAATTGTTGGAAAAATTAAGGACAATGGTGTTTTCCTGCCTTACATCCTTTCTCAACTCCCAGCTAGCCCTTACCCTTTTGGTTAGCATGACAACTAAGTGGCTCAATGGTGTGGCCAACTTACAGAGCAATTTTTGTAAACACAACAGAAGAAACAACAACCTCTGGTCAATTTTGATGCAATGCTACATAACAAGCTTTTAGACATGTTTCTACAACTTTGAAATGAATAAACTAGTCGGGGAGAAATGACCATCGATGTTTCCAGTGCAAAGTCAGCATAAGATCTCTGACATTCTTCATAATTTGCAATGCGTGAACTGCACCAGAACTGCCCAGGATGTTCTATTGGCTTTCATGGTGTTTTAGCCAAGGAAGCTACCTGCCTGAATCAGCATCTTACCAAGCATGAGACCTCAAAAGGTGAAATTCAAATACATGGGCAGATCTTGAACTGCAAACAAAGCATCCCTCATTAAAACAAGCCTTGAACGGCTTTGAAAGGGATCCCTGAAGGTTGCTAAAAAAAATTACACTTTCAACTTCAATTTTTACCCCCCAGGAATATTAAGTGTGCTCCTCCTTAGTCCAAGAAAAGAAATTTCAACTCTGCCAGCATATTCAAATCCCCTGTGTACTGCCCAACATTGCCGAGCGATCTTCCAGTCCCAAAGTTCTAGCTGTGTGAATGTCATAGCTCATTTAGGCACTAAGTGAATTCCTCCCCAGTTAGGTGAGTTCACATTGACCATGCTTACACAACCGTGTGGACTATTGTTCAATAAATATAAGGGAGTAGTATGGCTGAAAGTGGAGAATTTATCCCTACAGTTTGCATTTTCTCATATGCAGATGTTCACAATGCTGTACAATTTGGATTTATATGTAATATTTTGTGCCAAATTAGATATAATGTTGGCTAGTATACCACAATATTCTTATAACAGCATTTGAATAGTGTAATTGGGAGCTGTCAATTGTATGCTTGAATCTTTACATCATCTAATCCATGGATTACAGAGGGATAGATTAAATTACTGGCAATAATCACTCACTACAGATTATTTTTCTTACTATCCAAAATTGGAATTATTTGTGTTAAAAATCAAACTAGGTCCTGCTTAATGATCAACATGGCAGTTGTTTTCTATATTCCATTAAACATGTCAGTAACAATGGGAATCAGTAGAAAAGCGGAGTGTCAGACTTGGCACGTTTTGTTTCAAAATGCAAAAACATCTGTCTTTAAGTAGAGGACTTAAATTATTTTTATCATTATCTCTATAAAGCCTGATTTTTGGATAACATCACAGCAGAAAATAATGGCTATATAGTATGGTTTAAAAGATGGACTAGAACAGTAAACAAATGATAAATGTAATAGTCTAAGGATTGTATCTCTTGGCAAAGGGGGTTCAAATGAATATAACACCCATAGGAAACATTGTAAAGTACAATTCCTAAATGGAATATCATTATACACTGTAGCATACAGAAAATAACACTGCTACATACTCTACTACCTAACAAAACATACTGGTGTCATTTTCTAGTTAACCCTGTCACATAATGCTTGCAAATAATTCACCTTTTCATGTTCATTTCCTTTATTTTAGAACAAAAAATGTATATAATCATTGTAACCCAGACAGGATCCACCCATTAGGGTATTAATAAACAGGAATGAGTTAATAGCGCATGAAGACCTTAAAGTGGAACAGTGGGAGTGCTGAATATTCTTTTCTTAAATCAGATGTAAGTAATTACTGCATGGTGTGTTTCCGACTATTACCTCAACAGATCAATTGGATGTGAAGAATGGCTAATCAGAGAAGACACAGAGGTATTTTTGGAATATTGCTGGGATTACAGGTAAATCAGCAATGTCTTAAGTGCCATTTCAATCTGTAATGAAATCATTAATTTATCTTAAATGATGGAAGCAGATACCATGGAGGTGTTAGTTTGTAGGTAAAATTGTTACTATCAATTGAGGTTATAGCCAGTTTGAAGGAAGATTTTACCACAAGGGCTTTAATCTGTGTTCACAGGAGTTTTTTTTCAATGCTTTTTTAAAAACATTAATATTCATTCATATATGCACGCATTACATTATGTAAACTAAGAGCTGTTTCTGTGTGTATTGTCCATTTAATGGACATGATGTTGGACCTTAGAGAGACACTTTCTAATTTGTATTTATTCATGTTTCATTCCTAGCTACAGCAAAATTTCTGAATAATAATCTAAAATTAGCATTAATCCATGTTATTTTGCCTTGATATTACCAGATATTATTCACTTGAGAAGTTATGTAATTTAAATTCCTAATCTTCAAACATTACTAATGTAAGAATAATGCATTGAATAGACAGCCTTTGCATTAAATAACCACAAGGGATTAAATATCTTAGTTCACTTTATTGCCAGAAAACATTGATGTGCAAATTTAGTGTGTAATACAAACCAGAATATGGAATCTAATGTGATTTTAGGAATAATAAATCAAGTTGAAATTTTGTATATTGAATAAGTTACATGCATTGTGCAAATTTTTTATCAAATTATATTTGACATTGTTTAATCCATTCAAAAAGTTAGAATATTGTAATAATCATTGTGTTTAACAGACTTAATTTGTCAGTGGATTTGAGTATAGCACTTCAATTAACTAATAATTTACTAATGATATAACTGCAATAAGTCTGAAACAGCTTTTCCAGGGATATTGGGTTCACTTTTGCCTGCGAGTTGAAGATCAAAATGAGTCATGCGATACTGAACTTATCTTTTATTTTGTGCTAGAGAAATAATTTCCCCCTACCTTCCTGACCCAATGCAATTTTATTGTGTCCTCTTCACAGGATTGGAAAGTCTTGCATACAAAATGCAGATACAGGTCTTCCAAGGTTAAAGTCCCAACTATGAGGGGAAATTGCACATCCTCATGTGCACAATGTCCACATGATGGTGTGAGTTTTGGAATCTCTAAAAACATGTAACTTCTCAAAGAGTTCATGATCAATGGAGGAAGCCTACTGAGAAGTCAGCAACATTCTTAAGGGTAAGTGTAAAATATTTTGACACCTTCAAATTCCACTATTAGGTGCTACATTGCAATATTTTAATATAGCAATTTATCATAGAGATCTGACCTAGATATATTGATCATCATTGTGCGATTACCATGCATTATAGTACATTTTCCATTTAAAAAAATGCCATTATGCATTTTTTAAACTCCTGCAAGCTCTGCCATTACATATTGTAGCTGTGATTTAAATTGACTGATGTCTATAGATCTTAAAAAAAGTCGTGCTTCTGAATGTTGCAAAAATTTTCCTTACCTGTTCCTCTCCATTGATTAATAAGCTGTTATCAAGTCATGCATTACAGAAATGACTTTATTTTACTATTGGGCTGAAACCTGGTGGTTAAGTATTAAAAGACATTCCCAAGACTTAAAACAACAATTTCTAAGATGGCTTTTGTTATGATGAGTCTAGCAATTATGAGTGCTTGACTGGGTTTCAGACTAATAGCTTCAGCACAGCAGGTGGTCTGCTGATCCAAGAATGATTAATACTATGCTGTAAAAAAAAGTACTATAGCTTTCATCCTAATTGTTTACAAACTATCAACATCCTGACATTTGCGATTGACCACAACCAAACTAGATAAATACTGTGACTACAGCAGCTGATCAGAAGCTAGGAACTCTGAGGCAAGTGACTCACTATCTGACGCTCCAAAGACACTATTTCGGAGTATAATGGAATGCACGTCACTTTACTGGATCAAGAAGTTCAACATCATCCAGAACAAAGAACTTTTTTGATTGGCATCTGATCCACCACTTTCAACAGTCACTCCCTTCACCACTGGTGGTACAATGTTTACTATCTACAAGACGCACCACATTAATTCACCAAGGCTTTTCAACAGCAACTTCCAAAGTTGCAATCTCCACTGCCTGGAGGGTCAAAGGCAGCAGATGCATGGGAATACCATGACGTGCAATTTCTCCTTTAAGCCACATATCATCCTGGCTTGGATCTATAACAATGCTACTTCACTTTCATGTAGTCAATCTCCTACAATTCTGTTCCTAACAATACCATGGGTGTACATTATCTCCAATGACAGCAGCAGTTCAAAAAGGTAGCTGATCTCCACCTTTTAGGGGCAACAAGGGCTGGATAATAAATGCTGGGCCAGCCAGCAATGTCTAATAAAAACAACAACACTTAAAGCATTACTATTTTTGCACTCCTGTATCTTTTTCTTTCCAGTATGAATGATGGTAAATTAGAATTCACAGTTTTATTAAATTGTTAGAGGTTCAGTTTTTGTTTCCAATGTTTCTAAAATATTTCCCATTGCTAACACCTGGCTCCTGCAGATTGGTCATAGTGGAGACTGGATGAGAATATGCAAAGGGGCATGAAGGCAGCTTGGAGGTGATATGGGGAGTTTAAGCGAGGATGGGCTGGATGGGGTTGAGGAGGCATGGAGTTGAATTGGTGTGTAAGATGGCATGGAAGTGGCATAAGCCGGATAACGTGAGGAGTCAATGGGTGGATGATGTTCGGGGCAAAGTTTATCTGAGGGTGGGGGCTGTAAACCTCATTGAGAGCTGGATTGCCATGTTGGAGAATAGAGGTTAGTCTTCTAACCAGCTCACTCATAGCTGTCAAAATGCATGGTGAAGATCATAGAATCCCTCCAATGTGGAAACAGGCCCTTTGGGCCAACAAGTCCACAGTGACCCTCAGAATATCCCATCCAGACCCATCCCCCTGTGGCCCACCTAATCTACACATCCCTGAACACTACGGGCAATTTAGCATTACCAATCCACCTAGCCTGCTCATCTTTTCACTGTGGGAGGAAACTGGAGTACCCAAAGGAAACCCACGCAAACATGAGGTGAATGTGCAAACTCCACACAGACAGTCGCCCGGGGTTGGAATTGAACCTGGGTTCCTGGTGCTGTGAGGCAGCAGTGCTAACTATTAAGCCACCGTGCTATCCCTGACCCTCTGAGAGAAGGTAATATCCCAGGGTAAAATCATTGTGGTTCCTTTTTGACAGGTATAAAAGTTAGCGGGCTGGGTTTGCCTGAGCCGAGAAGGAGAGTCCTTATAAAACCAAAAGAATTAGAAGGGTCTAGGCCCGAAACATCAAGCTTTCCTGATCCTATGATGCTGCTTGGCCTGCTGTGTTCATCCAGCTCCACACCTTGTTATCTCGGATTCTCCAGCAGCTGCAGTGCCTATTATCTCAGAAACAAGAGTAGGCCATTTTGTCCCTCGAACCTGCTCCACTATTCAATAAGACCATGGCTAATCTGACATTCGTCGTTTCAATTTCCTTGCCTTTTCCTATAATCCTTGATTCCCCTACTGCTTAAGAATCTATCTCAGCCTTAAATAGACAAATATGCACAAGGACTCTGCTGCCACAGCTCTCCCTGGCAAGGTGTTGCAGACACTTGCAAACCTCTTCATCCCAGTCTTAAATTGGTCCTAAATTCTCCCCGAAAGTGAAACATCCTCCCAGCATTTACCCTGACAAGCCTTGTTAAGAACCCTAAATATTTCAATGAGATCACCTCTCATTTTCTGAATTTTGGTGAGTAGATTCCCAACCAGTTTAACCTTTGATCATAACACAATCCCTCTATACTGGGGACCATCATAATGAAATTTCTCTGAACTGCCTCCAATGAAATAATATCTTTCCATAGATAAGGGGAAAAAATTGCTCACAGTCCTCCAGATGTCTCATACACACCTTGTACGTTTCCAGTAAGACTTCTTTACTCTTATCTCCAACCTCGTTGAAATAAGGGCCAACATTCCATTAGCCTTCCTGATTACCTGCTGTACCTGTGTGCTAACTTTCTGTGTTTCATACATCAGTACAGACAAATCTGTTTATGTTGATGCTTTCTGCAGTTTTTCTCCATTTAAATAACATACAGTTCTTTTGTTCTCCCTTCCAAAATGAACAACTTGCATTTTCCCACAATATACTCCATTTGCCAATATTTTTGCTCACTTATTTAACCTATCACTATCTCTCTGTGAACAGTTTGTATCCCTCTCTTGTTTGATGTTTCTCTTTGTTGAGGATAAAAGCAAATTCAACAGAACCTTTCCTAGTTAATATATGTGCAAACCCAGATGAACAAGTAATGTGACGACAAGTGGCTGCTATAAAACTGGATGTTTTGATTACATCAGTATGTTTAAATAGCCCAGCTATTCAACTTAATCCACTGACCCACATGCCAGCTCATCAGTATTGTGTTTGAAATCTGTGAAAAGCTGACCACCTGATGTGGCTAATATGGATGCAGTTTTATTGTCATTTGTTTCATTATATCTTCAAATGATTTTAAATGAGATATCTGTAGCTGACTTGATCCCAGTCAGCAGTCATTCTGAGACCAGCAAAAATATTGAGCTAGGTCGTGACTCCATGGTAACATAGCATCATAAAAGAAGTGTGTGATTGTGTTTCAAGGATCAATTTTATGCTAAGAGTTAGCTCAATAGAAGTGTCTTTGTTGTTTTGACACTTCAAAGAAAATAATTTGGAATAACTGTAAATATGTTGCTTGCTCTGAATGTTATTCATTTACTTGTTTACTCTTAAAAATGTTTGTCTTTTCAGTTATGATCTAAGAATCTAAATTGGACTCTGTTGTGTTCTTCTTACATACTACGTGGTCTCCTAATGCTTGAAAATGTTTTCTGAGATGTACATGTACATTTCTAATGGGAAAAGTACTGAATAGTATCTCAGTAAAGGGCTTTATGTGTATGCACCTAATGACCATAAACGGCATAGAGAACAAGAGCATTATTATGTTAATAAACATACAATGCTGATTTGATGTCATCGCTATCATTTCCAAACACCATGCTCTAGCTTATCCTGTCTGAACCTCACGCAGCTGAACACAACATTAAACGGTGTGAAGGAGCTCCCACTGGTGCCCTTTTACGAAATCATAAACCACTCACAGGTCAGTTACTGTGTTGTTTCTTCTGACTGTTCGTGCAATTGTGTGCAGTCATGGAGATTTCATGTATTTGTGTAAAGTAACAATAATCTACAGGGAGAGATCTGGCTTTTTTTTTGACCAGTCAAAAGCTCGTGTTCAAAAATGTTGCTTCTAGACTTGGTTGGCTCATTACAGTCTTCCATTTGGAATTGAAGATGATTGAAAGAATAAACAGAGAACATGTAGAGTGGGACATGTTGCTAGAGAAAGAAAAGGGGACAGCAGAAAGACCGCTGCTGCCAAAGAACTTCAGGCAGCAATGTTCTTACCTCAACTTCAGGGGAGGCGATGACCTAATGGTATTATCACTGGACTGTTAATGCAGAGACACGGATAACGTTCCAGGGACACGGGTCCAAATCCCACCATGGCAGATGTTGGAATTTGAATTCAATAAAAATATCTGGAATTAAGAATTCAATGATGACCATGAATCCATTGCCGATTGTTGGAAAAGCCCATCTGGTTCACTAATGTCCCTTAAGGAAGGAAACTGCTATCCTTACCTGGTCTGGCCTACACATAACTCCAGACCCACAACAATGTGGTTGACTCTGAACTGCCCTCTGGGCAATTAGGGATGGATAATAAATGCTGCCTGGTCTGCCATGCCCTCATCCCATGAATGAATAAAGAAAAAAAAATCTGACTTTCATCAAAAAAATGCACTTTAACATTTTCCAACATTTCAGGACAAGGACCTCATTTCATGAGCCTCTCAAGATGATGTGGAAATCAGTTTTCAAATGTCTGGCTCCTTCCATGTGGCTGTGGTAAATATGAACAAGATCTTGTAGTTTGCTTTGTAATGCTGCATGAGGATGGTCAAGAAGGTTCTCTTCACACAGTGAAACAGCTTCACTCCATTCCTGCTTGCCATCGACAAAGGTTCACACTGATCAGCCTCCCCATAGCATAGCTGGTACCATTGATTTGTGTGTACCATTTGCTTATTCTATTGTTTTCTGAAGCAAAATGGATTCCACTCCCTCAATATGTATAAATACAGAAAACTTATTACACGTGTGATGGGAACACAACAGTTAAGTTTCTTCTCCAATGCCCTGGTTCTTTATACCTAAAGGTCATAGAGTTGTAGAATCATAGAGTCATACAACATCATATGGAGGGAGCATCAAAGAGTCCAATGAGATGAAGTGATGTCCAAATTAATTAACAATATTGCTTGGTTGAAAATTATGTGTAACTTTTAGTCAGTTAGCCAGGGAATGTTGTAAAAAAAACATACTTGATAAAGTAGGATTTCAGTAAGTGGAGCATGGAACCTTAGCCAAGTTTATATTTTGGAAAACTGCCCAAATGGCAGTTGGATATTTGACAAAACAGCCTTTTGTATTTTTGTCAGTGTGTGCACAAAGTCAAATTAATTTCATTTATTATTCATGTTCAACCATAACAAATTAATAATAAGTTCTATTCAAAATGTATTTTATTTTGGAATAATTGTGGTTAACCACTTCCTAAGCAGCATAATATTGGCAACCGTTGACTAGTTGTAGTAATAGTAAGCGTTAAGCATTACAAACAAAAGCTGCAACATGAATCCATTGTGTTGTATTGCTCAACTCAGCACACTATCTCATTTTACCTCCTGAGAAGGTCCTTGTTAACTAAACAGGGAAGAACAATGTTCAAAGTCAAATGCGCACAACATGCTCCATGAACTTCAAGGCATGACTAACCTTCACACATCTTATCATGTTCAAAGCTGAGCAAGGACCAGGTTAAGCATAGGGCAGGGATTGAGATTTTGTTTTGCTGCATGCCAAAATTAATTGACATCTCGGTGCTGATTCTTTTTCTGTTTTACAAATCTGATATAAGAACATAAGAAAATATTAGCCTGCCCATTGAATTTCTCCCTCACCACTGAGAACAAACTGCCTTTTGAAGGCCTAAATATCTTTGGCTCCATTAGCTTCACTTGTCAATCATTCTCAAATTTTATCATTCAATGTAAAGAAATATTTTGGATCTGTTATGCATTTTTTTTCCCCTGGACACAGTAGTTTAGTCATTAGTCGTTCACCTAAGCCAGATTGATTGAATGACAATTTTCTTCATCAGTGGGTTTAAAGGTGTTATGCAAAGTGATTTTGACAATGCCCAATCAGTCCCTTGTAGCAATAGGTTTAAACTGCTTTCAAGTGAGCACTAATTGTTCATGGCGTTCAAGGTAGCCTTCGGGGGTTGGTTGTATTCCAGCA
This sequence comes from Ginglymostoma cirratum, assembly GCA_024137785.1. Lineage (NCBI taxonomy): Eukaryota > Metazoa > Chordata > Chondrichthyes > Orectolobiformes > Ginglymostomatidae > Ginglymostoma > Ginglymostoma cirratum. The sequence goes on along the minus strand of JAHRHZ010000018.1, from coordinate 51,035,027 downwards.
GTGTTACTGCTCTGGATTAATGCTCAGGAAATTCCACCATGACAGCTGGGCACTTGAATTCAATAAATTAATACATTTGCAGTGAAATGTTAATTTCATTAATATCATGAAACTACCTGATTGTCATAAAATCTATCTGGTTCACTGATCTCCATCGGGGTGGAAATTTGCTCATCCACTGGTGATTTCAGATCTGTAGCAAGAGTGTTTGACTCTTATTGACCAATTGAAATAGCTTAGGAAGCCACACATTTGTATCAGAGTGCAGTAGAAAGAAAGCACTGTGGGTAATTGACATCATATAGACTGCAGTGGTTTTAGGAGGCTACTATCTCTTGAAAGCCAAATTAGGGATTGAAAATTTCTTCCAGAAAAGCTCTCATCCAAAGGACAAATTTTTAAAAATTAGGTAGTGTCGGCATGAATAATACCTCTTCTAAAGCTGCAGTTCATGCTCATTTTGGGACTACTTAGTGTTGACAATGTGAGAAATTAATTTTCACAGTTTAAGGAAAGCAGAACCACCTGAATCTTAAAAGTTGTGTATTTTTTGAATGTATTTGGAATAGTTTTCTAGAACAGTTTGTTCTGGAACCAGCAAGAGAACAGGCACTCCTAGATTTAGTAAAACATATTGATCCTGATTTGATCAGCCTAATGGCCAAGGGATTCGGAGCTAACAAGTCATTTAGCTAAAAAGGTTTCTAGCAACTGAATGTTGCAGTCTGTCACGTTCCAAGATCCAATACTTCATTGTTGAATGATGCACTAAAACTTGGGGCAGCTGCTACAAAGACTCAATGAAGAAAGGTCACACTGAGGGACTGGGAACTGTGTAAAAACCCTTGGAATTTATCCTTGTCATAAAATATATATTGTAAATATCATGTGTACTGTTAATTTCAAAATCCACATTGTATGCACAAAAGACTATATTGGACTCTTCAAACTAACAATTTGCATTGTAAGGGAAAGTAATTTTAGAATGTTTATGAAAGTAGCATTTTTTACAAAAATATTAATTTGGTAGAATACAAATCCTGTACATATTTTAATTGTATAATTAAACAATGCTGGTTAATGAAAGAAGTTAAAAATAGTTTAAAACTATGTGAAAAGGCTCATCGAAGGGCAAAGTGTAAGAAATGGTCCAGAATAAGACACACAAAAAAGATGTTGAAAGAGTTGCAAAAGTTGTGCAAAGTTAATATGGGAAATGCTGTGAGGCATATCAAGGACAACGCTAATGTATTTTCCAAATACAGTAAGATAAAGCAAGTTCTCAATTACAGTCATGTGGGCACCTTACTGACAGATGCAGATCACATTGTATGTGGGCATCAGGTAATGACAGACTTACTAAACACTTACTTTGGCCTCAGTTTTGCAGTAGTAACAACAGCAGTACCTTCGGTGTTCAGTGCTGCTACTTCTGTAAAACTACCACAAATTTATGGAGTCCACAAATATGCAGTTAAATGTGGAAATCCAGGAGCTCCTGCAGTTGATTAACACTTCTCCAAATGATGTGCCATTGGGTTGCACTGTGCCTGTACTTCAACCACCACATGTTAGAATACGCAATCACTGGTACAAATATACACTGGAAGTGGAGTACCCTGGGAATGGAGTCATTGTGCTTTTAATTGATCTGATATATCATAAAAGTTCAATTAACAATGCTGTAGAGGATAAAAGTTATGTTACAGCTATATGACACCCTGCTTTAATCACCCATGGAATACTGGGGGAGCAGTTCTGTGGACCAAACAGTATGGAATAAATGCAGCAGAGATTCAGTAGAACAATACTAGGGTAAAAGAGTGTAAATTAGGATTGTGCTGTTGATTGTAGAATATTAAGGGATTATCTGAATCAGGCGTTTAAGATGATTTAAAATTTAGACACAGGCCACAAAATCTTTGAGAAAGGTACAAAGTGGGGTGCAGGTAAAAGGGGTGACCTGGAGCCCTAGCTTGCTTTGATTTTTTGAACTTTCTTCAATGGCATCTCCACAAGAGCACCTTCAAGTGGCATCCGGGCTTTACTGCATCTCCAGCTCTTTAAACCTCATGGTAAGCACCATCAGACTGACCAGACCCAGAAAGACTGCCTCGATGAGACAACGCAAACGCTAGAACCAGCCTCAGAGGGGAAGCCCAACTCGATGATTGCGGATCCTGAAGCATCAACCAACCTCAAAGACTGAGGAACAGCCTGTCAGAGCCTTATTGAATGGGTATTACCAGTCCTTTCTCAGACAAACAGTTCAATAGCAGTTGGATAGGGTGTAGCGAATCCATGGAAGCAGAAGTAAATAGCTAGTGAAGATTTGAGACTGTTTACTTCGAGACTTAAAACAATTTATTGAAGAATCCTGTGAAGAAATCAATAGAGTTTGATAGAGTATAATTGAAGTGCAGTTGTAGAGTCTGATAAATATTGTTTTTTGTTGATAAATTGTTCAATAAACTTGTGTTGGCCCTTCCTCTGACTCTTGTTCCCTTTGGCTATCTCACTATGCGATGTGTTTGAGTTAAAAAGAGTTACTACAAACTGGCCAAAGTTTGTCAGGGACATTTATCCACCTTTTGCTTCATAACAAACTTGATAGGCCAAGTGTTGTCCTTTGCTACTCAATTGATGCCTCGATTTTTTTTGTTGCAAATTGCCTAAAACCAGTGTAACATTCTTGAAAATAATTTTAAACACAAATTCCATTCAGTGCACATCAAGTTTCTGCAAATCTTTTCAAAAAGTATAATGCTAAAAGCTGATCCCACCTAAAAAAAAACTGGCCGTTCCCCCTAGATTAAATTATTTATGCTCGGGTGTTTGTGCTAATTGCTCAGTTTCCAGCCTTCAAAGAGACTCTAAAAATGAAGTTGGCTCATTTGTGTCCAAGGGAATGAATAGGCATGTTTTAAAAGACTTTAGATACAATTTTTCTCTAAAGAACTTGACTATGATTTCCCTTATTCACTGACAAATATGTCTGCGTGCTTTTAAAATTCATTTTCATCATTCAAAATCAGATGATTCACAGGTTATGGATCAACCCTGTACTTTTTCTCTGCCTGATAAACTCATTTTCCAGTGCAGTAATTAACTGGCATTGAGTTACTACTCTAAAGTATGTCAAGGATTATTCTTTAAGCCAAATTTTTATACTAAAAGTATGTAGCTTTTTAAAATGCTGCCCAATTGTGCTGATTCACAATGGATTTTGTGATGGGCGATATGTGAAAGAGTTTGAGTGGAAACTGAAGGTCAAAAGAAACACTTGTCAAAAGTGGCACAATTTGTTCCTGGAACATCAGTTGTGCCCAAAGGAGAAAATTTATCCCTACATGAATAATTGAAATACTGGCTGAGAGTGAAATCTAGCTTCAGGAAGGGAGGTAGTTAGGTGACAGTTTGTATATACCCCACCTGAATTTCCTTTCCATAATAGACAATGCTAAAGAGAAATGGAGCTGGAGCAGGTGGGGAGGTAGGGAGGTTTATTTTATAGTAGCAAGCTAATTCATTGGTTTTGTGCTATGACCCGATAAACATATTTCCCCACTATCTCATTTCACTTCTGTTTCTTCCACCAGGTAATTAAGATAGTCTTTTTATATATTTGTGATAAATAATGTAAGTACGTCAGTGCCTGAGGGATATGCTTGAGCATTGAAGGCGACTATAACATCCAAAACATGCCTAGAGGCTGGATTTAACAGGACATAATGGGCCCTGGCCCCTACCCAGTACAGGAAATGAGGATCCCAGAGTCAGATCTATACTCATATCTCTCTGAATGGGGACAGTCTGACATGCATTAGTGTGGGATATGCAGAGTGTGAGAAACCAAGTTTGAGAGGCTGGCTAAAGGGGATAAAGGACAAGGTAATATCCAATCAAATAAATGGCTCCCCCACTTGCATGCCACCTGCCAGTCTTCCTACATGGTGTGCGCCGGACCCATCACAGTTAAAGTGGCCTCAATAGGCCTAAAGGTCAACAACATACCCAATGAGTTGCCTGCACCCCCATAAAATTTCAGGCATGCCAAACGGCAGGAAGGCCAAAGGATTGAAATTTTATGAGCCCTCTGCCTTTAATCCCAATGATAGTGAAGTGTAAATTACCAATCCATGCAGTACATCAATACATTGCACAACTAAAAAGCAAATGTGGCATTTCCTGAGTGATTTTATTTTAATTCATTCATGGAATGTGGTCTTCCCTGACTAGGCGAGCATTTATTGCCCCTGAGAAGGTGGTTATGAGCTGCCTCCTTGAACTGTTGCAATCTACTTGATGTAAATACACTCACAAGAATTGAGTTTATACATATCATCAATTGTTTAACCATAAGCAAAGCTAACCAACTGGTTTTGTAAAATGTTTTCTCATAATGCATTGTGTGTGATCAATGATGAATTAATCAATAATAAACATAAAGTTTTTTTCATTCTCCCTTTTTTTTAAATTCACTCATGGGATGTGGACATGCTGGCTGGGCCAGCATTTATTACCTGTCCCAAATTGCTCTTGAGAAGGTGGTAGTGAACTGCCTTCACAAACTACTTCAGTCCATGTGCTGTAGGTAGACCCACGATGTTGTTAGGGTGTAATTCCAGCATTTTTGCACAGCAAGAGTGAAAGGACAGTGGTATATTTCTAAGTCCGGATAGTGAGTGGCTTGGATGGGAATTTGTTTTCCCAGAATTCTGACACGTATTGCAAAGTCATTGATGTAGCCCTATGAAATGCTGAAAAACAGGCTTGAGAAAATGATTTAAGGCATAGCAGAGCCAGGTAGAAAGTTTTATATAATTAACAAATGTTCAGTGAATCCTCAATAAACTAACTACGTTAGTGGTCAGAATGCCAATCTGCCAATTAACCTAGTTGATAATACAATGTACAGTAAATCTAGCAATGCTTTGTGATATACTTGTATACAATCTCTATATTGTACTCTATTGTTCTGTTTCAGAGCTCCAGATGAAGTGTAGATGAAAAATAACAGACAGCACTAATGCTCTGAAGGCAAATCCCAGAGTTCTGTTTCATTAAGCAAACAACTTTTATGATGTTTTGTTTCCCCTGTTTTGGCAATGAAGCAAAGAGATGAATTTGACATCATTTTCAGTTGTTACTTGTTACACCCGCATTAGCTCCTTCTAAGAGTACCTTTAACGCCAAGCATCTCAAGAATAATGTATATTGCCCGTTTCAATGAGAAATCCTTCAAGTCTTCTTAGTCTGCCCAACAATATCACAAGGGGTCAGAGAACTCACAGCTTAGCCTTGGCTGAAGGACAGACAAAAGATTTTATTCCGTGGAAGTGGATATTATATTTCCAGTGATCATGCAAGTGGTAATTTAACCAACTTGGAAAAAAAGACAATTTACTTGCAAACATTGAATGCTCTTTCATCACATTCTTCAGTCTTACAATTTAATTGAGCACTCAATTTATTTCGAATAAACAACTTAATACTTCCCTTAAAATAGGACTTGGAAATAGACCATTAGAAAATATTAAGTGTTAATCCACTATTATTGCAATCATTTATAGCTAACTTCTTATTGACTTCCTGTGGGGTGGATGCCATACGCTGGATGTGGAACACATCTGAGGAATAAATCCAGTCTTCTTTCGGATCAAAGTTGTAGATCAAGCATGACCAGCTCATTTTTTTCCCAGCAATCCAAGCATCGTAACATGACCAATATAACAAGAACTGCCTACAATTAATTAGCTTCTTTCACGCGGACGACATCTCACAGTAAAAAGCAAATAGACAAAGACTCCGTATTAGGAATTGGGACCAAAAGCTTAGTACAAAAGGTGAGTTTCAATAGGACTTCAAAGGAGGAGAAAGAGTTGGAGAGAAAGAGAGACATAAAGAAGGAAATTCAGGCCTAGACAGCTGAAGACATGGCTGACAATTGTGAGCAAGAAGAGGATTCACAAGAGATCAGAGGAATACAGTTCAAGGTGGGATTGGAGGATTGGAAGAAGTTACTGAGATGGTAAGTGAATTAAACCATTGAAGGGAAAGGAATTCTAAATTAAAGCAGTTGTGGAATAGGAAATAATGTTGGTTCGTGGAGATGAGGATGATGGGTGAATAATACTTGGTATGGGATGGAGTAAGAACTGCAGGGTTTTTGGATGAAATGAACTTTATGGGGAATGAAGAAAGGGAAAATAGGCAGGAGAGCACTATGTAGGAGCAAATTACTGCAGAGGCTAGAAATTTTTTACCGAAAATAAAAAGTGCTGGAGATCGCAGTGGGTCAGGCAGCATCTGACATCAGCTCTGATGAAGAGACATCTGGACTTGAAACATTGGCTTGCTTTCTCTCCACAGATGCTGCCTGATCCTCTGAGATTTCCAGCATTTTTTGTTTTCAGGGGAGCAGCATAATAGCTGTGTCTGCGGATGATTAAAGGCATGGGTGAAGAGTTTCAAAAACAGATATGTAGTGGGGTTTGGCAACCTCAAAGAGCTGAAAATATGGGAACTTCCTGATGAAGACTATTTAGATCAGCTAAAATACTCAAATAACTCAATAGGATTTTGAGGTTGTGAACTCTCTGATTCAAGTTGAGACGCAGGACAGGATGGAGGGTCAATGCTTAGAGAAAGACAGAGTTTGTGATCAAAGCCAGGCATCTCATCAAATGTTTACTTGGAGGAAACCATCACTTTTCCATGGCAGCGTGAAGGATGTGGAGTGGTCACAAGAGATGGTGAGAACTAAAGCTGGGCATTGTGTGGGAACTGACCCCATGAATGAGTGAAGTTGACAAAGAGGCAAAGCAAGACAGAAGTATGAAGAGCCTATAAATTTTGAATGATGTAGCAATGTGCAAAAGGACAAAGTATGGCAGGAATGCTGTGAGCATCGAAGTAACCACAGAGTGTGTAAGCACCAAGTGAGAAAACAAAAAGCTTTGAGATACACCCTGTTCCCATCCATGAGCTGTGTGCTGTCCTGTACACAACGGGCTTGGCAGCAGTGGATAAGTATATTCTATGTGAGTTGGAATTGCCCCATGGTGATACGGTCATGCATGTCTGATGCCAACCTTCATGGCTAGAGATTGTGGGTGGTTGCTGTACATGGAGTGTGAGGTTAAGGGACTGTTGGTCAAAATTGGGGCCTAGAAGAGTAAACAATGAGCTGAAGCTTTCAGGTGCCCCTCTGATTTTTCATAGCAGGAACTGTCACCATCTAGTTGCTCTCCTATGTGGCTACATAGCAAATTGCATATAGATTAGGGAGAATAGTGATTAATTCATGTGAATGGGTCTCTCACCACTTACTAGCAAGATTCCTATCACGTCATCCAAACCTGAGTTGGAAAATCAGGAGTTGGAATAAATGACAAGAATTTCCTTGGGCCTTCTTCTTCCATTATCATAATGATAGTGGAAACACCTCTTATACACAATTAAGGACTGTGCTTAGTGTATACCAAAGTTATGTTGGTGGAGTGGAATGCAGTGAGAACATTTCCAGCCAAGTTGCACAAACAACACAGAAACTCTTATGTATCTTTGTATTTCACAAACATTGGTTTGATCTGAAGATGTTAAATGTGGAACAACTAATTGATAAAGAACATAAAGGGTAACTACATTCATAATTTATACCCTTTTTAAAATTTTGTTGTAGAGTCAACATAAAGCTCATACACTAGAGACAGTGAGGAAATGTGAAAACCTCATAGACCAATGTCCAAGCTAATTGGCAACTTTATGACTGGAAATGTCAGTCCTGTCAGGGTACACAGTTATAGCACTGTAGAATTTTCCTAGCTTGTGGATAGCCTCCAGATTTTGAAAGAAAGCCAATCTGTGGAGCTTTCAATGCAGCCAGTCTCCAGTAGGCCGCAATGGTAAGACTGACAAACCAAAGGAGGAGGTCAAAATGAATGATCTTCACAAAAAGGAATCAAAGATACAGAACTATTAATATCGCAGCAGGTGAGAGATTTCATTTAATCTTTTTTTTACAATATGTAGATGGGGAGTGCTTTTTATGCTGAAAGTACTCCCACTACACTTTCCTTCTGCTTTAATCACCACTCCCAGTAAATGGAAATTTGTTTTTTTTATAGAAGTGGAAAATTAATTAGTTCTTCAAACTGGGCATTGGAGGAGTGCTCCCTGTATTATATAGAAGTTGTTTAGAACCTGAATGTTTCCTTTAATTATAAATATGACTACCTTTAAATGAACAACATCAAACATAAATGAAATCTCCACAAGAGTCAGAAGTTCATCATATTATTTTTACAAAGACTGCATCGGAATACATAATAGACTGTTTCTGTGCTAAATGCTGCTACAACATTGAGGAATAGATCAGCTTAGGAATGTGTAAACTAGCTCCAGTTTGAATAGCCCGTTCAATTCAACTTGAGCTGACCCCAACCTATCAAACAGCAAGCCAGATGTGAACTATTGAAATTGCTGAGCCAAAGTCAACACCAGGAAGGAAAGTAGGGGCTCAGTTCTGAGGTATATGCTAGGTGCTGATTTTGATTTGTTAATGAATGCAGAAGGCTCTCTATTTTCATAACAAATCAATGAATGCTGAATGATTGCTAGCAGATCGAACCAACTGACTTCAGGCAGATTTGACTTTTCAACCAGTATTCCCATTGACTATGGGGCTGGGTCAAAGAGATTGATCTTCCTGAAGTAAGCTGGTTTGACTGAAGCAACATGATCCATGAAAAAGGTCAAAATGTGCCCCAATAACATTGAATAGGTCTGAAGTGTTTCTTTATTCTAATCCAGAGTCTTCTCTGTACAGATGGCAAACAACGATTGTTAGAATATGGAAATGTATCAGGGAGGGAAAAGAGTTTTCAGTAAATTGTGTCGCTGGGAATATTTTTACTACACTATCTGCAATTCTACGTAAGCATTACCTCTTGCAGTTCCACTTCTGCTTGTTTATCATTATATGAAAGGACCTGCAAAATGCACCCTGTAAGTGACATACAAACATAAAATAGCAGCAAAAGTAAAATAGAATCTGTTATGCAGATTCTGAAATGATTTTAATTTTAGGAAACGTTTTTAACACAGTTAAAATCATTACCTTATCAGCCACTCTATATCCCGTTTCTGAATGGCGAATCTAAGTAGATTAATGATGAGGCATCTACTTAAAGATATGAGACTTGCTCCCCCACAATACGAGTAAGGCTAGACAGTTTGGCAAAAAATGTTGCCTTCATATGGATCACCAGTGGGAATTAATTTGACATTCAAAACTCAAATCCAGCAAAAAATGTGTAGGATTTCCCAATAGATAGCTGTGAACAGTAACTAAGAGAAATGATTGGAGTAATTGTAGAACCCTATAAAGTGATGGTGTGATTTAAAAAAAAAATCAAGGAAAACTTAGGTTTTTTTTGAATGATGTGCAAACTATGAACACAATATATAAGGGATTATTCTGATCACCCTCTAGTTTTCTGTTTCACAAGGGAGTATAGATGGAAGGATTATACAAACTGGAAATAAACTGAAGATGAAACAAATGAACACGTAACGAATGATTAGGTAGAGTCATACCCTGATTTCAAAACCTGCATTCTGCACAAATCCATCCAACAGATTGAAATTGTAAGCAGGTAAAAACGTCTCACCAAACACAGCAGAGTCAAATATCATCAGGGTTAACATTCAGTGCATATATTGTCTCATGTTTAATTGGTATCATGAATCACAAAAAGCCAGCATCCAAGTTCAGTGGGTAATAGGGAAAGCAAACGGAATGTTGACCTTTATTTCAAAGGCAATGGAATTATAAAAATAGGGAGTTTTGCTAAAATGAATCAAAGCAGTAGTCAAGACTACAGCTGGAATACTGTGAACAGTTTTGGGCCCTTATCTGAACAAAGATATACTGGCATTGAAGACAGTCCAGACAAGGTTAACTAGGCAGATACCAGGAATAGAGGGCCTGTTTTATGAGGAGGGCTTGAGTAGGTTGTGCTGCAAGCATTGGAATGTAGAAGAATGAGAGACAACTTCATTGAAATATATAAGATTCTTAGGGGGAAAGGTTTGAAAATGTTGTTTCCCCTTTTTAGAGAGTCTGGGACTATGGACATAATCTCAGAAATTCCAGAACATCTATCAGATGTCAAGTTGTTCCAGGAATGGTGTGTGGTCAGTCAGAACCATGAGGCATGTCCACAATGTGATCAGTGAACTGAACTGATTTAGCTCATGTAGGCCCTTTTTCAGTTTATCATGATTCAGGTTAAAGTAGAAATTGGTTGTGAAGCAATTCATTGGCTGATGTGCCTATAAGAATGTAATAGCTGACAGTCTGTGCAAGCTGAGAGATAAGAGTTTGTCTTGTGACTGTTAAGTGTGCATGCGTGAGCTGAGGTTGTGAAGGTGAGTTTTCAGTCATGGTGCATGAATGGTACAGAAACTAGGATTTTACATGTGAAGATGAACTTACTGACCTTGATAACTCTTGTAAGGTTGTTAATGTTTTTTGCTACTGGATGCAGATCCTCAGAACTAGATTTCTGTCATTGACGGCAACGGCTATCTGCTTCAACTGTCCTCTCTGTATGTGTCTGGAGTGCCTTCTGGTACGTCCATCTTCCTGTACACTTCCAGCCCCAAGGCCACTATCTGAAAACTTTTGTGACATGTTCTCTGATCTGGTGTGCCATTTTTGTGCATTCTTTCTAGTTTTCAATTCTTCACCACCATCACCAAGCTCCCCTCCAAGCCACACACCCTTTGGACATGGAACTACATTAGTGTTTTGCCCTGCCACTGAGTGAAAATCCTAGTTTAAGAAGGCAGCTCAACACAGCGTTCTCTGGGAAAGCTGGGGATGGGTAAGAATGCTGGCCTAGCTAGTTACGGCCACATCCCATGAGCAGAATGTAAAGAAACAGCCAAAATGCACCTGGCCTCTAAGTGTCTGGTTTTAAGTACTGTAGGACAGCTTTAAGTGGTGTTGTCTTGCTGAGGCAAGCAGCCACTCAGAAATACAGTCAGCATTGGACTGCACGCCGCAATAATTATAATTAGCAGGCAGCATGAAGTTTACATGCTGTCTGTGCCACTTTGAACAGGCGTGGGTTAATTGCACAGCACAATCCCCATGCCCGACTTTGGGAGCTATCCAATCTAACCCCATGGGGAAAAAAATCAAGTATTAATTTATTTTGTTTACTTACTATATTGAAACATGAAATCTCTTTAAAATGTCCCAAAACTTCATTGAAACTTAGAACAGTAATAGAACAGCACTCATGCAAGAGAAATACAATATTATGCACCGAGGAAGCTGGAATGTACTTGCAGGCCCCTGCGACTGAGTCTGCCTTCCCTCTTGCCCATTATCTCGGGCTTGTCTGAGCAGCGTAAATGGTATCTGGTGGTAATTAAAGGAGTGATGCTGTGCCTAAGTGCGAATTACTTTTACAAGAAGACCTATGCACTATGACTAACTGATACAGCTCAGCAGGGCCACTCTGCTACCTATTTGTTTTATGTACCAATTTCTGCAATTCAAAGCATGCTAAGGCAGTCACACAGCTGTGTAGATCATCGTAAAGACAATTCCAAAAGACTGAGCGAGAAAGAGAGAGAGGAAGACTTCGCCATGGTTGAGGTGCTATGATTGTCTTCCTGCTGTTAGAAGAGTAAATGATCAATGAATTTGCACTTTTTAATTCTGGGATAGTGCAATTAGAAAATACTAATGAAGCACTTCAGTAGATGTGTGACGAGTTTCAGTCCTTTATGTAAACTCCCTTTCTATCTATATTTCTTTTAAAGCTGTGTATTGGGATGTGAGAGTTCTGGTTTTGAATAAAATTGAAGAGAACTGGTCTTTTTCATCAAAAGCACTGTGTTAGTTCATTAGCAACGTGCTATCTAATTGGCTATTTCTGTACATCTTAGCCAAGAATTTATCAAATACACAGCATTACTGCCAGGACCAGACTTCATCTGGTGGGATATATAAGTATCCAGAAAAGAAGCCTTGCTAATAAAGCCCTAACTGCAGCAATTGATATTTCAAACAACTGTAGTTTGGAAGCTGTGCATTGGGATCCTTTAGCCATGTCAACTATCTTAACCTCAGAAATAAGATATGTCAAGTGTGCTCCCATTCAATCATTCTTGCAAAACAACTTCCATTTCTTAAGTTACGCAAATGTTCTTAAAGGACGCTCCTAACTCTCAGTACCTACATTCACAACATGTTGATTACTGTGGTGATGATGATGCTGACAGAGAAGTATAGTTGTTGTAAAAAAATTTCTGACAGGTCTTATTTTGCTGACTAGTTTCTCTGAGCTTACATAGCCACCTGCCATGGGCAAACACTGTGGCATATGTCAACGCTGTGCAATGACTGTGACTGTTCTATATTGTTGTTGTTAACTGTCTTTCCTGCCTGTTTTTCTGCCAGGCAAAACAGCCTTTCCAAAGTAATGTTGATACAATACCATCCTTCACTTCCTGTGACCAATGCCACTGGGTTTCAAATGAGAAAATAATTACATCCTATCAGCGAGAATGTATTTATATCACGAAAACGTTGAGAAATGGCAGCTTTGTCATAGTGACTAACAGAGAGCTCTGAAAAAGAAATGTTTGATTCTACAGCAATTAGGACATGAGATGCAGTCCGGATGCAATGGGATAGGTGATGTTGCTATGAAGCAATGAGGTATAAGATTCTGCTATGAAGCTTTGCTAAGCTTCACATGTCCTCATGAAACATATCCATTGTAATTGTAGCGGGAAATGTCATTAAGCTAAACCAGGTAGTGTAATTGTTCTCATTAATCAACACCACTTTTGATTTTGTGAAGCATAAGCGAACTTTCAGAGCTAACTTTTTTAATGGTCATGCTTGCACACGAAGGATTTTGTTTTATTGTCTATTAGCAGGCTTAGGAATGCATGATACTCACCACAAGGGAAAAATTATTCTGAAATGTTAGTATGATTAATTTAACTAAAGCGGTTGACTGCTGTCTAATTGATTACAAAATTTATTAAAATTAACAATTAAATAGCCTACTAGTTTCAGTTAGATCCAGATGAAGTTGTTATTATTGATGTCTTGACCAATGTTCATCTTGCGACCACCATCATTAGAGAAAGAGGGGTTCATGAGCACCTTCCTAAGTCACGTCTCCCACTTTGTGCTATCCCAGCTGTACTTTAGAACTCCCCACCCCCCTTCTACCCTACTCCCCTCTCCCGCCGCACCCCACCTTCACCCCTTCCAGATACCTGTTTATCCAAAAAGCCTAGAACGTACCTATGTCTAGTTAACATCAGTCTTTTTCATGGAGATGCTTGCTGTCCCAGCAGTGATTTGTGACTTGTGATGCTGCTGAGACTTAAAGAGTTGCCAGCCAATGAGATTGACCAGCTAGCCAAAAACTCTCGTGAGTTGGACTTCATTCCACTACGGTGGGGTGGGGTGTGGTGGTTGTGGTATTAGGGCTAAGCTGTACAGCTCCTTCATCATATTCAGCCATATATTTCAAAACTGTTTATTGGCTCTGACATACTTTAGAACAGCCTCAGATCAAGAAAGGTGCTATATAAACACAAGGCTTTTCCTTTATCTACTAAAAGCAATCCTAGCAGAGACAACGAAGTAATAATCAGCACTGGGGATCCTCCCTGATCTGGGGATTGCTGGGACAAATTGTTATGTTGTCCTTTTGCCTAGCCTAGCAACTAAATTAGCCCTCCTAGGGATCAAATCTGGGACTTCCCTAGTCTGTATGACTAAGTTTTAGTTTAAAAGTGATGTTCCATATGTACTTCACTCCTCAGTGGATTATTGTGCAGCATGCTGCTTGTGGCTGACATGCCTCATAAAAATTAATTAGACAGCAACGGGGGCACCTCAGGCATCAATACTGATTCCTTTATCGTCACCACAAAATAAATGTGCCTTAGCAAATGATGGGTTTGAGTAGCTGGGGACAATAGAAATTGCGCAGAATTGTGGTGTAGAAAAACGTCATGTACTTTGTGGAACGCAGAAAGAATGTCACAAGTTAACTAAAAGAAACCTATTCCAAAAATTAAGTCATTTTGACCACAAGGAACAAATATTACATCATGTTTTGAAAGGTCCCACTGATATTAAAGAGCCCAGTTGCTTCTCCAGATTGAAGGTGGAACTAATTTAGTTTATTTTTATCCTTGTAATTTGACATTTGCATGATAAAGTATTCTGCGTACATTTGCAAGAGCCATTATTAGTGTGTGTCTTAAATGTTGGGGGTTTACATGATGGTTGATAAGAGAAGGTAAAAATGCTCCCTCAAACTTTGCAGGACAGAATCTATTGCCTGCCAAAAGGTGCTGAAAAATCTTTTCAACTGTTAGCACAATGGCAGTACACTGTAGTGGCAATTACAAGTTGAAGTATCAATTTCTACTTGAAACAAAAAGATTTTCAATAAACTAATTTTAAAAGAAAAACTGAAAGAACTGCAGACACTGTAAATCAGGAGCAAAAACAAAGTTGCTGGGAAAGCCCAGCAAGTGCGGCAGCATCTGTGAAGGAAAAAACAGAGTTAACGTTTCGGATCTGGTGACCCTTCCTCAGAACATTTAAAGAAGTTCATTTAACATCCTCACTAGTTTGAAAGTTTGCAACTTATCAGGAGTGAAATTGGAGGACAGTATAATGTAAGTAGTGCAATCCCATTGCAAGCCAGTGCCTCTTGGTTGGTACTCTCTGCAATAAATAGTTCGTGGCCACAGTTAGATTACATCCAATAATTGAGGTCTATCTAGTTGACCTCTTAGGCTAACTTCTTCAATTTTGGAGATCTCTCCAAGTGTAATCCAAACATCAGAGAAAAAAAATAAAGACATGGAAATGAGAACCATGAAATCAAACTGTATTAACAGTATAAGAGTAACTCTACATGGTGGACTCTGTCAGATGTAGAGTTGTTGTTGACGTTGAAACAGAAAACTGAAACATGGATTACAAGGATAGAAGTGGGTTACAGTACAACATCATTTCTAACCAACTTAATTCTGCAATAATGATGGATTGGCAGGGAAATATATAAGGATTCTCATTTATAAGGATATATTAAGTATGTATGCAATTGTTTTGATGATTATCAGATGAACGACTGTGCCCTCTACAAAATACAATAAAAAAGTAACAGAAAGAACAGTGAACTGGACATACAAATTACATGTCCAGCCTGTAGGCCTCCATGGTAAAACTAGATACGTATTCCTATTTAACCATATCTAAACTGAGTTCTTTATCTTTGAGAACTGAATAGTCACCATCATTATAATTAGTTGCACATACCGATTGCCCACTCGCTCCCCTGTATCATTCATTTAGTCTTTCAACAGACACATGATCATCAATGTATTATCCATCCCTCCACAACAGAATCAGAAATATATTTCCAATAATGCCTGCAATGCCTGGAAAGTAGTTCTACCAGACTCCTCGGTGCCTGGTCATATATGCTTGCAAGAGATCGTCAGAATTATGTATTATCTGTATATCACTATTGAACTAGACACTTACCACCATGAGAAATCAGGAGAGATGGACAGATACAAGGCCTTATGGGAACTCAATAAACTAATTACATAGCTGCAGTAGAATTTCATTGAATTGATCTTCCACTAACACCTCCAGAGAATCAGTCAATGTCAGCACAAGAAATGTTCCAAAGAGAAGCAGGCACACACTGAGCACCAGTAGAGTCTTACAACACAAAATGGATTACCATGGCCATTGAAAAACAGACTACAGAACCTCCTCAGAAAACAGAACATAAATAAAAGAAAGCCACACTAAAAGGGTGAACAGTCATTCGTCTGCCACAATAAATGGATCCACCACCATTGTTCAATACAGACAGCTTGCCATGAGGGGAAATCTAAAAAACAAATTCTGCTGACTTATTGGGCAGGGCCTTTGTTCACCAGGAGAGGATGGAGCAGAGTTGGATGGAGTTGCAATTTCCCATGACAGGGAAATATGCCTCCCTCCCACTGCAGTCCTGCCTTCAAGGAGAAGCTAGACAATTAGGTCAATTAAGACCACTTAAGAGACACCTATCGGAAGGTACAATTCAATAAATGACTGACACTGAAACACTGATGAAAGATAGAGCCAGCAGCCCTCCATTCATTGGAGGGATGGCCCCACCCTGATTATGGCTTGGCAGCTCTGATATGTTGAACTTTATACATGATCATCAGTGGGCACCTTTATCTTGAGACATGCTGTCTCCCATCATCAGCTCCAACCTCAGATGATGAGACTGCTGATATTTTTGTGATGGAGCATCTCCTAATGACTGACCAGCCTCAGGAGGCCTACCCTTCATTCTTCATGGACACTAAATGGTCTGCTGTTTAAAATTAAGCCAAGTGTTAGGCACTGTTGTGCATCTTGGAAATGCACCTGACACCAGGGTCCCAACTCAAGAATGAAAATTCAGTACTTACATTCTAATAGCCAGTTATTTTCTTCTAGCAACTTGGAAGATTTTGGAAGTGAATGATTAATCAAAGCAAATGTAAGCTTAAAGTGACCTACTTAGCAATTTTCATAAAGCAAAGGTAAACTTGAATATTGAACATTCCAAGCAGTAATCAGATTCAAATTTCCCAAATATTCTTTTTTTGATCTTCTCGAGAATAATTTGGATTAGTGCTTCAAATCTTCTTGAACTTAACTCAACGATATGAAATGGGTATTACAGTTCTTACAGCTGGTACACAATTGTGTTTTTAAAAATGTATGTAATGCAAGCAAACATTGATGCTGTTAACCATTCATTTGTACTACTTTGTAGTACCTGTCCCGAGGGCTGACTGACTATCTGAAGTAATCTCTTCAGTAAGTGTCTTTGAAGCTTTTACACTGCAATCAGTAAACAGACCTCAATGTTTAACTGCTTCAAAATGGCATTACTGAAACAAAATTTCTGCAGGCATACAGTCCAACAACAATTTTAATACCACTGAACAAGTATATTACCATTGGTAATAGTGCAGCTTTGTTGAGCTTAAGTTGTTCTAAATTGTCAATAAAATCACTTAAATTCCTTACACCACTACACACCTTTCAACTGATTAAGTTTTTCTTTACGACCTGAACCAGTTGTAATTTAGTCAGATTTAGTTAGCAGTAGTTCAGTCTCTGAACTGCCATGTGTTTTCAATAAAAACAATTAAAGCAATGCAAATTTTGGTCATTACGGCTTGAATTTAATGTTCTGTATAGTCCTATTGTTTTGTTACCTAACATCTTTATATTGGTTCTGTGCCCTTTGGCAATATGTAACTTTTCTTTCTAAAGTAGTTTTCTAAATGTGGCCTTTATGATAAATACATTTTAATGTTTTAGAAATCAGTGGAAGATGTATTTGTTCATTTGCAACCTATTCATGCTTTGGGAATGCTAGCCCATCCTGCCTTGCTTCAAAAACAGGATTCCGAATATCATTATGCAGAATACAATGCTGTGTCTTTACGATTTACTGGGTTTTTTAACACCTATTCTGAGATATAAAATGTATTTTATATTATGCTAATCGTGAGGAGTATTCAAATATTTTCTTCCTATACTGGTCAGCAGCAGAATTGATTCAGAGACATTAATATGCACAAGCTGTTATGGTAGCACTTCTGTTGTCTGCAAAGAGATATCACCTAATATCACTGCAGACAATGGTTTGCAGTGAGGATGGACATGGTGGTCATGTTCTATTTGCAGATGTGAATTATCTCTGAATCCATCCTTAGGTACATTGGTCTGTTGAGTGTCTTGCTTTGAATGTAGTCTAAAGCCATGCACACACAAAAAAAGGACTCAAACTGTTAAAGGCTGTATCTGGACTCAGCAACATGCATACTAATAACATCATTACAGCAGAATGGTCTAGGGAGCATGTTTACTTTGTTGTGGTTTCTGTCACCTTTCAGAGTCGAATTGTTAATGTGTGGTTTTAAATTCAAATAGCACAGAAGGCTAATTTTCTTGTATTTGCCCAAAAAATTAGGTTACATAGTTCATCTAATTCTCTCCCTCCACTTTCATGCGTGGGTGGTACTCCTTATAGAGAGTGCTTCTTTTCCATGGCATTGAACTTGAACCCGTCTGACCTTTTTATAATGACTGAATTGAAAACATCTCCCTTTGGAATGTGGCTTGTAGATACTGGCTACGCCTGTTTTTCTACATTTGATGAATTAAAAAGGAGAGCCTCTAGCAACATCAGTGAGTAAAATCATTCCTTTGTCAATTTGCAATGCACGGATTCATGCTTTTTCAAGGTTTTGAAGATTTAAAAAATTAAAAAGTTGATGGAAGACAATTGAAAATAGGCAGCAGCCTAGGGTCCAGTGATGTTGGCATCTGATCTTAATCAAAATATATTCTTTCTCGGCACTGTCAGAATACATCACTCAGCAGTGCCTTCAATGGACAGTAATTTGAGGTGTGGCTTATTAGATCACAAGATCTTATGAATAATAAAAAGTTATGGAAAATTGCATCCCAGACTGATATCCAATTCTCATTGGTGTCACCCTGTTTATAGCAAGACAGCATGTTTATGCATGATTTCTATTTCATATGTATTGACTAGATCATTTTTCCTGTTGTCCTGAGAATTGATGACATGCACTGTATTAAGAATGATGACCTCTGCAAGGGGGCTAACACTTTCTCTAGATTACATTATTGTCAAAACACATTGAAATATCCTTTACACATGTTACTGCCATCTTTTCTCCTGCCCAACGGAGATGGTTAAAACAGAATCTGGCAGCATTAGTTCAACAGAAGTAGGGAAGGATATGAATTGCATTTGTTTGGCATGTGAAGAGATTGTAATTCACAATGAAAAACAAGAAAAAAACAGAATACACTGCTTGATGTAAATCCAGTTTTCTCAGCAAGCTTTCAGTAATAGGTTCTAATTATACAGGATAGTGCCCTGAACAAGTACAATGGAATCTACTTATGACAGGGTTGGTAATGAAATTTAATTGAATTGTTGAAACGCAAAGTAATATTATCTGTAATCTGGAAATCATAATTTAATATGTTACAAAATATGAAGTGCTGAACCATATGTAACATATACATAACATAGCATACTTTAGCATCAGGCCACAGAATAAATATGTGTGATTTAGAACACCAGCACCCAGTAACATACCAATTATGCCCCGATGGCAACATTTGGTGCTGTCGCCAATTCTCTAGTGAGCACCTGCTCCTCAGAGAAGTTTCTCTGGTCACCAACACCTCAAAAAAAAAGCAATAAATTATATCCAATTGCGGCCTTGTGTCATACTCCCTAGTGTCCACTATCCCACACATCATCCAACAAATTTTTACAAGGAAATAAGACAAGTTTTAATGCTTCACTGTCACAGATTGCCGTACTATCAGGTTTGATGATGATATCCATCGTGATATTCATGCTCTATTGTTATCTAGCTGCTAAATGGAAAAATATGAAAAGCATTAAAAGCAGTTTCCATAAAATAGGGGAATTGATTTCTGTTGTCTAAGCAGATAGAAATTGCATTATTTGTTACCATCAAACCTGCACTCCGGATAAGGTGTCTTGAACAGGAATGCATACATTACAATGCTGATACAATGACGTATAGGTTACATGTTTGTTCGAGAAACAAAGCTGCCATTTAACTAGGTGAAGTTTTAAGAAAGAGAAATTCTGTACAGGGCAAATATGCTCAAGGTTGAATTATCTCTCAGTATCCATCACTTCACTCTTAGCAGAGTGACAATGTTACAGGAATGAGTACACCATTAAAAAAAACAAACTCAGCGTCCCTGAGGCTGTGCTATAGATCAGTGCATCACTCTGTGTGGTCCTCCACCATGCATCAAAATGATCTCAGATTCAATACCAGATTGGCTCTTAAGTAGCTGATTTCAGCCAAGGCAGTAGTCAGGGTCTCAGCTAAGAGTGATACAAATCAGCTCAGGTTTTGTCTGCTGAAATTGCCGCTGTTAAGCCTTTAGCTGACAATAGGAACAGGCTGAGTTGCGATGCCCTCCATGATGGAATAGCCTGTTGATATCATAGCTCAGGACTAGCCATTCGGGCAAAGTGCATTAGAGGAAAACAAGCAATTATAAACCAAACCACAGAAAGCAACAACACATTCAGGAATAGGGAGGGAAGAAGTGAAATTATTCAAAAATGTAAAATAAAAGGAGGATAGCAATACATTTCTAAAATTGTATTTTAATGGAGTCTTAGCCCATTAATGCTGGTAAATGGATTTCAAAGAAATTAAACTCCCTTCAATAGGAAAGGCAAATCACAGCAGGGTAATAATGGATTTTTCTGATAAGGTAAAAAAGCATAAAGATCTTTTTTAAGCATGCGAAGAGTTCACATCAAAGTGTTGTGAAGTTCGACAACAGATGAAAGAAAAGTGAATCGTTGATATGGTTATGGCAAGTCTAAACTGGTTTAACTGCCAAATGGAACAGTTATATTTAAGGCAGGAAAGTCTGGTGGAAGTAAGCACTCAGCTCACAGGCTGTGAAAGCACAATCCTGACAAGCTTTGTCCTCGGCATTCCATCACAACGTTACCCTCCCAGACTGGACCCATCCCCCAGGTCACTCTGGCTTGTTGCCCATCCATATATTTGTGTCTGCCTTTTGAGTGTTTTCAGAAGCCCATTAAATTGTGTCGTTGCAGACCAGACATATTCAGCTCACCCTAAGACCCAAAGAAAGAAGGTTATCAAATTCCTTCATCTGTGCCAGACAGAAAAAAAAAGGCATTTGTGCATTTCAAGGGATCTTTAGCATTTTTTTAACATAATGTTAGCCCTTGCAACTTGTAAACATGTCATATAACAGTACACAGTGCGTGTAAGGCGCTGAGCAATAAAGCATATTTAGGATATTAACAGCATGTGCATTTATGAACAGGATGAAAAAAGCTGTAGGGCCTCTTGGTTCTCAAGCTGTGAGTAGAATAGCTTTGCAATTTGCTTGCAAAACGGCATTTTGATCCTAATGAATATAAAATGCTTGCCATTAAAAGTAAAACAGATTATTTCAAGCTTTACTGGGACCATAGCTTCTTGAAGATCCTTGTAGGGCCACTATGATCTTTCATTAAAACCTCACAGCAAGATCCCCCAACTAGCAAATCAAGCCTCCTTTCCTACGATACTCTAACATTTAAAAGTCATTTTCGGAAATCTGCACAGATTTAAAAATTGATAATGAATGCCATAAGAAAATGCATGCAGCACTTTGTTAAACAATGTTATTAATCTAATGTTCACATTCATGAGGAATAAAAGCACCCTATAACCATTCTGCTCATGGCTACGTGCCATTTGTAGCTTAGTTCTAATCTTTGTTTGTTAATGTCTAGCTTGTGCTAATTACTGTCAGGCCCTCATAGTTGAACTTCTTTTCCTCCTCAATAAAATGGGAATGGATAAAATAAGTAACTTCCAGTTAGATGGGAACTCAATTCACTTCTTAAAAATTGCCATCTGCAGTTCAGATAAATGGTGACATTAGGGAACCTAATTATTTTCACACTTAAATCTCGTACACAGTTGTTTTAATGGCTTGAAATTACTACATAAGCAGAGTCCTTTGCCATCTTCAATTATTATTTAAAATGCTGTTCAATGTAACTTACAGTTTTAAAATAGTGTAATGTTTGTTTTTTATAGATTCATCTCTATGTTGTCTTAGATTATCTACAAGGACAATCTGGGACAGGAAGCCGAATCACAAGTACCATGCTGTATCCTGCATTTTGAGTTGTTGGGAATATACCTTTTATGCATGATAATTCATGATGCATTAATATGCATGAAAAAGCTAAAGATAATTAATAGATGTAAATTTTAACATTTCATTATAGTATGGGAGGAATTCAGGGCCTAGGTTTCTATACAGCCTAACTTGTTTCTTTCTGAAGATGCATCATATTCATGGGTCAAATATGACTTGTTATGCGTGAGCCCATTCTGTACAGGAAGTCTAATTTCCAGGACAGACAGTGGGAATACTTTTTTAAAAATGCAATAAAATAAGGGTCCTACATTGATTGGTTTGCTCCAGCATCAGACCTGCCATGTGATAAACTCACTCATGGAAACCATGATGCTAATAGTCAGGGAGAATACTGTGTCCCACTTCTATTTCAGTCAGGCCAATGGTTCATAACCTAGCTGGCTGACAAGCAGGGATATCCCCTCCAGAAGTGATTCATAATTTCAGTCAGCAACTCAGGCACAGATGGAGAGCAGGCCTGCATATGAGAGGCCTACATAAAGTCATCAGAAATCTTCAAGCAGATTGCAGTCTCCATGGTGTCTCCATTTTCCAGTATATTTCCGAATAAGACCAAACAAGGGCTTTCTTGCCTGTCCTTATCAGGTCACTTCAGTTTTTCTAGCACTAGTCTGCAGACCTGAGGGTTAGTCTGTCAACTACTGCTCATCAGATAGTTATTTTGCTGCTTCCATCCATGGGCATCCAGCTATCATACAGTCAACTTAGACAGACAGTTACCAAATTGTTCGCTAATCGACTGGCCTCCTGCTTGGTCAGTCTGAGCAGTGACAACAGCAGCAAAGTGAAGGAGAGTGAACCTGGGGTGGGGGGGGAACTGCAACAGCAGGATAAATACCTGAGGAGCAGGGTGAACCAGTCCAAACCTGGGGGTGAAAAGTAGGATAAATACCTGAGCAGGAGCGTCTGTCAGTGCGAATCTGGGGATGAACAGCAGCAACAGGTTAAATACCTGAGGAGCGGGGTCACTTAGAGCAAATATGGAGCTTCAAAGGTGATGTCATAACTTAAAAAATGGCCTAGGCTTGGCTCCTCAGGAGCCAGGTTTGCAGACTGAATGAGTATTATCTGGAGAGAGATAAAGTACTTACTTTTTGTTTTGTAGTCTGCTAGGAATAGAGAGTGGGAATGAGAGACCTGAGTTTGGTGACTAGTGGGTAAGGTTGTGTAATCAATTCTAGGATTATTGTCTATAGTTGACCACACATGGAGGAAATGTGTTCAGCTGCACCTCCTGATTTGCTACATGGAGTGCCTGAAGCTGTGGATAGCCTCACTATGGAGCAGCTGTGAGGCTGAAAATTTCATCAATAGCACATTTAGTGCGCTGGTCACACCACCAGTAAGGCCTCACAGACAGAGAAGAGTTGGGTGACTACCAGGAAGACGAGTCAGCATGGGCAGGCGGTGCAGGAATCCCTTGTGGCCATTCTCGTCTCAAACAGGGTTTGGATACTGCTGGGGGTGATTGTGCCTCAGAGGAAAACAGCAGCAACAGCCATTGGCTGCATGACTGGCACTATTGTACAGCAGGGAAGGTCAAAGTGTAGGTGAACAGTAGTGATAGAAGACTCTGTGGTCAAGGGCAAAGACAGAGGTTTCTGTGGCTGCAAGCAAGACTCTAGGCTCATGTGTTGCCTCCCTGGTGCCAGGGACAAGGATGTGTCAGAGCAGGCACAGGATATTCTGAAGGAGGAGGGTGAGCAGCCAGAGATTGTTGTCCATATTGGTACTGATGACATAGGCAGAAAGAGAGATGAGATCCTGTGGTGGGATTTCAGGGAGTTAGGTAACAAGTTGAAAAATAGGACCTCTAGGTTTGTAATCTTGGGATTACTTCCTGTGCTATGTGCTGGTGAGCCCAGCAATAGGAAGGTAGTATGCTAAATATGTGGCTAAATAAATGTAGGACAGAGGGCTTCAGGCAGGTGGATCATTGGGATGTTTTCCAGAGCAGGTAGGACCTGTACAAGAAGGACAGGTTGGGCCTAAACTGGAGGAGGCACCAATATCCTGGCAGGGAGGTTTACACTCAGGGTGGATTTAAACTAGTGTGGCAGAAAAGTGAGAACCAGAGCAGTAGGTCAGCAAGTAAAATGACCAAGAGGAGTTGTAGACTAAGGCCAGTGAGACTAAGAGGAAGAATAGACAAGGAAAGGTTACTGAATGCAGCAGGACTGGTGTTTTGAGGTTTATTTGTTTTAATGCGAGGAGTATTTCAGGTAAGGCAAACAAACTTAAAGTTTGGATTAATACGTATAACTATGATGTTGTAGCTATTGCAGAGACTTGGTTAAGAGAGGGACAAGACTGGCAGCTTATCATGCCAGAATTTAGATGTTTCAGGTGAGATCAAGAGGGATGGAAATGAGGTGGGAGATTTGTGTTATCGATAAGGAGAATATCACAGCTATAATGAGTGAGGACTCATTTATATCTAAATATAAACCTTGGAGGACTCATGCAGTGAGGACATATGGGCACAGCTGAGGAGTAGGAAGGGCACAATCACTTTGGGGTTGTACTACAGGCTCCCAACAGCCAGCGGGCAATAGAGGGGCGGATATATAGACAGGTTATGGAAAAATGGGAAAACCACACGGTTGTTGTTGTGAGTGATATTAACTTCCCATAAATTGACTGGGACTCACTTAGTGTTAGAGGCTTTGTTGGGGGAGAATTTGTTAAGTTTGTCCAGGACAGCCTTTTGAAATAGTCCAAATGGGGAAGGGGCCATAACAGACCTGGTATTGTGGAATGAGCCCAGACAGGTGATCAAAGCTTTAGTAGGGGAGCATTTCAGGAACAGTTACCATAACTCATCAAGTTTTAAGTTACTTGTGTAGAAGGATAAGAGTAGTCCTCGGTGAAAGTACTAAATTGGTGGTAGGTTAACTACCACAATATTAGGTAGAAACTGGGAATGTAGACTTGGAACAGCAATTTGGGGGTAAATCCATATCTGGTATGTGGAAATCTTTTAAAGGCCAGCTGACTAGAGTTCAGAACCACCGGTTCCTGCAAAAATCAAGGATCAAGATGGTAAGTTTGGGAACCTTGGAGAACAAGAGAAATTGAGACCTTAGTCAAAAAGAAAAAGGAGGAACAGGTAAGGTTTGGAAAATTGAAAACATACAGTGCTCTTGAAGAATATAAAGATAACAGGAAAGAACTTAAACATAGAATGAGGAGAGCTAAAAGAGGCCATGAAAGATCATTGGCAAACAAGATTAAGGAAAATCCCTAGATGCTTTATACATATATTAGGAGCAAGAGGGTAGCTAGTGAAAGGACAGGTCCACTCAAGGACAAAGGAGGGAATTTATGAGTGGAGCCAGAGGAAATAGTCAATGTCTTTAACAAATACTTTGCACTGATATTCGCAAAGAAGATGAACATAGTGGACAGTGAGTCTTAGAATGGGGTATGTTGATTTTCTAGGGCATGTCAATATAAAAAAAGGAAGAGGTGTAGGTTGTTTTGATAATGAGTTAAGGTATACCCTTGTACAAAATCTTCGTGTCTTCTTAGTTATAGGAGAGGTCCCAGAACACTGGAGAATAGCCAATGTTCCTTTGTTTAAGAATGGGAACAAGAAAAATCTGGGAAATTACAGGTCAGTGACCATTACATCAGTGGCAGAGAAATTATTGAAGAGGATTCTTTGGATTCAGATTAACACACATTTGGAAAAAATACGGATTTATTCGTGATGGGCAGTATGGTTTTGTACGGGGATGGTCATGTCTCATGAAGTTGATTGAGTTTTTTGAGAAAGTGACAAAAATAATTGATGAGGTAAGGGTGGTAAATGTACATATAGACTTTAGCGGGGCTTTGGACAAAATCCATCATTGCAGCCTGATACAAAAGCTGAAGTCACGTGGGATCCACGGTGAGCTAATAAGATGGACACAGACTGGCTTATTCATTGCAGACAGAGAGTTGCAGTAGAAAGATGCTTTTCCGACTGAAGGTCTGTGACCAGTGATGTCCTGCAGGAATTGGTGCTGGGACCCTTGTTGTTTGTAATATACTTAAATGATTTGGAGGAGAATATTGGTGGTTAGTAAGTTCACAGAAGATACAAAGAATGGAGGAGCTGCAGATAGTGAGGAAGATTGTCGGAGGATACAGCAGGATTTAGATAAGCTGGAGACTTGGTGGAGAAATAGCAGATGGAGTTTAATCTGGACAAATGTGAGGTGAAGCATGTTGGAAGGTCTAATGCAGGAGGGAAATATACAGTAAATGGCAGAACCCTTTGTAGTATCAACATATAGAGGGATCTAAATATACAGGTCCACAGTTCCCTGAAACTGGCAACACAACTGGATAAGGTGGTCATGAAAGCATATGGCATGCTTGCCTTCATCAGTCAGGGCATAGAGTATAAAAATTGGCAAGTCATGTTGCAGCTGTATAGAACTTTAGTTAGGCAACACTTGGAATATTGTGAAAAGTTCTGGTCTTCACACTACCAGTAGGATGGGGAGTTTTTGGATAGGGTATATAAATGGCTTACCAGGATGTTTCCCAGTTTGGAGGGTATTAGCTATGAGGAGAGATTGAACAAACTTGGTTTGTTTTCATTTGAATGTTGAAGGATGAGGGGCAACCAGATAGAACATAGAACATAGAACATTACAGCGCAGTATAGGCCCTTCGGTCCTCGACATTGCTCCGACCTGTGAAACCAATCTGAAGCCCATCTAACCTACACTGTTCCCTTATCATCCATATGTTTATCCAATGACCATTTAAATGCCCTTAAAGTTGGCGAGTCTACTACTGTTGCAGGCAAGGCATTCCACGCCTTTGCTACTCTCTGAGTAAGGAACCTACCTCTGACATGTGTCCTATATCTATCACCCATCAATTTAAAGCTATGTCCCTTTGTGCTAGCTGTCACTATCTGAGGAAAATGGCTCTCATTGTCCACCCTATCTAATCCTCTGATCATCTTGTATGTCTCTATTAAGTCACATCTTACCCTTCTTCTCTGTAACAAAAACAGCCTCAAGTCCCTCAGGCTTTCCTTATAAGACTTTCCCTCCATATCAGGCAACATCCTGGTAAATCTCCTCTGCACCCTTTCCAATGCTTCCACATCCTTCCTATAATGCTGCGACCAGAACTGCACGCAATACTCCATGTGCAACCGCACCAGAATTTTGCACAGCTGCAACATGACCTCACGGCTCCGAAACTCAATCCCTCTACCGATAAAACCTAACACACTGTATGCCTTCCTAACAACCTGGGTGGCAACTTTCAGGGATCTATGCACATGGACACCGAGATCTCTCTGCTCATCCACACGACCAAGAATCTTACCATTAGCCCAGTACTCTGTATTCCTGTTACTCCTTCCAAAGTGAATCACCTCACACTTTTACGCATTAAACTCCATTTGCCAGCTCTCAGCCCAGCTCTGCAGCTTATCTATGTCCCTCTGTAACCTGCAACATTCTTCTGCACTATCCACAACTCCACCGACTTTAGTGTCATCCGCAAATTTACTAGCCCATCCTTCTACGCCCACATCCAGGTCATTTATAAAAATGACAAACAGCAGTGGCCCCAAAACAGATCCTTGCGGTACACCACTAGTAACTGACCTCCAGGATGAACGTTTCCCATCAACCACCACCCTCTGTCTTCTTCCAGCTAGCCAGTTTCTGATCCAAACCGCTAAATCACCCTTAATCCCATGCCTCCGAATTTTCTGCAATAGCCTACCATGGGGAACCTTATCAAATGCTTTACTGAAATCCATATACACCATATCAACCACTTTACCCTCATCCACCTGTTTAGTCACCTTCTCAAAGAACTCAATAAGGTTTGTGAGGCATGACCTACCCTTCACAAAACTGTGTTGACTATCCCTAATTATTCCTTTCTAGATGATTATAAATCCTATCTCTTATAATCCTTTCCAACACTTTACCCACAACCGAAGTAAGGCTCGCTGGTCTATAATTACCAAGGTTGTCTCTACTCCCCTTCTTGAACAAGGGAAAACATTTGCTATCCTCCAGTCTTCTGGCACTATTCCTGTAGACAATGATGACATAAAGATCAAAGCCAAAGGCTCTGCAATCTCCTCCCTAGCTTCCCAGAGAATCCTAGGATAAATCCCATCTGGCCCAGGGGACTTATCTATTTTCACACTTTCCAGAATTGCTAACACCTCCTCCTTATGAACCTCAATCCTGTCTAGTCTAAAAGCCTGTATCTCAGCATTCTCCTCGACAACATTGTCTTTATCATGTGTGAATACTGATGAAAAATATTCATTTAGCACCTCTCCTATCTCATCAGACTCCACGCACAACTTCCCACTACTGTCCTTGACTGGCCCTAATCTTACTCTAGTCATTCTTTTATTTCTGACATACCTACAGAAAGCTTTAGGGTTTTCCTTGATCCTACCTGCCAAAGACTTCTCATGTCCCCTCCTGGCTCTTCTTAGCTCTCTCTTTAGGTCCTTCCTGGCTAACTTGTAACTCTCAAGCGCCCTAACTGAGCCTTCATGCCTCATCTTTACATAAGCCTTCATCTTCCTCTTGACAAGAGATTCAACTTCTTTAGTAAACCACGGTTCCCTCACTCGACCACTTCCTCCCTGCCTGACCGGTACATATTTATCAAGGACACGCCGTAGCTGTTCCTTGTGCAAGCTCCACATTTCAATTGTGCCCAGCCCCTGCAGTTTCCTTCCCCATCCTATGCATCCTAAGTCTTGCCTAATCGCCTCATAGCCTCATAATTGCCTTTCTCCCAGCTATAACTCTTGCCCTGCGATATATACCTATCCCTTTCCATCGCTAAAGTAAACGTAACCGAATTGTGGTCTCTATTACTGAAGTGCTCACCTACCTCCAATTCTAACACCTGGCCTGGTTCATTACTCAGTACCAAATCCAATGTTGCCTCGCATCTTGATGGCCTATCCACATACTGTGTCAGGAAACCCTCCTGCACACATTGGACAAAAACGGACCCATCTAAAGTACTCAAACTATAGCATTTCCAGTCAATATTTGGAAAGTTAAAGTCCCCCATAACAACTACCCTGTTACTTTCGGTCCTATCCAGAATCATCTTTGCAACCCTTTCCTCTACATCTCTGGAACTTTTCGGAGGCCGGTAGAAAACTCCCAACAGGGTGACCTCTCCTTTCCTGTTTCTAACCTCAGCCCCTACTACCTTAGTAGACGAATCCTCATCAAATGTCCTTTCTGCCACCGTAATACTGTCCTTGACTAACACACCTCCCCCTCTTTTACCACCTTCCCTGATCTTACTGAAGCTTCTAAGCCCCGGAACCTGCAACAACCATTCCTGTCGCTGCTCTATCCATGTCTCCTAAATGGCCACACCATCGAAGTCCCAGGTACCAACCCATGCTGCAAGTTCACCCACCTTATTCCAGATGCTCCTGGCGTTGAAGTAGACACACTTCAAACCACCTTCCTGCCTGCCGGTACACTCCTGCAACCTTGAAACCTTATTCATGACCTCACTACTCTCAACCTCCTGTTCACTGGAGCTACAATTCAGGTTCCCACCCCGCTGCTGAATTAGTTTAAACCTTCCCGAAGAGCATTAGCAAATATCCCCCCCAGGATATTGGTACCAAGAGGTTCACAAAATGATGAGAGGCATGGATAGTTGGAGTTTTTTTTTCCCGGGGTTGAAACATCAATTAGGGAAACTAGGGGACACAGTTTAAAGTAAAAGGGAGTAAGTGTAAAGGAGATGTGATAAGCAAGTTTTATTTTACACAGACGATGGTAAGTACCTGGAATGCACTGCCAGAGGAAGTGGTGGAGGCAGATACAATTGCAATGTTTAAGAGACATTTTGACAGCTATATGAATAGGCAGACAATAGAGGGATAAAAACCATGTGGAGGCAAAGGTTTTTAGTTTAGACTATTGGTGCAGTTTTGGTGGGCCAAAGAGCCTGTTTCTGTGCTGTACTATTCTTTGTTCTTTGTTCTTATCTTCAGCCATTTTTAATATTTATCTTCTAATTTTGCTGCTCATCAATGTGATGCAAGTCAGCTTATTATGTAAGACTTGCAAGGGTTGAAATAGAATATATTGTGGCATAAAATAGGTGCAACAGATACAGCAGGACAGCTTGCATTTATGCAGGCTCTCCGAACTATTGTGCTCAAGTTTTGGCATCCTGCACACAGATACTTGGTGCAGGCATTGGGCTAGTCCTCCACATTCAGCCCCTCCTTGTTCGCCAGCTATAGATAGGTTCAGATTTTACATTTACAATCAAAACTTTAATGCAGGAGGAGGAGGAGGACAGATGCTTGATGACACAGGCTGAGGATCTCTCTTTCCCTCCCACATTGTCCATTTCAATTCCCACTTCACCCCCCACACCCCGGTCCGTAAAAGAAGAGGCCGATATTTCAGTACTGGTGTGGGGCCATCTGAAAATCAACAAATCACCATGAAAATTTCAATCAGGTCTCTGGTGTCTCTGTTTAGCCATGCCCCAAAAACCCTGCCTTGAGTGGTTCCCATTCCAAGCATCGAAACTTCATTTGCAGGAGGCTTACCATCTGCTCTAAAATGGCCCTAAAATGGTGAAAGAATGGGCTACATTGTAACTACGTTCTGCCTCAGTCAGGGTGCTGTATATTAGAGTTACCAGTCATCGTTGCAGACGATAGTATTTGTCTCCCAGCAGCCATCCTTATAAGGTGTTATAATCCTGGAAATAAAGTGGAAACCTGAGAGTTACCAAGGATATTAGTGTCATTGCAACTCCCAGGGTATTTGGCGCAGACAGTTAGATGAAGCACCAATAATCACTGATGACTTGTAATTTATTTATTTGTGAAGTCAGCTGCATTATGATATCGCACTCTCAAGACAGCCCATAACATGATAAGGAGAGACTGGCCAAATGAAGGGCTGATCGAAATTAAACTCCTTACTTTCTACGAGAAGAGAATTTTGGCCCTTGCAGGAGAAGACTGGCATTGTTCCTATAGGAAGACAGAAAGACCCTGTCCCACCAAAGAAGTAAGTCACACTCTGCATGCTACCCCTACTTCCCCATTAAGGCTGCTTTCATCACAACCATTGGATACCATTTCCAACCAACTTTGTCTTACAGGTGGTCCAAGCCTTGATTTCTGCAGAGGATGACCCATCTCCATCAGAAGCCTCATCCTCAACCTCTGAGGGTGAAAGTATCAAGGCCTATGCGTAAGTATTGGTAAGACTGCCATCTGTAACACTCTCCCCACCCCCAAACCCCAGCTCAGATACTAACACTTCAGGGGGAACCTTAGGTCTAGAGAGTGTGGTTACACAATCTGGCTTGTGGTTACACAACCTGTGGCTTCTGCAATCAGATACTTTGACTACGGGGATGACCAGAAGCAACAAAAAGGTATCTGGGGAACAATGCTCCTCTGCCAAGGAAAGCCAAATCATAACTGCTGCACTCCATCTCCCACCCATTTGTCCTCAGGACCAAGGCCTGGTGACAGGGGGCGCTGGGGAACCTTGACCCCAGTTGCTCCCTCATCACGAGGCCCCTCGTCAGTTTCCACTCAGAAAATGTAGAAGTGGCTATACCCTCCACTTTCACAAGCCTGACATCAACTACAGCTTGGGGAACAACATGTACACATGGCTTTGTGTCCTGCTTGCACCTTCAGCCCTCCTCGGTAACAATTCATAATATATGGGTCCCTCTGTGTGCAAAGGTGTAGCTGCCAATGGCTGTGCCAGGGAGCTGCCACTTTTAAAGGGTCTCAATGATGCAGAGCAGCTCGGGAGTATGCATCCTATAAGACTATGCACTAGACATTTCATGTTGTTCTCCTTTATAAACTCTGACTGAAACATATAAGACTCATAGGGGGCTTGACAAGGTAGATGAAGAGACAATGTTTCCCCATTGGGGTTGGGGATCGATGTCGGACCAGAGGGCAGAATCTCAGAGTAAGTATTCACCTAGTTAGGACAGCAATGAGAAGCACTTCTTTCTTTCAGAAGGTAATAATTCGGTGGAATTCTTTACCACAAAGGGCTGTTGACACTGGATCATTAAGTATATTCAAGGCTGAGAAAGACAGATTTTTTAATCAGTAAGCAAATCAAGGATTATTGGGGGAGAAAAAAGCAGGAAAGTATTGAACATTATCAGAGCGCAATGATCTCATTGAATGGTAGGGCAGACTTCATGGGGCTGAATGGTTTATTCTGCTCCTGTGTCTTATGGTTTGTCTCTATCCTTCTGTGGATGCTCAATAGCTTCCTGACTTCTGACCTTCCCACCTATTTTTGTGTCATCCTCAAACTTGGCTACAATGCATTCACTTTCCTCACTCAAGTCACTGCAAATAATTGTGGCTTCTGCATGGTCCTTGTGATACTTTCCTTGCTCTTTCTACTTTCTTGGTTTTCTCCCTCTCTAATTCCTTCACTTTCTTCTTGAAATTCTAATTTATGCAGCTCCAATTTTAATCTTCTTATCACTATTCTAGCTTTTGCATCATCCTCTGTCTCCACTTGTAAAACATTAGCCACACCTTTGAAAATGTTGGGCTTTCTGGCATTCAGGAAAAATTCTAAACACAAGTTCCTCGCTAGTTCTTTTAATTGCTTGAGGAACAGAATATTTAAATCCTCAAAAGTAGCATCCACTAATTCTGCCAGGGACATGTTGGCATTGAATGCAGACATTTCCTATTAAAGCAGTTGAAACTCAAGAAGCCTCTTGAAGTTTTTTTCCCTTTTAAAACAGGTGTCAAAATGATCATTTACTCACTCAAATTCTTTTGTTTTGCCTGCAGGTTCAAATCATGGCCAAAGCCCTCAACTTATTACCCTGGGTCAGTCTCCTGATTCATTACCATTCCAGATGGAATACCCCAAATTGTTAAAATCCAAAATGAGGAGAGATGAACTGTCTCCATTTTTCTGTTCATTCACCATCTTGATTGGTTGCAACAACAGTTACTTTAGAAAGGGTCCTTTCACTTCTGGATACTTTTCTTGCAAACATGAATGAAAGCATGTTTTAAAAGGAGTTAATTTAACAAGGTTTTCTTGAATTAACAGACAGTGAGATTATTAATTACTCAACATGAAAACAATTAATAACACAACATTGAACACATACATTAGAAATAAGAGGTAAGTTCAAAAAGACAAAAGTTGATACAGAACAAATATATGGATCCGTCTCTGAACAAAAAATTGAATTGAATATTGAGATTGTTACAGGCGTTACACGTAATGTTAACATTCCGTGATGAATATTCAATATTTGAACAGATACTTCATCAGGTCATGTAGCATCTGTGGAGAGAACATTTACTGTTAACATTTTGGGTTGAGTGAGGAAGTCCTGAGGAAGGGTCACTTGACCTGAAACGTTCACTCGCTTTTCTCTCCACAGGTGCTGCCAGACCTGCTGAGCTTTTCCAGCAATTTCTGTTTTTGTTTCTGATTTCCAGTGTCCACAGTTCTTTTGGCTTTTAGTCGATATTTGAAGTTCCTTTGTCCGAATTCAATTTTTTATTAAGCTGGTTTGCAGCATTCAGAGTGGGAGAGGATCTTCCTTTTGACTGATTGCTAGGCAGCTAACTTCCAGCACTCAGAGTGAGAGAGTTATTTTTACCTGCAATACAGGCATAACCAGGGGATAGTTCTTTGATTGTGAACTTCACTCCACATTAATGCTCACACATAGGCTTGTAAACATTGCACATTCCAGTGAACCTGAAACTGGCCTTTCTCCACAGGCTTTGCCTATCCTTGAAAGGGAAGAACACAAAATATGTATCCAATTGAGGACACAATTTGCAGGGATTAGTTCGTAGCTTATAAAGACGTCATCAGCTCTTTAGTATCTTTGTAGTCACAGATCAGACATGATACCGTTTAATGTTTATTTGACAAGTTTAGGTGTTACATCCCATCAATCCCAAACAGATGTTGTTTATACCTGAAATTCCCTTGTTTCTGTATCGCACCTTTTAAAGAAAACACTTCTTGGAATTAAGGACCAAAAGAGATCATTGCATTTTGAGGTTTCGACGCACCCTCATAACAATTTAATCTTGATGTCCCAACATTATTCCCTGATCTGTGGGCCCCTAACTCCGTTATACAACAGATGTACTATTTCTCCCTTAAAACCAGGGTTGTTATGACCATCGGTGATCCTGCAGTAACCCATATCCTCAAATGCGATATCATCTATCCTTATGTGTTAAGTTGCCCCTGTTACAATTATTGTCCCCTCTGTAACCCAGCATGCACAGCATTAACTTCCCGACTGGTCAACCATAACAATGACCCTCGATAATCTCTTTTGACTTTCAGTGAACAGGCATAATTTACAGACCCTGGCCTGTCTCCTGACAGACTTTCAATGACAGCCCTAACTAACGAGTGACCAAACCACTTTGGGTGGTCACTGGGTAGCTCCCTGAATAAATTATCACAAGTCCTTGGACTGGTAGCACTGACCTGCATGAATGACCGTGGCCCACTGCCCATACTATAATGATATAGAACTGCAAACCCTAACAAAACCATGTTCTTGACTGACCATGTCCAAACCATGGACTGAGATCAGATGATGCCTTTGACTGATCGTGGTGGATCCCTTTAGCTGATGACTGTCCCCTTTGGCTGAGGAATGGTCTCATGTGCTATGTCCATTTGATTGAAGCACATTCAGTGCATTTGCTACGTAAGCCACTGGCACAAGCTGTAGGTGTGACATTAACATAGCATGGTGCCAAATAACAACATGATACCCTCTTACGTGATCACTGCTGACAATGATAACAAGTATATTTTCATAACAGTGTAACAGCATAGATTAAGATTGGCAAATTAATACAAGACATACAGTTGGGATAAGACAGGCATTTTCAGGATTGGCAATCTGCAACTGAGTGCTGGAGTTACAATTAGTTACAATACATATTGAAGACATGGATGCAAAAGAATGAATGTACAATTGATTAGTTTTTGGATAACACAAAAATAGGTGAGAAGGCAAGTGGTGAGTATAAAACAAAAAATCTACAAAGAGGGATTTAGACAGGATAGGTGAATGAGCAAAAGCTTGTCAGACGATATATAATATGGAAAAATGTAATGTCATGCACCTTGACAAGAACAATAGAGGAATTGGATATTATTTAAATGGAGAAAGACTGCAGAAAGCTGCAACACAGAAGAATTTGGGTGTGTCATACATGAATCACAAAAAGCTAATATACAAGTTCAGTAGACAATAGGGAAGGCAAATAAAATGTTGACTTTTATTTCATGGGGAATGGAGTATAACAATTGAGAAGTCTTATTAAAACTATACTAGGCACTAGTTTGACCACAGCTAGAACATTATAAACAGTTTTGAATTCTTATCTAAGGAAAGACATACTGGCATGGGAGGCAGTCTAGAGGAGATTTATTAGGTTGATTCCAGGTATGGAGGAATTTTCCAAGTTCTAGTTTCTCCCATAGGAGGAAACATTCTCTCCACATATTCCCTGTCAAGGCTGAGTAGGTTGAACTTGTACTCAAAAGGATGAGCGGAAAGCTGATTGAAAGATGGAAGATTCTTAGGGGGCTTGAAGGAGTAGATACGGAGAGGTTGCTTCCCCTTCTGGGAGAATCTAGGACTAGAGGGCATAATCTTAGAGGCAGGCGTTGTCCAGGTAGGACAGAGATGAGGAATTTCTTCTTTCAGAGGGCAACAAGTCTGTGGAATTCTTTGCCACAGACAGCTGTTGAGGCGGAGTCATTAACTATATCCAAGACTGAGATAGACAGATTTTTATTTCACTAAGGGCATGAGAAAATGGCAGGAAAGTATAACTGAAGGTTATCAGATCAACTATGATCTTATTGAATTGACAGAGCTGGATTTTATGTTAGCAGTGAACAAGTGTGCTAGCCATTTATTCCACTTGCACTTTCCATATACTTGATGATTGACTCTCAACCAAATATTGGAAAAGTGCAGCAACTCCGATTGGACATGTGGGATCATGCTAATAAGCCAAAATGCAGTACTACCTAAAAAATTGATTGGCTGTAATTAAGATGTTCCATGCTATTAAAAGGTTACTTCCTTTTATTTTGAGTTTTTATGCATCAGACAAATACAACAACTTCATACCCGTTCATCTATTTCAGTGTCTCATGGAGACACTATTTTTCTGCAGCTTGCAAAAGGCGTCCTGATCTATGTACTTAACTGCCTATGTGCACTTCCTGGAGGTTGTTATTTGAGTTATTCATTAATAACAGTGAACACTGTTCGGATCATCATTCATTTCACTGAAAAATGCAGCCCAATGATATATTTCAAATTGGAGCAGAGTTTTACTTCAACCATCTCTTCCTTCCCTGGTGTGCTAGCTGCATGTCCAAATATGTAAAATGGCAATTATGTCTGTCAAGGAAATAATTTCCAACTAGGGTGGCCAAGTGTGAGAAAATCTATTCTTGCAGGCTCTATCACATGATTTGCTGCATACCCCAGGTTAGCCAACAAATCAATCCTTACATCACAAAACCCTCCTCCACTGATTGGAAAGCAAAAGACTCATTTTCCAATAGGACAATGCTTGACAGTCAGCCGAACAGCCATTTATCCAATTCTGAACAATTTTATGTCTGGTAAAGAAATATGTTCAAAGAATCTGACAAAAAATCATTTTTGATGTTCCCATGGTTTTTCTTTGGAGTTGCAAATAGCAATCTGGAAGCATGGAAGCTTTTGGAAACTCAAAGCCAGATTAAAAGGGTCAACAACCCTATTTTCAACAGTCTGCACATCAAGACTTTTTGTTTTCTCTTTTGCTGGAGTGAACTTCGAAAAATTGAAATTGGTAGATCCAGTGCGATCTATCAGGGACTAAAGAAGCAAATCAACAATTACCAAAATAGGAAACAATTTATTAGGAAAGGTCAAGAAAGTTAAACGTGTACTCTGCACTAAAGAGGTGACTTTGAGGTTGTCAAATTGAAGTTTTTGAAAGAGAATGGAAAAGCGAATTATTTTCCATGGTAAAAAATGAGGAAACAATACAGAGAATATTGGGGCTTGCTGAATCAGTTAATAGAGAAGGCCATTGAGGTAAGTAAGTAAAATCAAGTCTGTAGTGTTTGGAACAAGGGATTCAGAGAGTTTCCTGTCTTCAGGGAGTGAATCTGAGCTGGCTAGTCACTGTCAGTGTACTGTGCACATGTAAATAAAGGGTACTTAGTGAGGGGATACTTGCCTCTGTACAGTTACTTCAATGTCGTCACTGGTGTGCTTGTAGATTGAGAACCAAGTATGACATGGTGAGAAAGAAAGTTTGGGATCAGTCCAAGAGAAATTGAGTATTTGTGCCTACTTATTAAGTATTTTAGATTTAGGACTGGCAATGTGCTTGAATTATACTCTAGGCACTTACTGCCTGGTGTAGCACAGTCAAGTAAAGGGACTATATTTTATTCACATATTTATCTAGCGGACTAACTATTCTAGGACAGTCTATTTCCCACAGTATTCATGTTGTTGCTAATGCAGACAGTAAAAATGAAATCAACTCTGATTAAGTTACTGGGATATATTGGAGAATGGATCATGAATGAATGAATGGCAAATGAGCTAGACTTAGATTTAGATTTTCTTGCCACACTGGGGCATGAAAACTGGTGTACTAGTGCACTGTTTATGAAAAATACTATTGTGCAAAATAATCCATCAGTTGGCCTGAGAAGAATATTATTGTTGACCCTTATTGACTTCAAATGTTAAGTTAAACAAACAGCCTAAAAGTAAAATAAGCATACTCATCTTAGCACATAACTGAGAAAGGGTGCACAGTAAAGCCTACACCTCCACTTCCTTTTTGTTCAATTTATTTATGGATTGAATCAAATAGGATTAAAATATCAGCATAAAAATCTCATTTGCAAAAGTAATTTAAAGATGGTGCATACATCTTGAAGAGATATTTTCTCACAGCAAATGACATAGTCAGTATTTGATATTCAGAATTAGCAAGACAGTACATTGAAAATAAAACAAAAACACATTGGAAACAGCAGGTCAGTCAGTGCCTGAAAGTGAAACACACCCAAGATTGTACATCTTCTGGTTAGCTACACCCATTGCTAAAGTACAAAACAGTAACAAAATATTTGGAAGACTGGATGAGAAAGCTGGAGATATGTTGGTTTACAACCCCTTCTGTCTGTAGCTCTGCTGCAGGCTGCATTGCATGTTCAGGAGTCCTGCACATATTCTGTGCCTTATTCTCATGAAGGCCAGAGTAAATGCTTAAATGCATAAGTGGATACCTGCAGGAACCTCACTGACTGGTACTGGCTTTGAATTTCCTTTTGGATGGATTCAAAGGAGCCTCAGTACACAGTGGAGCTTACAGTTGTTTCTAGTTGTTAGTTCTCTACTATATGTCAAGCTTACGTATGTTTTCATCGTCTCCAAAAATCAAATTGACGCGTTTTTAGATTTTTTATTTACAGTTCGCATTATAGCGTTTATTTATCAATGTCCTGGAAAAACAGGCCTGGATTTTAATACAGCTGTGGAGACTCCGTGGACCTTTAAAAATGGTGAACAGAACATTAATTTGGAAATGACTGTATCATCACCAACAGATTCCAGTTTAACCAGTAGGTAAAAGGGGCCAGGCTGTGACTCCTATATGTTGGAAACCCAAACTCCACAGGGCCATTTCAACTCAATACTAAGTTCAAATAGATCCTATTTTCACTATAGCAAGGGCCTTAACCTGCAATGTGAACACAACAGAATTTTGGAGTAGTCTTAAATGCTGTTGATGGACAGATCAGGTTTTAAAACTGACATAATATAAAATTATTTAACTCCCTAGCATTGTAAAATTAAATAGCTCGTGTGTATCAAAGAAAAGGAAGACAAAAATTTAAACTAAGAGGTTATTTAAACCCCCAGCCCTTTAAGATTTTAAAATATGCAGTAGGAGTAAGTGAAAGTTGAAAAGTATCTCTTCTGCTATGAACAATAGCTGCTTGTTGACTTTATCCAAGGGTTTTCATTGTGTCATTAGTAATGCTTTGATGTTTTCCATACTATCAAGATCTCAGCAGGGAATCTTGAAATTCACAGTTCGATTGTCTAATTTGATTAATAATAATTGATGTAAGTTAAATGTTTTGAATGTGCTTTCACTTGAATTGGAGCAGTTTTCTTAGTATAGTAAAGGTTGTAATGGATACTAAGACTTCTATTTTTGCTTAATCTCAACAGGGCTTTTGTGGTCTACCCATGTGGATACTGGATGAGTTGACATGAAGGTCACATGGGTCAATGGTAATGGTTGAATTGGCATCAGTTAGCATTAATTTTATATGGAGGATATAAAGGGCTGTTGAATGTGTGAGGGGAATAAGTTGGCTTGAGCTAACATGATTGTGGCATGAGGAGTGTGTGAGGTGAGGAACTGTGAGATGTAAGGTCGAGAGAATCTAATGTTTAACACAATGACTGGGACAAGGTTTCAGGGAACTGAG
The DNA here is from genome assembly GCA_024137785.1 of Ginglymostoma cirratum. Classification (NCBI taxonomy): domain Eukaryota; kingdom Metazoa; phylum Chordata; class Chondrichthyes; order Orectolobiformes; family Ginglymostomatidae; genus Ginglymostoma; species Ginglymostoma cirratum. The sequence continues at coordinate 50,995,520 of JAHRHZ010000018.1, read as the reverse complement.
ATAGGTCTTTTAAATGCCCTGGCTCAGCACTCAACAGTCCCTCTGGTCACTTCTGATATGCATGAGGGGATGGATCACCTGATTCCATCCTGCACCCTTCAAACTTGGGTGAGTTTATTCCAAGGTGGTCACAGTGAACTGGGAGTTTTCCTGACTCCTGCCACCCAACATAGCTGTAAGTTTTCAGGTCACAGTCCATCATTAGCAGCAGTTGAAAGGAGAATCTAAGTGAAGTATCTGCAGAACTTCAATGGCAGTTGAAAATTGAAGATGCATGATTTGTTAGAAAAACACCTTTGACAGCAGCCACATATCAGTGTGAGCCATTAAGTGTCACATGATCATAAAGTGACTAAGCAAGACAACTGCTCACCAATGAGCAGAAAACTACCAAATTGTTGTAAAAGCCCATAGCTTACTAATACTCTTTTTGAAGGAAATCTTCTATTCTTATCCAGTCTGGCCTACATGTAACGGTAGACCAATAATAATGTAGTTGATTTGAATCTTAATTATCCTCTGAAATGATCAAAGGCTGCCCAGGTACTGATGCCACTTCTGAAAAGCCAAATGAAAATAAAACCCAACGGACCACAATTCAACAAAGCACAGTCAATACGCCAAAGTCTCTTACACTAAAAAAGTACTAAAATCTGGAGCATTAAGTTATAATTAGGAGAGCTGTACTATAGACATGTGGAACACCAGCCTTTTAGTAAAATTTTCAGAATTACCATTTAGAACCAATATCACAAATGCCGCCTTTATTATTCATAGGTACATCCTAACCCACCTGAGGTGTCCGAACAGTGGCAAGCAGCTGGGAGGCAGTAACTATGGGAGTCCCCATCAGTGATTAGGACTTCCTAATTGAATTCAGTCAAAATCAGGTCAAAAATAAGCCAAGAAACAGCTTGCTCATTATTAGCTACCTCCTACCCTCGAAATTAGCGCTCGTCCATATTTGTTACGATAACACTAAATATGGACCATCAGAATTTAACAACTATCATCTAAGTATTAAACCTGAGACTTTTCATGGACTAAAATTATTTTAGAAAAGGACAATACTGATCTAAAATGGCTGCTATGGTCCTCTGGCTACAGATTGACGCAAGTCCAGATGATTAATGTTGAATAAACAAAATTATTTGCACTAAAATTACCATTTTTTTCCCCAAAGACATTGAAACAAGACAATGGAGTCTGCCTCAAGAGATTTGCATCTCCTGTTTTACATGTTTTTATCATACACATGTTTGATAAACATGCAAATTGAACCTCAAAGATTGCCTGCAACTGTTCGGCTTGGAAAGACAATGGAGCCAGACATGGGAACATAAAAAGTAGCCATATTTCAGTAGCTGCCTTTGAGCAACAAAGCAGAGAGGAGGAGAAATGAATTTGTTGCAGCAAGGTTTTGAAGGCGGCAAGAATTCAAAAACGATTTTTGTCACAGCCAAGTGGACAAGTCAACAACTAATCAACAGTAGTCTCAGATTTAAAATGTGGCACTTCAAGGACTCTTAATGACTTATAAACTCTATAAACTATCCTGTCAGTACGAGACACCCCTTCTTTTTTCAACATATTGTCTATTTTGTGCATCTGTTGACACTGTGTTTATTTTGCTTCACCTGATGAAGAAGCAGCTCTCCAAAAACTTGTGATTTCAAATAAATCTGTTGGACTATAGCCTGCTGGCATGTGACTTCTGACTTTGTCCACCCCAGTCCAACACCAGCACCAGCACATCAATGCCAGAATGCTGTAACAGCTGAAGGACATTGTTAAGCATTCAACAATCTCAGCGCTAGTTACTGACGTTAGTTGTTCCATCTGAGTGGTCAGAATAGTCGGCAAGATAATCAGTTCCTGTGAGAGTGAAGTTTACTCTCAGCTTCATCCATGGTTCTCTGGGGTGATGTATCAGTTGCTCTTTGGCTTTGCATTCATTACAAGCACTGCACTGACTAATCTGGCCCATGGTTTAGTCGCTTATGTTTGGTTAGTACAGTACTTCTCTTGCCTTCCTCAGACCTGAATCAACGCCTTGGTTGTTTGCATGGATGCATATTAACATCTTCCCTCTTGACTCCTTCAGGACGATCACTCTATTTCCTTTGAACAATTTGTCATCTTCAGATTTCTGCATACCCAATAATCTCTTATTGTAACAAGTGTATCAGTGATGCCCTCAGGTCATTCTTGTATCATTACTTCTTGCGAGACTTGGCGGTTTGCATTTTGGTGAGTAGTTTTCTTGATTTTAACAAGGGACTTGCCTGTTATCTTCAGTGTCCTAGCTGGGTTGTTAACTTTCAAACCATGATGAGTGACAGCTTCACATTTAATCTGAAAGATTTCATGTTCTGTTGCAATGTTCTGTATTTTCTTTATTAGGTCTGCTACTTTTGGTAACATATCTGCAACGTACATTTGCTTTCCTTGCTTGTATGTCATATCCGGATGGTATCTCTGTAAACAGTGTAACATTATTTGAAGATGCTTTGGACAGAAGGGAGCAGCTTCAGGAAAATGATTTGAAGTGACTTGTGACCTGATGCATCATCCCCTGCCACTTTTGCCACCTGCAATCAGATCCCACCACCAAAGAGATATTCCCGTCCCCACACCATCTGCTTTCCATAGGGACCACTCTCTCCATGACTCCCTCGTTTGCTCCGCACTCCCCACTAACCCCACCAAACTTGGCACCTTTCCCTGCAACCGCAGGAAATGCTATACCTGCCCCTACACCTCCCCTCACCTCCATCCAAGGCCCCAAACAATCATTCCATATCCGACTGGGATTCACCTGTACATATTCTAACCTGGCCTACTGCATCCGCTGCTTCCAATGTGGTCTCCTCTACATCGGAGAGACCAAACGCAGACTTGGTGACAGATTCGCGGAACATCTGCGCTCGGTATGCTCCAATCAATACCACCTTACGGTTGCCAGCCCCTCCCACTTCCTTGGCGATATGTCCATCCTGGGCCTTCTCCAATGTCACAATGAGGCCACACGGAAACTGGAGGAGCAACACCTTATATTCTGCCTCGGGAGCTTACAGCCCAATGGCCTCAAACTAGAACTCACTAGCTTCAAAATCTCCCCATCTTTGGCCTCATCCCATGTCCAGCCTTCCCTCTCATCCCCACCTTCTTGACCTGCCACAATCTGTCCATTTTCCTTCTCACCCTTGATCAATCTCCACAACCCCCTACCTGCATTCACTTATCACCACCCCACTTACCTGCCCCAAGCCCCAGCACCCCTATTTATTTCTGACCCCCCTTCCTCCTCCCCAGTCCTGATGAAGGGTTCTGAAACATTGGCTTTCCTCTTCTTCTGATGCTGCCTGACCTGCTGTGTTCCTCCAGCTCCATACTGTATCAACTTGTGGCTTGGCTGTCACTTTCTGCTTCCAAATAGGTATTGACGAAAATGTGCACAAACAAAAACAATGATCAGACACTTTTTCTTGATCTGAGCGTACCATCAGTCCATTTGACTTTACACCCTGGCTACAAATGCAGCCAATTGTCCTTGCTGCATTAAGGTTACTGTAGGTTCTATCTTGCCGACTTCATGATTTTTGGTATACTATTTCAGCCCTGATATGGACATCACCTGTAGCTTGACTTTAGTGAACACTATTTCTTGTTTTGTGCCACAATATCATGCACATCCTTGACAGTGAGTTGGCACAATGGTTCACTCCGAAGGCAAATTGGGCAGGAATTTTGTCAAATCATTGAAAAATCCAACGAATCATTGCTCTGTCTTTGTATGGATTGGTCAATGCATTGCAGCTATAGCTTTCATTTTTTCAGGATTTGGGTGAAGAGGTTTTGCTATTTGCACATGACGTATATCACTTGAGTATTTTCACTTATAGATTTTTCACTTGTTCAGCTTCATGGTCCTCAGGTGACCTCCGATAAGTAGTTGCATGAGATTTTGATTGTGGTCAGCAATGGCATTTTCCATTGTATCTTTGCTTCAACAAACTAGCGGATCATCCACTCTAGCTTCCACTCCAGGAAGGTCACTCTCTATCTCATCTTATCTATGTTGCTATTCTTCAGGACCAGTGGAAATACAACTTAACATGTGTAACATTCTTTATTTAGGAAGGGCATCTAGAATGTGGTTAGAAAGTGCTGCTTTCATTTTGCTTCACTTGCCCATTCCTCATCCCTAAGGTGATGAAGATTTGCAAATTGTGACAAAATTCCTTCGATTGTTGGCACAGGCTAGTGAGGTCTCTTCGGAATTTTATTTAGGTTCTTTGCATCAATGCATAACCTGGAAAGCTGAGAGTATCTCGTCATATCACACTGCTAATCCAAGGAACTTGTCACTTCCTTGGTTATGCACTTTTCCAGCTTTTCTATACTGCCTTTCAGGCTGGTATTAAGAGAAGCTGAAAATTTCCTTGACAGGTGCTGATTTGGTCTTGCATTCTCATCTACTGCAGGATGGTACTTTTCTGGAAGACATTCTACCCCTGCATGTAGATGGTTGCATTTCTTCAGGATTTGTTCCATAGTAAATAAATTCATATTCTACGACATATTGCAAATCTCTTGCCGTGTTGTAGGTTACCAGTTCAAGCTTCAGATTTGCCTCAGCTAAGATAAGGGGTACTTGCTTAGCTTCTATGATCTGGTGGTTTCATTGTTTTCTTTAGTGTCTGCTCACAAGTCTGTGCATACCTGGGTCTCCCTGTCAGTGGCTGTGCTTTCTCACAGCTTTGCAACAGTCACCTCAGTGCCACTTCTGACACCATGTTTCAAGTATAGCACACAACAATGTGTTCAACACAACGCCTTCATTCAAGTGAAGTTAAGATGTCTATGCAGTGTATGTTAGCCTCATGACAGAAGTCACATGACTACAGCAGAAAAGGAAGGACATGATTTCAGTTCAATCCAAATAGACTGTGCTTATGGCAGGTAATGAGAGAAATAACACAAAACTGGGCATCCATGAGACAATGTGGACCAGTAACAAATGGATTACATTCAAACACAATTTTTAAACTCATGACTTGGGGGTTCTTGTGGCACAGTGTTCATATCCCTACCTCTGAGCCAGGAGGCCTAATTTCAAGTTCCACCTGCCTCAGGAGTGTGTTAAAATATCTCTGACCAGACTGAAAAGAAAATATCTAAACTCATTTAATCCTGGATCCCATAATTGCTACAATTCGGATGGATAAACTTTGTTTCACCAAGGGAACTTACGAGGAGGAGCACATAAAAGAGGGGACAACCTATTGAAACTACAATATTAGACTATATACTTGCAAAATTTCAACATGCTAAAGGTGTAAAGTAAGCAATCCTACAACTAGTGTTTCAGATCTAAGCTCTGCAGTCCTGACATATCCAGTCATGACTGGTAGTGAACATTTAACCTACTAGGAAGGTTAGGAGGCTCTTACAAACATCACCATCCTTAAAAATGGGGAGCCTAGTACAAGTGTATAGCCTTCAGCCTGAATTACCAAATGGATGGTCCATCACGTTACCTTTTGCAGTCCCCAGTATCACAGAGGGCAATCTTGAGATAATCAATTTATTTTGCACAATATTCAAAAAGCAGCTGAACATACTGGGTACTGTGTAAATGAAAGGCCCTGACAACTTCCCAACTGTAGTGCTAAACAGTTGTGCTCCAGAATGAGCTTTTATCCTTTGCCAAGCTATTCCAGTACAGCTACAACACTGCTATCTATCCAGCAACAAGTTGCCCAGATATGTCCTGTCTATATAAAAAAATTAAACAATCCAATCTAACCAATTACCACCTCATAGATCCATTCCTAATCATCAGCATTGATGGAAGAGTCATTAGCAGCATTATCAAATGACACATTTCACCAATAGGCTTCTTACTGTTCACTTTGACTTCTGACGGTACCACTTGGCTTTCAGTTATTATCATAACTTTGGTCCAACCACGGACACTTCCACTGAATTCCAGAGGTGACAGTGAGTCCCTTGACAATAAAGGCATCGCTTGTCCTAGTAAAGCATCAAGCAACCCTGGTAAAACTAAGACAACAAGGTGTAGAGGTGGATGAACACAGCAGGCCCAACAGCATCAGACCAGAAGGGCCTAGACCCGAAACATCAGCTTTCCTGCTCCTCTGATGCTGTTTGGCCTGCTGTGTTCATCCAGCTCTACACCTTGTTGTCTCAGATTCTCCGGCATTGGCAGTTCCTACTATGTCTGGTAAAACTAAACTCAGTAAAAATCAGAGATTAAGCTTTACTAGCTGAAATGCAAAGGAATAGGTTGGTGGTTGTTTTCAACTCATCATCCCAAATCCAGCACGTTTCTGCAGGATTCCTCAAGGTAATGTATTGGGCCCAACCATTTCAGTTGTTTCATCAAGACTTTCCTTTCATTGTAAAGGTCACAAATGGATAGTGTTCACTGTTAGCTGCACAATGTTCGCGACTCCTCAGATACTGCAGTAGTCCATTTCCAAATGCAGAAAGACCTAGAAAACATCCAGGCTTGGGCTGATAGCGGGAATTTTTATATTTGCATCACATTCATGGCAGACGATGCCCTACTCTCACACAAGACTGCATCTAAAGTCTCATCTTGATAAATAAACTTGCCATTGCTGAATACCTCAGGAGCTACCATTGATTAGAATTTGAGCTGGACCAGCTATAAATTCCCTGCCTACAAGAGCAGGCCAGAGAATGGCAATTCTGCTGTGAGTGTCTCACCACTTGACTCAAAGCCTGCCCACAATCTATAAGCCATAAGTCAGATGTGTGATGGAATACTTTCCACTGACATGGATGGGTGCAGCTTCAAAACTCAAGATGCTCAACAGCATCCAGCACAAGGCATCTATTTGACTGGCATCCATCCACCACTAGAAACATTAATTCCCTCCACCACTGGTACACAGTGTGTATCAAGATACAAGCTGTACTGCAGCAAGTTAACAAATCTCCTTTAACAGCAGCAAACTGTGACCTCCACCATGTAGAAAAACAAGGCCAGTGGGAACAGGGGAACTATTCTATGCTATTCATTTGTGGGATGTGGTCATTGCTGGCTGGCTAGCATTTCTTGCCTAACGCTAGTTGCCCTTGAGAAGATGATGAGCTGCCTTCTTGAACCGCTGCAGTCCTCCTGCTGTGGGTTGACCCGCAGTGCCATTAAGGAGGGAATTCCAGGATTTTGATCCAGTAACAGTGAAGGAATATCTCCAAATCAGTATGGTGAGTGACTTGGAGGTGAACTTGGAGGTGGCGGTGTTCCCATATGTCTGATGCCCTTGTCCTTCTAGATGGAAGTGGTGGTGGGTTTGGAAGGTGCTGCCTGAGTATCTTTGCTGCAGTGCATCTTGTAGGTAATACACACTGCTGCTATTGAGCATCGGTGGTGGAGGGAAGAGAACTACCAATAAGTTTCCCTTCAGATCACACACTGTTCTGATTTGCAAGTGTTTGACAATTGTTTCGTGTTGCTGGGTGAAAATCCTGGAATGTTCTTCCTACAGTGGGTATACTTACATCATATGGGCTGCAATAGTTGAAGAAGGCGGCTTACCACAACATTCTTAAGGGCAATTACTTTTGGGTATTGAATTGTGGCCTTTCTGGTGATGCCCACATCCCGGGAGCTAATTGAAAAATACAAGCATTCTTATAATAATAGGAATTCACAAGGTGCAAAGGAGATCCAGAACTTGGGGCATTGAAAATAATAATATAATCATCAAGATTTTGATTTGAACAATTCCACTAACCTTTACTGGCAGTGAAACATAGAACTTTTCTATCATAATTGGAGTCACATATGAAACTGTGTTTACTTCCAGGAATACAATAGAGATTGTTTTCAGTTATTGAAAGCATTATTTCCAAATGGCACTTTGAAGGACTGCAAGGTCAGCAAGCTATTTTGACAGTAATTCATGTGTCATTCTGAAAGGAAAAAAACTCGAAAGAACATTATGCAGATATTCATAGGTACAGAAGAAGGCTATAAACCATAAATGTTCTGTTCTAATGGCACTTTGCTGCTTTACATTTATGGTTGTTCTATGAAACCCATGAAAAACAATCAAAATCAAGCTTATGTGAAGTGCACTCCATCATTTTTGAAAGAATCATATTCTTTGATGTTTTAGAATACGTAAGTTAATAAGCCATTGGCCACAATGTTGTTTGCATGATGCCTATATTCTTGCCAGTATAAATGAGGTGTTGAGTCAAAATGGCATACATTCTGCACCTGCACACATCATCCGCTGACCATATCTGCAATCCAACTTTTATTCATTCATGGGATGTAAGTGTCACTGACTAAGCCAGCTTTTATTGCCCACAGGTTAGTTAAGTGTCAACCACATTGCTGTGGGTCTAGAGTCACATGTAGATCATACCAGATAGGAATGGCAGTTTTGTTGCCTAAAGGACATTCGTGAATTAGATGGGTTTCTCCCTGGCTATGGTCTTGTGGTTTTTAGACTCTTAATTCCAGATTTTTATTGAATTCAAATTCTACCAACTCCCATGGTGGGATTCAAACCCAGGTCCACAGACCTTTATTCAGGTCTCTGGATTAATAGTCTAATGATAATATCATTAGGTCACCGACTTTGCTGAAGGCACTCCTGTTCCTATTATTAGTGTGTGCTAGAATTACCTAGAGTCCACAGATCATGATCAATCTGTCTGCAATGCTAAGTTAGCTCCAATGGTACTATTTTCAATCTCAACACTCCTATAAAGTTTCCCCTTAACCTCACCAAACGTTATTATAGAGAAACCCACAGATATGCTGAAAATATGCATCAAGTACCCAGATATCTTTCAGTACTTTCACTATCAACAAGGGTTCAGAAATGTTACTGGTGTGCTGCGTTCTGCAAAACATTGCACAGCAAAGTGTTCTGTAAGGGATGGAGAGCCAAGAAATCTTCTGATGTTGAGAACAAGGCAAAGGACATAGAGTCATGGAGATGTACAGCATGGAAACAGACCCTTCGGTCCAACTCATCCATGCTGACCAGATAGCCTAAATTAGTCTAGTGTGGAGCTGGAGGAGCGCAGCAGGTTCGTCCACTCCACATTGTGTTATCTCTGACTCCAATATCGGCTGTCCTTACTATCTCTAAGTTAACCTAGTCCCAGTTACCAACATTTAGCCAATATCCCTCGAAACTCTTCCTATTCATATACCTATCCAGATGCCTTTTAAATATTGTAATTGTACCCACCTCCACCACTTCCTCAGGTAGCTCATTCCATACACGCACCACCCTCTATTTGAAAACATCACTCCCTTACGTCCATTTTAAATCTTTCCCCTCTCACTTAAACCAATGCCCTCTAGTTTTGACTCCCACAACCTGGGGAAACGTCTTTGGCTATTCACCCTAACCATGCCCCGCATGATTTTATAAACCTCTGCAGTGTCACCCCTCAACCTCCGCCACTCCACGGAAAATAGCCCCAGCCTATTCAGCATCTCCCAATAGCTCAAACCCTCCAACCCTGGCAACATCCTTGTAAATCTTTTCTGAGCCTTTTCAAGCTTCGCAACATCCTTCCTATAGCAGGAAGAAGAGAATTGAATGCAGTATTCCAAAAGAGGCCAACCAATGTCCTATACAGCCACAACATGACATACCAACTCCTACACTCAATGCACTGCTCAATAAAAGCAAGCATTACCAACTGCCTTCTTCACTATATTGTCTACCTGGGACTTCACTTTCAAGGAATTATGTGCTCCTCCAGCTCCACACTAGATTAATTTAGGATATCTGGTCAGCATGGACGAGTTGGACCGAAGGGTCTGTTTCCATGATGTACATCTCCGAAGTCCCTTTGTTCAGCAATGCTCCCAAGGACCTTACCATTAAGTGTATAAGTCCTGCCCTGATTTACCTTTCTAAAATGCAGCACCTCACATTTATCTCAATTAAACTCCATCTGCCACTCCTCAGCCCATTGGTCCGTCTGATCAAGGTCCCTGAAGGATAGTAACCAATATGAAGGTGATGTATCCAACAGACCACCTGCCCACATAGTGTCAGGGATGCCTTAAAGAACTTGAAGATTTCTTCCACAGTAAAACAGCAACTGAAGTAGTACTCTGGCTCACTCTGATTACGCCTTTCTCATCCCCTTTCATTTGGGCCGCAGTAATCTCCTATCAAACATTAAAAATGATGGTCCATCATGTATTTGCATTATTTTAACCTAATTGCAGAATGAGGCCCTTAGAAATGTATTAATCACTCACTTCAAGGCCTCAGTTTGGTGACTGGACATGAAAGCCATCAGTTATGTGGAACAATCCCTCTTCCGTACCTACACTGGCCCTAAACCCCACCTCTTCCTCCGTTACATTGATGACTGCATTGGCGCCGCCTCGTGCTCCCACGAGGAGCTCGAACAGTTCATCCAATTCACCAACACTTTCCACCCCAACCTGAAGTTCACCTGGACCATCTCCAACACTTCTCTCTCCTTCCTGGACCTCTCTGTCTCCATCTCGGGCAACCACCGAGAGACAGATGTCCATTTCAAGCCCACTGACTCCCACAGCTACCTGGAATACACCTCCTCCCACCCACCCTCCTGCAAAAATGCCATCCCCTATTCCCAATTCCTTCGCCTCCGCCGCATCTGCTCCCAGGATGAGACATTCCAATCCCGCACATCTCAAAGGTCCTCATTCTTCAAGGACTGCAACTTCCCCCCCACAGTGGTCGAGAACGCCCTCGACCGTGTCTCCCGCATTTCCCGGAATACATCCCTCACGCCCCGTTCCCGCAACAATAACCAAAAAAGAATCCCCCTCGTCCTCACATACCACCCCACCAACCTCCGGATCCAACGCATCATCCTCCGACACTTCCGCCATCTGCAGTCAGACCCCACCACCAAAGACATCTTTCCCTCCCCACCCTTATCTGCCTTCTGGAGGGACCACTCCCTCCACGACTCCCTTGTCCGCGCCACACTCCCCTCCAGCCCCACCACACCCGGCACTTTTCCTTGTAACCGCAGGAAGTGCTACACCTGCCCCCACACCTCCTCCCTCACCCCAATCCCAGGCCCCAAGAAGACTTTCCACATCAGGCAGAGGTTCACCTGCACATCTGCCAATGTGGTATACTGCATCCGCTGTACCCGTTGTGGCTTCCTCTACATCGGGGAAACCAAGCGGAGGCTTGGGGACCGCTTTGCAGAACACCTGCGCTCAGTTCGCAACAAACAACTGCACCTCCCAGTCGCGAACCATTTCAACTCCCCCTCCCATTCCTCAGATGACATGTCCATCCTTGGCCTCCTACAATGCCACAGTGATGCCACCCGAAGGCTGCAGGAACAGCAAATCATATTCAGCCTGGGAACCCTGCAGCCCAATGGCATTAATGTGGATTTCACAAGCTTCAAAATCTCCCCTCCCCCAACCGCATCCCAAAACCAGCCCAGCTCATCTCCACCTCCCTAACCGGTTTTTCCTCTCACCCCAAGCCACACCCCCATCTCCTATCTACTAACATCATCCCGCCCCCTTGACCTGTCCGTCCTCCCTGGACTGACCTATCTCCTCCCTACCCCGCTACCTACACTCACCTTTACTGGCTCCATCCCCGCCTCTTCGACTTGTCTGCCTCCTCTCCACCTATCCTCTCCTCTATCCATCCTCTATCCGCCTCCCCCTCTCTCCCTATTTATTTCAGAACCCTCTTCCCCTCCCCCATTTCTGATGAAGGGTTTAGGCCCGAAACATCAAGTTTTCCTGCTCCTATGATGCTGCTTGACCTGCTGTGTTCATCCAGCCCCATGCTTGTTATCATGAAAGCCATCAGAGCCTTCCCAGGCCCAACGTAATCAAGGCAGCCTTAGGAAGATGGCAGACTTCCCAGCCATCACCATCTCAGCTGATTAAATGCTCCCCCTCACAACTCAGGGGAGGGTATGACAATCTGACTAATACCTTTGATAGTCCCGTCAGCCTGTTCTCCTTTGTTTCTTTTCTCATCGCTCCTGAATACATGGTAACCCAGAATATTAAGGACCCTACTCCTTTTGTCACAGTATTATGACTGTATAAGCCTGTTTGTGTCTGAGTTGCCTAACTTTATCCTCCATGCTCCATACATTTGTATACGTGTACTTCAAAGCCATCTCGGTCTGCCTTGAATTTCTCCCCTGGATCTGGTTCCATTTATTTCCCAACTGATCTTCTTCCAATGTTGTTTGACTCTCATGGTTCTCTGAGAATCTTATATCTCCTCTCAAATGTTTCAGTACCCTCTCCCTTCCCCACCAATCATTTAAATGCTGTATCACTGTAACAATTAGTCTACGAAGAAAGTGGTTGGAGTCCAACCTCTTTATCTTGTACTGCTCACGCCTTCCCAGGTGGTCTGGTGCCAATTTTCAAGGAATTAAAAATTAAGTCACACATTAAGATGTCTTATTTCACTTTTCCTATACTTACTAGCCACTTACTACCTAATCTTTCCCCTTATCCCCAGTTTTGTCCCTGGTTTCTCCTAAACCCCTACCCACAAACTGGGAAAAATCCAGAAATTACTACTTTGCAGATGCTCTTTAACTTTCTCCCCAGCTCTGTATGTAAGATCTGTGCACAGTTTCTATCTGTGTCTTCGATCCCAAGATGTTCAATATCTAATGACTGTTTTCCTTCACTCAGCATACATTCATTTCCTTAAGTCTGATATTTGATGGGCAACATTCCATGTGTGTCACATTGATGCTTACAGAAACATCTGCCGAACTCACTATCAAATTCCAGATGACAACAGGTTATCATCGCAATATGAAAACAGAACTGCTGGAGGAACTCAGCAGTCTGGCAGCATAGTTGGAGAAATCAGAGGTACCATTTCGAGTCCAATGACCCTTCCTTAGAACTCTTCTTCCTGTCTGAATCTTCATTAAAGAAACCAAGACTAAAAAAACCCTGCAGTTTCATGCATATTGCATATTCTTTACCACATCAGCTTGTGTATCAATAAATTACCGAAGATTTAGTACTCAGCAAATAAACATGAAAATTAAATTTTTACCTTCCCTTCTAAAAAGATCCCACACATTTTTAAAAGAAAACCTTTGTGCCAATGTTACTTTGACTGTATGTCAGAAAATTATTTATCTTTCTTAAATTTTGTTCTTTCTCAAGTGAAATAAGGAATTTATTTGAAGGTTTTCTTGTACGTTTATGAGTTCTACTGAAGATAATATTCACCTAAGGTTCTTGACCATGGGCGATAGAATATGGAGGCTAACCAACTATTGTGAAAATTAAATAGAGGCCGAGAATTTGGAATTCCTGATGTAACTTCAGCAGGACACCAGCAGGAATCTCAGAGAAACAACATGTACAATTGAAAATGGCTGCTTGGACTGCTTATCTAGGCTTTCTCTCAGAGATCAAAAGACCACTCTTGATTTTCAGTGTATTAATTAGTGTTACTTGTGAGGGAACAGCAATTGTAAATACTTTAAGTTACCTGAATCGTTTCAGCAATTCCAATGTAAACTGGTCTTTGTAAGGCCACTTATACTCATCAGATTTTGGAAGTAACTAATATGACACATTGTGTAGCTTCTTGGGGGATCTCTTTGAGAAAGGAAAACACAATGGCAGATTCAAGAAAATGTAAACAAGTAACATGAGGTACATAGTTGAATTGATTTTGTATTTGCTCGAGGGATGTGGGCATCACTGCTAAGACAACATTTCTTTTCCAACCCTAATTGCCCTGGAGAAGATGGTTGTCATCGACCTTCTTGAATGGCTTCAGCTCTTGAGATTTTCCATAATAGGATATGGACTGATGAAACCTGCAACAAATTTGTAATGTTTTTCATTACTGTGAGCATGTAAAGTATCTCTTGGGGGGGTTCACAGCTAAAGAACCCGTTCATTTATTTGTGAACTGTACTCTAATCCGAGATAATAGGTACTGCAGATGCTGGAGAATCCGAGATAACAAGGTGTGGAGCTGGATGGACACAGCAGGCCAAGCAGCATCATAGGAGCAGGAAAGCTTGACGTTTCAGGCCTAGACCCGGC
>JAHRHZ010000018.1:50905084-50981004 GCA_024137785.1 Ginglymostoma cirratum | reverse complement strand
ATCCAGCTCCACACCTTGTACTCTAATCCAGATGGAATTCAAAATGACACCATTGCTTCACTGAATGTACAGACATGTAACAAAGTGAATAACCTTTCCTTTTACCTTTATATATTCAAAACCATAATAAAGTATTCTTCTCAGAATGAAATTACTGTGAGACTTTGAGTCATAGTTCAAGAGGAGCACTATGATGACACTATGGCTTTTAAGAAGTGTGTTTTGTCCTGGTTTTATTATAAAGAAAGGTTGAGACAGAGGTCATGAGCAGTCTGCTCAGAGCCAATAGAGTAAATAGCTTTTGAAGCCTTGGGGCTTTTTTTAAAATTTGAAAGAATAGAATCAGCCTGAATGGGTGGAATCAAGCTCCCACAGAACCAGGATTTTTAGGTTTAGCTTTCTGCAGTTACTGGGCTCTTGAAGCTGGTTGTGGAAGGTATTATTCCTCTCTGTTACAGCAAAAAGCTATGGTTCTGTTCCTGCTGCTTGAATTGTATGTGAGACAAACTATTTTACTGAATTTGCGTTTGCCATGTGTGTGTTTATGTGATGTTACTATATTGGAAGAGTTAATTAGGAGTAGATTGCATTGTTAAGCATTTCACTACAGTTACAGCTAAGCCAATTCTTTTGTTTTGTTTTGTTTATATTTTAACTGTTGTGTGAAAATAAAGTGTGTTTTGCTTAAAGTCAAGTATTTTGATGAATCAAATTGCATCTGCAATGCAGCACCTTATACTTACTTTTAAAATAAGAAAAATATAGGGTTGAAACGATCTTCTTAACATATTTTAAAGTGGTTCGATCTGGTCCATAAGAGCACTCTTACACCATCTGTATTTTAAATAGGCCTCAGCATGGACTGCCATTATCTTTCAAAATTGCCATACATTTTCCATAAGTATACTGCATTCAAGTTTAATTCTTATACTATTTGTTCGCTATTGTGTAATGTAATCTCTGCAAGGAGATCATTTTCCAAAGCATAGGAATTTGCAACTTTTGTCAACATTGTTGCAAACCATGTGGTTTGGTGCACCCACAGCCCTGTTAGAGAGTGAGTTCCAGGGTATTATTGTTGGATTGTTAATCCAGAGACCAGATAATGTTCTGGGGATCTGGTTTCAAATCCCGCCATGGCAGAAGGTGGAATTTGAATTCAATAAAAATATGTGTAATAAAGAATCCAATGATGACCATGAAACCATGATTGTCAGAAAAAATCGTCCGGTTCACGAAGGTCCTTTAGGGAAGCAAACTGCCATCCTTACCTGGTCTGGCCTACATGTGACTCCAGACTCACAGCAATGTGGTTGATTCTGAACTGCCCTCTGGGCAATTAGGGATGAGCAATAAATGCTGCCTAGCCAGCGATGCCTTCATCACATTAAAGAATAAAGGAATCACAGGAAATGCTACACCTGTCCCTACACCTCCCCCCTCACAATCCAAGGAACCAAAAAACCTTCCACATCAGTCAGAGGTTCATTTGCACATTCGCTAATGTGGTCTACTGCATCCGCTGCTCCCGATGTGGGCTTACATTGGTAAGACCAAGCGGAGGCTTAGAGACCGCTTTGTGGAACACCTGCACTCTGTTTGCGACAAACAACAACACCTTCCAGCTACGAACCATTTCAACTTCCCCTCCCACTCCATGGGTGACATGTCCATCCTGGGCCTCCTCCAGTGTCACAATGATGCCACGCATAAACTGGAGGAGCAGCACCTCATATTCCACGTGGGAGCCTACAAACCAATGGTCTTAATGTGGACTTTACCAGTTTTAAAATCTCCCCACCCCTGGCCTCATACTATGACCAACCCTCCATCTCATCCCCGCCTCTTTGACCTGACACAACCTGTCCATCTTCTCTCTCATCTATCCCTCGTTCCACCTCACTGACCAATTCCCACCACTGCCTACTGCACTCACCCAACACCATCCCACCTACCTTCCCAGCCTCACCCCTCCTCTCTCTATTTATTTCAGAACTCCTTTCCCCCTCACCCATTTCTGAAGAAGGGGCCTGACCCAAAATGCCAACTTTCCTGCTCCTCTGATGCTGTCTGGCCTGCTGTGTTCCTCCAGCTCCACACAGTGTTATCTCTGACTCCAGCATTGACGGTTCTTACTATCTCCTTCACTCAAAGGGTGGTGGGAATCTGGAACTCACTGTCTGTAAAGGTGGTAGGGGAAGAAAGACTCAACATTTAAGAAGTATTTAGATGTACACTTGTGATACTAAGGCATACAAAGCTCTTGGCCAACTGCTGAAAAATAGGATTAGTATAGTTAAGTGGTTGTTTCTGACTGGTGCAGAATTGATGGGCTGAAGGGCATTTTTCTCTGCATTAGATATCAATGACTCTAAGCTAGTATTGTAAGAAATAATTAATTGGTTGGTGCAGCATTCAAACAATGATACACAGAAATGTCTGATACCAACATTAAGATAAGCTTCATTTGTTTTTGTTCAGCTATACTCTCATTTTATGCCAGCATGAAACATTAAGATGTCTTAATTGACAGCCTCTCCTAAACCTGCACTATTTACCATCCAGAAAGACAAGGGCAGCAGATGCATGGAAATATCATCTGATCATTTCCTCCAAGACATACTCCATCCTGAATTGGAATCATACTGCCACTTCTTCACTGTTTCAGAGACAAAATCCTGGAACTCACTCTCTAACAGAGCTGTGGGTGCACCAAACCACATGGCTTGCAACAAGGTAAGAACAGTTAGGAATGGCAATAAATGCTGATCTATCAGCAATGGTTACATCCCAAGAGTCTTTTTAAAAACAACAGTTACGCTGAACCTCATCTGCTTTTTGATTGCATGAAAATGACATTTCAAAAGTGAAATTAATGTCTTGGGGGACAAGCCCTACTCCTGTCTCCACACTTGGTGTAATTCCATGAAATTAACCCTATTTGTTAAAATGTTTTTGAGACTGCAGTCCAGTCTCTGGTTTCAAATAAGATATTAAAGTGTTCTTATATTTTACTGCTTTATCACATTATGCAAACTCACTTTTTGTTTTCATTTATTCATGGGATGTAGCCATTGCTGGCTAGTCCAACCTTTACGGCACACTTGTAAATGCCCGTGAAAAGGTGGTGGTGACCTGCATTCTGGAGCTGCTGCAGTCCATTTGTGGTAGGTACATCTATAGTACTGTTAAAAAGGTTTCCCAAGGATTTTGACCCTGTGACAGCGAAGGAACAGTGCTGTAGCTCCACGTCAGAATGGTATCTGGCTTGGAGGATTTAGGTTAGGGTTGGGGAGGTGATGTTTCTGTGTATCTCTTGGCCTTTTCTTTCTAGATGGGGAAAATTCATAGTTTGAAAAGCACTTGATTGAAATTACTATCTTGCAATCAATCACAAGAAATATCCGTTATTCTCTCTTTTGAGGAGACATCCATCCAATAAAATTTCTTTTACTTCCATTTTGGATTAAAGTTCAAGTGAAGACCATCAGAATTAATTGGCAGTTAAACTGGAAGAACGGAAAATAGTTCACATTGCATTTTCCAAAATGCTCTCAGTATGATATACAATCCTGGTGGGTGGAACATCTGCTTGAACTTTGTTTTGCTTGTCATTTGACTGAATTGTTAAAATAACTTTGTTGATGCGGTTATTGGTGTATATCTATTTCATGTGCCATTGTTTTATTGAGAGGATCCTG
The DNA here is from genome assembly GCA_024137785.1 of Ginglymostoma cirratum. Taxonomy (NCBI): domain Eukaryota; kingdom Metazoa; phylum Chordata; class Chondrichthyes; order Orectolobiformes; family Ginglymostomatidae; genus Ginglymostoma; species Ginglymostoma cirratum. The sequence goes on along the minus strand of JAHRHZ010000018.1, from coordinate 50,977,303 downwards.
CAGAGTATAATATAATCATGCAATAAGAGCGAAAAACAACTTGTTTCTTAGAAGCATCTTTTAAGTGCACACATAATGACAGAAACTGAAAATAAATTGGTTTGTGGCTGTAATCATGTAGTTATTCAACTCAGTAGATATGCATTAGTACACAGAATGCATTTTCCTGTGGCTTGCAAAAGAAATCCATCTCTGCAACCTCTATCAGAATGAGATTACGTTCAAGACTGGTGAAGGATGGCCATAAAATTGCTCCTTTTTTGCTGCAGTCCACAGAATGAATGCATAAGCTAAAAAAAAACCTTCTTTCTGTTGGGAGCAGCAGTGGATTCGCTGCTTGCAAGAAATCCAGAAGACTTCTGAATAGTCCTTGATGTAAACTGAGTGAGTCTATCTCTTGGATAGGTTTCAGATGCAGAAATTCAGAGAGACAGCGGTATGATTATTCACCAGATTCATTTATGATAATCTAAACATTTTCAACTGTTTCTTCAATGGCAACCCTCCATCATGAGTTTGGGAGTGGTGCTTCTTGGGAGTGATTCACAGTGATCAGATTCAGCCATCTCTCTTTTGATAAAGCCACAGGAGGACCTGGACAAAACCCAAGCGTGTCAGACAAATGGCAGATAATGCTAAGACAACATAAGTGTCAATGCCTTGCTCCAACAAGAAAAGTTCCAAATGCACCAATGAGCTTCAATGTCATCACTATCAATAATTCACCTACTCTCAATGTTCTGAAAGTTGCTAACAAACAGGAACTTATTTTCTCCATTTAAATAAGACTGTAAGAAATATTAGCAGAAAAAGGCTATATGGCCCATTGACTGTGCACTTTATTCAATGAGGTCGTGGCTGATCTGATTATCCTCACCTGTATTTCCTGCTTTCTTCCCATAACCGTTAAAACTGTACAGATTAAAAATTGTCTATCTCAGCCTTGAATATACTTAACAATCCAGCCTCTAAATCTCTCTGTTGTAAAGAATTCCATAGATTGTTATTCCCAGAGGATAACATCTTCCACATCTGTTTAAATGGCAAACCCTTACTCTGAGATTATGTTCTCTTGTCCTAGACTCTCTCATAAGGGGAAACAACCTCTTTGCATCTGCCTTGTAAAATTTCCTAAGAACCTTGTGTGTTTCAACAAGATTACCTCTCATTCTTCTCAACACGAATAAGTACAAGGCTAACCAACTCAACTTCTCAAAACAATTCCCCCAGACCTAGTAAACTTTCTGTGGATAACTTCAAGTGCCGGTATATCTTTTCTTAAATAAATGGACTAAATCAGTCACAGTATTCCAGGAGTGGTCTGAAAGTGCCTTGCATAGTTTTAACAAGGCCTCCCTAATTTTATATGAGAGTCTCTTTTAAATGAAGGCAAACAGACCATTTGGCCTCCCTATTACTCAGTAAATTTAGATACTGGCTTTTTATGATTCATGTACAAGAATCCTTAAATCTGTCTGGGCTGCAGCGTTTGATAGTCTTTCCCCATTTAAGTAACATTCAGTTCTTCTACTCTTCTTGCCAAAGTGTCTAATCTCACATTTTCCCACATTATATGTCATCTGCAAGTTTTTACCCATTCATACCCTATTTATAGTCTGCTGCAGACTTGTGTTATCCTTGCTATCTGTCTTCCCACATATTTTTGTGTCAAATCAACATCATTCCTATAAATGCATAGGAGAAGCAGGGTATTTTGAAATGAGGTGGCTCATTTTCTAATGCATTAACATCTATCAACCATCTACAAAATGTAATAGGTATTGCTGCACCAAAAAAACAGGACCTCAACATCATCCAAGATAGAGCAGTTCACTTGATTAATATTTCTGTCACTAGGCTTCAATGTTTACCCCTGTAACACCAGTGCTCAGTGGCTGCCATGTTTGTTTCAACTGATGCACTGTTTACAATAACTGGCCATGCTTATTTAACAGCACCTCCTTGAGACTTCTACAGCTAAAAAGCATAACAGTAACATTAACAGGTTCCTCAGTATTTCAGGCACTACCCTGACATGAATATATTTCCCAGTTCCTTTACTGATCCTATTGTTGGAGCACCTTTTCCACACAGACTGAGAAAACTCAAGGAGGTGGTGGACAATCAATTTAGGCAGGTATTGGGAAGTATGAAGAAGAGAATGTAGAAGGCATGATTAGTAACTTTGAGATGACTCTAAAATTGGTGGTGTAGTAAACAGTGGAGAAGGTTTTCTAAGATTACATAGGGAATCTTGATCAAATGGATCAAGATGGTAGGAACTGCCGATGCTGGAGTCTGAGATAACAAAGTGTAAAGCTGGATGAACACAGCAAGCCAGGCAACATCAGAGGGGCAGGAAAGCTGACGTCTTCTGTCCTACCCACCCACCCCTCCCTCCTCACTGACCAGCCCCCATCCCAACTATCTTCCTCCACTCACCTGTACTGACTTCATCCCCGCCTCTTTGACCTGTCTGTCTTCTCTCCATCTATCTGCTCCTCTGTCCACCTTCTATCATTGCCTCCCCCTTTCTCTATTTATTTCATAGCATCCTTCCCCTCCCCCATTTCTGAAGAAGGGTCCAGACACAAAATGTCAGCTTTCCTTCTCCTCTGATGCTGCCTGACCTGCTGTGTTCATCCAGCTGTACACCGTGTTATCTTGATCAAATGGGTCATTGGGCTCAAAAATGGCAGATAGAGTTCAATCTGGATAAATGCGAGGTGTTACATTTTGGTACAACAAACAAGGGTAGGACTTATACAAATAACAATAGAGCATTGGGTAATGTTGTGGAACAGAGGGCTGCACGGTTGCTCAGTGATCAGTACTGCTGCCTCACTGTGCCAGGGACCTGGGTTCAATTCCCACCTTGGCTGACAGTGTGGAGTTTGCACATTCTCTTTGTGTCTGCATGGGTTTTCACTGGGTGCTGTGGTTTCCTTTCACAGTCAAAAGATGTTCAGTGGATTGGCAATACTAAATTGCCATTAGTGCTCAGTGATCCCTAGATTAGGTGGGTTACAGGGGGAAAGGGGTAGGGGGATGGGTCTAGGTGGGATGTTTTTGGAGGGTCGGTGTGGACTTGTTGGGCCAGAGGGCCAGTTTCCACTCTATAGGGATTCTATGAACAGAGGGACCGAGGGCTGTAGATACATAATTATTTGAAATTTGAATCACATACAGAGTGGCTAAAAAGGCATTTGGCATGCTTGCCTTTATTGCTCACCACTTTGAGTATAGGAATTGGGAAGTCATCTCAAGGTTGTACAGGACATTGGTGAGGCCTCTTCTGGAATACTGTGTGCTGTTCTGGTCACTCAGTTATAGGAAGGATATTAAGCTGGAGAGGGCTCAAAAGAGATTTACCAGGATGTTGCCAGGTGTGGAACATTTTACTTATAAAGAAAGGCTGGGACATTTATCATTGGAATAAAGGAGGTTTAGAGGTGACCTGATAGAAGTTTATAAAATAATGAGAGGTACAGATAGAGTTAATGGTAATTTTCTTTTCCTTAGGATTGGGGATTTCTTGACAAGGGGCACATTTTAAGGTGAGAGGAGAAAGATTTAAAAAAGACATGAGGGTAAAATTTTTACACAGAGGGTGGTTCGCATGAGGAAGTGGTGGATGTGGGTATTATTACAACATTCAAATGACATTTGGATAGGTACATGAATAGGAAATATTTGGCAGGATATGGGTCAGAAGCAGGCAAGAGGGACTGGTTTAGCTTCGGATTATGCTCGGCATGGACTGGTTGCACTGAAGGGTCTGTTTCTGTGCTGTATGACTCTAAGAATATTACTTTACAAGGATCCATCTGCATCCCGAGAATGTTTTTGTGTTGAATTGCATGTTCACTCAATTTACCACCATTCACCCCCTTTCTGTTCACCATCTGCTTCATCTTATTGTAGATATCATTTTCTTTTTCTTCCTGTGATGTCAAAAGAATAGTAATGAAATTACTTCAGAATAATACACACAAATCGTCACCAAATCACATCAGATTGTCATATATACAACATTGTAATTATGCACATGTATGTTTTGTCCTAATGTAAGAACAAGATGAAAGTGACTTGGGGCTTTAGGAGTGAGTCAATTAGCATCATTTATCACCTGCATGCTTCTGTCTTCCATATCATAAATTTTAATTTGTTAACATGAAGACCCATTTGGATCTAACAAATAGACAGATGATAATGTTGCTTAATGACTTGGTTTACAATCTCTGACATACTCAGTTGGGATGCAATCTTATTACTTAAGGTCTGCTTCTCAAAAAAAAAAGTTACAATGACATTAAGGAAACAGCAATTTTTACTGAAGAGTTCAAGAATACCATTCAGACCAGACATCCTAATGCATCATTCAAAGGGCTGCACTTACAATTCTGGGGCTGATCACCAAGGTTTGAAAAAATATGCACTGTGATGCAGTAAAAGACACTGCCACCTGCTTGGAGTCACTGTCGTCAGAAGGATGAGCTTGTACAAAAGGAATATTGCAACACTTGAAAGGCTACAGAAGTAGTCAGAATGATTGAGGGGCTAGAGGGTCTGGATTGTGAAAAACTATTGCATGAACCAGGTGTGTTCTCAAATGAAAAAGAAATGGATGAGAGGTGATTTGACTTACTGTTATTTGGAAACTTGGCCAGCCTGTGAAGGAGGGTAAACATAAAATGAACCTATGGAATTATTTCAACGACCATTGTCACTAAGACAGGAATCAGAGAGACTGAATTCTATCATGGGCTTTGGGAATCCAATGACATCAAGACCGTTTCCTGGTCATGATGCCACACACTTCAGCGGTGGGCTCGCTAACTTAATTTTGCAGAAGCCAATTCAAAGACTACTTCTGCTGTAGCTATGCAATTCAGGAAGGCAGATGAGGTACCTGACAGTCTGCACACTGCCTGCAGTGGGAATTCATCTAAAATGACTGGAGTGCCGGGGGCACCATCTCAAAGAGAGGTAGATGAGGAAGAAGAGGTAAAAGATTTTTTCTCAAAAGTCCAGTACCTTCAGAGATTAGTTACATTGTTTCAAAACTATCCACCTTAGGTGTTTCCTACTCTTTTTATCTGGGTTTGTAGTGCACTTTTTAATACAATTGATTGCTAAAATCAGTCAACAATTGATTTATTGTACCATGTGACTATTAGAATTGTAGAAAGTGAACTAAATTAACTTTGAACTTGCTTTTTTGGCCAGCAATTCTAATCTTCCTACTTCGATATATTGATTCATTGTGATCCTCCAAATTGTCAGATGGGAATGTAGTTAGGAAATCAGAATTCATTTGTCTAATGAAGTAATGGATTTGATCCTGGTAGTTTTGGCATTTATCAAGTTACCTTAGGAACCCCTTGCATGCCTCACTATAAATGAATAAAACACACGCAAAAAACATTATTGCAGATAGAAATTAGCACTATGATCCCAGCTGATGGTAATAGCAGACAAGTCAGATCCCAGAATGAAACTTGCCTTGATAGATCAGAGCTTTAATTTTTGAAGTCAGTTACCTTGGTGGTTAGGAACATGGAAAGATAGAAACTAGGAGAAAGAGTAGGCATTCAACATGATCATTGCTGATATTTGATTGAATACCATTGAGGAGTCAGGAGGTGAGTTAGTCACTGCAGGATTTCTAGACTCTGATCTACGACTGTATTTATGTATGTAGTCATTGTATTCATGTGACCAGTTTCTGGCCAATGGTAAATTCCAGAATGTTGATAGTGGGGATTCAGTATGGTGATGCCATTGAATGCCAAGGGGTGATGATTACATTCTTCATTGTTGGAGATTGTCACTGCCTGGCATTAATATGGTGCAAAAGTTCTTCGAACCCAACACCATATTTCTAATTTCTCCCCATACCACTTTAAGATTTAATTTAAAAAACTATTCCTTGAATGTATTCAGTGATATGGCCTCCATAACCTTCTGTGGTAGAAAATACCACAGGTTCACTATCTCATGAGTGAAGAATATTTCTTTATTTCAGTTCTAAATGGCTTACTCAGCATCAAGAGACTGTGACTCCTGTTTCAAGACTCCCTGGCCAAAGAAAATATCCTCCCTGCAACCTTTCAATCAGATTCCCCCTCATCATTCTAAATTCTCATGAATACAAACCTGTCAAACCAATCTATCCTCACTGGACAGTCTTGCCTTCCCTGGTATCAGCCTGGTGAACTTCATCTGCACTCTCTACAGCAAGTACATCCTTTCTTAGGCAGGGAGACCAGAATCGCATGCAATTCTCCAGGCAAGGACTCACCAAGTCTCTGTATAACTACAGTAAGGCATCACTACTTCTGAACTCACATCCTCTTGTATTGAAGACCAGTATACATTTGCCTTCCTAACTGCTCACTGCACCTGCTTGCCTACTTTTAGTGCTTGCTATGCAGAATACAGATCCCTTTGTACATCCACATTTCCCAGTATATAATGCTCTTCCTTTCTGTTTCTCATAAAAATGTGTATAACTTCATACTTAGCCATACTGTACTGCATTGTTATGTGTGAGCCCACTCACTCAACTTGTCTAAATCACATCTCCTGTCTTTCCTCAGATTTCAATTCTGTATGCTTTATGCCTTTGTGACCTTATTAAAAGCCTTCTGAAAATCCAAATACACCACATCTGCTGGGTCTCCGTTATCTATTCTGCTAGTTACATTGCCATCCTAACATTTGGGTTTGTCAATAAACATATTCCCTTGAGGAAACCAGTGTTCTTTAACAAAAGAACACAAGTTTATTACACAAGAAAGCTATATACATTTAAAATAGTTTAGAAATGTCTTAACATGAATGGCAAAAGATTCAACCTCATTCCCATACTCAATCTCAGTGCAACACCACTTCTATTTTAACTCTAATTTCTTAGTTAACTGATTATTTCCAATTTTGATGTTCTGCATTCCTTTACCTTTCTGATGGCCTATAAACATTTTCTAATTCTGATGGCCTGAACCTCTTTTGAGTTCTGACAGGTTGAAAACTCCTACACAAAATCTCAAAACCTGGACTGTTTCTACCAATTAACAGGCTAGCCTTCTACTAAGCTAAAACTTCTGCTCAGAAATCTGATTTTTATGAGCTGAACTCAAAAATAGTGACTGTATTTTATAGAAGTTCAACCTTATAGGTATCCTGCTAGGCACTTAATTAAAGTCACATATTTCTTGGAAACGATGGACCGGAGTCTTCTCAGTTCTTAAGTGAAGTGGGCAATGGTCAACCATTTGAGAAAATATGATAAGCTTGGAGAAATAAGACAGTCAATGGCAAGAACTTAAAATCCAATTTTGCAACCATTCTTTTAATGGCAGGATTACAAGCTCACTGGTAATGACAAGAGGCCTAATTGCAAACATTAACATTTTATTATTTCCTAATCTCACTTACCTTTAGATTTAAATTTAGGTTTTATTGTCAATTGTATGCTGGAGTACAGTGAAAAGTGTACAAAGTCGCCATTCTCTGACATTATCTTAGTATTCAAAAGAAAGGATTAAAAACAGAAGCAGAAACAAAGGAAACAGCCAAAAGGAAAGGAAATGTCCAGATCATTCCACTACTCTGCCATGTGTCCTTGCTGCCAGAAAAGCAAAGTTACAAAGTCCATCCCTCAGTCTGCAAACTGGAATGGGTTTGGAGTGTAAGGGCAAAGGTGACCTTTTGCAATTGTGCAGAGCTTTAATGAGTTCACACCTGGTGTAACATGTATAGGTTTAGTCTACATTCCTAAGGAATGATGTAGTTGTCTTCGAGGGAGTGCAACAAAGGTTTACTAGATGATTTCTGGAAATAAAAGGATTGTTCTATGAGGAAAGATTGAATAAACAGATTCATATTCTCTGGAGTTAAGAAGAATGAAATGTGGTATGAAGGGACTTGAAATGGTCAATGTTGGGAGGAGATTTCCCTCTGGCTGGAGAGTCTACAACTAGAGGGCGTAGTTTCATGATGAGTGATCAACCATTTCAGATGGAGAAGGTTGTGAATCCTTGAATTATCCACACCAGAGAGCTGAGAGTGCTCAGTAATTGTGTATTTTCAAGGCTACAACTGATAGATTTGAAGGAAATCAAGAGATATTGAATTGAGATATAGTGAAGAAAATACAGTTAAAATTGATCATCAGCTGTGATTTTATTAAATGGCAAGCGGGCTTGAGTGATTGGATGGTGTATTCATGCTCCCAATTTTTCTGATTTTATGTCCTATAGTTACCGTTATACCTTGTCAGTATCTGGTCTTTGGTAGGTACATACAACTAATCTGGTCCACTGGGAACCATCAAGAACCTTCTTCTGTTTTGACTTACGTGTAGTTTGCTATTTTACAATACAATGGAAAGAAATCAGACCGCAACAATTCCTGACATGAGACTCTGAATGGGTACCAGGTGGTTGCTTATTCCTCCAGGCTTCTTTCTTGACCAGCAATCCCAACACTGCAGAGCACCATCATTGGCAGCAGCCACATGCATCCTTTATCCATGGAAGTTGGAATTCATACCAACCTCACCACATCATTATGGCATGGCTTTGAATCACTTATAGAGCTCACTACTTCAATACAGCACTTTGAAGCTCGCTGATGCCCTCCACTACAGTGTTGCTGCCAGGTAACTTTGTGCCCAGGAACAATTACCATGCCTCAGAAAACGGTGCGTTTCAGGATTCCATGTGTTCACACACTTTGCTACTTGGATGCTCAGTACATCTCTGCGTTACCTTTCTTTGCTTTTTTGCACATTGACACCTCATTCAGACCTTACTTCCTCACAGTAGTTCCGTCTTGCCCTTCTACTAAGTGCAGATTAAGCCAGGGAGCTTAGACGAGAAGATGTAGATGCAGAAGTAAGCTATTTAGCATATCAAGTCTGATTTGTTCACGGTGATGGAATTGTCTGGATGCTGAAATCTTCTTAACCTTTTAAATAGCAAACTCCAAGAGTGGCCAAGATTCAAATGGGAGAGCAAAATGCAAGCAGTTAGAGAAAATCGAAAGAATCGAAAAACTCTGTATCAAAAGAGACACTTTTACCCACATTCATATATGAATTGTGGCTCCCATAGAATCACAGAATGAAATTGTCCGAATCTAAATGAAGGGAAAGCATTGGTCACATGCTGAATTTTATATATTCAATGAAACTTTTGTCTTGAAGATGAACATTGACAAGTCTTGAGATTTTCACTGTTGTTTCTGTCCCAAGTAGGTTCAGAATATCAGGACCCTGCAAGCTAACATCAAAATGGTCATTTTAGTACATTTCGCTAGCATTCCTGAATGCCTCTCTGCCTCTGGTTGGTCAGTCAGTTATCTCACGCTGACTTTTGCCAGTGGATTCAAAAGCTAGTGTTCTGGAAAAGCATAAGAGCGAGAATGATATAAATATCAACATTTTCAAGAAAAAAGCTGAGAGACGATCATGAGAAACAAGAGTTCAGAAGTGTCATGACTCAAAAAGAAGCACTGACATTAATTTTAGGTACACTCTGTTCATCAACAGTTAAAGTACAGAATCTTAAAAGAACAGTAGGTTATAACTTTTGCATTACAACAGGACATAGGAGTGAACATAAGACAATCAAACCAAGGCTATAAGTGCTGGAGAAACTCAGCAGGTCTTCAAAACTGAAGTAGGGTTACTGGACCTAAAACATTAACTCTGCTTTCTCTCCATGGATGCTGCCAGCCATCCTGAGTTTCTCCAGCACTTTCAGTATTGATTTTAGATTCACAATTCTTTATTTTGTTTTAATTATCAAACCAAGATGTGTAGATAATGTTATAAACCATAAGATTTTCATTCCTGGAGTTTACAACTATGATTAGAATTTACGAGCAAGTTACAATCCTCGAATATCTATTACATTCTTGGGACTATATTGTAAAATTGATGTGTTTTTTTTTCAGTCTTTAATGAAATTGCTGTAGTGTTAATATGCAAAGAAAGGTAAGGCAGAGATGCACTGAGCATCCTAGTAGCAAAGTGGCAAAGGAGCCCTGAGATGCACTATTTGTCCTTACATAATAACGTGCACACGGTATGACTGCTGATAATAATGTGATCACAGCAAATTTTTTGAATAATCATACTCAAGAAGTCAAGCCATATAAATAGCAAAGCATCATTGCATTACTCTTGTGAAGTTGTTTGAGGGATTGAGAATTGTTTAATGTACCAATGGAGATCTCATTCATACATATTTGGCTGAATTTTTAATCAGGGGTCAGGAACTAGACATTGGGCCAGTTCTGGGTGCCAGTCCAATATGAGTGTTTGAGACATTCCCAAAATTTCCAATACTTTAGTTGAAAAACAGCCAATGGGAGTACCTCCACACACCAAGGTGTAAACTGCTGATGTGGATTTAGATAACTTGGGGCAAATGCCGGTAAGTTAGTTTATTTTTCAAAAAAAAACCTACAGGGCTTGGCCATGCTCCTAGAAGACCATTTGTTCCAGAAGAAGACCCACAGCCACAACTTCGGATGACCAGTGGCCATTTTGGATTGGGGCAGTCCTTTTGTGAGTAATTGTAGCATCCGTTTTCCCTCCTAAGTACATTCATTCATTCTAATTGGCCTCAATAGGCTTCCCATCGAGGACCCACATTAGCACATCCTCAAGGTCCCACTTGTGATGCAGTGGTAGTGTCCATACCCCTGAAGTATGAGGCTCAGCTTCAAGTCCCACCTGCTCTAGAGGTCTGAACAGGTTGATTAGAAATTTAGGTTAAAATAAAAACAAAAGAAGCGCATCCTCAAATTGGACAATTTGGAAGAAATGCCAGCACCTCTCCCAAAGTCCATTAAAGACTTCTTTAATGCAGCTTGGTACTACTCACAGCATATTCTTGTACATCCATATATGGGCTATATAGCCAAAGCCTCGAAGGATGACATGAGCAATGTGTCTACGGAATTCACTCTACTACCCTCAAGAAGAAAGCTCATCACCACCTTCTCAAGAGTAACTATGGATGGGCAATAAAAAATTCTGGCCAGGCAGTGATGCCCATGTCCCATAAGTGAATATAAAAATGATGGCGGCTATTCATTCTTTGCTTCTGCAAATACTTAATTTTGGAGCTACCAACTAAAACGTCCTCACAGGGGGAATCTTGTCTCTGATAATGGTACTATCATTTTGTTTATACATGGCTACCTATGAAGATGAGGTTAAATAATAACACAAACTTTGTATCGATTAGGAACCTTTTTCACAGATTGCTGAATTATCCTAAGTGTCTGGTTAAACAAATCTGTGCATTTGTGCATAGGTGACAAAATAAGGTCTCTTGGCAGATTATTCTGTTTTAAATAGAAATCTGACCATAAAAACAATTTAAACACACAGTTGCAAAAAAAAACTACAAATTTTGATTTTTTTTATCTGCTTCTGCATTTTAAGCTGATGGCATAATTGGAGGCACTGTCTAGGAGGAGTTATTGTTTCTGTCAGAGCAAGCAAGGAGACAGAATTAGCATGCACAGTTGAATGATAAAATTGCCGAAGCATTTGTTGGTTAATAACCACACTGACTGATGTCAACTTTGTTCCCACACACAGTCAGGTTCAATAACTCATCCAAACCAAAGTACCTGGTCATGTTATTGGCATCACTGGCTAAATCAAAGTATTCAAATTCTCAAAATAAATACCAATCAAAATAAATATAAAATTTTATTAATTACTTATAACTTTTTGAAAGAATGGGATTTTCTCTCTTTAGGATTATGTCACAACTTTTGAAGTTAATTTTAATGTACGAGAAACTTATTGTCAATATGAACTGTAGGCTTTGCCTAGACCAAGTGAATCATTTTGCAGTCTACCTCCCTTCCTCAAAATATTGCCTTCCAAGGAAAGTAACAGATGACTGAAATGCAGACGTTCCAGTACTGAATTCCAGATGAGGAATGCCCATCTTTCATGGTCTTGTGGTTACACACATTTCTTTTTACAAGCATACTGATTTCTTTATATTGCAGGTGGAATTTTTAGACTATAAAGTAAAATATACCTATCATTATAGTTTTGCCTCATGCTGGAATAAAATGCTAGCTGTCCTGCCTGCCAAAATTTGAACTGGTTACAAAGCTAAGCATTGAAGAATAATTGCTTTAAAAATGTCCTGTTAACTGAAAGCAGATGTCGTCATGAAAGACCTGACTGCACTGCACATTGCAGTTTAATATATTTTTGTCCACAAAAGTTTATCTGGTGCCTAGGTCTGATGTCTTTTTCACATAATGAAGGAACAGATAACTGCATTTTCACTTTCAGCTACAGTGCTTGTGTAATGTATTGCTGGTCAGCTCACCCACAGATTCACAATGTAGCACATGGAAGATGCCCGTATTTTTGGTGTAAAATGTGCATTAAAAAATTGAAGTAATTCTGTGTCAGCACAAAGTTGACAGGGAATGATTATAACAGCTTCGAAGCCTGAAAAAGAGCGTAAATAACTAGAATCCCCTGTGGGCTCACTCAGCCTGCATATGTAATGACTGTGATGGACAGCCACTATAGCTAGTAATGGGAAGCAGAACAGTCACTCTGCAAATATGCAAACCATTTCCCATGCATTGTGTTTTAAAAGTGCATTGCAAACCACATTACCAACTGAGATAGCAGTCATTTAAAGGAAGTGTAACCCTTCCCAGCGACCTACATAGATTCTGTTTAACACATTATCAAAAAAAATCAAATTTATACAACAATTTTAACATACCTCCGGTTTCTTACAGCATTCCAGCCCTTTCATTCTGACAAAACATTTTGTCACAGAGTTTAAAAGGGAGATGGAGCTGGACTACTGTTGTGCACAGTTAGCCCCCATTAATACTACCATCTTCCATTAACTCTTTAAAGCCAGCATATTTCAAGAGCTTCTATTTTGCCAGATGGGTTTAATCTAGGTCATTTTCACCACTTCCTGCAGAAATGATTAGAACTCTCATTGGTGCAAGTTTTACATAAGTAAGTGTAAACAGAATTCTCATGTATAAATTTGATTAGGGTTCATCAGCAAAGAGGTCACATGATTCCTCTCCATTAGCATCAGCAATACACGTGTTCTTGTTGTATTCAAGCGAACAAAGGCTGAAATGCACACAAACATGTGTGAAACATATTTCTACATTATAACAGTAACTACATTTCGAAATTACCTCTTTGGCTGCAAAGCAATTTTGGGCATCCTGAGGTCATGACAGGCATTATCTAAACACAAGTTTTTCTTTTCAAGTCCTTATATAATTACGTATGGGAATTTTTCAGTACCTTAAAATTTGAATTTTTATGAAATTCAATATTAATGCCTAAGGAACAAAGGCATATTTAAGTAAAGCCAGAAATCTGTATAAATCAGACTCATGTACTGCTTCAAACAAATGATTCAAGTCAGAGTGACTTTTGTCTAGATCAGTGGAAACCAAGTGATAAGAATTTAGTAAGAACAGTACAAACCATGGATCAATTCTAGAACAAAGTTGATCACAGACCCGCCCTCCTTTCCTTTTGTCCAAATTCCATCCATCAAACATGCTATTTTAACTTTATAAAATGAAGTTATCTTCAGCGTTACGATTTAAACTGTTAATTCTGAATACTGTGTTCTGCCATTACCATCAATGTATTAGAAGAAATATGTGATTGCATTTTCAGAGAGAGATACCATTATCCTATCTCACAGAGCAAAGGAAAGAGTGCTACATTCACAAAGATTTGTTTTATTTATTCTTTCATGGGATGTGGGTGTCATTGGCAATGTCAGCATTGTCGATCCCTAATGGGACTTGAACTGATTGAGTTGCTAGGCTATTTCAGAGAACAGTTAAAAGTCAGCCTCATTGCTGTGGGTCTGGAATCACATGGGGCCATGCCAGAATGTCAGATCTCTTTTTCTAAAGGACATTAGTGAATCAAGTGGGTTCATATGTGAGTTGATGATAGATTCATGGTTACCAAGACGAAGATTAGCTTTCAATTCCCGATTTTATTAATTGAACTCAAATCCCACCAGCTGCCACAGTGGGATTTAAATCGATGTCCCCAGAGCATTAGCCTGGAGCCTCTGGATTAATAATCCAGTGACAGTATCACTGTACTGTCTGTAACCTTGTGGATGCTGCCATTTCAGTTAAAGATACAACTACCTATGAAAATATATCAGAGCAATTTTGGGGAAGTTAAGGCTTTTTGTACAGCAATGTTGAGAATGTCTAAATACGACACTTTAAAATATCACATTAAAAAACAATGCACTTTAGAAATCTGTGTAACTGTTATCAGAGCTGGAGCTGTAAGCTCACAAGCATCTGTCAATTCAAAGCTCCCCTTACCAAAGACCAAAGACCAATGAAACCCTTCAGGCTGTGTTTAATTACAACAACTAGGCTTTTTGGCCATAAAGTGACAGGTTTAAACACAGATCTGCCTCAGCAACACAATAATGTACAGTGTGTGTCATGTTATAATGCCATTACAAAACAGTAATCTCAAAGATGCTGGAAGCAATACCATGGGAGACACATAGGCCTAAAATTTTTACATAATTAATGGTTTGTGATTCACTTAGCTGTTGCAGCAGTTTTTTTTTATTTCCAAAGCAACATTTATTGGTACAATTTAATTAACCTTGCACAAGTTTGTACAAAATACATAGTATGCTTCTAGATGCTGGTCAATCTTTTGAGTCCTATTTAGTTCAGTGATGGTTTACATGATTTTAACACAAGTCCGTGAACCTCAATGGTAGTATCAATATCCTTGACTAGAGGTTTGCCTTTTACTGCCTTTTTACTTCAATAGAATGTCTTATCTTGTAGTTCACAGAACAAGACGGGTGTGATAGCTAGCTTCAGCCATGATTCGTGATAAGTAATGACATAGGGTTTCACTAATGCCCACCATTCTGCAATAGCATTTCCCACTATTGTATCGAAAGCAAACTCTCTACTGTTTCAATTCAGGAAAGGTCACAGCATCTTACATACACTCTTAATGGTCAATGCAATAGTTGATCATCCTAACAATTAATATATTAGGCAACTTACATATTCTTTTTTACTGTAGCATAAGTGACCTTTCATGTTTTTTAAGGACTGCAATGCAACCAAAAAGTGAGGTGCCATCGATACAGCATTCTAATTTGCATGGGCTAATAATGGTATTCCTTTCTTCAGTTGGCAACAGGCTCACCCAATTTAAGAACATAGGACCTTAAGACCAATAAATGTAGCCACAGATGTAAGCCACTCCGCCCACTGAGTCTGTCCATCATTCAATGAGATCATGCCTGATCTGATAACTCACAATTCCAATTTCTCGCCTTTTTCTAAATTCCCTAAATCTTAATTCCTTACTGATTAGAAATCTGTGTATCTTTTGAATATAATTAATGACTCAGCATGACAGTCCTCTGCAGTAAAATATCTCACAGGTTTACTACTATAAGAAGAAATTCCTCTTCATCTCTGTTCTAAAACGTACGGCCCCCAATTCTGAGATTTTCGTATCTGGTCGTACACTCTCCCAATAGTGGAAACAACCATTCTGCATCTATCCTGTTGAGCCTTTTAAGAATCTTGTATGTTTCAATAAGGTCATCTCTTACTCCAATTGCAGCGAGTATAGGTACAACTTCCTTTATCTTTCCTCATAAGACACTTCCTCCGTACTTAGTATTCAGCCTAGTAAACATTCTCTGGACTTCTTCCAATACCCCCATCTCCTACCTACTAACCTCATCCCGCCCCCTTTACCTGTCCATCCTCCCTGGACTGACCTATATCCTTCCTACCTCCCCATCTACACTCACCTTTACTGGCTCCATCCCTGCCTCTTTGACCGGTCTGTCTCCTCTCCACCTATCTTCTCCTCTATCCATCTTCTGTCCGCCTCCCCCTCTCTCCCTATTTATTTCAGAACCTCCTTCCCCTCCCCCATTTCTGAAGAAGGGTCTAGGCCCGAAACGTCAGCTTTCCTGCTCCTATGATGTTGCTTGGCCTGCTGTGTTCATCCAGCTCTACACCTTGTTATATCCGCTTCCAATATAACACAGCTTTCCAAAGATGAGGGACCAAAAGTGTTCACTGCATTCCAGCTGCGGCCTGACTTGTGCTTTGTATTGTTTTAGCAAAACCTCCCTACCTTTAAATTCCATTCCCTTTGAAGTAAAGGTCAACATTTCATTTGCCTTCTCTGCTATCTGAATGTGGGTGCTAGATTTTTGAGTTTCGTAGATGAGGACTTCCAAATCCCTCAGTTCCGTAGCTTTCTGAAACATTTCACCATTTCAATAATATTCAGCTCCTCCAATCTTCTTGACAATAACCTCATTTTCCAGGTTATATTCCAACTGCCAAGTTTTTTTACCCACTAACGTAACCTATATCTATGTCCCTGCATAATCAATATTCTCACATAACCAAAGATGGCAGCAGCATAGACAGTGGTAGGAACATAACACTAGCCCAGCATTCCAATTCTACTTTCATTAGTACCCAATTCCTACCTTAAAATAGAAACAAGGATCAGTCTCAAGTCTCTTCCCAAACAGCAGCCAAAAAGATTTTGCACTAAGGCCTGGGGATGAGCAGAAATTCTAACATGTAATTGAAAGCCACACATTAACACAGTGAAGCCTGCCTGATAGTCTCTGTGCCACAATATCCATTATTTTCACATCCTGACTTCCCAGGGTGGATGCTGGGAAAAAAAAACAGTATTGGTGCTTTTGGAGAAGCTCAAGTAGTGTCCATTGATTCTTCCAGGTCCACCAAGGACTGCCAGGAACAAATATTCTCCTGTATGAAACAGGGCAATTATTACTTAAATGGTGTAAAATTTATGGCATTGGCTTCTTTCTTTCTAGAGCAGCGTTTATCATACTTCTTCCCCTCCACCTGCAGACATCCCAAGGTGTCCATACTTATATGGGTATCCAGTGGAAAAGTGTTAAAACCCATTGATAATGATTTTTCCATTTTTACTCTTAATATGTGACATATGTTAGACTAAATACTTTTTAAATCTCAGGTCTCCTTGCCTTTTCTAATCTCTATTTGCTTCTTCAGAAGACATATAGGCTTTACATCGTATCCTGGAATTTACCATGTATTTTGTTGCTAATAGGCTGTTCAGTATTAACTCACGCGAGTTTTGTCTCCAGTAAGACATTTTACCGGATGTGTCAATACTTCTGTTATCACTCGTGGCATACCAGACCAGGGATGGATAACATGGATTTGAAAGATCCAGCTGACTATTATGTGCAGAATTTGCATCCACAGGCACATCAGTGACTCAGCTTGTATTAAGTTATACAGAGCAGCATACTTTCAATAGTGTGTCATTCTTCAAGTGATCCCAGTTAAGACCAAGTCTGAGATCTTTATAGCGTGACTTCACATGCTTATGATACAACGATGATATCATGAGCATTCTCTTAAAGGCAAACTGACATATTATGTTCCTTAAAGGGATACTGACAAAACAACATTGTTCACATTTGAAATCAGTACATAGCAGTTAATAAGAATGAAAATGAATAATAAATATTGATTGGCTATCGTGTTCCTTCAGTTGTAGTATTGTGTTGTTTGATTCTACAATACAGAGTAGCAAATGAAATGTCCTATGCAGTGGTAGATAAAACTGTATGTTTTGATTGCAAACAACTAGCCAACTATTCTATCGTGTGCTCACTGCTTGCAAAGATGATTTGAAAACAACTTGCCATGAATTTGATTGTAAACATTTGAGGATTTTCTCCGTTATACGCAAACTTCATTGATGTTGATATGTCTGTATACATAAATAAATAAACACATGAGAATTGCTTTTAACTCCCTGAGGGTGTCAGGCAGGAGTCAGTTTCTTTCCAACTTACCAACCACAGACTGAGGTCTCATTTTGTTCGCTGGATTTTGTTACCGCGCTGATATCGGCTCTTTTCTGGCATTCAGGTTAGTAGTGAGAAAAGGTGTTCTGGGAGGAAGATGAGGAAGAGAAAAAAGGGTTGAATCTAAAGTCGGAGTGACAGAAACTCTCCTTGTACAGCCTAGAAGGCCACTCTTGAAAAGAAATCTTTCACATCCCATGTCTCCCTCACTCAGGTATGAATTAAATACCAGTGGGGAGTCGGGAAGGAGGTGGGTGAGCTTGTTGAGAGGCAAGTGAGCGCTGTTGAGCTGGACGAAGACTGCCTTCTGAAGTAGGGATGAATATTGTTGGGTAGGAGCCAATGGTTTTACCTTCAACCCTTTTGAACTAATGGGGTCTTGGAGCTCAGAATCATGCAAAGAGCATGGAACCTTGGTGCTGGATCTCATGTCCTGGTGGAGTTCTCTCCTCAACTATTGCTTTTGCTGCTATGGAGTTCACAGCACACAGTACAATGCCAACAGGGATCATCCGATCATAGAATCTCGACAGTGCAGAAGCAGGCCATTCGAATTGAGTCCACACCAACTCTGTGAACATCATCCCACCCAGACCAACCCCTCCACCCAATTCCAGTAACCCTGCATTCCCCGTAGTTAAGCCACCTAGCCCGCACATCCCTGGACGTTATGGGCAATTTAGCATGGCCATTCCACCTAACCTGCACATTTTTGAACTGTGGGAGGAAACTGGCACACCTGAAGAAACCTACACAAACATGAGGAGAATGTGCAAACTCCAGACAGTTGCCTGAGACTGGAATTGAGTTCAGGTCCCTGGCATTGTAAGACAGCAGTATTAACCACTGAGCCGTTGTGTCAGATCACAATTCACATTTTTGGATCCACTGCTATGTCCTGTTTATGCAAGATATTATTTCTGCTGAAACAGTGAGCAAAAGAATGACAAGTGAATATGTTAAGTGTTTGCATTTATTCATAGATACCAATTTTAGAACATTAGCAGAATCTCCATATAATAAATGCATGGCAGAATAAATTGCAGCACAAACCAGTTGGACCAATTGGCTTATTTCTGCCCTTTATGTTCTACGTTAATGATATTTAAGAATGACTGCACTCAATCTTGTGTCTCAGGTTTACTTTGTTTGTCAGAGCAGTGTACGTTGTGTAAACTGAACAGGTATAATTAGCTCCTTTATTATATATGCAGAGCACACTATTTACCTACAATTAACTAGATTTTCTTTTTAGAGCTTCAGTTCAGAATTTAGGGCCCTCATACAGCTGTCAATTTGCCTCTGAAATATGTTAGGAACTTAAATAAAAATTGCAAAATCGTTGGGTCTTTTTTATAAATGTGTGCTGCTGTTATTTTTATCATTTCTACTGAAAGGGCTTTTGCACTTGAGCAAAAAAATGTCCTTCCAAATAAATTCTTCAAAAATGTTGCTTACAGTTAAACATTTATTGCCTCACAATTTCCAAGGTGCCACACTTTAGTCAGAATTTATATATGACAGCAAATCTTTATCCTCCCAATGTTCTGTACCTTGAACGGGTTCGCTGCGAGACATGAATTCTAAAATACTGTTGCTTGTCCATCTTGCCATATCCAAGAGCCTAATTCTGAGAGTGCAATTTAATGCTAAGTTTGGTAATGGTGCCCATTTACTTGGGTAGCTGGCAGCACATGGGTACTCCACAGTGTCCCTGCCTTCACTTCAATTATGTCCATGGCAGAAAGATTAATGAATACCTTTTCTTCCTTGCTACCAATTGTAATCTTTAAATAGGCAATAAAACACAGTCTTTCCTCCTACATTGGGATTCACCCAGCAGTGGGTAGGACAACTGGCATGTGGCAACCAAACACAGCACGTGCAATCTTTCATGGAGAAGGAAGGAGTATGTCATGAAATGAAATCCCAACACAATGGGCTGACTGGCCTCCTCTGTATTGTAATAATTCTATGATTCTGGGTTGGAGGAATAGCAGAATCCCTCATTCAAAAGCTCCCAGTGCCTGGTTATAGAACATGGCTTCAGGAAGTGAGAAGATGAACCTCTCCAACATCTTCTCTTTGACTCTCATACTAGCATCACTGTCCTGTGCCCTGGGACCATGTCCATCTGGGAAGTACTGGTATTCAACAGAACTGGCAGCCTCTGAATAGCTGGCATTTGTCAATGGTCCTGCCTTCTGACCCCAGACTCCTTGCTCACTGGGTAATATTTTCTGCTGCCCAATTAAAATGCCTGAATGACATATGAAGTGATGAGCCTTCATGGGATACAGGGCTTTTACCAGCTCCCTGGCCACCAGGCAAATCCTCCATCACTTTCACCGAATCCAGTCCTTGGTCTGGATTCTGTACCTTGAACAGATTTAACATCTAGCTGATTCTAAAAGTCCATGGATTGTTAGAGTAAAATGAATAAACATATTTAAATTTAAAAATGCCCAGCGTATGCTATAAAAAACATAGAAGGAAATATTCTAAAGCATTAATCATATCTCAAGGTTCAAATGACATTCAAAATGCAATTGCACTTCAATTTCACAGGTTGTCATGTCATCAAAACCTTTGGTGAGATTGCAGTCTTGCAATCACTCCCTGCTATTCATTATTTTGTATGTTAATTGGGAAACACAAAATGTGTACAATCTGATGGAATAACTTTGACATGAAGGAAATACAAATCATATCATTAATTACAATCAATGTGCAATCGTAACGCTTTTTTTTATTTGACGAATCAAAACCATTGTTTAGTCTTTCTATTTTTGAACACAAAAATATAGTTGGAGCGCTTAAAAATCAGAGGAAAAATCCAATTCGCTTCTTCACGCCCATGGGAACTTGTATGTTTTATAGTCCCCTTAGAAATTAAAGTGAAAATTTCATTTCCAGGTAGCTTATTTATCAGTTCAGACAATCTCTTTGTTTATATATCAAATACATTACACGTCATGTTTTGAACAGTATTCTGTTCATGGAGTGCTCATCAAACAGATACAAAACCCCAGGATAGTTTGTGAAATTTGAAATGAACAAACTCACATCTTTATAGCACTGAGAAATCAGGACCATACAAGTAACATCTACATAAATAAAAGAGGTCATTAAAACGACTCCAGTTCTGTAAACTATCATTCAGATTTAGGTTTCTAATGAAACTGCCAACTTTGTACTTTGATCAGATATATTGACTATCAGAATAAATGAAAATAAATATCAGCATCTCTCCCATTCATATGTGAAAATTTAAAATGCATGCAGGATCTCTAAATTGGACTTACAAGTTGCATATGTTGTGGTAGGAGATGTGTATGGGCTGCTACAGAGCTAAAATAATATGACAAGATTGTCGTTGAGGGAGACATTATTCATTACTAGCATTAGCATCAGCTGACTTATCAGAACACTAAAATTTAACAAAGAATATGAATTGTCCTTGTATATAAAGTGGGTTTTTTATTAGTTCTATAACATGTCAGTAATTGTATCAACATTTTAATCTTCAACATATGATCTGTGATGCATTGCTTGCATATAATTGAGAACAACACGATTCAATTGCAAAGAAATAAAATGTTCTCTACATTTTTATTGTACTATGCATTATTTAATTAAAAAGGCAGAATCTGTCACAAGCAAAGTAATATTAAGAAGATTGTGCTTTATTGTTTCTATATATTTGACTGATTTGAAACATGAATGTTTATACATTAAGAATTTATAAGTCATCATTCTAAAATGAAATATTAAGGGTTTATTTCAGTGTAATTACAGTCAAACACAATGGAAAATAACTAGGCAACTCAAACACTCTAGTACTGCACTAACGTCTAAGGATAATTGTTCTTACAATTAAACCCAAGATAACTTGAACTTACATTTTATCAGGAAAGGTAGTTCAACTGCAAAATATAATAATTCGCAATAATTAGTAAATTGCTCAGAACTGGCTTTTGCTGACATTGATACATGAAACATAATAGGATCTTTACCATTTCAGTCCCTGGAATTGTCCATATCACAAACATCATATTTTTTTCTTAATTCCGATAAGCTTGATGTAACGTCACACTATGACACAAGTGTTGCACATTATCTTGAGTAATAAGGTGCAAAATTCAAATGTGCAAGAAGTAACATATTCTTCACATCAGAAAAATACAATGCTTTCATGCCATGTGCCTTCAAAAGTTGTATCCTTCATATAAGATTCTGGCTGATGTCCAGCCAAAACTCTGAAAAATTATATAATACAGAGATCTATCACTTGGAAACACTGCATTATATCAAGTGACAGACATTTTTTGACATCTTAAGTGCCTGAGAATGGTAGGTCATGTAGTTTTTTTTATGAAATACCATTCAAAACTGAAAAGAAGTGTCTACATTCTGTTCTTTCTCGAAGCAGTACAATTAACAAAGGGTGAAAATAATTCTCAGCTACCAGGTTAAAGATGTGAATGAACCATCTTTAAACTGAGAGAACTGAGCAGTAGCTGCAATTCTTTTCTAGTAGGATGGAAGTCTGTTTTTAAAGCAGCCAGCCCCCTGTAATCATCCTCTGGCAACATCAGGCAAATGAAACCTTTGACCCATTCAATCATGTGATGTGTAGATCCCATCACATACTCAGGCAGGCCACTTCATGGCTTTGATATAGACGTCAGGTTTTCCATGAAGCTATTAAGACGTGGTTGGCCCTCCTTTCATAGAGGTTGTCAGACACCAAGTGACCCATGAGGTCAACAGTCTAATGATTCCCAATTTTGAAGAAACAGTCTACGGTAGGTTTTTTTGTTCAGTCTCTTAAATATCTTGCTTTAAGCATAAGATTTGAACTCCTACATCTTTTATGTGTGTTTGGATGCAACTTGTGAGGCTGAACTTTCCCAGCAGCTGACGGATATGTGCAAAGATGAGTCAGCTGAGAAAATATGGCGAGGTTGGAAAAATAATATTAAACCATAAAACCACATGATGTAGGAGCAGAATTTGTTCGATTGGTCCATCGAATCTACACCACCATTCAATGAGATCATGGCTGATCTGGTAATCCTCAGCTTCACTTTCCTGCCTTATTCCCATCATCCTTGATTCCTTACTGACTAAACAATCTGTTACTGTCAGCCTTGGCATCCCTCTGTGGTAAAATAATTCCACAGATTCACAGCCTTCTGAGAGAAAGCATTCCTCCTCACCTTGGAATGCCCTGTTAAATAATCAGTGCCCTGTTAAATTGAACTTGTACCCTCTAGTCATAGACTCCCTAACAAGGGGAAACAACCTTTCAGCCCTGTCATATTCTTGACATCGAGAAAACGAAGTGAGTTTTTGCAACTATGCTTTCAACAGCAAGATGAGAATCTTGCTAATGAGCGGCAAGAAGTTGATTTGCAAACATTTACATGTAATTAGTACTACATCTAGCCTCATTTATATGCAGTTTCCTATTCTCCCACACAACAGAGAGAAACTAGATGGCAACAAGTGCTGACATGAAAGACGCAGCAGGTACCTGGTACCTCCAGGCTCACTACTTGCACCTCTGGGCATCTATCTTGGACAGCAGTCACCAACACCTTCGGTATACTCATAATGCAGTACCCACCCTCTTCCACCACAAGCTGTCCACAGAGTTTGCTGTTAGACATGCACCAACCTCACCACACACTCATGGCATCCTAGTGCCTCAAATATATATATAAATATTAGTATTGTATGTGTCAGAGAGATCTGTGTTTTTGTTTTCGGATAAATCAAAGTCCAATGTTTTGTTTATTTCCTTGATACGCAACTATTCAGAACTGAACTGCTTTTGTGACAACGTAAATATGCAAAGTGATTTTTTATGAATAAAATATATTTTTGAATTTTGAAAAGAAAAGTACTCATGGCATTGGCAATGATTGCCATTCCTTTGGCCTGGGTATTCTACTGCGAGGGGGTAACTTCACCACCTCTGAAGTTAAGGAGGTTGTGATGGGTGTCTCCTCATTGCAGACATTATGTCCGCTGAGACTGACTGTTGTTTACACCCCTGTGATACAGAGTGAGCTCCCACTGCTGCTGGTGACATCCAGTCCGGTCATTCTGGCTGGACACTGCAATTACATCATCGATGTGGATTGACCATCTGGAGGGGCTGACAGCAAACCGGGCTTCATGTCCAGATTGCTGTTGGAAATGGTTAAAGTTCCCAAGCTGCACGATGTCTTCAGCACCCCTGCAGATGGAGTGCAGCGGTGATACACCTGCCCATGGCCAGGCAGGTCTAACTGCTCAGGAATAGCTTTTCTGTTTGTGTCCCGAACATTCTCGGTCAGATCCATTGATTTCAAGCCAGTGTTCTACTCTAACCATTGCCTCCTGCTGGCTGATTGTCACGCATAGAATGACCATCCAGCCAGCAAGGAAATATGGAAGCCGAATGTAAAACTGTTGACCCCAGAAAACATTGAGGAGCTCAAAAGGGATTACACAGATTGGAGAACTGTGAAACCTCTTTTTGAGTCTCTAGCAGACTGGTGGAAAACCGTCACGGGGAACATCAAGAAGTTCTTTATCCTCAAAGGTGCTTGGAAGGTGAGAGATACTAATGGAGGAAACTGACCAAACTCCAGAAAACCATGCAGATCCTACTCCTGCTGTGGACAAAGGGGGTCAATGTCACAGAGGATCTCCAGGAAGTGAAGAGCTAGCAAACCTTGCTCTTTGCCTAGAGGCCTCCAAGATCATCTTCCATGCAAGGGTCCGTGCCATGGAGCAGGATGAGACATGCTCACATTTCTCCTTCCAGAAGTCACACAAGAGAAGCTCTGTGCTCAGCAGCCCAAAGGAAGACAATGGCTCAGTAATGTCATCTCAGTCTGACATCCTGAGGATCAGCAAATCCATTTATGCCAGACTGTTTGACATGAAGCCCTCTGACAGCACGGCCTCCCAGTCATTCCCGTCCCCTATCACAGAGGTCCGAGATGAGGGCATGCAGGAGAGACCGGACCAGCTGTTATCTCTGGATAAGCTGACCAAGCCGCTCAAGGTCTTAGAAAAGAATAAAACTCCTTGAAGCAACACCTTACTGGCCGAGTTGTATTCAGCTCTGTGGGACTTGATTGGCGAGGGCCTGCTGGAGGTGTACAACAGTATGCTTCTGACAGGTACCAAAGTGCGAATCCATGAGGAAAGGTTTCATCACTCTTATCTACAAGCAGAAGGGGGAGAGGGAGAAAATTATGAATTAGCGACCAACTTCACTGCTGAATGCAGACTATAAAATCCTGTCTAAGGCCATCACCAACAGGGTCAGGTCAGCTGTGAGACCAATGATTCATCCCGACCAAACCTGACATATAACGGGCATGGTGATCTCTGAGAGTTTTGATCTCCTCAAGGCTACAATTGCCTACATGCAGGACAAAGGGGTGGACATCAGCCTCATCAACCTGGACCAAAAGAAACTCTTTGACAGGAAATCGCATACCTATATGAGGGACATGCTCTTCAAAGTGGGCTTTGGGGAGGGAATACACAACAAGATCTGACTGCTCTACAACAACATCTCAGTTAATGCATGGGAATCAGAAAGCTTCCCAATCAGGTCTGGAGTCAGGCTGAGCCGCCCACTCTCTCCTGCCTTGTCAGATTGCTGCAGAGAGCCTTTTGCAGAGACCATCAGGAAGGATGCGAGCCTGAGAGGGGTGACTCTTCCAGGCAGTGGAGGTCTGCAGGTCAAAGCCTCCCTATACATGGATTTCTGCTCAGATCCACTGTCAGTGCACACACTCCTGAGCATTTGCGACAAGCTCGAATTAGCCTCAGGAGCCAAGGCAAATCGAGGCAAGAATGAAGCCATGTTCTTTGGGAACTAGGCTGACAGATCCTTTATCCCTTTACATTCAGGACAGACTATCCCTGAAGGTGCTGAGAACATGTTCAGAGGGTCTGAGGTATGTGCAAAGACTTGGGAAGACTCTCCAAAGAGCATCCACCAGGCTCACAACCATACCTTATCCCTATAACGCTGTATTTCCCCTGGCTAATCTACCTAAGCTACACATCCCTGGACACTATGGGCAATTTAGCATGGCCAATCCACCTAACCTGTGCATCTTTAGGAGCACTATTCCCTCTCCATTGCATGTAAAAACCTGGTTATCGGGTGTTAGGCATTCTCTGTTGCTGTACATGACACAAGTATGGCCCATTCCCCAAATCTGCGCTGTTACAGTCACCCGAGCCATCTTCCACTTCAGCTGAAGGTTAAAAAGGGGCCATGTCCACAGGGACACCATGTATAAAACTCTGAATAAAGTGGGAGGAAGAATGTACCCAATGAGGCTCCTGGCCTGATGGCCACCTTTGTATGCGGTTGCATCAAGCTATACACAAACAATAAGTGTCACTGCCTACTGAGGTACTACCTGTCCCCAGTGTTGCAAAGGATGGGACACTCCAAGTAGTTGGACCATTCCATATCACCTGTCCTTCGTAGAGAAATTTGCAAAGAAAAACACCTTTGACCACAAGCCCATCTGGAATTGGTCAGCATGTAGCTTGCTCAAAACTGTGTGGGAAAAGGAGAGGATGGATCCTGTCACATTGTTCCCTGAGCAGACTGTCAAAGTTGTTTGGCAAAACGCCTCATCACTAAAACTTTCCAACAAGCACCAAGACATCACTTGGCTGGCGATGAGAAGGGCATTACCAGTGAGATCCTTCATGTATGTCAGTACTCTGTCACCACACACTGCCATTGAAGTGGCTGCAGGAGAGGGGTTGGGGTGGGAAGGGATTTACAGGTTGCCACACATCTTCTTCTGGAATGTGCCTTTGCAAAGGAAGTCTGAAGTAAGTTGCTATTGTTTATGCTGAGGTTCATCCTAAACAGTTCCGTGATGGAGGACTCTGTGATCTACACACACCGTGATAAACGGCGACTGTGCCTGGAAGACCTTCAACTCAGTGAAGGACACTGTTCGGTCTGCCCAAAACAAGTTGGTCTTACAGAAAAAGATGTTGGCCCCGAGTGAGTGTTTCAGACTGGCACATTCCAAGGTCCACGACTATGAGCTAACGGATGCACTAAAGCTTGGGGCAGCTGCTGCCAAGGTGCAGTGGGGAAAGACCACTGTCTGAGGTCCTTCTGCCAAAGTTGTATAGGGGTTTGTTCAGTTATCCGGCCCTCCCGGTGCCTCAGATGTATGTAAGTATAGTCCTGCACAAGTAAGAAATGTATCAGAGATAATGCCTTTGGTTTGTTTGTTGGATACAGTTAAACTCCAAAGTTTATTTATTTCTTCACATGCTACTGTACAGACCAAACTGCTTTAGTAACTATACATACAGAAAGATAATTTTATAACTGGACTTAGAAACTGGAGACCAATTTCACTGCTGAATGAAGATCACAAAATCCTGTCTAAGGACATTGCCAGCTGGGTCCAGTCTGCTCTGGGATCTGTGATTCATCACAACAAAACCTGTGCTGTACCGGGCAGAAAGATCTCTGAGAGCTTTGTGATCTTCAAGGATACGATTGCCTACTTGAAGGACGTATTTGGCAAACATGATTTCCCTTTCAGAAATAACAAGGTGTAGAGCTGGATGAACACAGCAGGCCAAGCAGTTCACCTGCACATCTGCCAATGTGGTATACTGCATCCTCTGTACCCGTTGTGGCCTCCTTTACATCGGGGAAACCAAGCAGAGTCTTGGGGACTGCTTTGCAGAACACCTGCGCTCGGTTCACAATAAACAACTGCACCTCCCAGTCGCGAACCATTTCAACTTCCCCTCCCATTCCTCAGGCGACATGTCCATCCTGGGCCTCCTGCAGTGCCACAAAGATGCCACATGAAGGCTGCAGGAACAGCAATTCATATTCCGCTTGGGAACCCTGCAGCCCAATGGTATCAATGTGGATTTCACAAGCTTCAAAATCTCCCCTCCACCTATCGCATCCCAAAACCAGCCCAGCTCATCCCCGCCTCCCTAACCTGTTCTTCCTCTCACCTATCCCCTCCTCCCACCACAAGCCGCACCCCCATTTCCTACCTACTAACCTTATCCCGCCCCCTTGACCTGTCTGTCCTCCCTGGACTGACCTATCTCCTCCCTAACTCCCCAAATACACTCACCTTTACTGGCTCCATCCCCGCCCCTTTGACTTGTCTGTCTCCTCTCCACCTATCTTCTTCTCTATCCATCTTCTATCCGCCTCCCCGTCTCTCCCTATTTATTTCAGAACCCTCTTCCCCTCCCCCATTTCTGATGAAGGGTCTAGGCCGGAAATGTCAAGCTTTCCTGCTCCTATGATGCTGCTTGGCCTGCTGTGTTCATCCAGCTCGACACCTTGTTATCTCAGATTCTCCAGCATCGGCAGTTCCTACTATCTCTGTTTCTGATTATGTTCAGCTTTTATCAATGCCCTGCTATTTCATCTTTAATTATAGGCTCTAGCTTTTCCCAATGACAGATATAAGACCTGTAGTTTTCTGCTTTCTGCATCCATTACCTCTTGAATAAGGGTGTCACATTAGTGTTTTTCTAATCCAATGAAACTCTTCCAGAATCTAGTGAGTTCTGGAATATTATGACCGATACCTCTTCTATTTGTTATGATGAGGATGGGCGTAATGCACTAACCTTCTCTCGATGCACTATTCCACAGCACACAACATGAATTTATTTCTCTTATCCAGTTTGAGATATGCTCAAACATATGCCTTCTCTGTACTAAAATTAAAATTTTAAAAATTCAACCAGTTTTTTTAATAAACATAAAAGGCTTAAATTTATTATAAAATAAACTTATTCCATGAAGATACAGAATGTGTTAACACATACAGTTTGTGATATGGAAAATATACTGTTCTGAATAACCTCAAACAAACACACACATTCACACCATGAAAAGAGGAAAAATTGGATTTCCAAACCTGTAAAAATTGGATTTCTTTCTGCAAACACTTACTTTGAAAATAAAATCTTTTGACCAATGAGTGTTATTTCTTGAAATGAGAAGACAGAAGGTCTGGAATGTTCAGACAGTTGTTGGTCTGGAATTATGACTCATGGGGATGCGTGTCACCAACACAGACAGAATTCTCTGGGATCTTGACAGATGCAGCCTCCTCAGGCAATACAGTACACTCTATCATACAGTGTCTTTCAGTCACTCCCCAAGTGATACATCATGTTCCATAGTGGACTCACCACAAAGGTGCTTCAGAAATAGGAGACACAAACTGAGAAGCTTGTTTCTTCCAACAAGCTTCCTCAATTAAAAATCACAACTATCTTCAAGCCTGCAAAATACTGTTCAAATACAACATCCATAAAACTTACTTGGAAGAGTATTCATGTGATTTCCCTGAAGTGAGTTTAATCAATCAAATTGAGCCTTGTAGTTTCCAAGAATGTAAAGGTAAATTTGCCATAGTCCTGTTGGACAATAGGGCTGCTCTTTTAATGGAGAGTTGCATCTGTAGTGGTTTAACCTGAGGGTCACTACACTTCAGGAAAGAGATAAGGTTGAGAAGGTGGGACTTTTATCAAAAACTAAGCCACTGTCAGAATTAAACCCATGACATTAGTATTGGTTTGCATTTTAAGCCAGCTGTCCAGCCAACAGAGTTAACTGATCCTTGGTAGTTGACGAAACACGTTTTTATTAAAAATGCTTCTACTGTCCATTCATTGACCTCATTAAAAAAAATCCACAATCTTTCAAAGTCAAGTCCACAAAACTATTAAATATGAAGCTTTTGCAACAATACTGTGGTAGAGCACAAATGTTCCATCGCCCTTATCTAACTTAATTTCTTTATTTCTGATTGCAAGGGGTCTAGCTGTCCTCAATACCTGATGAAGTTGTCCATTCTGTAGATTATTCAACCATGTAGGGACATTTTGGCCGAGCTTATATCTATCTTCAGCTGATTTTCGTATCCGGGCCCTTTCAAGCTGGAGCCCGTGGTTGGCTACAAAGATCAGATGGCATTAATGCTTCAATTTCTTCTCCCTAGCCTCCAGCGCAGATACTCATTGCGCTTGCGATGAGAAAACACCAAGTAGGGTTTGAACCTTGGACTTTGCTGCAGCACCAAAAAAACCCTTTTTACTTGCATTAGTTTTATTTCTTCATTGAAAACAAATAATGCAAAATGGGCAAAGAGTAAGTTTCTGGCTGGTGTTTTGATTACAGTACTCACAAAATTAAAACTAGAACACGACATCCACCATCAGAGGCTCAAGAATCTTGTTTACATGGCTTCAGTCACAAAGCAAGTTTTTTTTGGCATTAAAATAAACTAAAATTATCAAGGATGAGAGGTTAAACTGTGAGGCTATCACCTTTATTGTACTTGTCACTTTTTAGCTCTTTGGCAAGTGTACTTCTTTCTCAGCTGCTAACAAGTTAGATTTTTAAATCTTACATCAACTCTGCACAACACAAAAAGATGTAGCCTCTGTCAATACGGTAGAAAAATCTGTCCAAGACACAGATTACAGTCACAGCAAATTACTATCCTTCCAATCTCACTGCTCTCCTACTGTCATTATGTAGTAAAGCACCGAAACCAGCTTGTTGTTTCATTGCTTTATTTATTGATTCCTGCATCTACTGAAAATTGCATCTGTCTGGATATACACAGTGTTGCACACCCTAAACTGTTATTCTTACTTTCATATTACTTCAAATCACAAAATCCTTTTTGATTAATGTAGTAATATTACTCAAAATTCTTGCAATGATTTCCTTTGAATCCAGGGAACTTGTATGGTTTTGGAATATTCCTGGGGAAGTTATTAGGAGCAGCAATCACACCATGTGGTATGTTGCCAGTTTGATCTTTTTCAAATGCTTAGTCACATCCTCTTTATGAACAAGGAAGGTTCAGGAGAATGTGCAGGTTACTAAATTAAGTATTTTATGTACTGCTTGTCATTGATAAGTATTCCTTTAATTTGTCTAGGACATAAATCATTTCTGCAGCTTATACGGTTAACTTGCACATTCAAAGGCTTCGGTTATAAACCATTTAATCATTAAGTATAAATTACAGTTCCCCTACTGCTTCAGAATGAATACCTCATCGACCTTGGTAATTGTAAATAAAATGTACATGAGACAGGAAACTGAGGCATAGCAATATTTGCGGTAGAAATTTTGCAAGTATGCAGGGAGAATTCTAAATAAGAAGTCTATTGTAGGATTTTTCATATTGTCTAAATCTTTCAAAGTTAATTATGGCTGTATTTGAAGACTGCAACAGACATTTTTGCACTGTTGTTACAGTGTTTGGAGCACCTTTGTTGACTGGAATACAGAATGTAGAATATTAAAAGCCTGGCCTGACTCTTGTTGAGTAATAGTTGTTTTACAATGGGAGAAGGGGGATCAAATTCAATTCCGATTATATCGATCTGAATTGAATTCAATCTCTTAGCTTTCACGTTGTAGTGCAGCACCTTCTCCCAACACCAGTATGCACACAGAAGAGCATCAAATTACAGATTGATACTTGTGTTATTTGCAGAGCAGGAGAGATACGAACAGTCAAATCAGACTGTTTACATGAGACTTACTCAAATCAATTCATTTCCGCAGTTGATTTAAATTCTGCATTAGGATATGGACATTGCCTTTACATGCAAAAAATAAACTAAATTTGAACAATTTATTCAATGTATTAAATTCTGAACAGATTAAAACCCAGAATATAGCTGTCAAACAAAGCTTAAGGCATTGATACTCAGTGTTCTTTGCAGCTTTTACACCTACTGCAGCTAAAAATTATGCTGGATTAAAAATCTAATGGCTTTTCTTAGCGTACATTTGGTATTAACTTCAGAATGCTCTTGCTGTGAATTCAGGACTAGATTTGTCTTATGTTGCTACTGAATTGTTAATCAGCACTCCGCATAGTGACAGTCAGCAAACCCATAGAATTGACTATAGATTCACATTATGTTGCCCGAAATGCAAACAAACCAATTTAACGCTGGCTCATGAGCTATAATAGCCTGTTTCCTCTCAATTATTTTCCCTCCTTATAATGCTGTATTGCCATGAGGACAATAGCATGATGGTTGGTGAGTCTTTGGTATCCCAATCAGACAACAGTACTTCACATGGGAGGCAAGTTGGGAATGAGAGCCCATTATTATACAATGGACAGCATCATAAATGATAATAAGATATGGAGCTGGTTGAACACAGCAGGCCAGGCAGCATCAGGGGAACAGGAAAGCTGACGTTCCAGGTCTGGACCCTTCTTCAGCAGAAAGCGTCAGCTTTCCTGCTCCTCTGATGCTGCGTGGCCTGCTGTGTTCATCCAGCTCCACACCTTGTTATCTCAGAATCCAGCATCGGCAGTTCCTACTATCTCATCATAAATGATGTTAATCCTGTCCTAATTTGATATTTTGTCCAGCAAAGGTCTTAGACAATAATTATGACCTTCTCTATTTTGGAAATGTTGTAATCAATTAAAGTACCTTTCTTTTGCAGTGGCTGTTATGGTCAACTAACTCAGAGCCCCTCAGAGATAGAACTCAAATTTCTTGCTTAATTTCTGCAGCTCAATATCACACCATGAGTTCAAGGATGCACAAATCTTCACAAGAGATTACTAACTATATCTAAAAATCTTTGCTCACATTGTCTCCATTAGACCTCTAATTAGAGCTTTTGGTGGAATGAGCTTTTCTCAGTCTATGTCAATTGATTAAGAACAGGATATTTGTACATCAAATATTTAATGCCGTCAAAAGCATATGCCTTGACCACTTTTTTTCCATTTTAGCAATGGCAGAATTTCTTTTTGAGAGTTAATTTTTGGTTCATGTGTGGTCACATAGAGGAAATTTACACAAACGCATCACAAAAGAAGTGTGATCTTTAGCGGGAAAACACAGACAACTCAACAACTCAAGTGTGAATGAAATGCCTGTAGTGCTGTCTTAACATGCTTACTCAGAAATTTCTCACAGCATGGTCTACTTCATAACAATGATCCGTAATTATCATATAAACCCACCTATTTTGTCCTCCAGCATAAATAGTGGCTAACGGGTATTTTTCAGACTGGTGATGGTTCATACTGGAGTTCCCCAGGAGTCAGTGTTGGGACCCCTGTACTTCTTGACATATGTTAATGATTGAGACCTTGGTGATCTTGGAGCTGGTAACATACCTAGCTGTGAGCCAGAAGCTTCAGGTTTGAGTCTCACATCAGGAATTGTTGGCCAGAGAAAGTGCATTTGTAAAGTGGCCAAGCAAGTTGATTACAAACCTGTAAATCCTTCCAATATGCCTGATGGCATGTATTAAGAGTGGAAGAGTCTCCAGATCACACTTGTTTTCAATGCTCAGACCTTTGAGTATAGGAGTTGGGATGTCATGTTGAGGTTGTACAGGACGTTGATAAGGTCTCTTCTGAGTGTCCAGTTCTGGTTGCCCTGGTATAGGAAGGATATAATTAAGCTGGAGATGGTTCAGAAGAGATTTACCAGGCTGTTGCTCTGCAATGGAGGGTCTGAGATATAAAAATAGGCTGGATAGGCTGAGACATTTTTCACTGGAGTGTAGGAGCTTAAGGGATTACCTTATAAAGGTTTATAAAATCATGAGGGGTACAGATAAGGCGAATGGCAGGCGTCTTTTCCTGGAGTGGGGGATTTTAAGGCGATGGAGTACATTTTTAATGTAAGAGGAGAAAGATTTTTTAAAAAATGAGGGGCAATTTTTTTACACAGAAAGTGGTTCCTGTGTAGAATGATCTTCCTGAGGAGGTGATGGACTCTATGACTCTATCAGTCATGCTAACTGCAAACCACTGCAGTACTTTGCCCTCCAACATTTACCAATCCAAAGGGAGACCATGGTCCAACCCTCAGAAACAAGAACTGGAGAAAAGATGGACAGACAGTTTTTGGCATGCTGGGGTACACCAGGCCAAACGTTGACAGGGGATGGTCACCAATATTGTTGTACGTCATGGGACAGCAAAATCAGTAGCCTGCCTCCATCTCAGCTGGCAGCAAATGGGGGAACACTACAGTATAGCGCTTTGATTTACTCATTCAAAGGATGTGTGCTTTGCTGGCTGGGCCAGCATTTATTGCCCATCCCTAATGTAAATGTAATAGAACCAATAAAACACATAGAATGTTATTTTATATTCAAGTGTATTCATCAGCACATCACCTTTAGGATGTTATTTATGGAGTTTGGCCTGTTGTTCCAATTGATTGTTTCTATTTGCTATGTCATCATCTGCTTACACTTCCGGCATAATTGCGAACAAAAATATTAAAACCCTAAAGTGCGCTAGGAGGCTTTAAAACAGGGTGCCCTGTAAGAGACCCGATTCTCCTTAAACTTGGGCTAACTTATTAACAAAGAAAATAAAATGGTCTTTGTTGTACAAAAATATGAACAGTAACTTGTTTGGAAAAGAAGGTATAACACTGTGTATAAAGGCTGCAAATTCACTCCAGTTCATTTCATTAGGACAGAGGAAATAGGAACAGGATAGAACCATATGGTCCTTCATTCAACAATTCAACATTCAACTAGATTGTGATTGGTCCTCAACTTCAATTCTACTTCTCCCCATCTGATCACCATTTCCCTAGATTCACTTGGAGTTCAAACCTTTCTATCTCAGCTTTGATTATCTTTAATGACTGACCATCCACAGTCCTCTGGACAGGGATGCCCAGAATTTTACAGCTCTCAGCTCAGCCTTAAATAACACATCTCATATCTTGAGACTATGCTGACCAGTTCAAGACTTTCCTACCTCTGAAAGCAGCTTCTCACTATCTAGCCCACTATTTCCCCTCAGAATCTTACATATTTCAAACAGACTACTTCTCATTGTTCAGCGCTCCAGAGAGTATTTTACTCTATCACTCCACTACGGGACAATCTGTCATCTCAGAGACCACTTCAGCAAACGTTCAGTTCACTCCCTCTAAGGTAAATATATCCTTCCTTAAGTAAGGAAACGCTAACAGTCCACAGTACTCCAGGGATGCCGTCACTAAGCTCTGTAGGATTTCAGCAAGAGTCCTCACTGTTATAGTGGAATACCCTTGCAATAAAGGCCACCATACAATGTGACTTCTTGATTGCACTCTATCTGTATTTTAATTTTCTGTGTTACAATTACAATGACATTCAAATCTGTCTGAATATTTAGTCGTTTCTCATCTATTTGGCTATTCTTCTAGCAAAAGCAAGGAACCTCACATTTTCCCACATTCTACTCCATCTGCCAACTTGTTGACCAGTCACTTAACCAGTTCATATTCCATGGCAGATTCTTCATGCTATTTCATGATATTGACAAAAATTCATTTCACCTCCAATGTTTATTGTGAAAGGGGGATCCACATGAGATATGAATCCTAGTGAGATTCAGCAAAAACATTCAAGAACCTGTAAAATAAACTTTAAAGTTTTAAAAGCAAATGAAGGTCAGAGAGTCTTAATCATTTAAATATACAAACTTTTGAAGTAAGGACTGTAAGTTGTTAAAGCCATAAAGAAATTTCACATTGTTTTCCATGCATCATTTCAAACAAGAGTAGGAGTGTACTGTCCAATGTTCAGGCCAATAGAATAGAAAGCTAGAAAGACTTGCATTTGTATATCAATATTTCACAGCTGCACATATTCCCAAAATGCTTTACAGCCAATGAAACACTTTTGAAGTATAATCAATATTGTAATGTGGGAAATTTAGCAGTCCATTTTGCATAGCAATCTCCTAAAAACATCAACATGAAATTCAATAGTGTAGAATCTTATAGGGGTTTAAGTGATATGGTCTATGGTAAGACTATGGCAGCACCAGACGAGAAGTTTGGCAAAGCTGATTTCACAATGGATTAGTAGCAGGTTCAACTTGCTGCTTGTTCTGAAGGACTTACATGTTGCAAACAACCAAACAAGCATCTTAGGGCATGATCCACAACCCCCAGCCAGACATAGACCTCATCCACAGACGTTGGAATCTGGCACTGTGCCAAGATTTCATGACCATCATGGAACCTCTTCAATACACTGGCAGGGCACTCTGGAAGCACAGACTTGCATTGGAGGGCGCATTGGCGACTAG
Organism: Ginglymostoma cirratum; assembly: GCA_024137785.1. Lineage (NCBI taxonomy): Eukaryota > Metazoa > Chordata > Chondrichthyes > Orectolobiformes > Ginglymostomatidae > Ginglymostoma > Ginglymostoma cirratum. The sequence goes on along the minus strand of JAHRHZ010000018.1, from coordinate 50,941,182 downwards.
CATTGAAAGATTGCTGCAAAGACTCTGTTATAGGAAGGATATTATTAAATTGGGGAGGGTTCAGACAGGATTTACCAGGATGTTGCTGGGAATGGAGTATTTGAGCTATAAAAATAAACTGGACAGGCCAGAACATTTATCAATGGAGAGTAGGAGGTTGAGGGGTGACCTTACATAGGTTTATAAAATCATGAGGGACACCAATAAGGTGAATGACAAGGGTCTTTTCCCCAGCTAGGACTTTATATTTAAAGAGAGAGCAGAAAGATATAAAAAAGGACTGAGGGGCTTTTGTTTTTCAAACAGAGTGCTTTGGCATGAACCGTCAGAGTAAGTGGTGGATGCAGATACAATTACAATATTTAAAAGATATTTGGATAAGTTCATGAATAGGAAAGGTTTGGAGGGATATGGACCAAGTGCAGGCAGGTGGGACTAGTTTAGCTTGGGAACATGGTCAGCATGAACTGGTTGGACTGAAGGGTCTGTTTTCACACTGTATGACTCTATGATTTTTTACTCTCAGGGACAAGGACTCAACTGAAGGAATAGACCAGGCTGTATCTCAAAGCTGCTCACTTGCTCTCTGAGGGCTTGTTCACTTAACATCTAACTGCTGGCTCATAATACCCCTATCTTGCCTGGTTTTGCCTTGCTGTGCAAGTCATACATGCAGGAAGCATGCCTTGCTGCTCCACAATCCTCAGATAAGGCGTCTTGCTATGCAACGGTGTGCTACATCAATATCACCCCTGTAACATGCTCCAGCAGCCTACACAGCAAATACACTGCATGGGTAGTGTGCAAGCAGCCACGTTTCAAAGTCTTCAGGAAGAAGCCCTCGCTGAAGTCCACGTAGACTCCTGTCAGTCAGAGGATCCCGGCACAGGATGTCAATGATAGCCTCTAACAGGAGACACACCAAAAGAATGAACCAGAGAACATAATACGGACAGGCACAGTTTTGGCATTACAAGCTGAAAATCCTGCAATACCTCACATTCCATCCACTGACGCAGCAAACAAAGGTGCCTCTGATATTTTTCCAGCTCAGGATGAGCAAAATGCTTTGAGTACTCATAGAAATATCGTATTATGCTGCAAATAAAGTGCTATTATGGATTCACTGCATGTGGCTACTAAAATGTGTTGGAAGTATCAATATCCTCAAGTGTACAAGACAGTCACCATGATCCTTCAACTGTCTATAATGAGAGTAAGCCTTCTTGCACATCATACAACATCACAGAGTATGACAAACTCTGCACATGCTGGAAAGGATTCAGCAATAAGAGTGGTAATCCACTTTTCATCGAGAACGTTGTTCAACCTTGCCGAGCTACCAATAGATTCTGTCAGAAATGAGGGCATTCAATGATAAAGTTCATCTCATATTATCCATTTATTCAGAGTCCCAATAGTCTGAACAGCAAATCTTTCAGTGCAGGGATGAACGTCTGCAAAGATTTTCATCAATAAATCACAATTCTTGTATGAGTCTCTTGAAGAAGTGAATGGTTATTTAGCAGTCTTCTCTAAAATGCATTCATCTTTTTTTCCTAAGTTTGTAAATACCAGGGCAAAAAGCTCAAAATGTCATTGTATTACTAATGTAGAAGAAGGGCGATAGTTATCAGCTCTTAATCAATGATACAACTTCATCAGTCAGTGGTATTTCATTGTTAAATGATCTTTTCAATCAGACCTTCCAAAGGAAGACCCATTGATCTTCATACTAGTGCAAGTGCTCAGAGGCAACCAACCCTTCCTCAGAACAGGCCCTTCAGCCCACCCTATCTGTGTCAACCATGGTACCATTCTAAACTAATCCCATCTGCCTGCACATGGTCTGTATCCCTCCGTTCCCTGCCTGTTCATGTGCCTATCTAAAGTAACCACTTCTCACACCACCTCCTGCAGCACTTTCTAGGCACCCACCATCTTCAGTATAAAAATCTTGTTTCACGCATCTCCTATAAACGTTTCCCCTCTCACCTTGAACCTCTGCGCCCCCCAGTAAGCTTATGATTTCATATAAATCTGTTGGACTATAACCTGGTGTCATGTGACTTCTGACTTTGTCCATCTGACAACATGAATTTGCAAAATAAAGGTAAGAGTTAAATTTGAAGAAACATTTTATATAGAATGGTATTAGAACTTTGGGGGGGGGTATAAATTCAGATCATGTCAACTTTAGACATGAAATTGAAGGCATGATCAACATATATGTCTGAAGACGTTGAACTAAGATTGGTTGAAATTATGCATTGGAGTGGTAGGCATCAAACAAATGTCCAAATGTAGCCAGCCAGTCAGAACTTGCTCAATTCCAACATCTTCAGTGCTGAGCAGCTTGTGAGTGGATCCTGTGAGATGAGAATGTGAAACTGAAGGTGTGGACCCAGAACATGTGAAAGGCCATAATAATTTGCGGAGGCAGGAGGAGCACTTCTATTCTTCGGGTTTCACAGAAAATAACTTATTCAGAAGCTTTCTTCCTTTTTATTGCACGGCATCTCATCACTTTGAAAATTACCAGTAAGTGCACAAGACCCAGGAGAATGGTGGGAACATGCCAATTGTGACTGCTGTTCTATCATTACTGGACCTCTGGCTTTCAATTGCAAAGCTCATAACACTTGGTTCAGGTGGGAACCCTGCGCATCTAGATGTCATCAGCTTCCAACTATACACTTCCGAGAAAACAAGGTGGCACAGCACAAGATTGGTTCCAATTGTATTGTTTTTACAACCAAAGAACATAATTTTATTATCTTCATTATGATATCTGACAATTAAATATTCTACATAAGCTTTTGATTTTGATATTGGATAGCCTAGTTTTAAACCAGAAGAACTAATTCTGGCAATGCAACAACTTGCCAACTATATAGACAAAAAGGAACTAATGAATTAGAATTTCAAACTTACACAAGAAATCTTCAAAGTGCTTACTCAAATGTTCTTCTGTTGTCATGGTCCATTGGAGTAACACTCTGGGAATCAAGCCTCACTACTGCTAGTGTTGTCAAAAAAAGTGAGATTTTAGAACATGTGCCCAAAATTTCCCAATTTTCCAGCTTTTCAGACCAGGTTCCAAGTTTCTGTACATCGTAAGAATTATTATTGATTGAATATAATTAGACTCTGGCTAAAGGTAATCAGTTGTAACTGTTGACATATAGCACCACAAATTAAAGCTCTAAGCCCTTATAAATTTCCCCTTACACACATACAAACAAAATGCAGGAATAATAGGTATGGGCAGAGGAAAACTGGGAGAAAGTTTAGTGGTTTTTGTGTATGGGATACTTCCTTACGATTATGCTGGCCTGGGTAGAGTGGTGGCTCAGTGGTTAGTACTGTTGCCTCCTTGTGCCGGGTGCTGTGTTCATTTCTAGCCTTAAGCAACAGTATGTATGGATTTGAATGTGTGCACATTCTCGTTATGTCTATGTGAGTTTCCTTTGGGTGCTTTGGTTTCCTTCCACAGTCCAAAGATGTGCAGGTTAGGTGGATTGACTTTGCTAAATTGCCCATTGAGTCCAGAGATGTGTGGGCTAGCCATGGGAAGGGCAGGGAGGTGGGTCTGGATGGGATGCTCTTTGGGGGGCTGTTGTGGACTCAATGGCCCAAATAGCCTGCTTCCACACGTAGGGATTCTATAATTCAGAACATTATTTATCAGTCTTCTTTCCTTGGATGCTTCCACCGTTTTGTAAGAGGCACAAGCTGGCAGCTTTGGTTATTAAAGGTCTTTGACTGATCAGTTAAAAGTCACTGCTTACAACAAATCCTGAGGGAAGATGAACTGGTTTCCTTCAGTTTTAAAATGAATTTTGACTGTAGAGAGCTCCTATGTCGATGGAGATTAAAACACCTCTCCCATTCTTTCTCCTAACCCCAAGCTGTTCTAATACCTGAGAATCAACATTACAGTTCTTGCGCAGGCAAAAATTATTAACTGGTTACTCGTTTATGGACCAATCAATTTCTTGTCACTACCCAGTTTCATCTGTACACAGAAACCCTTGGCTCTATTCCATCTGTAACCACTTCATTTAACGTTTGTTCAAAGAACTGTTTATATGAAGTTTGCTACAGGTGTCAGGCTACTTTCTTTTCAAAACAAGCAGCAATCTTCAAAAACTGGTTTTAAAGCAGTCCTTTCCCATTTCAATCCACAGTTTTAAACAGCACAAAAATAAAATATGGTCTTCATATTGTATAAAGAGCTCTGGATAAAACTGATAAAACAATATAAATTATATTGTAAATGCAAATTGTTCCATTCAATTGGTCATAGTTTTGGTTGCTTCTCAAAAGTCTTTGTTCATGCCCTCCAGGAACATTACTTCCATTGGTGTACACACATTCCCTCAGTTCAAACTTGATATTTATACAATATCTGGGATAGATGGCTGTCTAGCAAGCAGCAAACCCCTTAGCCGTTGGTGGTGACACAACAGCAGAGAAGCTGACTCAATCTGTCTTCTAAATTTGCCTGAATTTGTGGTAAATTCTACACAGATGAAGCAGAGATCAGTCTAAAAGTTATTAAATCAATTTATTGTAAAAGCTACAATTATGCCAGAGAAGCAATATGCAGGAAATGAAAACAATCAAACACTTAAATGTTCATCAGCATTTTATTAATGCTTCTGATACGAAACTAATAATGGACCTTTGATGAAAATTTTGTGTTTCATGTTATAGTGCAATTAAGAACTAGTGAAAACTTGTGGTATGTATTTACAGGGACCAGCATCAAATCACAATGAAAATTTTTAAGGAGCAATGAAATGTTAACTTTGAGACAATGTGTAACTGCATCGTCTTACACATAAAATAGGCCAACTTTCTTCATCAGATTGCTTCAATTATATTTGTGCCTGGTACATATTGAAATGACAAAAACAGTACTCATCATCAACTTGATCTGCTGATGTCAAAGCTCATTTGGAATTTTGCATCCAGGTCAAGTGACTGAGATACACTTCAATTACGTGGGATCATAATTCTGCCACCCAGCCTAACCTCTGTTTAATATCAGTACCATGACTCTCAGGCAAGAGGAAAAAACACTCCATAACTGTTCATCCAGGTTCTCTGAAGATATTTTTCTAGTATGTTTTATTTGTTCATTTTTTTTCTACCAAATGCTCCACAGAGATGGCAATAGCTGGTGCATTGCATTCTTCAAAAATGATCTTCCTTGCCATCCTATGCTGCTCACCTCCTTCTTGGTACAAGGATCTGCTGACAGGGAAAGCCTTAGCTGTTCCTGAAATGTCATGCATGCATGTGGGGAGGAGAAAATTTGACACTGTTTTGAGCAGTCCGGAGTAAGTTTGGGTATCTAAGGGAAAATGCTATAAACAAACATTCTAAAAAGTATTCCTCAGCTACAAAAGGTGGTATTCAAACTGTCCCAACTAACCAAGCTACCTAATGAGAAGGAACAGGTCTGAGACAGACTCTCAATTTACACCCTGCTGAATTTCATGCTTCATTGACTTTAATGGAGCATGAAAATGGACAGGGTGTTAATTGGGAGTTGGACCGAAACCTGCATCATCCCAATTGAAATGTTAGGTTAAAATCAAAGTTTTCATGTTTGATTTCTATCTGTTAAATCTGAACTACTGGCTCTGAAATATTTCCTAAATAGTTGTAAAAACTGTCCGCAAGGAATTTAATATGCTTGTGTTCAAATACGTATAAAATCTTCTCAGATATTGTGAGATTTTTCATTAGAATCTTGACTAGAATATTTGTAAAGAGCAAACATCCTGAGGCATACTAAGTCACTGTGTAAACTTTAGCAGTGACATACTGCCAGTGTAAACCTTTAGATTAAGTCAATTAATTTTCTATCATAAGAGATAATAAGATGAGCAAGGCAATGACATTTTAATTGGGCAGAATTACAACCAGGAGGACAGCTAGTGCTTGCAGTTAACTGAAAATCTGCAAGGGGCTATAAATAATACAGTACCTTTATTCCTTACAAATAAACAGGTCACTTAAACCTAACAACAAATTGTTTGGGTAACAGAACCATAAAGTTGATTGCTCGATGTTACAACTGTGTGCTTTGTATTGTCAAATTGTACTGCTGCAGCAAGATATGTTTTAGAATTGATGAAGGCAAGTGCACTTTAGAGTTTGAAACTGAGCCACACCGGGCAATCAATGATCATAGCAGTTTCTAATGTTTACTATTAACAGTAAAAATATAATAACACATGAGCTCTGATTTGCTACTATCTTTTTGAATAAAATTAAGACTTTAATTTTTCCAAATATATCACCTTGCAGCAAATAAATCACAACAAAATGCATGGACCTCCCTAGAAAACAATTAAATCCAATCTTGGGGTTTAAAATTGACTATTCCCCATAAACAGGCATGGGGTTTGTGCTACACAATTAACCCACAGACACTCATTAAGTTACATGTTACATTTATGTTCCTTACATGTTTCAGTCAAGACTGTGTAAAACCATTCCCACACAAACTGCTCATTGTATGAAAATATCAGAAACAGGCCTGATAGTGCGTGTAACCAGAAATGATTAAAGGCAGCCTCTACCTCTTAAAGGGAAGGTGCATGCTCTGTTTTGGTAAAAAAAACACAGTTGATGAAGGATAGTACTGGAGCCAGCTGTCACTCTGTTTCACACTCATGTGCACGGTGAAATTTTACAAGCATTGACCTCCTATCTTAAATAAATCACAGTTTAAATTAATGTGTATTATATATCTTTGAATAAAATCTCTGTAAATGTCCACTATCTTCATTTAATAGTAGCCAGAAAATATGATGGGCTGCATTTAAAAAAAACACGAATCAAGCTGTCTTACTCTTAAAAATAGCTGAAAATATAAGGGAACAACCTCCAAGATTTTTGCATTGTAGCATCAGCCACCATGACACAAAACCAGAGTGAAGGAGAGATGTCCTATGTCCACAGGTGGGGGTGGGTGGAATAGGGATGGTGGTAAAGGAAGCCCGTGAGATGAATGCTTCAGAGGTACTTGGAAGAAGCAGCAAGGGAGATCAATGCTTCAGAGGTGTCTCATCATAGAATGTGGATGCAGTGCAAGAAGAAGTTTAAAAATCTGAAACAAGTTAACAGGATGATTGAATTCATCTTCCAATAGCAGAGCTTATCACTTGTAGCCTTAGCCTCATTCACTGCTTAATTAATTACACTCCCATCAGCTACCTACCAACAACTTATATCCATTGGCAACCTAAAGTTCCTATTCTTATTTCAACCTGACACCTGTCACAAACCTTGGAACCTATGATTCACAGGTAATACATACTGGTAACTATAACAGCCATATCACCCAAACGTATTGCACAACTCTGAGAAACACAATTAACTTTTAATTCCAAAAAAATCCAATGCATAATAGGAGGCTTCTGTGTAGAACTGGATATTTTAATCTGCGGACCATGATAGAAAGGGACTTTGTGGCTATTAACAGCGCCGGAGGGAAGAATAGTGAGGTTACATGCAGATCTCACCTCAGTTCTCTTGAAATATACATTAGTTGAGAAGAGGGAGGAATAAGTTAGTGAAAATGACGAAAGGAAAAAAAAAGCATTTGCTCATGAGACACCAAACACAAGGTGGCTGGGTAGGTGATAAGATAACGTAAATTCTGAAGTGGGAGGACACACACTCATTTCCACTGCAGACAATTCAGACTGTGGGCTTTTATGAGTAAGGTAGCAGAAGAATTCTGGTTGAAGTACATAACTAAGTGTTTATAGAACATTAAACTGAAAAACCTGCCAGAATGCTTGTGCACAATTTAAGTTGCATATTAAGGATGGATCCAGCACTAACCTGGCACAGGGCTTCTACAGATCTGCGTCTCGTCTTTCAAGTATAGAATATGTAGTCACCTGCAACAATATATCAGTGAAACCCACTTTAAACAGTGTCTGATGATCATTGTCACAATGCAGAACAAATTGCCTACATCAAAGATTTGAGTACTGCAGCGGCAGCTCATATTGCTGCTATAATGCTGCTTAAAGTGGTTGGTTGTATCACATACAAACTATACAAGGAGGTAGTCACGATGAAATATTGTGAACAGTTTTGGTTCCCTCATCCACGGAGAGATATACTGACATTGGAGGCTGTTTGGAGAAGGTTCACTAGATTTATTCTAGGTATAGAAGCCTTCTCTTCTCAGGAGAGGTTGAGTAGGTTGGGTTTGTATGCAATGATATTTAGAAGAATGAGAGGCAATCATTATTGAAACATATGATTTGAAGGGTTCTTTACTGGGTAGATGAATAGAGCTTGTTTCCTGCTACAGGTAGTCTAGGACAATAGGGCAATATCTCAGAGTAAGGAGTCAGCTATTTATGACAGAGTTTGAGGATTTCTGCTCAATAAGGGAATTAAGGGTTATAAGTAGAAGGCAAGAAAGTGGAGTTAAGGGTTATCAGATCAGCCATGATTTTATTGAATGGTGGGCCAAAAGGCCTACTTCTGCTCCTACATCTTATGTTCTTGTAGTCTTATCATCACAGAAGTCCAGCAATCAGTTTTTCAACAGATTGGTAAGATTGCTGAGGAACCACCCTGCAGAAACGTAGAGGTTACATGCAGAACGAGCCTTTGTCCTCTCTCAGAAAAAGGGTTGCAAGTCTACCAGCCCCTTTGTTGTTGCTTGACTGGCAGCCAGGACCCCAGCCTGCTGTAGCCCAACTGAGATGGCACAGTTGTATCTGAGTCCTCTAGGCTGAGAGCTGTGAGAATATACTCCGGGAGGCCATCTGCATTTTCCTTGACTTACGTCATTCAGTCAATGGCGAACCAACTCACAGAAACATGAGCACAGGGAAACATATACTTTAGGGGAACACATTAAGATGCTAATTTTTATAGGGATGTTTATTCAATGTTCTCTGAAGTCTTATGAGCACACCTCTCTGAAGTACATGGGATTTGAACCCAGGCCTCCTGTCTCAGAAGCAGAACACTCCCACTGTGTCCAAAAACTAGTTAATTTTTCTATTTTATGTGATAATGGAATTTATATATTTGGATTGGATTGTGCATTTTCTGGACATTGTAGTGTTTTTGGGGAGCTGCTACTGAGTGGGGAGCTGTGTTTGTGGTTATTGGGTATTACTGATGAAAAGGTCAAATCCAGTGTGGACAAAAAGGGCTGTTTATATTTGTCACCCTCTGCCTGTTCATCTACTTGCTGTATAACTTCCTCCTCTTCCTCCCCTATCTCCTCATGTTTCTGCTCCTCAGCCTTTTCCCTGTTGGGAGGGTAGTAAGGAATTCCTTTCATTTTATAACCTGTCTTTGCCACTCAAAACAAACCTCCACTGTTTCTCTAAGCAGTATTACAGAACTTCTCCAGAGCGATCCAGCTAGTAGAATCACTGCTTGCCTGCTGTTCTTTGTGGCAACATAGGTTACACTGTAGGTGTGATGTTTACATATATATGTGTTTGAGACTGGAGTCATAAGCTATACTGAGGGTGACACCTAGCAGTCAGCCTTTGACTTGTCATGGTGGGTCAAATACAGGTAACACAGAGGACTGCCAGGAATGAATCAGTCAGAGCTGTTGCCGTAGGAACAGAGAAACATATGAATTGGGGGCAGAAGTAGATAATTTGGTCCCTCAAACCTGCTCAGCCATTCAATAACGTCATGGCTTATGTATTTATATTTGAATTTACACATATACATTTACTCCCAATGATTCTTGATTCTCCTGCTTAACAAGAATCTATCCACCTCTGTCTTAAGCATATACAATATCCACCTTACCACGGTCTTCTGAGGCAAACAGTTCCAAAGTTAGATAACCTTCTGAGTGAAGGAAAGTCACCTCATCATTGTCCCTAAGGGCAACCTCCAATTTTAACCAGTGTCTGTTTTAACTAGTTCTGAACTCACCTACAAGAGGAAACATCATTTCCATGCTTAACTTGTCAAGACAATTCAAGATCTTATATACTTCAATCAAGTTATCCATTGCTCTTCTAATCACTAGTGGAAACAAGCCCAAGATTTTTTTTTAATTCATTCAAGAGATGAAGGCATTACAGGCTAGGCAGCATTTATTGCCCATCCCTAATTGCCCAGAGGGCATTTAAGTGTCAACCACATTGCTGTGGATCTGGAGTCACATGTAGGCCAGATCAGGTAAGGATGGCAGTTTCCTCCCCGAAAGGACATTAGTGAACCTGATGGGTTTTTCCGACAATTGACAATGGATTCAGTCTTCATTAAATTCTTTATTCCAGATATTTATTGAATTCAAATTCTGCCATCTGCCATGGTGGGATTCAAACCTGGGTACCCAGAACATTATCTGGGTCTATGGATTAACAGTCCAGCGACGATACCATCGCCTCCCCTTATAATAAGATAATACATTCCCCTGCGTGATATGTTGCCTGAAATCATGCACCAGTTGCACATCATGTGAACAAAGTCCTTTGCAGTTCATGAAAATGGTTGAGCTCAGAAAAGGTGCACGTCCACATATTGGGTCCCGTATGATCTGAAGATTTAATTTAGTTGTCCTTTAACAGCCCAAAATGTTGAAATGGTTTCAGTGACATTTTGTACGATCAAATCAGTAATATTATACTGTTACATAAGAAGTCATTGCTTGATTAGCTATTCAATATCAGTGTGAAACTCCCTTACTATTATTCATTCCCATTACTGCCTAAACAGGTCAAGTCATATGGCTACTTCTACATCCTTATCATCAACATTTACATGTTTCATTATTCAATGTCTTTTTTTAAACGCTCAGCGTTTTGCTCTTTTTTAAAAACATAATAAGCCTCAGATTATAATATTTTTACTGAATTGTTTATTTTGTTACAAATTTCATCTAGTTCTTTGAGACTTTCAGCAATCAAGCCTGTGTCATCTGCATACGTTAAGTTGATTATCCTACACCCTTTATCGTTTCAATATGATCATCTCATACCTCTTGCATGCACTTTCTGTGTATACATTAAAAATGTGGGTGTTAGAATGCACCCCTGCTATATGCATTGTCTTATGTCAAACCATTCATTAATTCCATCTTCTGAAATTGCAGCAGCCTTTTGATTTTCATACCGTGATTTAATCAAGTATACAATGTGCTTTGAAAACCTTATTTCTATCATAATTGACAAAGGTTCCATATGCTAAACGGTATTAAATGCTATAAACATTCTGATTTCGTTCTCTGCATTTCTCCATGGTCATTTGCAAACTGAGAAATTGGTCTTACAGCCCCTCTTCAACTTTAATAGCCAGTCTAGTCTTCACAATAAGTGAAGCAAATAATTCCCCAATAAGTTTAATTTTCATTACATTTTGTACTAGATCACTGAAAAGAAAGCAAAGAAAGATCAATTCTTCTGAACTATGGTGTTTCCGAAGAATGCTCAGTATTAAGTAGACTGTTGATAGATATACATAAAAGGACTTTTTATAACAGGTGAGAGCTGACAAATCTGTGGTGGTCAGGGAGAAGTTGGAATAATTTTGGCATGTACCACGAAGAAACAGTCCAGAAAAGATGATGCTTCAAGTAATGATAAAGAGGACATGTAGTATAGGTAGCAGAAGGCCATGTGCAATGATGATATTGTAGAACAAATGGGTTTGAATATCACAAGTGAACTGAAGGCGAGGATGAAACTGAACACACCACTTAGCATTGACCCACACCCAGAATTGACAATGGTAAACTCAGCCCTGTTGACCCTGCAAAAATCTCCTTCCCAACATCTGGAAACTTACGACAGAATTGATGAAGTATCAGGAAGTATCAGCTTATCATAGTCATACTCATGGCATTATGCCCTACACTACCAACATCCATGGGTATGTCTGTTCCATTGGCAGGACAGACCCAGCAGAGGTGAAAGCTGTCCTGGGCATCCTCATCATTGATTCCAGAGCTCATCAGGTCTAATTGCATCAGGTCAAACATGGCAAGGAAACCTCCTGCTGATTACCATGTACCATCCTCCCTCACCTGATAAATTGGTGCTCCTTCATATTTAATACTACTTTGAGGAAGCACGAGGGTGACAAGGGCAGAGAATGTACTCTGGGTTGGGGAACATCACTGTCCATCACCAAGTGTGGCATAGCAGCACCACTACTGACTGAGCTGGTCAAGTCCTAAATATAATATAGTTAGCGGCAAAGGAACCATCTAGAAGGCAAAACATACTGAACCATCCTTATAATCTGCCTACGGCAGATGCATCCATCCATGACAGCGACCACCAGAAAGTTATTGTGGAGAAAAAGTCCCATCTTTACATTGAAGATTACCCTCCAATGTGTCATGTGTCACTGTCACCCTGCTAAATGGGCTCCACTTGGAACAGACCTAACACCGAAAGACAGTGCATCCATGATGTGCCTAGGGCCATCAGCAACAGCACACTCTTACTCTAACACAACTTGCAATCTCAGGGGCCTGCATATCATCCATTCAATAACTGCCATCAATTCAAGGGATCAACCCTGGCTCAAGAGAGCATGCAGCAGAGATTACCAGGAGCAACACCAGGCATAGCTAAAAATAACAGGTCAGATCTAAGCTCTGCAATCCTGCCACATTGTGTAAATGATCTTGGATAATTAAACAGCTCATGAAATGGTGAGACTCTACATATATCCCTATCCACCACCTGCAATCTGACCCCACTACAAAGGATATGTTTCCCTCCCCACCCTATCTGCCTTCTGGAGGGACCGCTCTTTCCAGTATAGCTACAACATTGGCACCCTTCCAACCATGAGGAAAATTGTCCAGATCTGTCCTGTACACAAAAATTAGACTTATCAAACCCAGCCAATAATTGCCTCCTCAGTCTATTCTCGGTCATCAGTAAAGTGAAGGTAGGTGTCATCAAGGCTGCATTTGACAGAGAAGAGCATCAACATGCCTTTACAAAATTGGGTTCAATGGGAATCAAGGGGAAAACTCTCTGCTGGTTGGAGTCATTTCCAGCATAAAGGAAGATAGATGTAGTTGTTGGATATCAGTCATCTCAGCTCCACAACCTCTCTGCAAGGGCCCCTCAGGGTATTTTCCTGCACCAAACCATCTTCATCTGCTTCATCAATGTAGTTTGTTCCATCATAATATCAGAATTGGAGATGTTCATTGATAAGTGCAAAGTTCAGCTTCATTCACAATTCCTTAGATATGGAAGCAGTCTATATGCACATGCAGCAAGACCTGGACATTACCCGGATTTGAGCCGGTAAGTAGCAAGAGACATTCATGCTACATAAGTGCCAAGTAATGACCATCTCCAGCAAGCAAATCTATTGGCCTGGGACATTCAATGGTAATGCCATTGTTGGAATGCCCCATTATCAACATGCTGGGCATTACTATTGATCACAAACTGAACTGGACCAGCTGTAGCTATGGGAGCAGGTCAGGAGCTAGAAAGCCTGCAGTGAGTAACTCACTCTTTGACTCTCCAAAGTCTATCCACCATTTACAAGGCACATGTCAGGACTGTAAATACCTCACATTTACCTGGATAAGTGCAGGTCAAATGACGCTCAGGAAGCTTGACATCATCCAGAATATAGCAGCCAACTGATTGACATCAGATTCACATACATTCACTCTCTCCACCAAAACCCTATAGCAGTTGTATGTACCATCCACAAAATGTACTGAAGAAATTCAAAGCACATTCCAAGCCATAACCATTTCCATCTCGAAGGGCAAGAGCAACAAAGACATGGGAACACCAACTGCAAGTACCACTCCAAGCTACTCGCCATTCTGATGGTCTCCCTAAGACCATCTTGTGTTGATCTGCAGCAGATAGACTGCAGCGGTTCAACAAGGCAGCTCAACACCGTCTTTTCAAGGGCAGCTACAGACAGACAATAAATGTTGGGCCAGCCAGTGGCACCCACATTCTATGAATGATTAAAAAAAACACAAGATTAATACAGCTGGAGAAGGATCTTACATGTCGCTAGAGCAGTTCAGCATTTCTGAGTTATCTGAATCATGACAGTAAAGTTATGAACAGGAAGTCAGGTTAGATACAGTGAGTTAGTATTTCCTGTTATGAATCTTCAAGGAGGCTTCTTAGATTTAGGATACAGCAGCAGTCATGAGTTAATAGTGAAAGGCACTATGACCCCTCTCTCATTCGAGAGAGATATCTGATGGTGAATTTCATCTAAGGGTCACCATATTTCAGACAAGGCTATGAAGGCGATCTCAGCCAGCACACTATCAGAGTCCACACTGTTGGCACCACTCTGCATTGCAAACCAATCATAAGAATAGAAGAAATGTAAACAGGAGTAGGCCATTTGGCCCCTCAAGCCTGCTCTGACATTCAATAGGATTGAAATAACTCTACAGAGGCCAGTATCCCATTACCAAGTCACCCTTTATTTACACGTGGAGAGTCCTTGACACTGACCCAGCTCCCTCAGAGCCTGCTCTCAGACTGAACAGAACCTCTGACATCCTATTTATATTCATCAACCTTGAGTCCCTGATTGGACCAGAATAACAGCCCCAGTCAGGGAACTCATATTCTATGAGGTGCATCTGGCTGACCTCATTACAATCACTACAAGAATCATTCCTGATCTGACACTCTTCCCATCCATTTTCCTATATTTTTCCCCAAGATCCTAGATTCCCCTGCTTGTCAAAAATCTAACTATCTCAAACTTAGTTATACACAAGGATTCTGTCCCCACAGCTGTGCCTGCGACAAGGAATTCCAAAGACTCAGAACCCCCTAAGAGAAAATAATTCTTCCTCATGTCAATCTTAAATTGGTGCCCCATAATTCTGAGACCATGTTCTCTGGTTCTACAATCTCCCATGAGAGGCAAAGTCCTCTCAGCATTTACTCTGTCAAACTCCTTAAGAATTCCAAATGTTTCAATGAGATCACGTCTTATTTTTCTAAACTCCAGTGAGTAGAGTACCAATCTGTTTTAATCTTTGTTCATTAGACAATCCCTTCATACCAGGGATCATCTTACCAAAATTTCTCTGAACTGCCTCCAATTAAATAATGTCTTTTCTTCAATAACAGGACCAAAACTGCTTAGAGCACTCTGATGTGATCTCATCAGCACCTTGTACCAACCAGTTAACTAAGCAAATTGATCCAAATATATAGTGTTAGGGCTAAGTTTGTTCACCTCTGCAGTTCAGTGTAAATCAGATGGTGTGTGTGCTCCACAGCATTCAGTTAAATTCTTCATAATATCCAGAATGACTACTGGGTGGACAAGATATCTCACAATTGGCAAATGTGCAATAAGAGAAGGGCAGCTTAAAGAAGAAATCACTTCCTTGATCTAGTGGCTGCTGCAGCAAGTGTCAAATAGCAATGGTATCTTGGAAGAATTAAAGAAATCTGATGAGGGGAAATCTAGATGCTGCAGTAAATATGGCTTGGTTGTTGTTTCCTGCTATGGGTTTTGGATCAGTAAAAAAGTAACTGTAAGAAACTGTATGGCATTTGTCCAAAGGGGAGTTTATTCATTTAGTGGCAATTCAAAGTTAGAAAGACTTGGATATAAGAAATTTACTGAGCTTGTTAGAAGGGCAAGGAGGAACTTAATGTTAAGTTCCATGTGCTTCAATGTCTCTTACTGGGTGTGAAGTTATCATCATTGCCCATTTATACCTTTACTACGGCCAAAACTTTTCCCAGAGGTCTTCAGCTATAACTTCATCAAAAATGTTGCTGAAAACCCTTCTACCTCTTGCTGAAATTACAGAGGCAGAGCAGGGGCCCCTAGGAGGAAATTCCAGCCAAGTCTCCAGTTTTAGACAATTCCCCACCAAATCCCCTCACCCCTTCACTCTGTGCACTTCCTAGCATCTCTTGCGTCTTCAGCAGAAAGTTTTGCCCTATGCAGCGACTGCATGGTTCATGTTTGTACCTTCCTAAAAGTTACAGGTTGAATCTCGGCATGGCTAAAATAACAACTAATCAATGCCAACAACTCAGAACAAGCCTCGGTGCTTTGGAAAGAAAATATTGCATGTCACAAATGAGGATTCTGGATGGTAACCTGGTCCCAAGTAAAGGCACTTGGTATCCACAGGCAGCACTAAGACAAAAATCGGATCATAACAAAATAGGAGAGAGTGTTCAGGTGAGTCTTCGTCTAAGAGAGTCATGCAATGATTGATACCAAAGTTTGTGCTGGCCAGCAGCTCACTGTCAGCTCTTGGCTGAAAGCTATTGAGCATCATGTTGTCAATCAAACTTATTGGTAACCCGTTTCTTGCATACTCTCTGGAAATTTATGCTTCCCCAGAGACAAATTGGCACATGCATGATGAATGGGGGCTGTTGGCCATCATGGTCACTGTGCCACCTACCCACTCCCCCTTCACATTTGCGGCTATTTTACCAGCTGAAGGGTTTGCTTTGGGTGGTCCACTTGCCTGGGTGTCCATTGAGAAGTGGCCAGTTACTGGCCATTTAAGGACTTTCCATCACATGAGGATTTATCCCAAGGTAGAGACTGGTACCAAGTGTCCAGGCTGCCTGATGAAACCTCTGTTAGCTAGAGGCTGCAGAGAGATAGAGAGAGAGAGTGGTACCAGCTGCTGACATCGCCAACAAGAGGCACTGAACGTGAAGGTGCTGACGTGAAGAAAGGAGCAGCTTGTGAGCTAAAAATGACCTGCACCCAGGTGCTAGTTTGTGCCAATTTAAACCGGTTTGAGTTAATTACATTCTGCTAAAAGTAAGAAAAATGAGGTAATGCAAAAGCCTTCTTTGGATGAGAAATAATGAGGTAAAACTACCTAAGTCTTAAGGCCAGGGGCAATAAGGTAAAAGCATGCAATAATTGAATTAGCCTGATCCAATGGGAAGAAAACAGCACGACTTGAGAGAGACAAGAGAAAGAATAAAAAGAAGACCCTCAGGGCAGGCAGCCAGTGAAAAATCCAGACCAACCATCACAAAAGCAGACCCTATGTCAAGGGCATGGTGATGACATCAAGTGCAGCACCTGGCCAGCTTCAGCCCTCATCAGCATCAGCAACTATCCTGATCGGGTGTTAGCTTTTATATTCTGTGACAATTTGGGGAGTGTCAGAGGGCTCTAGTGGGTGTTTAGGTAGGTCCTAGTTCAGTTTGTGGGAAAATATATAAGGTCTAGTTTTGTGATAAAAAACATTTAAGTAACACATGTCTTGGTTAATACATTAATAAAGTAATTTGTGAGGTTAGAAGAATTGACTCTTTTCCTCTCTGTATAAGCCGGTAACCGGAGAAAGTATTCTCAGGGCCCCCGACAACATCTAGCAGCATCATGGTCAGGCTGATGGGCTGGTTGTCTACTTGAGGCACTAACTGTACATCAGAGCAACCCACACCTCCCACCACCCTAATTTACATTTTCCATCTGCATTCTGTACTTTCCAATCTATTGATTCAGGCCCCACATTGGGATTAGCCAGATCACCAGTCCCATTATAAAAATAGCCCATTGACTCTGCTGGAATGGTCAAGGCCATTGAGTTGGACCTCTCTGTGTTGGAGTTACCATCAATCTCATTCAATTTCTCTCTGACCAATAGCAGCACAGGTTATCCTATTTGTAGAAACTTCTCAAGTTTGAGAAAATATGGACTTAATGAACCATTGAAATAAACATTTAAAATTCAATTGTTTACATCACTTTCATTATCAAAAGAAATAAGTCTTCCAGTAAGATATTCTTAGAGATCTTCGGTCCATCCTCGATATTTTTTGAGCTTCACTGGCAATAATCACTCCCTTAAGCAAACCGTATACTTTATAATCACTGCTTCACCCTGATAACGACATGCTATGTATCCAGGAATCTCTAGGAGCATTGTGTATTTTAAGTAATGACATGTTTTCATATGAAGATAGATTCGGTTTTTCAAAGGTTTAAAGTATTAATATTTAAAATAATTTTCAATATTATTTCAGTGATATTGTGTTTGGAGGTGGAGTGCGCGAGCAGGACTCAAGTGAGTTAAAAAGTGCCCACGTGTCTCAAAGGGGTTTCTTAAACAAAATTAAGCATCTGTTAAACCATATGCAGTGTTCCCAACATCTGAGAGGTGAATACTTTGGTGGAAGTGACAATATGGTTTCTGTTGACCCCAAACATTAAGAAAAGCAGTTTTTACAGATGGTTAATTTTATTTGAGGGCCTCTTTGAGACACCTGGATACTATTGTTTGAATTGCTTCAGCCCTGTTCCTGCACACCACTCCTCCAAACATCACTTTGTTGAAATAATATGGTGAATTACTTTAGATTTTAGATCTATTAACCTTTTAAATCCTAAATCTGACTTCATATTAAAAGATGCTATTACTTAAGATACTATCCCTCCAAGTTTAAATAAACAACAATTGATAATAATGCTGTTATTGTTTAACTTCCTAGGGACAACCACATGTACATATCTATGCAAGGATCACACACAATGAAACATATATTCACATCTATACCATGATCTTATGATCAAGTGTAAAACTATGATCTTAGTATTGAACATGGTTTGATTCCAATAAACTATGAAATATTGCAGCACACAATGCAATGGAACTGAATCATATTCAATATTTAGGCGTGCTTTGATTATGAGTTCATCATGATCCCATTTAAACCCATGGTGAGGTTTTATACAGATAATAACCTACTTATGGGTTAATGAGCCAAAATCTGATATATTTTCCACTCTCTCCCTAATCAGACAGTTGCATAAAATTGGCAGTCTAATTTACCCGAGAGCCCATTAAAACAACTTGTGGTGTTATGTTGAAAGATAACCTGTAAAGGTCAACAAGCTACTGGGTCATAACAACAATGGAACTGATGGCATGCACATCATAGAGTAACCACATTTTATAAGTAAGGCAGAAAACATTTAAATGTTAATATCTGTAATTATAAATTTGCTGTACTTAATCCCACGTGCATGTCTGTCGTATAACTAGAAAGGAGCGTACTGATGTATGATAAAGATGATTTGACAGCACTACAGTTGGCTCATACCTGTCCTTTCTTTCCACAGCAGGAGAGGAAACCATTTAAAGAAAAGCCTAAATGTGAAGTGATAAGCATCAAAACAGCCTGTATAATATTGCAGATATGAATCAGAAGCAGATAAAAACATCATGGATGGATTTGGTACACTGTTCTGTTTGCAAAAAGGCTTCCAATTTGATAAAGCAAATCAATACCGTTTTTGTTTTGAAAATTCAGAATTTCTGCAATCAAGTCTACCTTTTGCAAAACTACGAGTAAGTTGAAGAGAATTCATTCCAACAGGTCAACAAAGCTGAAGAGAACAGACCCTAGCGGGTATATAGAAAATTCCAAACAGAATGGAAAGATTGAATCACAGATGATAGAGATCAGACATGAAGTTAAACTTAGGTCTATTAACTATTCAGGAAAGAAAGGACTGATTATATGAAATATATTTTTACACTGTTGAATGAAGAACATCATAAGGGATGTAAAGCTAAACATTTCTGTTTTAGAATTGATGTGCATACTTAATAAAATTTTAATTGTCTTGTTTTGTTCAAAATATTTAGCATGGACAAGCAATGTGAACAAATAACTGTTCTGCTAAAGGATGCCATGAAAGAATAAATGCCTTTTAATAGAAGAGAAGCCATTAGGCCGGAACTTCACCTCCATGTCTCCTACAGTAATGTAGTGTTATTTTGCTGAAGAGGCTGTACCAACAGCTGCCTCTGATGCAATCTGCCCACTTGAGCAGGGTCACATATTCCAGTGCCCTGAGTAGGCCGTGGAAACCTGCGATGGAAGGTTAACCTGAATCACACAGCCCAGTTGACTGATACCATGACAGAATACTTAGTTTGGATCGCATGTGTCACAAATTGACGGGGCACTCCACAAACAAAACACTATACTGCAAGATGGCCCCTGTATTATGCATGAGACCAGATACATTTCTTCTTGGACAATGAAAGTGCAACCTGGACACTGCTATATGGATAAAATACAAGGAGAGTTTTGCAGCTTCAAAATCAAGTGGAATTGTGTGGTGCACATATTAGCTACACAACATTATGTTACTTTTCAGAGCAGCGAGGGAATTACTGTATAAGGTGGAGAGGTCCCAGAAATTAAAGAGAAACTGCCTGACAATAGCTGCTGAAGTGGCCTGGTTGCAGTTTGTTACAAGATCTGTGATTGCAACGCAATCAAAAACTTCCAGTCCCTGCGAAGAAGAAACATCACTATCTCTCCTCTCTTTTTGATGGAAAAAAAACCTTAGAGGCTCAAAAGAAAGTATTGTCTCTTAAGGGTGGCATGGTGGTAGCACTGTTGACTCACAACATCAGTGACAGGCATGTCTACGTGGGTTTCTGTCAGGTGCTCCAGTTTCCTCCCACAGTCCAAAGATGTGCAGATTAGATGGATTGGCCACGCTAAATTGCCCCACAGTGTTCAGGGATATGCAGGTTAGGTGGGTGAGCCGTGGGAATTATGAGATTACAATGGTAGCTTTGGGTTGTGGAATGCTCTTCGAAGGATCAGTGCAAACTCAATAGGCTAAATGGCCTCATCTGCACTGTAAGGATTCTATGTGACACCTGGGTCCACCTGATCAATAATGTACTTGAAGATTGACAATTGCTGTGCAGATGGCATTGTGTCTTCATTGCTAAAATCAAAAGGACTGTGTGTGAAATAACTCTCCACCTGGACTTTGGATCTACGGAAATTGTTTTCCCAGTTGACATTTTTCCACCCACAATATGGGTGTCAAACCATCTGTTTTGTTTGCCACTGGGGCATATAAACACAGGAGCGGGAGTAGGCCATTGAGTTCACTTGACATGATCATGGTTGATCAAACATTTCAATGCCTTTTACCTATTCTTTACCCATAACTGTTCCCCCTTCACAGTTTCCCATAACCGTTTACACCATTGATAATCAAAAATGTATCAACCTGTATTTCAAATATACTCATGGACTAGGTTCCCCAACTCTCTGGGGTAGACCTTTCAAACCTTCACCTACTTCTGAATAAAAGAAATCGTAATATCTCAGTCTGAAATGGCATGCCCATTGTTTTTAAATTTTGACCACTAGTTTCAGGCTTCCCAACCAGGGGAATCATTTAAAAGTGCATTTATACTGTCTATCTCTTTGAAGTATTTTGTGGGATTCAATGAGATCACCTCTCATTCTTCAATACTGCAGGGAGTATCTGTTTGCTCTGTACTATTTCATAGGACTCTCCCACCATCCCAGGAACTATCTGCTAAACCTTTGTTACACTCTCTTGATGGAAATAATGCCTTTCTTTGAGAGGTGACCAAAAATGCACACAGTCCTCTAGCTGTGGACTAACCAAACTGTAGCACAATTGACCCATGATGACAATACTCTTCTATTCAAATTGTCTTGTGTTAAAGGCTAACTTTCCAGTATCCTTCCTAATAGTGCACCAGTATTTTAGTGCTCGATGACTTATTGACAAGGACACCAAAGTTCCCTTACACATTCATACTTTCCAAATTGTCTGCACTTCTGTTCTTCCTACTAAAATGGTTAACCTCGCACACATTCAATCTAACGTGTTCTTGCCCAAACACAAATCCTGTCCAAATCCCCCTGAAATCATCTTACCATCTTCCTTTCAACTATCATTCCATTATCGTTAGCATTGCATTATTGCAAATATGACAATATTCGATTCGGTCCCCATATTGACATAGATTGTGATGTACAGCTGATGCCCAAATACTGACCCTTGCAGTAGCTCAGAAGCCATAGTTTGCCAATGTGAAAATGACCCATTTATTCCTACTTTCAGGTTTCTGCCTGTTAGCCAATCCTTAATACATGCCAATGGATTACCTCCTATACCATGAGCTATAATTTTGCTTACCAATTTCCCGTGAAGGACCTTATTCAAAGTCTTCTCAATATCCAAATATACTACATCCATTAGCTGACACTTATCAATTTTGTTCATTACATTCTCAAAAACTCTATCCAATTTTGCAAATCCATGCTGACTATACTCAATCAGATCATTTTTATTTAAATGTCCATTTATCATATCCTTTATAATTTGAGTATTTTCCCTACTACTGATGTAAGGCAGGTAGACCTGTTCTTCTCCCTTACTTCTTTCTTAAATGCTGGGGTTGCTTGCTTCCAAACTTGCTAGTTCCTAGGAGTAAACATCACCAACAATAATTCCTGATCCACCAAAGTCGATGCTACAGTCAAGAAAGCACACTAACACTTCTACTTCCTTAGAACGCTAACGAAATTCAGTATGTCTACAATGATTCTTATCAATTTTTATAGATGAACCATAGAATGCATCCCATCAGAAAACATTACAGCTTGGTGTGACAACTGTTCTGCTCAAGACTGCAAGAAATTACAGAGAGTTGTGGATGCAGTCCAGTCCACTACTCAAACCAGCCTTCTTTCATTGACTCTGTCGACATTTACCACTGCCTCGGGAAAGCAGTCAACATAGTCAAAGACTATCTTCCACCCTCTTCCATGTGGCAGAAGATAAAAAAGTTTGAAAACACGAATGGATTTAAGAACAGCTTCTTCCCCACTGTTACCAGACTTATGAACTCAAAAGCAGTGAGGCATTAAACCTCATAGTTAACAACATTCCTTCTTTTTTCTATTCGTTTCATCATCCCTCTGTCTCCCCCACACTCTCTCCCTCCTTTCTTTTCCATTTCTTTCTTCTTCCCTTTCTTTACTTACTGTTCCTTCTCAACCTTCCTTTCTCCATCACTCCCTTATTCTCTGCCACTAACAATGCCATTCTCCCTCCCTCCTTCTGTTTCCTTTATTCCTTTGTTCTTTTTCTTTCCCTTCTCCTCCTTTGTCCCTTTCTCCTCCTTTGTTCCCTTCTTGTCCTGATCCTCCCTTTCCTTCCTCTCTTTTCCATTCCCTTCACTTCTTTATACCATTCTCTTCACCTCATTTTCTCCATTCCTTCCCTCTCCTTTCATTCCTTCCTAATCTTATTTCACCCCCCTCCCTTCTTTCTCCTTTCTTTCTTCCATTACTTCTTATGTGACTTCATATTATTGTTGTACAGTTGATGAACTAGGTCAAAGAAACACAATAATAAACACAGATTTCTTCAATGCTCTCATTGGTAAAGATGAAATCATTGTCATTTTACAAAATTATTTCATGATGGATGGTGCAATCTGCACTATTCAGTTCTATTTCATTTGCTATCATAAACCAGTAGCGATGAGTTTAAATGAGATAACGTTTGCTGCAGTCTTGGTATTTATTACTGAAATGTCACATCAAGGAACTCTAAATGCAGTTCTAATTGTCAAACAATTATTTACTTAATATGCAAATATCATACATCGTGCATCACATCAAAACTTCTGATGAAGTTAGACAAATAATATTTATTTTACTCTCTGACATTAACAATATTAAGATTTCTTTCAACTGAATTTATACGTCATAGAGATAAGTTTTGCATTTTAACCAAAGAATAAAAGATTTTTAAAAAATATTTCATTAAATAGAATAAGATTGTCTCTGCTCAAAATCAAAAGGTGTTTTCAGAATTAAACTTTAATTAGATATTTGATATTGTCTTGAGAATCGGGTCAGAAATATACAAAGCAGTGTTTGACAATAAATTTCTCCCTTGAGTTAATCTGAATTTAGATCTTGTTGTGGGGTATTGACAGGATGTCCAACACCTCAACCCAAATTTATTTCCTTCTTTTTGCAAACTATGTCTTCTTATGTGATAAAAGATCCATTTTACCATTTCCATGTTGATAGACTTGGAGCCAGAGGGGTAGGTAAAATAGGGAGGGCTGCATTGGAGTGGATCTCAGGTGTCGTTGGTCTTTAAACAAATTTCGCTGGATGATCATGTATTGGGATCAGTACTGTGCAGACAGTTAAGGTTTTTAGGAGACAACTAAGATGGATTTTGAAATAGGTATTAAATCCTCCCTGGCGTGTGTGGGTTCCATGGAGAATCAATGACTCAGTTCCTCAAAGGAGGTGGAAGTATGTTCACTGGAAGTGGAAACCAATGAGTACAGCTACAATTTCAAACAGGCAGGCATGTTAACCAAAGGATTAAACACTTAGAAGGATTGCAGCATCTAAGACCATATCAGTTGATACTTACTGGAAAAGTTTCTTCCAGATTCAATGCAGCAGGCATAGACAAAACAATGGGATTGAGAAGAATACAAAAATTTGTTTGACAATTAGAGCTGCATTTGGAGTTCCTTGCTATGACATTTTGCTAATAAACATGTCTGAAGTCTTCAGTTTTCCATGACAGTGCTGTGGTGAGAGGGAGAGCAGAAACTATTGTAGAAGTGTGTTGCTATCTGAAAGAGTTGGTTGACATCATGAAATAGGCTTCTTCTTTCAGAATATAAAGGACTGTCCCTTTCAGGAGTTAGCCAGAGTTTCTAAAGCATTTTCCATGCTACTATTACTGCTTGGGAACGTTTTAACAGTAACAATATGAACCAGAGCAGCACCTGTCTTACGAGGCTGCAAAGGAGGAGGATGGTACAAATGGGTGAAAATGCAGGTGAGTGTTCGTAGAAGTTACTATGAAAGATTTGCAAAAAGGCTTTGCTTCATGGACTTGTTAAACCACCAGTGTCTACAGAGACTGGGTCTGCCCAGGCACCTGTATGGAATGCTGGAGGAGTGCTGCAATAAAGCTATGGTGAAAAGCTATTATCTGGTGAGATCCCGAGCGCTTTGAGATTACTTTGTGTGAATGTTCTTGGTACTGTTATATCATGTTCTGGTGCCTTCAGTTGAAATTGAAGTGGACGATCCTTTTCTGTTCCTGTGGTCATGACAATCTCTGGCTGCCTGAGCCCTAGAGGAGTTTGACACATTGAAAACCATCTGCACCTGTCCTCGGGCCAATTGGGTTTTCACAAAGGTTTCACATCATCATCAAAGTTACCAACTTTCCATTGGCAGCACAAAATGTGCTTTGAGAAGAGATACCATTTGGTTCAAATGACTGCTTCTCAAGCATTTCAATGTTCATCCATTCTTCATGTCTTATCTAGAAAAGTAAATACTTGGCATTGGATTCATTTGTCCTGGGCCAGATCACCTACCTATTGTTCAACATTGTTCATGCACAAGGCTATTCCATGGATGTCATGCATACCTCCACCATCCATTAGGTAGTTTCCTTCATTTGGCCCTCAATGAGAGTTTTCATTCTCTGAATGAAAGAAGCCATGCATCCACATATCAGAGTCAAGGTCAGCATAGATAGATTCCACCACTGTTCATGTATAGGCATTGTTCCAAAAATCTGGTTCATAATTTTAGGTTAGAGGTAAAAGTGATCAATGGATTTGCCTCCATTGGGGTGTTTGACATGATACAGCAAGCTTGTGTCATTACCCATAATATTAGAAACTGGAAGTGGATATCATGGTAGTGAAGAATCGAACAGACATTTATTTAACCAAGTATTAAATACTAATATTACAGTCTTCAGAACTAGTATTAACTGTCTGACCTGGTATTAATTTACTGCATTACAGCCGAGGAACATGCTTTGTGTCACGTCTCGCTTCAAGGGATCCAAAGTAAGACAGACTACTGACTGTGAGACAGAATACAATTTTTTTTAATCCATTGAAAAAACTTATCTCAAATAGATATTCATGGTTATGCATTGGCATGAGTTGTCAATTTGATAATTAAATAAACAATTCAAAGAATTTGTAACACTAACATTTCTTAATCCAATCTAACTCGTTAGAGGTTTGTAATTTGATGGTTGCATATCCATCTGGAAAAGTATGCATTGTTCTCTATTCCATCTGTTTGACAATTTGGCTGTTCAGTTTCTGGTTGCTGAATCATAGAATCCCTACAGTGTGGAAACAGGCCCTTCAGCCCAACAAGTCCACACCGACCCTTAGTGCATCCCACCTAGACCCATCCCCCTATAAACCACCTTGGCTACACACCCCTGAACACTACAGGCAATTTAGCATGGCCAATCCACCTAGCCTGCACATCTTTGGACTGTGGGAGGAAACCCATACAGAAACAGGGAGAATGTGCAAACTCCGCACAGACAGCTGCCCAAGGGTGGAATTGAACCCAGGTCCCTGGTGCTGTGAGGCAGCAAGGCTAACCACTGAGCCATCGTGCCACTCAGGGCTGTCAAGCAACATCACTATACAATTATTGTCATTGGATCATTCTTCCTTAACCTCTTTGTGCATGATTGGTGTGCCAAACATTGGTCTGGACTGGTTTCTGCTCCTTTGCAACATAGCACCATGATCTCTAATGATTTTGATCTGGGTTAGTTACATATTTAAGAAATATTTCCTGCTATCCACAAATTTGGATTTGAATTTCTAACTTGCACCTTCTATCCGCTCTACTTGCTCTCTCAATATACATATCTTTATTTTATCTCTATGAAGAAGAACATCTTGTGAAGAATGGCTGCTGGACAAGAGTGTTCTCACTTGCCTTTCAAACATAAGTTGAGCTGTAATGGGTAATCCTTTCTCCTTTGGTGTTGCATGAAAATACAGCAGTGCAATGTGAAGATCTTACTTTGTTGCTTGACAATTGATAATTGTTGATTTGATGCATGTACCATGCATTCTGTTCAACTGTTTAAGTGTAAATAGTAGGGTCACTATGTGATTGGATTACTCATCACTTAGTGCACTTGTCTTGGAATAGTCTGCCAGTGTATTGCAATCTGTTGTCAGGTGCTATCTGATCTGGTACACCAAATAAATTGTAAGTAGTGCTTATCATGTCAATGACAGTTAATGCATGTTGTGTTGCTAAGTCATCAAACTACCAAATAAATTGCAAATAGTGCTCATCATGTCAATGACAGTTAATACATGTTGTGTTGATAACGGGAAATTTAGAGAAGCAATCCATAACAAGGATGCAATCTACCTCATGGGAGCTGGTTAACTCAGTTGGCTGGGTGACTCGTTTGTAATACAGATAGATACCAACACTGCATGTTCACTTCTTGCAAAAGTTCAGGTTACTCTGAAGGACTTTCGTCTCAATCTCTCTTCTCATCTGAGGTGCGATGACCCTCAAGTTAAACAACCACCAGTCATCTTTGTAATGAAAGAGCAGTCCTATGGTATTGTATGACTATGGTGACTTTTTCATCTACTTGATGCACTGCAAATTTACCTGTTGCTACTTTCATCCAAGGAGTGGTTGGAACATGATTGGGGTTGAATCGTTTGACATGCCTTGCCTGCTTACAACAGGCATTGCAATCATCCAGTCTCTGCTGACTTCCTTATCATCTATAGCCATCCCTTCATCAGGAAGTAGATATTTTTAATCAGTCTGTTCAGACGTGTTATGGAACACCTCAGAGCAGGTGGGACTTGAACCAGAACCTTCTGACACGGACAGAGAGATGCTACAACTGTTCCACAAGTGCTTTGAAGCACACTAACCTCCTCTTCCCATTGACAGGGACAGCACTCTTTCCATTTCTTTACTAGTTGCAGGAACATATCTGGAGAGGTGTCACTGAATGAATGAGCCATCCTTCTTTTAACCAGGGTCATTCTTCCAGTCTTCCTTGTTCAACACCTCTTCCAATGCCTTCATTGTGTAGATTCTATATCAAGATGACAGCTGCACTTTAGACATGGAATTAATCTTTAACAAACAACAAATCCTTATTGCCCACAAATCATTCTGTTCCAGCCCATGCACCAACCAGATGTTAAATAGCCGCAGATCAAAAGAACACCGATAATATTGTATCAGCCGAGCATACTGCTCTGTGACCCAAATTTTAACCCAACTTTGAGACTTCCTCTTGCTTTGGTACATCTAGATTTAGAACAAAGAATAAATAACGTTTTTCAATAAATAGACAAACCTGTCCGTGAAAGTGCAGCAATTGGCCTTCCACTTCTAAAGGGTGGCACAGTGGCACTACCACTTCACAGCGCTAGGGACCCCGGTTTGATTCCAGCCACAGGCGATTGCACGTTCTCCCTGTGTCTGCATAGGTTTCCTCAGGGTGCCCTGGTTTCCTCTCACAATCCAAAGATGTGCAGGTTAGGTAGTTTGGCCATGATAAATTGCCCATAGTGTCCATGGATGTGCAGGCTATGTGGATTAACCATGGGAGATGCAGGATGACAGGGATAGGGAAGGGAGTGTTGGTCTGGTTGGAATTCTCATCGGAGGATGGTGTAGACTTCATAGGCCAAATGGTCGGCTTCCACACTGTACATTGTTGGAATAGTCACCAGGTTTCTACAGGGAATGCAACCAAGTTATTCATAGACTGGCAACAATCATACTTAGAATGATTGCCTGAGTAGATAGATTGAAGTTATTGGTGCCACATTGAAATAACTAGACAAGCTTGTCTACTTAAGACAAATAATAACAGAAGATGGCAGATATGATCCAAAAGATTTAAGAAGGCTGGGAGACAACAAGAAGCAATTTTTTGAATGTGAAGAATGTATTAGCAACAAGAAAATTTAAGGCTGTAACAAGGAATAAAAACTCATGCACTGCTAATTTTATGCATTTTCCTGTGCCTCAGAATACTACACGAGAAATAAAAATTTATGGAAGAAAGTAGAGGCTTTTGCTCTGCGAAGATGTGCGCTCAAAGTCCACATGTAAAATGTAGCTAAAATTGCAAGAACAAGGGGAACTCTAAAAAGAAGCATCCAAAAAAACAAATATCAGTATTCTGGCCATTTGATTGAAGCTGAAAAGCTACAGAGATCTCTTCTTGTGGGAAAAGTGGAGGGTAGCAGAAAGTGGGGTTGATCTAAGTGAAGTTGTCGTAGAGTGATTGCAGAAGAGCTAAAGTGATGATGGCATATGACAAACGAGCATGGTTTACCATGACAACAAATCTCCTGGTGGGAGTAGCTACAAACTGCAGCAACAGCAGCCATTTTTTTTACACTGGCCTTATTTGCTGATGCTTTTTTTATGTTTCTATTTTCTGTCATTCCTTGAAACACAATGATTATCACCAGCCAACAACTTGGACAGTTATCCTCTCATTTTTCTTTAATGGTCTAAATTTGCCCTGTTATTCAGTTTACAATCATAGTAATAGCACCCTCTTGTATACTATTCGAATATTTCCCGAAGCAAGAAATACAAAATTGTTCTTCGATAACAGCACTTTATTACAGATTCACTTTGATGGCTTCATTTGTGGCATATTTTTATCCTCTCTCCAGACTAGGGCTGTATTAAGTCCATTGAGCTCACCTAGCCTGTTATATACTCTGCCATGATCATTGGGCCTGAACTTATGCTGTATTACTACCGTATGAGCAATTAATACTTTGATGGAACTTGTTCTCTTCAATATAAAGCATTATAATGTTTATCTCTTTTGTTGATCACATTAACTATCAAGCTCCTTGCTCTGGTCAGTTAAATGAGCTTTACAAGTTGAATGAGTAGCCAATAATATAAAGATCTTTTTTCAGATTTGTGCAATCTATAGCTGGTCGGAAGGATGTTTTATCACTTGTATCACTTAAGTGCCTCATTATCCTTCTGCAATGTATAAAACAATGGATTTTGATGCTGAATCTTGTTTTCCATTCATTGTCACTATTGAATTCCAATTCTGTTGTAGAGTAATGGTGACAACTGCCTATTTTGATTGGCAGAGTTGATGTTAACCCAAAATTATTCATTTTTCTCTTTGCCCCCATGGTTAAGAGAGAAAGAAAAGTTGTAAAAATGATGGCATGGTTTTTTTTTGAAGTTTGATTTCTGGTTGCTTGGAATGTAATTTGCAATAAATAGTTTCATGGCATTTATATACAAAAGTTACAACTGGAATTATTGATGTTCAGGATGTGTACTCACAACAGAAACTATAGCAACATTAGGTTTAAGCATTATTTTAAAAAATTGCACTCTTATGACTCAACCCCAGGTGCGGTTTCCCAAAAATATTACAGTCTCAGATGTGATTTTTTCAAATGATCAGACTCCCAGGTATAGATGAATGAAGTTGTTCCCCTTCTATAGTAACCCACCCACGTGCATGGTTACAACAAGGTTAACTTAAAAAGGATTCCCTCCTTCTGAATACCTTTCCTCCAAAACAAATAAATTTATGTTTTCAAAAAGAGCCAATTTAATCAGCTTTTCTTGAATTAAAAACGTATTACTGAGCTGGAGAGGACTTAATAAGGCAACATATCTATACAGAGATCAGAAATGAGAAGTGAGTCCAAAAATGAATAACTTATATGGTTTAATGTCTGGGTCATTCAAGAAGAATAACTAGTTGAGTCATGCATTCAATTTCAAGATTCTTGGCTTTGCAGAGCAATTGAAATTATTTTGTCCTGTTTTCTTTTCACTGGCTTTCTGGTTACTGTCTTCTAGCACTCAGAATGAAAGAATTATTTGCCTCCAATGCGGGAGTAACTAATGTACAGTTCTTTGTCTGGGATGTTTGCAGCTCACTGGCATTCTAACTCAGGGCAGTACACACCAGTACCTCAACTGACCAGCATACCTTCTTCCACAAACATGGCTTATTGCGCTAGCAAACACAACCAGGTTTGAATTGCATTCTAACCCCTGTTCTTGTGTGTTTTTGAAAGGGAAAGACATAAAACCTATCTCTTGCCAGACTTGTTTTAGTCTCTCAATATGTTTAAAGTCTGAGATAATGCCAAGGAGATTACAGTTTAGTTTGTAGTGTACTTGTGCCCTTTTCATCCTTTTGAAGTTTTCTTGACACCCATCAGGTGTGACATTTCAGGGTCTTTCTCCATACAGCAACTAAATTGTTATCTGCTGGCGACTGTTTGTGAAGACACATGTCATAATTAAAAGTTTAATGGATCTCCGAATGAATCAGCATTATAATCTCTGGCTATGATGGTGCTTATAAAATTTTGATGTATCGCATGTGACAGTGGTGTTACATTCTATTGATATCAAGACAGAGCTTAGAAATAGTGCGATTGTAACGAAGTAAAGTGTACGACATTTCAATTAATGAGATTACAACTATGGATCCCTGAGAGTTAAATTGATATAAACAGAGGTTATATATAGTCAAAGACAAAAGCAATAAAGTAAGGCTTTATCTTAATAATTTAAAACTTTTATAGATTTTTAAAGATTTGTATAAAAAAACACTTGCTGTGTAGCACAAATAAAGAGAATAGAAAGGTTTTAAATGGAAATCAAGCTAAATTGTAATAGGTTTCAATTTTCTACACAAAACAACAAATTCCAAGTTCCTTGTCTTTGCTCAGGTATATGCTATTGAATCATGAGGACAGTTTAAATCAATCCCCTTATAATTTGTCCTGTATCTCACACTGCAATTACCAACAGATTATATTTTGGAATATAGCCCGTAATTAGGCACTGGGCTTGGACTGGCCCATTCCAGAGTTCCACAGAATAAAATCAGTAAATAAGAAATATAAGCAGAAAAATGAAAACTGAGTTATTTAGGACATTTAAGGTCCAAAGTTCAATGTTTAGATATTTTAGCATCAAAAATGTTTTTTACTTTGTTAACAAAAGAAGAATGAGAACTTCAAGGGATAATCTTGCCAATGTTCTCAAAATTGCATCTACACAGGGTAATTTGCAATCTGGTAAAAGAAATAAGGTGATGTCTTGGAAGGATTATGATAGACTATCGCAATGATTTGTGAGCCATCTCATGGGAAGATGAGACCTAGGATATTCTGTGAAAGAGAAGGGGCATGTGAAAGGGTGGACAGAAGAGAATATTGATCATAAGCGAAATCTGGAAACAGTATCATGAGCCTTTAGGGTAAAGTCAGGGAAGAAACAAAGGGCTTGGATCTCTGCCTCAATACCATATTCTCCATCACTCCCCATCAGACTAATTTAAAATGTTTTGTTATTTAGCTGCATATAAAAAAAATCAATTGAGATAAGCAATTCTTCCAAGTTTTTATTTATTTGACAGTTTCTTTGTTGCAATTGGATGCTGGTCAATAGGTAATTGTAAACCATGCATATATGCATTGGCTGGGTTTAAAGATAATTGTGTCAGATAACACATTTAAAAATAACTAAGTGTTTAACTGAGCATGAACCTTCTAGGCAGCCCTTGTTTCCTCCCTGTACTAGGAAGTTTAAATCAAAAAATCTACTGGAAACTACAAGCTCAGAATGAAGCAGATATTTATGTTTACTAATTGCATGCTACTGCGTTCATCAACTTGAGCTCAAGTGGCTGGCACCAAAAAAAGGTAACACATTACACTCCAGCCCACAGAGTACTTGCCCCTAGAAGCTAAAACTGAATACATAGTCTCCCTTACATCTTTCTTCTGGCAAGAGACGTTTCAGAACAATATACCTTGGTTTCAAAAGCATAAATAAAACACAAAATAAGTTAGTTAGATGCTTTAGCAGCTGTATTGTTAGACTGCTGATTGCATGGTAGCCAAAAGGATTTTCTCAAGTTCTGTAATTTTTTGACACGTTCAACAGAAAAAATGCGCTATTCTGTGATTTTTCTTTATTTTTTTTTCCAAGTGAGTTCTTTTGCTATTTGAACATTCAGTGCAGAAGTTTGATTTTAGCAGGAGGAGAACAGTGCATCTGATCATTCTTGTGCAGAATCTGACAGCGCACGCTAAGAAATAAAATCTGTAGTGCATTAAAATGACAGAACAGGTGGGAGGCCAATTTATTTACAAACGTATGAACATAATGTTAATGTCTCATAACATAAAATGGAAATCAGCTATTCTTTACCACATGCAATTTACCTTCAATCTGGAGAAGAATAGGCTAAAAAAAAGTTTCAGGTCTAATTGCGCAGATTTGATTTTCTTTTGAGCTGTTCTATGACAATCATATGGTATTAATTCTGCGATCTTAATTAAATACTCAGATAGGTAGAGCATTAATGAAATATGACAAAGACCTTGTTTTCCACTTATAAATTGCATGCTGAATTTAATTCACATTTTAAACTGTAATTAAAGGGCTTAGAGGGTCAACAGATGACATTATTAAAAATTTTAGAGTTTTGATAATTAAGTGACCTGCATCTCTTAAACAGGTCTTTACCTCTTCATAACTAGTAATTTGTCTCTTTAATTTGTACAGCTTTTTTCTAATACCAAAATGCTAATAGAGAATATTTACCACAAAGGACATTTACTTTAAACAATGATTTTTTTATCCAGATTGATGTTTTTCAATACAATACCTCTAAAACAAAATGGTGCCAGTGCACACTGAGAAATTTGCCAGAATAACTGACAAATGTGTTTCATAGAAGTCAAAAGGAATTCAGGTAAGTTTAAGTTGTATAATCTGGGCAGAAGGCATGAGCGATGTTTTGGAAAAAAATGGTTTCAAAGATGTGACAAATGCAATAAAAGAAAGGAAGGCAAGCTTCAATATTTTAGACAATAGGAATAGAAATTTATATGAAAAACTAGGTAAACTAAATTGGCCCTTTAAAATGAGATTGAAATCTTTTTCTCAGCAACACCTGGTCAATTGTAAAGGTGGTTCTAGTAATAATGCATGTGTTTTGTAACAATCAGAATGGAACATCAGATAAATGATAAGGAGATATGACAAACTTTTATTCTAAAATGGAGGGAATTAATTTAATGATTGTTCGGTATCTATCCTCCTTTGGTGTAAAACACCCCAATCATAAAGTTGAGGAGCATTGATGCCTGGAATATGAATCTGCATGAAGTTAGCTGTAGATGTGTTAAGAGTTGATTTTACCTCAATCAACAGTCTGGGAAGTGTTGGTCACTATTGCTGGGAATATGTATAATATTTAAGGACTTTATGGAACAATTAGAAGATATGAAGCAGTTTGGATATTTCATGGGTTAAATGTGGTTTTGAAAAGGAGTGAGATCAAAAGTTTGATGTAAGCTATAAAAATCAAATGACTTTAGAGAAAACAGCCAAGTAAGACTTCCAATGAGATAAGAGATAGGAGTTTATTGCCTTATTACTGGAAAACCTGGCCTGTAAAGGACAAGGATGCCTCAATACTGTTGGTTGTCTAGTAACACTTTTTGGAATAAGGTATCTATTCTATAAGGCCAAAAGTCAGTAAGGAATATATCCTGCAAGCTACCAATCTCTCCTGAAATTCTCTTCTCAGTAGAAGTACTTCTGACGATCTTGTGAAACCTGAAAATCTAAACTGGTATCATGTTTTAAAGACTCTAATCTCGGTTGATTGCAATCGGAACTAAAGTTCTATGTTACTGGTGTTTGTACTTCAATTTCAAAAACAGGAAATCAGAAGTCATAACTTTGATAATCTAGATATCTAGCTAACAGAGAGTCTTTTCCTTTTTTCCTATTTGTTTCTTAAATAACCAAATCTATGCAGACTTGTGTTATATGAGTGTCTCTCTGTTTGGGATTAAGGGGATATAGAGATATAGAAAACAAGAGCAGGAGTAGGCTATTCAATTGTATGAGCCTACCCTGCCATTCATTATGATCATGGCTGATTATGCAACTCAATAATCTGTTCCCACTTTTCCCCGTATCCTTCGATCCTTTTAGCCACAAGTGCTCTTTCTAACTCATTCTTGAAATCACACAATGTTCTGGTCTTGATTGCTTTAAGTTGTAACAAATCCCATAGACTCATCATTCTCTGGGTGAAGAAATTTGTCCTCATCTCTGTCCTAAGTGGTTTACTGAGACTATTCTTCGACAGTGACCCCTGTTTTGGTTTCCCCATGTCATTCTTCCTGCATCTACCCCGTCTGATCCTGTTGGAATTTACAGGCTTCTATAAGACAGCGCCCCCTCCCCTCCATTCTTCTGAACCCCAGCAAATATAATCCTAATCGATTCAAACTCTTCTCGTTTTGTCAGTCCTACTCTCTCAGGAATATTGTTTTGATTTCAGATGCTGGCTTAGATATAAACCATGTTTTAAGAAAATTTTTTATTTATAATAAATGAATTATTTTGAATTCATTAAAGAAACCTGCTGAATGTTTCTTTTATACTGGATAACAGTACAAAAGAAAAGCAATTAACCATTCTGGAAATTGAGTCAACACATTTGCACTAATGGCGTGACTGGTGGATACGTGGGACTTGATTATTGGCACATTCCTCCTGTCATAGGCTAACATCCTTATCTGCCCCAAAGCTGAATTCCATCCCAGCAAGTAGGGTCCACGGGAGTAAACACGTGGAAGCATGAGAGTTTTTTTTTTATTCATTGATGGGATTTGGGCTTTGTTAACCAGGCCAGCATTTATTTCCCATCTTTAGTTGCTCTTGAGAAATTGGCGCTGTCTTATTGAACTGCTCCAGTCCATATGGTGCAGCGACACCCTGTATGCTGTTAGGCAAACCCCTCCAGAAAGTTGATCCAGTGACAAAAAATTTAAAGTCAAGATAATGAATGGCTCAGAGAAGAAGCACTGGTGATGTTATTCACATGTATTTGCTAGCCTTGCCCTTCTGATTAAGAATGATCATGGGTTTGGAAGTTACTGTTTAAGGAATGTTGGTAAATTTCTCCGGAGCATCTTTCAGGTGATACACACTTGTGTTATTGCATCAAAAGTGACTGGTGCCTTGTAGATGGTGAACAGGCTTTAGACATTCAGGAGTCAAGGTACTGTCTGCAAGATTTATATCCTCTGACATGCCTTTTGTACTAGTATATATATGGCTGGTCCTGTTCACTTTCTGGACAATGGTAATCTCTAGGGTATAGATGAATCTCAAATTTGCCACTTGTCAGACAAATCCTGGATGTTTCCCAGGCCCTGCTTCAAACGGAATAAGGTTGCTTCAATATGTGAGAAGTTGTGTCAGAGATAAAAGGTACTGCAGATGCTGGAGAATCCGAGATAACAAGCATGGGGCTGGATGAACACAGCAGGTCAAGCAGCATCATAGGAGCAGGAAAACTTGACGTTTCGGGCCTAAACCCTTTAT
>JAHRHZ010000018.1:50873037-50904684 GCA_024137785.1 Ginglymostoma cirratum | reverse complement strand
CGGGCCTAAACCCTTCATCAGAAAAAAGGGTTTAGGCCCGAAACGTCAAGTTTTCCTGCTCCTATGATGCTGCTTGACCTGCTGTGTTCATCCAGCCCCATGCTTGTTATGTGAGAAGTTGTGAATGTTTCACCAGCACTTCTGATCTTAGAGGAAGAGAAAATTATTGAAGAAACAGTGGCAATGTTGGCCATGGGAAACTGAGAAATGCCTGCAGAGGTGACTGCATCTGACACAACTGGCCTTTAACAACTACTAGCATCTTCCTTTATGTGGGTTTGACTGGAGTCAATGTGTAGTTTTGTCTATGATTCCCATTGACTTCAATTTGAAACATTTCATCAAATGTTGTTTTGCTGTCAAGGTCAGTCGCTCTCATCTCGCTTCTATAGCTCAGCTCTTCTGTCCATGTTTGAAGCAAAGGTGTACACAAGTGGTCTGGATCAAGTAGCTCAGCTAGAACACAAACACAGCATCAGTGAGCAGTTTGTTACAACGTGAGTGCTGTTTGAGCATCCTACTATCTTCCATCGCTCTGTTAGTTGCCAAGAATAGACTGGCAGGATGGTAATTGTTTAAGGTTAGATCTATCCTGTTTTTGTGGCATTTCATACCTGGGCAATTTTCCACATTGCCAGGTAAATGCCTGTAGATGTACAGGAGCAACAAATCTAGGGCTGAGATCAAGTCTTTAGTATCACTGCTAAGATGTTGACAAGGACCAATGCCTTTTACAGTATCCAAAGCCTTCATATCACATGGAGTGAGTTGAATTGCCTGAATACTTGCATCTGTTATGCTGGTGACCAGATGAGGAGGCTGAGATAGATGATCCATTTGGATCTTCTGGCTGAAGACTGTTGCAAATACTTCATCCTTATCTTTTGCACATATGTTCTAGACTCTTTCATCATTGAGGATGGTGATATTTGTGGAGCTTCCTTTTCTGGCCAGTTATTTAGCTGCTCACCAATATTCACAACTGCATGTGGCAGGACTGCAAACATTTTAATTTAATTCAATCGGTTGTTGCTTTGCTGTGTCAATCACATGCTGTGCCTACTGTTTGGTATGCATGGTCCTGTGTTATAATGCCAAAAAATTGGTGCTTTATTTTTCAGTATGACTGGTGTGCCTCCTGAAATGTTCTCCTGTTTTCTCATTAAACCAGCATTGATGATAATGGCAGAGAGTAGGAGATAGTGGGTCATAACATTATGGATTGTAATTGAATATAATTTTCCAGTCTCTGGATTGTCAGAGATGAGATGTACTAGCCCAAATTCCTCTTTGATACACCATGGAGTGTCCAAAATTTCTGACACCCTGAAATTCCCAGGGTGTTTGATTTCCTCATGGACATAATTATCCTGTCTCTACTACCTGGGATGCCTCCAAAAATGCCTCTCACTGAGGTAGATTCGGAGACTTTGGACAGTCCTGATTTATTTATCTGGGTAGTTGCTCAGGGAATGTTGCACACATATAGTTAGTTATACAGCTGATTCCTTCAATATTGATTCTCAAATCTGCTCTGACCTGAAATTATTTAGCTTCTAACCTAAAAAGCCCTCCTAACCCAATCTGATATTAACCCATAGACTCATTCACCCAGCTCACCTTCTACCATACACTGGTACAACCCTATCCACCTCACTCCTTAAATACTTAGTACCATAACCACCTCCAACCATATCCACCTTCCACATTACCCTCTGCCACTCTACTTCCCCACTATTCAATCCAGCTGCCGCCTACCTACTCACTACTTATCTATATACCACCCTCCTATCTTGACAACTTCATCCAGCAGCCAACATAGCCACTACCTTACCCTACTATTCACCCAACCACTTTGCTTATTCCCCCATTCACTAACATTTATCCGTGCACTTATTTGGTAACATTCACAATGGACATATGAGCTCACCTTATAACCCTGATGCTGTAAAAAGGGGTATGCCTTGCCTCCCTGCTACCACAAGTGTTACTTCACTTCACTGGAGTCTTCATGGTACTCTGTCCTCTGCATTTCTGAAGAAGTGAAGAACGAAGGGCCCAATGAGAAATCTTGAGCTCCACCAGCTGGTTTATCAACTAAAGGAGGGTGGTAAGTAGCAATCAGCAGGATGTGTCCTTGCCCTTGCTTGACTTGATACTTTGAAACTTATTGGGATCCAGAATCAATGCTGAGGAATTCAAGGAGCATTCTTTCCCAGCTGCATATATACAGATGTGCTGCCACCTCTGCTGAGTCTGTCTTATTGGAGATGGGAGAACCAACGGATGATGAAGGAGATGTGTGGGACATTGGCTGGAAGGTATGATGCCTGACATGTCTATGGAATTGCTCATCAACCTTTGGCCTAAGCCGTCATTGCTATAAAGCACTTTGCAGTGCTAACTAGATTGCGTGTGTTGCATTTGTTTTTGGTGTCCAGATTGATGCCTAGTGGGCTCATCCAATTTTATTCCTTTTCCAACTTATCTGTGGAGGCTTGGCACAAGAAAGTGGCATGTTAGACCATTTCAGAAGAGTCAATCGTATTGTCTGGATCTTGAATTACCAAATGAAGATGGTAGAATTCATTGCCAAAGTGACCAAGATCAGTTTTACAGCAATCATCTACTGTAGATGTTGGAATTGTATATGTTGACCTGTGATGTAAACAGGCGGTGCTCGAGAAACTCAGCAAGTCTGGCAGTATCTGGGAGAAAGGAAAAGAAACCAGAGTTAATGTTGTGAGTCCAGTGACTCTTCATCAGAACAGTTAATCAGCAGTTCTTTGTTTTATATTATTGACGTTGATAACTTGTAAACCACATGCAAAAATAGGGGTTGGATTTTACACCAAGTAGAAAAATGAATCATGCATGTTGGTGTGGGTAGTCACCATTTTATTTTTCACCACTTGTGGTCTACTCAATGTGACTGTACCCTGACACACTGAACAACTTCACAACATAACCTGTTTCACCCATTTTATCTCTTGCAGGCAGTTATAAAGCATCGGTGAGTAAAACAGTGATTCGTGGAGTGCAAAATATAGGGAGGCTACTTTTATGAGTATAGCATGCCATGGCTGAAAAGGAGATTTGATTGATATGCTGAGCATGTGCAAAAACTTGACCTTTGAGGCTTTTATATGACATGATCTACAGTCATGCGATTCTCTCCATTACTGAAATTAGTTTTTAATTCCAGGTTTATCAATTGAATTCAAATTCCACCAGCTCCAATAGTGGGATTTGCACCTATGCACCCAGAACATTAGCTACAGCCTCTGGATTAATAATCCAACGAACATTAGAATTTCCAATACAGTAGCTGAGCAGAGCTTTCCCTCTATTTAAAGCACTTAATAGCAGATTTTTTTTTCTATTCATGGGAATATTAGTCAATTACAGACTTATCTGTTCATGACCAGATCTGCCTATTTACGATTTGAGTCCTGAAAAAAGGTTATACCAAAACGTTGACTGCTCCTTTCTTTCAGGTGCTGCATGGCTTGCTGTGTTCTTCCAGCCTCCCGTTTGTCCACACTGTGATTTCTGTTTGGCAGGCTACATCTACCATTTCTTGTGTTCAAGGCAATTCATTGCCTCATGGATTTCATCCACAATTTTGTTTTTTTAAATACTTGCCGAGGAAAAATGATTCAAAGTGTATTACAGACTATCATATTTACGTGCCATTCGTAATTGATTTTAAGAAGTCACAATGTTAATGCATCAGGATTTCAAGAAAGTTTGTCAAATCTTTTCAAAATTCTGAGCATTTTCAGGCTGATTTTAACTCTGGGCTGGTATTGTGTACGTGTGAGGACCGGAAATATATGAAGGAGTCTGTCTCCTTCTGCTTTGCATTTGATGGAAGACATGAGATCAAGTTCCAAATGTGTGACAGTGACGTAACAGCGGCAGCAGTTAGTAACCTCTGCCACAAAGTCTGCATCCTTACCTCCTCTCTCACCCAAACAATACCTGCATTGGAATCTGTGAATCAGCTGGACAGATCTCAAATTAAAGCAGAATTGCAGCAATCAGCGCCTGCAATACTTCAAGCAACCAGAAATCACCAGCCCTAAGCATCTCAAGGGGTTACATGTGAGCGAAAGCAACATTTCCACCCCTTGGAGTGGTAGATTTAGGTCATTTACTTAACCCAGTATTTGTTGATCGACTGGATTATGTTCGGCATTATAGGCAGTTCTAAGGAAGGGTCACTTGACCCAAAACATTAATTCTGATTTCTCTCTACAGCTGCTGCCAGACCTGCTGAGCTTTTCCAGCAATTTCTACTTTAGTTTCTGATTGACAGCATCTGCAGTTCTTATGGTTTTTATGTATTAATCACCTTGTTCTCATTTGGCACTTGGGACTACTGGATGAATTTACAGCAAATTGCGAAAGGGTTTTGCGCAGCATCATGAGTTTATCTATGGGCTTGGGGTAGAATGAGGTACTGAGGTGTCCATCCTTGATGGACTTGTGTGTGTCCAAGAATAAGACTGATTCTGAAGAGCAATCCATAGTAAGTCTGATAATGGAATGAAACTTGTTGATGTTGTTGTGTAGTTGTTCCACAGGGATTCCTCGCCATGAGTCCAGAGGAAGAAAATGTCATCAATGTATCTGTTGTATAGCATTGATTGGAGATCCTGTGCAATGAAGAAGTCATGCCTGAACTTGTGCACATTGGAGTGAAAATTTGGTCTCCATGGCTGTTCCACATGTTTGGATAAAAAAAAGGCGGTATTGAAGGTGAAGATACTGTGGTCGAGGATGAAGCAGGTGAGTTGTATGATGAGATCTGGAAATTAGCAGTTATTGATATTGAGTACTGAGGTTGTTTCAATGTTTCCATCATCATGGGGGATGCTGGTGTAGAGTGCCAAAATGTCCATTGTGACAAAGAATGTTCCTAGTCCATTGGTGCTGAGTTTCTATATGAAATCTGTAGTGTCATGACAGAAGTTGGGGGTTCCTTGTGCAATGAGTTTCAAGATGCCCCTGATGTAGCCAGAGAGGTTCTCACACAGGGTCCCATTGTCTGATATAATGGGACGTCCAGGTGTGTTGGATTTTGTGTATCTTAGAAAGATGGTAGATGTCTCCTGTGCAAGAAGTATGCAGGATGAGAGCGCATAGGATATTCTGAAGGTTAGGATCAAAGGTCTTGATCAGTCTGTTCAGTTGACGGATGTGTGCTTTGGTCAAATCGGCAGGTAGTTGTCTGTAGTGTTCCTGTTTGTTCGGTTGTCTCTATGCTTCTTTGCAATAGCCCATTCTATTCTGTATGACAATGACTCCTCCTTTGTCTGCTGGTTTGATGACGATGTTATGATTGGTTTTGAGGGCATGGATGGTTTTGTGTTGTTCTTGGGTGGTGTTCTGTGCTATCTTGTGAGCCTGGCTGACGAGTCTGGAGTTAATACATCTCCTGATGGCATACGTGTCGAGTTTAGGGCAGCAGCCTTCCGGGGAGTCCAATTTGACTCTTTCTTCTTTGGTAACTGCACTGCAGATCTCTCTTTCAACTGTTCCAGTTCATTGATTGCCTCAATGTGTTCATTGCTGACATCATGGGGTTTGTGGAAGAATTTCTAGAGCCTCATTTGCCTGATGAATTCCTTTGTGTTTGCCACCAGACTAATGGGGTCCATTTTGGTAGTGGGGCAGAAGTTGAGTCCTCGGTTGATAATTTCGATTTCATCTGGTTGAAGTTCCGTACCCATGAAGACCTCATGCTCCTGAAGCACATGACAATCTGCTTGAAAATCTGCAACATTGTCCTGAACTTCTCTCTTGAATAATTACTGCAGACTGTGTATGATAGATATGTTTCTTGTGAGTTACTCTCTTCATCTGTGGAAGATAAAGGGAGAAATATCTGTCTATAGTACAAAATTAGAAACCAATCCATTGGGAATCTGTTGACCAGGCCACATCCAGTGGAGAACAATTAACAAAAGTTGTGAATTCTGGTAGCAGGCAATATTTTGAGCCTGGAGTTCAGTGCAAAAAGGATTCTAGAAGAAGGAAAAATATGTAAAATGCTATCAGATTATTGAGGACAACCATTGAGCAGAATGAAAAAGGAAAGAAAGTTACACCAACGGAAGAAATAAAGCTAGGAGGCTGGAGTTGAAAACGAATCCATTTATCAAATAACACGCATTTTTTTGCCAGCAAACAAAAACTACAGGAGTAATTAAATCTTGGAAACATGATGTTTACAGAAACAAGAGTTATTGAAGGACAAAGATCTTTGCATGAGTAAGGAAGCAAAATTTATTGAATGAAGTTTCAACAGGGAGGAAATATGGGGTTTCACTTCATTTGGAAATATTCAAAGCACAACTAATCAAAGATGAAGGAAAAATAAACTGAAATGTGGCATTTATGAGATGGTTGCTGTTATTTGGCATTTGAGAGAATTTTAAATGAAGAAATAAGAGTAACCCTAAACCCATTGTCAGGTTGAAAGGTATGTAGGAGCTCCAGGAAAAGTGAAGAGGTGGTGAAGATTGATGTGAAGAAATAAAATTGTGGAAAACTGGACATGGGTCTGCAGAATGCATGAATTTGGGGAAAATGTGTCAGATCATGAAATGTAGAGTATAAAGATTAATTTGAGGGAGAATTGAATAGTCATTTGACAGCAAAGATATTTTGAAGTTGTGAATCAAAGGTATTAGGATCATCTGTAGAGTGTCCATGTTGAAAGTCCTGCCAAATATAATTGAACCTGAAGAAACAATCTTTGACTGAGATATTGCATTTGACGGTCTTAAGGATTTTATCTTTAAATTTTGAATCCCTTGTCAGTGCCAAATGTCTTTGAAACATTCTTGTCGGGATCTTTCAGAATTCACAATGTGTCATTCTGCATAACATTCTAATAGTATTTGTCAGCTCACCATTGAGAACACTTTAGCCTTGTATGCACCCAAGATTACCTCTTGCTCTATTCCAACTGTGCTCTGTTATTCAGGCAGTCTTTCCTGACTATAATGAGGTCAGCCATTACAGATGCAATGTGATTGGCTCATTATGCCTCTTGCCTTCTTGGTTTCAGCTCCTCCTTTGCTTCCTCTTTCTTTAGTCCTTTTTACAGACCCCTCAACCTCAAGTGTGATCAGTCTTCATCTTTTGTCAACTATTTCTTCACCCAGTGAGGAACTTGAAGAAGACTGATGACTTTGTTTTTGCAGCCAGGAAATGATTCAGTAGCAAATTATGTTACAGAATCCACTGGGAATTTGTTGACTAGACCATATTGCAATGTTTTTATCCTCAATCTATACAATCATTGTAAGGACTACACATATTCTATTTGGAAATATAAACCAGCAAATGGGAGCTTGGTATGGTCAGTATGTTTTTGCAGGGTTGTTTTTTTTTTGCTAGTGGGATGTAGATGCTGCTGGCTAGGCCAGCATTTATTATTCATCCCCTAAATGACCCGAGGACAGTTAAAAGTCAACAATATTGCTGTGGGTCGGAAGTCGCATGTAGACGAGACTAGGTAAGGGTGACAGATTCCCTTCCATAAAGGACATTAGTGAATCTGATAGGTTTTACTGTAATTGACAATGATTATACTTGTAAACATTAGGTATTTAATTCCAGATTTAAGAAAAATAATTCAAATTCCACCATCTTCTATGGTGGGGTTTGAATTCTTGTCCCCAGAACATTAGCCTCTGGTTCTGGATTACTAGTTCAGTGATATCGCCACAATGTTACCACCTAACCAAATCTAAAGGAAAAGTGCAACTGTGTAGACATTTAGTGGTTAAGTAAGAGAACATAATAGTCCTGAACCTGAATTTTGACGAGACGGATCAGCGGCAGATGTCTTTG
The DNA here is from genome assembly GCA_024137785.1 of Ginglymostoma cirratum. Lineage (NCBI taxonomy): Eukaryota > Metazoa > Chordata > Chondrichthyes > Orectolobiformes > Ginglymostomatidae > Ginglymostoma > Ginglymostoma cirratum. The sequence goes on along the minus strand of JAHRHZ010000018.1, from coordinate 50,896,815 downwards.
GAAAAAGAAGTAAATAACCAATTTCAGGGTTCTCATTGGCTGCAGTTTGTCACTGAAATGAGACTGTTGGAACCCGATCATCAATCCTACAGCAAGAAAAATTGCTCTCTCTTCTTAATTGAGAAAGAAATAACACTCAAAGACTTTGCAAAAGAAAACTTCTAATTCAAGCTAAGACCTAGGTTCAACTGACAAGCTACTGAAGGTTTGCTGCAGTCAAAAACAATGTGACATTATGACCAAAAACCAAAAGATAATAAATACATATTTTTAGTTTTCTTGTTCATTGATGAAACCTCTTGTAAGTTTATTTAATATTGCAAAATGGTCAGTTCGACATTTACCATCCGAAAGATTAAATTAGTTTCATTTCACACTTCATACAACACATGGAATAGTGAGGCTTAATTTTCAGCGCATTATACCCATCAGGGCCACAACTGTATGTTTTGATTCCTAACTGCCTGTTAGTAGATTATCACTTGGTCTGTTTCTGCATTGACTTCTGTCTTTTTATTCTTTCCTTTGTGTGTCAAATTCTTACAGCTTCTTGTTTAGATTGTTCAGCCTGCCTTAAATACACTAGTCTGTGCACATTATCTTCTATTTGATTTAATTTGGCAGACTTGTTCAAAAGCGTACTCATGTATTAAGTCAGTTTTTCACTTTGAGAGTTTGGACTTTTATAACCTGGAGAATTTTTTAGGTTTCTCTTAGCAGCCAGATCAAAGACTTGTATATGTGAGCCTGTTTGGGTAAAGAAATTAGAAACGGCTTGTTCTTATGCATTCCAAGTAATAGACCTGAGGCTAATCCAATATAGGGATCTAATCACATTTCAATCATTTAAATGACTTGTTGACGCCTCTCATGCATCCTAAAGCAGCTGTCCCATTTCTATGATGAAAGATGTCTTTTAAATTTCTGGCCAACAGTGGATTGAAGGGAAATCAAATAAAGGGGGAGAGGACAGCTGGAGAGTGGCCTTTAGACTGCTGAGTGGCCTGCTTCTCTCAGATTATTTGTTTATTCACTTACGGATGTGGGCATCATTGGCTGGCTAGCATTTCTTGCCTATCCCCAGTTGCCCTTGAGAAGGTGGTGGTGAGCTGCCTTCTTAAACTGCTGAGGTCTATTTTAAATGTTGCTTTTATCTTAAATGTTTGATGGTGTGAATAAGTTGAGACAGGCTTAAAACTATATGAATATATAAATTGGGTGCAGACAGAGGCCATTCAGGTCTTTGAGCCTGTTTCACCTTTCAATAAATCGTGGGTAATCCATTTGTAGCCACAACTCCACATTCCTGCACACTCCCATTTCATTTGACTACCTTGAGGCTTCCAAAAGCAGCAATAATTTTTCGTTTGTCATGTTTGAGATTGAGACTTAAGTGATAAGAAATAATGAAAAAGATAGTGTAAAGCCACAAGAAACTTGCTCTATAGCCCTGCTGCGTCCATGCCCAAAATGCCCTTCCTGTAGGACCAGCATGTGCATGAAGGTTCCCTTTCTCCTGTAACAATGTTCTCCCTGTTCATCAATATACTCCTCACTCTTCATCTGGAAGTGTGCTGGCTGCTGCAGTCAGTGACAATTATTTATCTACACAAGCAAAAGCTATCAAATGGCTAATGCAATGTTGGTCTCTGTCTCAAGAGGGCTGGAATACAATACAATGAAAGTGGTGCTTCAGTTGTACAGAACATGGGTCAAGCCCTGTTTGGGAAACTGCATTCAGTTTTAAGCACTGTGCCTCAGAAGGAGACATTGTTCTTGGCAGGGGGTGGAGGTGCAGTGTAGATTCACCAGAATGATAACTGGGACTAAAGAATTAAATATTTAGGAAAATAAACATAAACATCGTTTGTTTTGTTATGAGTAAAAGAGATTGCCGGATGATATAATCCAGATGATTAAAATGTCAAAACAATTTGGTAGGGTAGATACAGAGGAAGTCTTTCCTTTTGATGGGACAGCCACAAAGGGTTGTGGATGTTGGATCAGTTGGTGCTGTCAATTGAGATTGGTCGGGTTTTGTTAGGTGGCGAAAGTTTTAAGAAATGTGGGGCCAAGTTGTGTGAATGAGGCTGAGGTACAGATCAACCATGATCTAATTGAATGGCAAGCAGGAGTAGAGGACTGAATGGCTTGTGTCTATGTTCTTGTACTTTCAGCAAGCAATAGTTCCTTTGCACATTCAAGTGAGAAAAATGAGGGCTGCTTGGGATCAATGCTCCAGCAATCGTTTGTCCTGAGGTAGCCCACCACCAATATAAACTGGCCTTACTGGATGCCAGCTAAATGAGTCACTTACCTGAATGTGGAGGTCGGAGGAATAGGAATGCAGTTGGACTTGATAGTTCCATTGACCTTAAATCACATAAACCATGTTGCTTTCTGAAGCACAAATAAAGAAGCATTAAGAAATAAAGATACATTGATTGATATGTGAACTCTTTCAAATAGTTGTCAACCATATTGGAGATTATTAGGTTTTGTCCCGATTTGCAATAAAATCAGTTAACTCAAGTTATATTGACTTTTTATATTTTTTGCAATATGTCAAACCACAAAATGAGATACTGAATCTCACACAAAGAACAGAATATTTTATTAGTGATATATTGAAAATTAAATTATTCCAGGTTCGTCCATATGCATAGTTCATTATTGAAGAGAGCTAGGAAATGCAGCTCAAACCCAACTCTATCCATTGCCAGATTATACATTTTCAAGGATCTTTGCATTTATTTCGGAAAGAAAACGCATTCTGCAGTGGTAAACTAAAATAATTTTAAAACAAAAGTTGAGGTTTTCAATCCTGGTCAAAATAAGTCTCCAGTGAGTAGTGGAAAATGAAGTCAGAGAGATATGAAATATTTCTAATACAAATTTTATTTCTTAGTAAAGCTGCTCAAGTGGTTCTGTATAACATGAACTACCTGAACCAAATCAAATCCATAGGTCAATCTCCCTTGCAGCACTCCTCAGATAACAGAGTCTTGTTCTGTGAATCTGTTCAATATATTAAAGTTGATTCACTCGGACAGTATGTAAGATATGATACATTAATCTGGGCTATTTCAATTTCTGAGGCTGGGACTATAAAATTGGTGTGCTGCATATCTAATTTTTTTGAATACCTGATTTATGTACCCATCTGATGCGTGGACTCTGCTGTATTGTGTATGTGCATGCCGTATTAACAATGCGCTGCATCAGTGCTCAAATCTTATCTCGTTAAATCAGACAAATGTAGCTTCTCCGAAGGAAGGAATTAACAGCCCAGACAGTTGAAAGAAGTAAATTTTAATCCTGTTTGTAAGGTGGTTTCATGGTTTTCTGCTGTATGATTAAGATCACAGAGCACAGTCCTTCTTGACCAGGCTAATTTCATTGTGCCAGAACAATGGCACTGAACTTTTCTGGTAGTGAAGCGCATACTAATTACATTATTTGTCCTTGATAGTGACCTTGACAGGTCATTCAGCAGTTGTGATCTGTCACTGACTTCTAATCATGTGCTATCATCTGGGTAAGTCAGTACAGCACCCCAAGCTTTCTGTTATTACAGTGATGTGGCACTGTAATTACCTTATGCCAAGTAGATACGCACAGACTGAATTAAATGATCACAGTGATTGCCTTCAAAATCGTCCTTCATTTCTTTTTAGTGCAGTAATTCTCTGCAATTTAAAATTTAAAAAGAACAGAAGCGGTCAATAAGGAACAGGCCAACAATTCAGAAAAAATGCCCGCCTTATTCTACTCTTATCACATGACAAATCATCAACATTCGTCAGCCGCACTTGTTCGTGAAAGCTGTTCAGTTTAAAGAAAACAGTCTGGAGATAAGATACGTTCCCCAGGTGACAAAAAAATAACTAAGAAGTGTGTATCTGTATGTGTGTGGATGTCAGGAGGGGAGGTGGTGGTAGATGCGAGTGCAGAAGGCTTTTGACATGCATAAGAATAATGGCCAAATCTATCAAGTTTGATCAGGCCTAGGATAATGAAGTACTGCATCATATTCCTAGCAGGGACAATGAACACAGAAGTCGAGATCTGTAAATGTGCTGTTCTCTTTACAAGGAATCAGCGGCAACCAGCAGGGAGCTGAAAGATAATTACGCAGTATTTGTGCAATTTCAGGAAGCTCCCCGCACAGGTTGAATGGTTGCAGTATATTAAAAGGCAGTGCAGTGAAATGTTTTTAATGAATATTTTTGTCAGAAAGAGCAGATGTTTGAATGATTTTTGTACAGGGAGCCAGAGGTGGGAAATCACTGTCAAAATATCTTTTTTTGTTTTTTGCTTTCTGAGATCAGGCCGTTGGACGAATAGAATAGCCAGTCAATTTTTGTATTCATTGTAAATATTATTTAAAATGTGAGCGCAATGGGTGAATGTTTGGAAAATAGATGATACCTACCTGTATTGTTCATTAGGTTTCAGAGCAATGATTGAACTTTCTGCCTCACAATATTTAACGTGAATAAGCTTACTAACAGATACTGTACAATCATTATTCCACCGACTGTAAAATAAGTGATAAAAGATTTGAATTTTCCTTTTGCTGAAATTAAACTGGCAAAACTAGTTAAATGCAGTGGTATTAGCAGCAGCACTAGCAATACCCTGCTACTGTATATCGAGACTGATTTTTGTTCCTTAAACATAAGTAGTGATTGTGTAGTCACATACTCTATAGTACGCTAAAGTCTGATCAAACACAATTCTTGCGCTCAACTTGGGAAAAATGTCTTTGAAAGCTTTACTTATTCATCATCTAATCAACTTATGAAAAAAAAGTACGCAATACAACAGGCATTTGACTTAAATTGTAACATTGCAAGTGACTTCAAACAAAAAAGTGACATGCTGAATCTTCCCAGCCCTTGAATTACATATGCCATGGTGAGAAAGTTGGGAAAATTCAGTGAGATTTCCAACAAGGAGTTCTGGGAGCAAAAAATGTCCCATTTTTGAACCAGGTCTTGATTAACAAGATGAGATTGTCAATAATGCTTCATGCGCGCTTTGATGAAGTGATCAGGAAGGTTGATGAGGGCAGGGTGGAAGATGTGGTCTATATGGATTTCAGTAAGGCCTTTGATAAGGTTCCACATGGTAGGCTGCTCTAGAAGATTAGGTTGCATGGAATCCAGGGAAGTTGGCAAATTGGCTTGATGGTAGGAAGCGGAGAATAATGGTGGAAGGATGCTTGTCAGTCTGGATGCCTGCGAGTTGTGGTGTGCCTCAGGGGTCAGTGCTGAGCCCATTGCTGTTCGTTATCTATATCAATGATTTGGATGAGAATGTACACCGCATGATTAGTAAGTTTATGGGTAACACTAAAATAGGCAGCATCGTGGACAATGAGGAAGGTTATCAGAAATTGCAGCAGGATCTTGATCAGCTGGGGAAGTGGGACGAGAAATGGCAAATGGAGTTTAATATAGGTAAGATTGAGATGTTGCATTTTGGAAAGTCAGATCAAGGTAGGAGTTTCATGGTGAAAGGTAGAGCTTTAAGGAGTATAGTGGAACAGAGGGACCTTGGAGTTCAGGTGCACTGTTCTCTGAAAGTGGAGTCACAGGTAGTCAGGGCAGTGAAAAGGGCTTTTGGCACACTGGCCTTCATCAGCCAGGGCATTGACTACAGAAGTTGGGAAGTTTCGTTGCAGTTGTACAGGAAATTGGTGAGGCCGTACTTGGAGTACTGTGTTCAGTTTTGGTCGTCTTGCTATCAGCAGGATGTTATTAAACTGGAAAGAGTGCAGAAGAAACTTACAAGGATGTTGCCAGGACGCAAGGGACTGAGTTATCAGGAGAGGTTGGACAAGCTAGGACATTTTTCTCTAGAGCATAGAAGACTGAGGAGGAATCTAATAGAAGTGTGTAAGATCATGAGAGGCATGTACAGGGTGAATGAACTTAGTCTTTTTCCCACGGTTGGGGAATCAAGGACTAGAGGGCATCAGTTTAAGGTAAGAAGGGAAAGAAACATGGGAACATGAGGGGCAACTTTTTTACATAGAGGCTGGTACGCATATGGAATGAGCTGCCAGTGAAAGTGGTTGAGGTAGGTATATTAATAATACTTAAAAGACATTTGGGTGGATACATGGATAGGAAAGGTTTAGAAGGATATGAGCCAAGTGGAGGGAAATGGAGTTAACGTGGATGGACATTTTGGTCGACATGGACCAGTTTGGGTGGAAAAGCATGTCTCCATGCTGTAGGACTCTATGACTCTATGACTGAATGAGAGGCGTATTTGCATGCAATAACATCTTGTCATTACCTAATCTCACCTCACTAAAATTCAGTTTCCCATTCTCCCACAACCTAAAGAAAAGACACCAAAAATTCCCACTTGAAAGTTAAAGTGGCTACATTGTGATGCCAGCTCAAAGCTTGCTTGTCCCATCACTGGACACCAGGCATCAACATCTCAGGGCACACTCCTTGGGAAAGAATGCAAGCTTCATCCCTGCAGACCTTGGCATCTAACATATATCAGCCTCACCCAGTCATCATTGCAAATCTATGATTCACTTACCATCCAGTCGACACTTAAACACTGTACATCAAGGGAATGATAGTCTAGAGGTATTATCATTGAATGAGTAACCTAAAGACCCAAATACATTTTGGAGAGTAAGAGTTGAATCCCACTATGGCAGATGGCAAAATTTGAATTCAATGAATATCTAAAATTAAGAGTCTAATGATGACCATAAAACCATAGTCAATTGTGAGGGGAAAACCCATCTGGTTCACTAATGTCCTTTATGGAAGGAAATCTGCCATCTTTACCTCATCTGACTGACATGTGGCTCCAACAGTGCTGAGGTTGACTTATAACCACCCTCTGGGCAACTAGGGATAAGCAATAAATGCTGTCTTCCCAGTTATAAATTCCCAAGAATTAATTAAAGAAGACTTTGGTATGCACTGGCATCTCTTATTGCAATGCTGCTACAAGGACACTGCTCACAGAGAGAGGCATCCGGCTCAAGACTGGAGCAGGCTGCATCTCAGGGGTTCTTGCTTACTCTCTTAGAGCTCACTCCCTTTGTCCCTATTTTGATGCTCACAACATCCCTGCTTTGCCTTTCTATTTTGTGCTTTGACCTCTTTACCGTTGGCCAGAGCTTAAAGATAAAAATACTTCTGGCAACAATGTATCCAATAGCATTTTAGCAAATGTGTACAGTTCAAAGTGAGAGGAAATCAGCTCTACGAACCTATGCAGCCTATGAGACCTTGAAATGTCTTTGCGCATTGCAGCACAAAGTTTACACTTTTAAGGTCATCTGTGATTATTTCTGCTCCACAGAGATGAGTGCAATCACTTTCTCATGGCCAATGAAGTGGTCAAGTTTGCTTTGCCCATGATTTGTATCCCAAATCATTGGTCACTGCATGTGGTTCATTTGCAAGACTGGGCCCAGTTTCAAGCCCCACCTGGTCCAGAGGTGTTTCATAACAATTATATGATCAATTACACAATGACACCAAACTAAAACAATGATGTGAAGAGATCACATAGGAACAAGCACTTATTTTATTCTGAAAGTTTACTGTGTTATATATTACACAATATTATCGGTTGCTCTTTTTTTTACTGCTTTTAATTTTGCTGCGATATCAGACGATGATGGCCTAAATATTGTTGTAGCAGGACAAAAATGGCATGCACTATGAGTTAGACTTGCCCTTATCTACTTACTCAGCATATATTGCTTGACAGGTTGCAGAAATTCTGAGCTTAAAGTCTCAGTAAACTGTGTGGATTGTCCGATACGGCCACTCTCACAGGCTGATTCAGGCATCAGAACCCCATCCTCAGCAAACCTATCATCTCTTCAATGGTGAGCCTGGTTGTAAAATATGCTGCATTGTATCTATGCTCTGTTTTAGACATGGAGGTTGCGTAATGGAGTTGTCAGCCAAAGATACAGAGAGTAGCCCTTGTCTTCTCCGTAACCATGTTGTAAGGACTCTGGTCCCTTAAATACAGCAGATACATAAGAATTCTCAAGAATATAAGCATCATGACATAAACTAGAAGGCGAGCCTGGAAGCCTAGCACAGATTTCTAAGATGTGTGACTAATAATTATAGATCATTTGACAATTGTTGGGATGCAAATCCTTTCTATTGGTGAACTTAGCAGTGTTCTGTTGTGGCCCTCTGATTCGACTTATACACAGTCTATTGGGTCCTGCACCTAGGGGAAGGTTGCTAGGTTGTCAAGGCCTACTGTCAGGTTGCAGCACTGACCCTGTCCTACAACCTGACTGGGGAAGCAAGATTAGGAAGTAACAAATGGCAACAGCATTGACGCATTTGTGAATGAGCAATTGAAACATATCATACAGATCTCCAGTGGAAGGAGACAGTTGCATCAAAGTTCCTAAACAAACAAAAACAGAAATTGCTGAATAAATGCAAGTATGGCAGCACCTGTGAAGACAAGGCAGCATTTACATTTTGAATCCAGTAATCCACGATCCACATCATTCAGTGGCTAGGATGGGTCCACGCATTGTATCTCTTTGACAAATCAGGTTTATGAAAGCTGCCGAAAGGCCAGTATATTGGAATCATGAATCCAATTCCAAATCATGCTCAGGCAAAGAAATAGAGGGAGAGAATAAAATAGTAGATTAATAAAATGAGGGAAAAATCAAGAAAGAAAAAGTGAAATTAACAAATTTTAAATTTGTGAGAGGTTTAATCAGAAATTAAAGCCGTGAAAGCCTGAGACTTACATTTGCAATAATCAATTTTCAGTGCCAGAGAAGCTGATTGCAATTAAAGATCTACTTGGACTTAAAGTGATTTAGCTTTCTGTGACAAGTTTCCTTTCTATCATGTAAGTGGACCATTCGCTATCTTAAAATTGGACCATACTTTGGGCCATTCAGTGCATTTGACTGGGAATGTAAGTGGAAAGGTGTTTTTTTCCAAGCTAGGTTAGATCACATTAGATTTCAGATAAGAGTGGATTTTATTGTCACGTGTACTAAGTACAAGAGTACAGGAGTGCAGTGAAAAGTTTACAAAGTCGACACTCTCGACACCATCTTAGAATACAATAGTCAGAATTAAAAACAAGAGTTGAAATTAAAGAAACAGAAAGCAAAGAAAAAAAAGAGTTAATACTTTTGAATAATGATATCATAGAATCCCTATTTGGAGTAAACGAAGCCAAGGATGCTCAAGAGGATAGAATTGCAGAAAAATAGGACTAGAGGGGTTTATAGAAATGAGGAAAGGGATAGAAAAAAGCAAAGAAAAAAAAAGTCTCTTGATCACACTCGCCATTGCCTCCACCATGAGCCTTGAGGTGGGTTCACCAACTCCAACTGTGCTGGACCCATCAACACCACAGTACCACCACTACTGCAGCTGCTGCCGATGCCACCACCTTGAGTCCTTTGCCTCATTGCCGCTTGTCCCAGATCCAACAACATAGAAGTCACCAATGTTCTGGCACTATCACTCACTGCTGAGCCCACCTCACCAATTGAAGTATCAAAGTCCACAACCTTTCTGATCAATTACAAGAGTGTAAAGCTTTGAACCAGCGCCGCCATCAATGCCGATGTTGCCGCTGCCACCACCACCTTGAGTTCTACATTGGGCTCACCAGCATCGAAGTCACCACGCTCCAGCAACATCTCATGTTGCTAGGCCCACATTCCCTGCCGTCGCCGATGTGTTCCACCGCAGCTGAGATCTCCAAGGGCAAAGGGTAAGAGAGAACTATAGAGAAAAGAAAAGCAGCAAGAAAAGAAGAAAAAGAAAAAGTGAAATGAATGGAAGAAAGCCTGAAGGCTGTTACTCTGCAGCTACCATCTTGGATGAATATCATATCAAAGTGAAGATCTCTGATAGCAAATCTTTGATTTCTGAGTTTAATTTGGAATTTGCCTTTATCTAACGTTGTTGTGGCATTCCTATATAAATCATTGCTTAAGTCACACTGCTGCCGGTGTATCCAAACCGCTACTTGTGTAGCCACTCCGAATTGTACAGCCAATCTACTACTTGACAGCAAATTTTGTTCTAAGATTTCTTTTGAAGATTTGCAAGAGTTATAAGCAAAAATGTCAACCACAACAGCATTTTAACATACAGAAAACACCAACAACTTGCATTTATAGGGCAGAATTAACAGAATGAAATATTCTAAGTTGCTTCACAGGAGGATTAAAAGGCACAGTTTGACATCAAACCTTGTAAGAAGGCTTTAAGATGGGTGACCAATTTTAATCAAGCTAATCTTAATCTTGTTGCAACCTCTTGATAGAGTAGAGAGAGGTAAACTGGCAGAGAGGTTTAGGAACATAGTTTCAGAATTTAAAGTCTAGACATTTGAAAGCACTGATGTCAATGCAGGAATGAAGAAATGGAAATGAAAACTTTTGGAAACACTCAGCAGTATCTGAAGAGAGAAACAGAGTTAATACTTTTGAATAATGATATCATAGAATCCCTATTTGGAGTAAACGAAGCCAAGGATGCTCAAGAGGATAGAATTGCAGAAAAATAGGACTAGAGGGGTTTATAGAAATGAGGAAAGGGATAGCCATGGAGAGATGTGGACATAAGAGTGAAAATGATAAAATTAGTTCATTACTGTTCTGTCTCACAATCAATATGCCAATAGAGCTTTGAAAGACACAATATGTCAATACAGCTTTAGATTGGTTGATATGACCACTATATCACAGTGTGTGTGACCTAAGGGTATCTAGGTCTCATGCCCCATCTTACTTGGATTGTTTCAAACATGAGACACTATTGAAAGCATGCTGTTCTTTGTAATCGAATAGTCTCTTACAAGTCCAGGCACTGGTATGCTTATAAATGTAACATTTGTATGTATGGTGAAGTGTAATAAATGCCTGTTGGATCTTTCAATACCATTTTAGCCATGCATATAAGCATTGCTGTATTAGGTAAGGGTACATAGCTAGAGGAAAATCCACATTATGGTTAACAGTACAAGCAGTCTACAAAGAAAACGTTCCAAGATCTTGGTGGTAGATACTTGAAAAACTAATTGAAGATCAACTGGATTTCTGTGCATTAGGACAAAAAGCTGCATCAGCTTCTATGAGTATAAACAGCAGTATTTGTAAATAGGAATGGACCAGCCAGAAGTCAGAGCTAATTTATTTCTGATTAAAATCTAAATTATTTCAATTTAAGAAAAATTTCTAGCAGTGTTCTAAAATTAAAAATACATGGACTGAAGGTGCAAATGCAAGAAAGGCTAAATACTGCAGACCTTTACTAAGGCAGGAAATATTATACCTTTCTCCCTCACTCACTTTTAACAAACCTGAGAGTCTGCAAACAAAAATGGCGGTTAAATTGTCCTAAAAGTACCCTTTTCTAAAGAAAATACGGATTTACAATTATTATTATTTTCAGTACTAAGAAAGATTCCCTCCATCTAAACTTTTGTCTGCCATTTTCGTTCTTCAAATTGGTGCCAAAATAAAAGAAAGTCAACATGACACCATCATTCTTTATTTGATATAAACATCACCTTGTGGGAAGTAGCAGAAACCTGAAACAACAAGGCTGCAATTTTAAAACTACAAGCATGTAGTTCTTAAATCAAATCTCCTACACCATGGAACTGCAAGTTGCACCTAACTTATAAAAATGTATATTAATCAATTTCCACTTATGTGCAATGGATCGTTATTTATGTGCAATACAAGTCTTTGTCTCAATAGTAACTTCTTCTTCTCCCTAGTAGGCTTGGCATTCACAGTATTAAATCTAACTGTCTTTTTAGCAATACAATTTGGAAAAAGAAGACAGTTAAGGAGCTAATGTTACTCAAATCTATATCCACTGACAATAATCAATAATCCTAACTCTGGGCTACAAAAGAAAAATCTCTGATTTGTCAAAAGTAGCCACCAACCTGTACTCCTGCACTCCTTTCATCAAAACAGCGAATCAGAAGTTACATTTCAGAATAATATCCTCAGTAGAGGTGAGTACAATCACAATGTTTAAAAGACATTTGGATAGGTGCAAGGATAGGAAAGATTTAGAAGGGCATGGACCAATAGCAGGCAAATGGGAATTGTTCCATTTTGGAAACCTGGTCGGCATTGACGAGTTAGGCTGAAGAACCTGTTTCTATGTTGCATGACTCTAAGCTTTCAAAACTTTCTATCCAGGGAAAACCCTACTGCTCAGCTCAACAGCTGGTTACTCAACCAATCCACCCCCACCAAGGAACTCCACATACCTAAGTCCAAATTTGGACTTTTGGACTCTACCATTCAAAACAAGGACATTAATTAACTGGTATCCCTTGGTTTTTTCATATTTAAGTGAGTTCCGATGTAATAATGCTTTCATTCCTTCACAATCTCTATCTTTTCTTTGTTTGAACATATGCTTGAGTTGCGAGATTTCCTCTGCACCTAAGAATGTGTGAAATTGACCTGATTTGTGGTTTAACTTTACCACAGTGTTGCAATGGTCCTTACAAACTCAAAGCCTAGAATCAGAGGGATGGTAAACATCATGAAAGTATTGATTTTAAGAAAAAGGGAGAATGAAATGACAATCTGCTTATAGACAGGTGGTGAGATTACACACAAGATTTGTTTTAAAAGTTGCAATCTATCCATGACACTGCTCAAAAATTCCCTAGGAGGTGATAACTACAGCCAAGCAATTCCTTTTTCTCAATTGCTCTTCATTTTACTCTCACTGTCATTCTCCAGAACCTCTTCCAAGCATGCATTTTTCATTTGATTCTGGGATTTCTTTGTTCCATCACATGTTGTTCCCTCTGGCATGCTGGAGACCTGAATTATACCTTCACCAGGTTGGCAATTAATTTTGAGGTATGTCTGTTACTACTCCTGGCATGGCCTCCTGCATTGCTCATCTCCAACCAGTGGCAAAGACCACTATCACCTCCACTAAAATCTAAAAAAAAAGCATCCATTGCATAAAATGTCTTTCTTTTACTGGAAGCATTACTGGAGAGCTGGGAATCAAATTTTAGTTCTGCCAAAAAAAATGGACTATGGATTGGAATGGGGCTGAAGTGTAGAAACCTGCGCAGTACAGGGAAAAATAAATTTTGAGCAAAGTTGAGAAATTTGGCTGGTGCTGAGTTGAGGGACGTTATTTTTGACATTGAAGCTAAGATAGGACCAAGAGAGTGAGCATCACAAATAAACTTTGAAAAATTCTTGGTGAGACTTCAACAAGCCCAAGGCTGATGTGAGAGGTTGAAAGAAAATTTGTTACTGATCTGGGGCAAAGCTAGACCAAAGAGATTAGCATTCAGCCAGGTAGACATTTCATGGCTGCTTAGAAAGGACCAAAAAAAATTCAAAATAGCGGGGTCAGATTAAAGGATTGACTTACTCAGGCCAGCCGAGAATCAGGAAGTATCAGTATTAAAACGTTCAAGTGCAATGAAACAATTGAAATTTTCTAAGAATAGAATATCCGAGCATGCAAGGAAAAGATTGCTATGGGGCAAAACAGTTAGACAACTTCAGGTCGTTGAAGTGACGTACAAAGAGAAATTTTGTAGTAACAGTAGAAGACCTAGATCACAGATCACTGTTGGCATCGGGAAATAGAAAGTTCCTATTAATAATGTTGATCTTGAATGGTAACATGAAAGTAATTACCCCAAAAAGAGTGGCAACAAGGAAGCCAATATTTTGAAACAGAAAACAGATGTATACCTTAGATTTTAAAGAGTGAACTAAAAAAAACAGCCATTTCAGATGAATTATCTTACAATACATGACACACTTCGACAGCAAAATGAACTCAAATTATTAAGCAAGTAAATCTTGGCTGCAGCACTAAATGGTCATTAGAGGATTGGCTGGCTCATTACAGCCTACCTGCAAAGAAAATCGAGTCAGGTAAATAACAGGCAGCTGCACCACCATTACCTACTTAGAGACACCCAGGAAAGCTAAAGTTCAGCTCTGAACTTCCAATTAAACAGAATGTGCTTTCATCCCTTTTCATAGAATAGAGTAGACTCGATACAGCGTGGAAGCAGGCGATTTGGCCTTTCAAGTCTATACTGACTCTGTGAAGAGCCTCCCACCCAGACTCATACCCCTACCATATCCCTCTGACCCTGCATTTCCCATGGCCAATCCACATAACCTGCACATCTTTGGACTGTGGGAGGAAACTGGAGCACCCAGAGGAAACACATGCAGACATGGGAAAAATGTACAGATTCTGCACAGGCAGCCATCCAAGGGTAGAATCGAACCTGGGTCCCTGGTGCTGGGAGGCAGCATGTACTAAGCACTGAGTCACAGTGCCACCCTTGGCCACAAATTTACAAAGCTGATTACAAACGACTTCTCCCTTTGCTGCAGAATGATACTTTGTGTATTTCATGGTATGCCAACTTCATAAAACAGTGTCTCATTGGAACAAGAGTAGAACATTAGCCCTTTGTTGCAAACAAAAATAGAAATTGCTGGAGAAACTCTATAGGTTTGTCAGCATCTATGGAGACAGAGCAGAGTTAACATTTTGGGCCTAGTGACCCTTCTTCAGAGCTGATTATAGCTAGGAAATGGTTGGTATATATGCGAAAGCTGGGTGGAAGAAGGTGGAGAGGAGTAAACAATAAGTGGAGATGGAGCCCAGAGAGACAGGGAAACAATTGGAGAGACAAAAGAATGGGTTACAGGTCAGCCAGGGAGAATCAATAGCTGCTAATGGCAACAATTAGTGGCTGACAATGAGTTGTTTGTAGTAGCAGTCAACTGACGAGAACGCCTGGTTTGTGGGATTTTTGGTAAAGACATGGGAGAAGGTGCTCAGGCCCTAAAATTATTGAACTCCAAATTGGATCCAGAAGGCTGCAGCATTCCCAAGCAGAAAATGAGATGCTGTTCTGTTAGCTTGCACTGAGTTTTGCTGAAGCATTGTAGCAAGTCCAAAACAGAAATGTTGACCAGGGAACATGGTGATGTGTTCAAGTGGCAAGCAACTGGAAGCTCAGAGTCATTCTAAAACCAAAGAACTATGGATGCTGGAAATCAGAAACAAAGATAGCTACTATTAATGCTGAAAAAGGTTCACTGAACCCAAAGGTTAATTTTGCTTTCTCACAACAGATGCTGCCAAACCTGCTGAGCTTTTCCATCAATTTATGTTTTTGTTCTGATTTACAGCATCCACAGTTCTTTGTTGTTTTTTCATTTTAGCCTTTTGTCCCAGTTTAACCATTCAATGAGATCATGTGACCTAACTCCATAAATCTACTGTTTCCAATATAAGCCTTGGTACCTTTGGTTAACAGAAATGTTTCAATCGCAAACTTAAAGTTCACAATTGACCCAACATCAATTGCCATTTGTCGAAAAGAGTTCCAATTTCTTTTTGTGGAAATATTTCTTTGTAACACTCCTGAAAGACTTCATCTAATTTTAACCCATGTCCCATCATCATAGATTCTCCAACAAGCATAATTCTAGTGAAATTACACTGCACTCCCTCCAAGTCCAACATATCCTTCCTATGATGTGGTTGTCAGGATATTTGCTGTTTTTCAGTTGTAGCCTAACAAGGGTTTAGTATGGCTCTAGCATGGAGTCTAACCTTTTGTATTCTATTTGCCTTCATACAAAAGTCAAAATTAAATTGACCTGTTTCATTAACCCATTTACCCGTCTGTGACATTTTAATGATCCACATACTTAGGACCTCTACTTCCTTTAACAATATTTAGAAAATATCCCTTTTGCTTCTTTTTTCAAATTGAAGTGACTAACTTCATACAGACCAATTGTGAAACCCATTTGGCATATTTTGCCCTTTCTTTCTATTTACAAATTCTTTTAATTTTATCCTTCTGTCTATGCTGTTTACAATCCTGCCTATTTTACACTCGTGATAGACTTGAATATATAGCTTTCCATCCCATTATTGAAATTGATAACAAGTACATGACATAGTTGAGAGCATAACATAGATCCTTGATAAAGGGCCCCAGTCTTTACATTCCACCTACTCATTAATGTTACTCCACCTCCCTTTACTCAGCCAACATCCTAACTAATTCAATAATTTGGTTCCAATTTCATTTTTTAAAAATTTATTCATTTATGGAATGGCTGGCCAGCATTTATTACCAATTACTATTTGCTGTTGAGAAGGTGATGGTATGCTGCAGTCCACCTGCTGTAGGTTGACCCACAATGCCACTTGGGAGGGAATTACAGGAATTTGACTGGGTGACAGTGAAGGAATGGCGATGTGTTTCCAAGTCAGGATGGTGAGCAGTTTGGAGGGGAACTTGAGAATGATGGTTTTCCCATGTACCTGCTGCCCCTGTCTTTCTAGATGGAAGTGGTTGTGAGTATGGAAGTTGCTGTCTGAGGATCTTAGGTGCTTTTTGCAGTGGATCTTTTAGATAGTACGCACTGCTGCTACTGAGTGTCAGTGGTGGGGGGAGTAAATACTTATGAATGTGGTGTCAATCAAGTGGACTGCTTTGTCCTGGATAGAGTCAAGTTTCTTGAGTGTTGTTGGGACTGCGTTCATCCAGGAAAGTGGGGAGTATTCCATCAAAATCCTAACTTGTGCCTTTTAGATGTTGGACATGCTTTGGGGAGTTAGGAGGTGAGTTACTTGCCACAGTGTTCCTAGCCACTGACTTGCTCTTGTAGCCATTGCATTTATGTCGTGAGTCCATTTGAGTTTCAGTTCAGTTCAGTTCATAGAATCCCTACAGTGTGGAAACAGGCCCTTCGGACCAACATGTCCACACCGACCCTTGGAGCACACCCCCCAGACCCATCCCCCTATAAACCACCTAATCTATACATCCCTGAACACTACAGCCAATTTAGCATGGCCAATCCACCTATCCTGCACATCTTTGGACAATGGGAGGAAACTGGAGCACCCGGACGAAATCCACACAGACACGGGGAGAATGTGCAAACTCCACATAGGCAGTCGCCCGAGGCTGCAATCGAACCTGGGTCCCTGGTGCTGTGAGGCAACAGTGCTAACCACTGAGCCACTGCTGCCTCTGGTCGATGATAACCCCCAGATGTTGACAGTGAGGTATTCAGTGATGGTAACACCATTGAATGTCATGGGGTGGTAGTTAGAGGACACAGCATGCCTTAACACACTGACCACACTGCCATACATCAAGAACATATCAGAACTGACAACAAGACTCCTAAGACCACTAGGAGTCATGGTGGCCCACAAGCCCACAGCCACCCTATAACAAACACTTACAAGGACTAAAGACCCTATTCCCACAACATGCAAAACAAACATGGTTTACAAAATACCATGCAATGACTGCCACAAACATTATATCAGACAGACAGGAAGGAAACTAGCCATCAGAATACATGAACATCAGCTAGTAGCAAATTGGCATGATGAACTCTCCTTAATATCTGTACATTCAGACAATGAAGGCCATCAGTTCAACTGGGACAAGGTAACCATGGTAACCCAAGCTAAACGCAGCCATGCACGAGAATTCCTAGAGGCATGGCTCTCAACCCGTAATACAATCAACAATCACATAGAATTGGACCCCATGTATAAATCCACAAAGATCAAAACTGGAAATTACACTACTCACCATAACGAACCAAATAGTATAAATTCCAAGTGGAGTAGAATAACACTGTTTCATCAGATGCTCCACTGATGATGTCACCTCGCATGGTGACGAAACGTCTGAACAAGAACTAGCCAGCTCAGCGAGCAAGTCGACAACCTCAGCTTCTGTTTAATTGTGAAGCCAGATCTGGAAGTTAATTGCAGATTGGTTCCTGATTAAAAGCGTCCTGTAGAAGCTTCATCATTGGAAAACAATGTTATGTTTAAACAGATAGCAGAAGTTGCCTGTTAATGATGTCAATACCTGGGAACTGGTTCCAGCAAGTCAGGAAAAGACGTTATGTTCAGGCAGAGGTCATGCTCAGACTTAAGCAATCTGGCCAGCTTTGTTATTTTATTTATCCCTTCACTGTGTTTTTTTTGTGTGAAAGGCTTGAAAACCAAGATTTTTTTGTTTAAAGCGTAGACTGATTGGATTACTTTGTTGCTTAATTTTTGCTCTTCTAAGGTTACTATATGGTTAATAGATTGCTCAGTCTTTTGTTTCAGATTCAAACCAATGTCTGAAATTGATTATTTGCAGGGCCTGGAATTAGTTACTTCAAAATCTGGTTAGGAACAATTGAGGTCGATTTTGAGGGTCATTGAGGTTTTAATTTTAAAGTGTTGAGAATACAGAGGTAGAAAGGCTGTTTTGGTTCAGCTATTTGTCTCCATGATGTAACAAGTGGTTGGTTGTCAAGATAGAATGAAGATAACTGAGGCTTGAAGCAGTGAAAAAAGCAAGCCATGAAATAAAATGCTGCGTCATAAGTCTAGATTTGAAAGGTAGACTAAAGAATTTTTATGGGTTTCTGTGATTCCTGTTGCTCAGACTGAATGCAGGTCATGATCCCAAATGGATTAATAGTGGGAGTGCAGTGACAATTTCACTGCTGGTAAACAATTAAGATGGTAGGAAGCCACCACAATGAAGCTGGTGCATTGTCCACATAAGGGTAGAGGGGTTCATTCCAATGCTGGCAAATTACCGAATTTTAAAAAGGGTATCAGTAGACCAGTTATTTTCCTTAACTGGCCAGTAGCCTCTGACTGACAGACAGCCAAGGTCCTGCAATTCTTGACAAAGAGGCTGGATTTTAATGACCACTTTGGAAGGGTACAGTTGAGGGTCCAATTTGATAATCACAATCTCACTACATCCAGGACACAGTGGACTTTTTACGGCAGCATTGGAACTTGCTCAACTTCATTTAACAGTCTATGCAGATCCCTGATTAGGTTGTCAACAGGTGTGGGAAGATAAGAGGGCAATTTTCAATGTGTAAATTACTGAACCTGAATACTTTAGTGCAAATTAATTTACAGTCATTGTGAGGTGTGCCTGTGGTGCAGTGATAGTGTCCCTACCTCTGGACTAGGTGGCCTGGGTTCAAGCCTTACCTACTCCAGCTGTGTTTCATAGCAGGTTGATTAGAAAATATCGACAACCATTGGGTTTAACAAAGTCAGAAATTAAAGGGTTTTTTTTCAAATGGTGAAAGATACGGGGACCTGAGGATCTTCCACTAGATATTGCACGTTCCATTTCAATTTGATCGTCTGGTCATATCTGGTGTGGCTGCTGCCATTAGCCCATTCCACCCTGTCTCCTCAGCGCTGTCTTCTTTCTCTGCAAGACAGTAGCAGGCTTTGTCATGGCTGCTAGCTGTCTTTGCTACTTCGGCTTTGCAGGTTGGTTCTACCTCCTGTTAATGCTCAGCACTACAGATTAGGTGTTATCATAGAATCCTTACAGTGTGGGAACAGGCCATTCAGTCCAACATGCCTACACAACTCTCCGAAGAGGATCCCATCCAGACTCACTCTCCTACCCTATCCCTGTATTTCCCATGGCTAATCCACCTAACTTACACATCCCTGAATAAAATGGGCAATTTGGCATGGCCAATCCATCTAACATGCACATCTTTGGACTTCGAGAGGAAACTGGAGCACCGGAGGAAACCCATGCAGACACTGAGAGAATGTATAATCTCCACACAGATATATTCACATCTGGTGAAAAGAAGCCTTGCCTAGATACTTTTGTATCTAAGTCGGTGCTGTAAATGGCAATGTATAAATGTTTCACTATACACGTTGAGTACATGTAACAATAAAGGCTATTTCATTCTAAATTTACAACTGTTTGAGGATTTCATTATATTAGTGACAAAGATGCAGTGGAGGGCTGGGATTCAGAAACTATCTGGGAACATTGTCCCTGATCCTCAATTGAAAATCAAACCCTTACTAATATGTTATGACAGGTAATAGTCATTGGGATTCATTCTCAATGCTTTCCTTCCTGTTTTTATCATTCTGCAGATTTCTCAACTGTCTCTAGAGGACTGATACAATTCTGCCCTAGGTTTGTAACATCCGGGTAACTGAATACTGGAATAGAAAATGTTGAAGAAACAATCGTTCAGTAGTGCAGAACTTATGTATTGCTGAATAAAGATACATTTTGTCAAAGCTTTCCATCTTGTGGCTTTGGTCCTGATGAGTGCACGATGAATGATTTGACATAACATACACTTTCTCAGCAATAGTTATAAAACGGAGAGAAAAATCTATAACATTAATTAAAATTAAACTCTGAAAATAGCACAGAGTTGCAGAAAATAATGAAAGGTAAATTCAAGAATGATATCAGGAATTCTTTAGTCTCACAATAAGTGATCAAAGTACAGTACAGATGTCAAGGTGTTCTATTGGGGACAAAATCCTTGGAATCATTAAACAAGCAATTGAATTAATTAAAATGGGAACTTTTGGAAAGGTTTCTCTGGATGGATGAATTAGAATGAGTCAATTGGCTTTTCTAATTTGTGGTTATATTGCACTCTTGGTTTTAACTTGCTGCTTTACCACTACACTCTTCAATGTGGTAAATGCAGCAAAACTGATTCCCTAATCACAGAGTTTGTATTTCCAATGTTGATGAAGTCCCAAGACTGACAGACAAAATATTCTGAAGAAATTAAATAAAAATTAATGTTTCCAAAGATTGCAAATGTAGCACTAAATTTTAATGGGCAAACCTTTCTCAGATTGCCTCTTTTATAGGATTTACTTTAGAATAATGGACACATCGGTCTTTGTATCAACAGCTTCTTTTCCTACAAATGTTTCAGAAGCTAAGGAACTTTATCTGTCTTCTAATTTTCTTGGCTTCCGAAGTCAACAGACAACCTTTATTATTTTTTTCCCACCAAGAATATGATAAACTCTGTTGTACTGAAATAATCATCAGATGGACTGGCATATGCTGCAGTGGTGCATCAGTAGGCTGTCTGAAGGCCATTTGAACAAGTGGGAAGGGTACTCAGACAATGTGTGTTGATCTCAGAATTTAGTGCAGGCAAAACCTGGAGAAGATAGAATGAGGAGATTGGCACATCTGTGTGGCATGTCAGACACATTTCTTGTCCAAATGAGGCCATTGAATCTCTGGATGCTCTGTTTCCATGAGCAAGAGACTATATTCCTTCTGCCCGCTTCCTCTACCACTTCCAGTTATACCAATCTGGTTTTCTTACCATCCACTGGGAGCACAATCTCTCTACTGGCCCTTATAGCCCTCTGCACGATGCCCAGACACATCAGTGGATCATGGAGCCTTGTCTCTAGCACTCAGGAACCTGTTTCTTTTTATGCAGTTACAGAATGGTTCTATTCTGACCTTTGCAAGATCACTTCAAACAAAGAAGCTTCAAAAAATTAGTTGAGGGTGGTCAGCACACAACTGTCTAATTGTTCAGGAACACTGGAACTGGGATGCTGAAGCTACAGATCATTTGAAAAGTCCCTGATTAACCTAATGTTCAAAGATTCAGGTCTCCAATGAACTGCTGGCATCCCCACTGTGAGTGTTAAAATTCATGCCAATGTGTTTGTTTTTGGGTAAATTTAAAGGATTGATTGTTTCATTTGGTAGTTTATGACCACTGTTGCATCAGTAATACTTTCTAATATTTCAGTAGCTTCGTTACTGCATTATTCGTGCTCAGTTTCACATTAGAGATAATACATTTTTGCCAGAACCTAATGCCAATTTAAGGATTATGTTTCAGTGCATGGATTTGGATTAGATTTACATTTAAATAAACAACACAGAAAACCTGGTCCATTAAGCCTGCCTCACATTACCATAAGGTCTGATAAATATGGTTGGACACTACTATTCACTGGCATACATGTAATCTTTCAGTCGGGGCTGCTGTATTAAAAAAAAATGGTCAAATTATAGGAAAAGATTTGGAAGTTTCTTCTCTGTTCCTTTATAAAATCAAATGGTGTCTAGTAAGTCAAATTGACCATGCACATGCCATCTGACATTCAACTTAATCAGAAAATTCTTTGGCTTGAAGGTTTGCAGAAACAGCATTCATTGCATGACCTAGCTGAGTAAGGCCAGGGTCAGGTCCAATGTTACGGTTGGTTTAGTAATTATCCTGGAAGCACCTCACTGAGGCTAGAAATGACCCACCATACAATGGGACCAAAACTGGACATAATGGAGTAACATTAATCTTGAATGCTGGCATAAAATGGGTGACATTAAGTGGTGGCCTGTATATGCTCCACCTTACTCCTGGAACGGAACATGAGGCCATCTTTAAAACATTGCTGTGTACCCAGACAAATACTGGCATTCTAAAGCTGCCCTGCTCGGTCAAGGGCATGAATACAAGTTGTCAGAGAAGGAGAAGATGGTTTCTCTGACAGGGACCTGGAGGGGTTGATAGGTGGGGTGATGCAGCAAAAAGGTGTCCTCTTTCCATACGACAACCAGAGGATACTGTGCCAGAGACTTTGCCAGCCTGATCTGAGGTCTCCACCAGATCAGTGCAGAAGATCAGCCAACAACGAGGAGAGAAGATCAATGGTGTTCTCCACTCTATGAGAGGGCCACACCCTTCTGTTTGCCACCTCACACTCAATCCATCAGTGTCGCAGTGCACAACTCCCACCAAGACTCATTCCCTACCACTCTCACTGTTGCCTTCACACCTTTCCTCACCTGCCCTCCGCTCTCAGACTTCCACACCACAAACCCTGCTGTGCAGTCTCCTTCATCCCTTTGGTACATTTCACCATCTTTTCCCTCATGTACTATCATTAGCAGCCATATCACCTATTGTTATCGATCTAATTTTCTTCCCATTGAACTCTTTTGACTTGCTTCATGGTGGAATGCAACAGAAAGTTCTCCCCAGTTAGCATATTCCAAACTCAGATGGACCATATTAGGGAAGTCCCAAATATCCACATCCCTTACCTACCAGCCCACCCCATTAACCCCACAGGCTTCGCACTTCCTCAAAATTTCCACCCAATGCATCCACATGCACCCCATGCTTGCCTACCTTTCCCAGCCAGGTCCTGGCCACATGAGGAGCACATGTCTGATGTGGTCAAATACTGCCCCATTTGAAGCCAAGGTGGTCCTGACTCCCGCACCCAACACTACACTCTTCGTAGCAATTCTTTACAGTGTTCCTGAAATTATGTTACTGAATGTCCAACATGGAGACCATTCAGAGTGCATCTGAATCAACCAGGTAAATGATTTTTTTTTGTGTTGTCCTAACATCCAGCTTGTTTAGAAAGTTTGGTAAGATGGGAGGCTGAATATTAATGAGGTGAGTTCTGGCATTAATAAGACATTTAACTATCAATATTGACCTTAAACTGACCAGTGCTCATTGAGAATCTTGCCAAGTTATTGTGAAAAGCAAAGAAGAAGAAGTGAGATGATTTGTCAGTTGATACAAATAGGTTTCACTTTCACCCCCAATTCAGCATCAATGACAGATGCCCAATATTGTAAACAGGCGTAATGGAACAGATTTCCATGGATATCAACTTTGATGAATAAGCAAAATAGGCAATTGTCAAGTAGTTGTCTGTTAGGCCACCCAAATCATTTTATCTTCCATAAGTGCTAATGTTAAGGAAAATTGAATGAGATGTTGCTGGAAAAGCTCAGCAGGTCTAGCATCATCTGTGGAGGAGAAAACAGAGTTAACTTTTCGGGTCCGGTGATCCTTCCTCAGAACAGATCAGTTCTGAG
>JAHRHZ010000018.1:50852870-50872637 GCA_024137785.1 Ginglymostoma cirratum | reverse complement strand
CCAGCAACTTTGTTTTTGTTCCTGATTTACAGCATCCGCAGTTCTTTTGGTTTTTATTGAATGAGATGTATTGCAGGAAAGCAATCTGCTCATACCCATTTTACATAATTATCAAAATTGAATTTTGACTGCCCCACTCCTTTTTAAAAAGTTGTCAGAATCCCATAATTTGCGATTGATTATAGCTTGGAGGCTATTGCAGTAAACCCTTTACTCCTGGGTTCGATCAATGCTTGAAAGTATGCTTTCAACCAAAAACACCTTAGGAATCCTGGTGAGCAATAGCTTGTTGCTACAGCCAAGAACGGCTGTTTGCATTTACGCTTGGTATATTCAATTCATTTATAGACAGACTAACCTTTGTTTATAAGTGATAATCTTTGCCTGCAAAGTACTCTTTACGATTTTATAAAATTCATTTTTTATCTAGTGGTATACAGGACACATTTTAACCAGTCCTTTAGACAAAAGATAAACTGTGCGTGTGGTATAAAGTATTAGCTGGTAATATAAATTGTTTGCTAGTGCACTGTTTTGTACCGATATGATCAATTCCGTATATCCATTGTTGCATAATAAAGTAAGACTCTTTACAACTGTGTCGCCCACTTGCCAGAGATCACTGCAACATAATTTATATATTTGGAAATAAACTGTGGAGCAATGTGAATAAAATAATGAAGTCAAGGATTTTTGTTATGTCAGTATGAGTAACACAGCCAGCTCTGTTACATTTCATTACTATGAAAATGTGTTTGAAAAACTGAAGTTGATCAACCACATGCAAACTCAACAAATTTGTCCATGGAACATAAATACAAGCCAAGAAAAACTGTTTATGCAGAGAGTCAGTGCATGCAAAAGCAAAAAGAAATCTTTTTTAATTTCCTACTAGAGTCCTTTGGGTGTAATTCATACTCCTCATTCCCCAAGCTGCTGGTTATATTCCTGGACCAGAAGTATGAAAGCACTCAATGACTTGCTGGCAGTAACTGTAAGAAGAGAAAAAAACAGCATTGTATATTGAAGGGTGGGGAGTGGGGGAGAAAGAGAGGAGATAGCAGGCAGCTCAATATTTGATTAGTAGCTCTGGTAAGAAGCAGGCTGTGCTTTTTTCTCCCCCTTAAGTGCAAGTTAGTGCATAGTTGAGAATATTTTTTATAAATTGTAGGTACTAAGGACAAGCCTGTGTCAACTATAATGTCAGGCATTGGATGAATAACATTACTTTTGGGTTTTAAAGCATTTCTTTAAACTCTTTAACATCTATTTAAGAAGGAGAGTCTTATATCAGTTTCCTGCTTTGGTGCATCTTAGAGATTTCAACGAAAAACATAGAAGTGCATCTTGAGGAAATCTATTTATGCATCTTTTGATTGTAGAATCCAATTTTCCATCTTTTGATTACAGGAGTAAAAAAGCAATTAATTGATTGGAATCAAAATGATAGGAAGTAGAAAGAGAAGCGAACAGAAGATTTCAGGAGCTGTCGAAAATTTTAATAAAGCAATGAAATGGAATTAACCAGATGAACATTGAGGGACATACTAAGTGAAACAAACAGAAGTACAAAGGGGGGAAAGTAATAGGGTGATATGGCAAATAAAAATAAGCGAACTTACAAGGTAAGGAGACATAGTAGGGAAACTTGAATGGAAAAGAAAGAAAAATAATGCAAAGGATGGGATAGGCAAACTGGATAACTGAAGTGTAGAGGAAGACATAATGGAAGCATTTGTGGCAAAACTGAGTAAGAAGGGCAGGTAAAGTTGAATAATTGATTGAAGGATATGGAAAATGATGGCCTGTGCAAATGTAATTCCTGAAGAGACAAGTCCATCATGTTTTACTTTGGTTTGTCATTTCATTGAGTTGTATGATACAATCAAGCCTATTTCACTTCACACATAAAGCTACTGAATACAACAATCCACTGAGAATTCAATATGTGAGCATGCCAAAACCCTTTGTAGACCTCAGATGTTATGTGAATATCCTCTTAATTAGTCCTTACTGCTACATTAACACCACATCAGAGGACCTTTGAGTTAATCTGTTAATCCTGTCTCATCTATTTTGTTCATTTCTATAACTCCTTTTCACCTCTATGTCATGTTCTGCTTCTTATATATTTGACTGCTTTCCTTTGTCTCTCATAAGATTTGTTTCTCTATTTCTTCACCTGTCTCATAAACTTCACAATCTGCTTCTTATCAGAAATATGTCAGGAAACTGAATTCATGTACAAGGGGAGCTGGACTCAAATGAACAAACAGACTGTAGTGATGTGCCTGAGTTGAAATTTCACAGAGCCTATCCACCTAGCTGAGTGAGTAAAACAGTCAGTGTTGATTCAGCACCAAGAATCCAACAAACTTCTGTGTTGAAGAAATGTTATTGTGTGGAAAACCTCCACTGAAACTACAAACAGCATATTAATCAGTGCAGCACAATATCTAGAAGTTGAAGAGACAGAAGATTATTTTAAAATTTCTTTCTGATGGCATTTCCTCTTTTGTTTAAGTTCACTGCAGGCAAGCCATAGTTGACATGAATTCATCCAGGTCACGGAACACTTGGCTGCACTGAAAATGATGTTACACACCCCACAATATAGCTTCCCTGCTTCAAATAAATGACTCACATTTCTCAGAAAGTCCAGCCAAACCTAATTTTGCCTTTTGAGGGTGTTTTGGTTAACTTTTTTCCGGTTCATTTATTTACTTACTTTATTTTCTTACTCACTATTCTCAGTGTGAGCACTAAGGTCCATACCTGTGTAAAGAAATATCTTCACATCAAAACAGCATAGCGCTCTCCTCTGCCAAGTGCAATACAAATCAGATGTGCAGAAGGGATCCCCAGGGTCTGAAATAGGAAAATAAATCTTTGCGGAGAGGAAAAGCATTCCACAATTTTTGGTACAAAACTGAAAAGAGTTTAAAGCCTTTCCACAGACAGCTGAATGTTGAGTCCCTGGACTGTCTCAGCCAAGAAAAATGATTTGTTGACCAGCTCAGTAATGGAAACTGGGAAAGAAATTGAAACCAAACGAACACTTGGAATCTAATTTTCCATTTGCATGTGCTTCGTTCTTTGATCTATTGGTGGACGATTAATTTTCAGGCAGCAAAGGTGTAATTCTTGAGATGTAAACTGCTTTAATCATGTTTGCTAGTTCCCTATGGTGCAGAACTGCTGGAATGATGGGTCAGAGAGATTTGAGCGTCTCTCTGGTCACATGTTCAACCCTCCCTGACGATGCCTGCTATGAACTCTGGCCTCCATTGATTGGTTTGGAAATGTGTTGACTGAGGTCCCATCCCCCACCTGGCCAATTGTCCTTTAGGCCCCTTGAAAAAAATGGCCCTATTTGCAACATAGCCATCACTTGCTTTGCAGTATCTAGCAGAATTTCTGACTTTACAATGATGTCAAGGAAAATCTTTATAAATGGTAGAGACTTGTACAATTGTCCTTGAGGTTTTGTTGGTCTACTGGAGTTACAGCAGGAGACAGATGGAACCCCTAAGGAATTTTAGGACTCCTTTACTTTGTCATTTGATCAATCACTGCCTGGATAGTTCATTTTAACCCAGAGAGTACTCTTCAGCATTGCCAAAAACCCATTTACAAAAGATTACAAATTTGAATAACTTGAAGAAAAACTTTGTGGAAAGACAAACCAGTAAAATTGATTGCCTCTCACTTAATGGTAGAACTGCGGTACTGGTCAGTTTTTGAGTTTTCTTTAAAAATCGGTGTATATTAAAGCTTAGCATTCAGTTACAGTCAGTCCTGAATCTTAATGGAAGTTATTGTACTGGATCAACAAACATTTGTTGTAACCACATAAACTACTGCCTGCCTAATTGATAACTGGAGATTGAGATTGATCTATCTATTGGACCTTGCCTAGTCAAATATTAAGTAAAACCACTCTGGATTAGAAGTCCTGACTATCAGTTTTGCCACTAAAATATGAATGGCTCATGTTCTTGGAAATGGCTACACAATTCAAAATCCACCCACGCTGGTTTCTGTTAAGACAGGCATCATGCAACATCATGCTGCCTCCTTGTTTCCATTATTTCTGTTTGTACGCCCAACATTGCTGAAAATCCATGCTCTTGACTGGCAGCTGAGCTAAATACAAGGCTAGGATGTATTTCAGCCAGTCTTCACTACAAACTTAAAAAGAAACTGTATTTTGTTGACTGTCAGTGCTATAATTGAAGATTAAACATGCGGAATACCAGGGCAAATAAAGAACCCAATGGTCCATAAATGTGGTGTTACAGGGTTTAGCCATGGAGGTTGACAAAAGGATAGACTCCATGGACAGAATCTTATGTGGGTCTGAGTGACACTGGTGAGTTTGTGGCTGAATCAGGTGAGAAGTCCGGTCAGGCCTATCTCAATGTTGGGAGCATCTTGCTCGATCTTTCATGTGTTTAGTGTCAAAAACTTTACTGGCCTTCCCTGTTCATTTTTCCATTATTTTATTCCCATGTGGGATGTGGCTGTGACTGGTGGCCAGTATTTATTGCCTATCCCTAGTTGCTCTTGAAAAGGTGGTGGTGACCTGCCTTCTTGAAATGCTGCAGTTCACAAGCTGTAGGTAGACTCACAATGCCATTAGGGAAGGAATTCCAGAGTTTTGACTCAGCCTCACTGAAGAACGGCAATATATTTCCAAGTCAGGGTGGTGAGGGGCTTGGAGGGGTACTTTCCGAGGGTAGCATTCCCACATATCTGCTGTCCTTGTCCTTCGAGATGGAAATGGTCATGATTTTGGAAGGTGCAGTCTAAGGATCTTTGGTGAATTTTTGCAGTGCGCCTGTTAGGCAGTACACACTGTTGCAACAAAGTGTCAGTGGTGAAGGGAGTGCATGTTTGTAGAAGACGTGTCAATTAAGCAGGCTGCTTTGTCCTGGATGGTGTCAAGTTTTTTGTGTGTTGTTGGAGCTGCAACCATTCTGGCAAGCGAGCAGTATTCCATCACATACCTGACGTGTGCCTTGTAGATGGTGGACAGGCTTTCGGGAGTCAGGAGGTGAGTTACTTGTTGAAGTATTCCTAGCCTCTGACCTGCTCTTGTAACTACATTACTTATATAGTGAGTCCATTTGAATTTCCGGTCAATCATAACCCCTAGGATATTAATTGTGGAGTATTCAGTAGTAGTAATGCCACTGAATGTCAAGGAGCAGTAATTAAATTGTCTCTTATTGGAGATGGTCATTGTCTGGCATTTGTATAGCACAAATATTGCTTGCCATCTTTCAGCTCAAGCTTGGATATTCTCCAGGACTTTTGATATTTGAACATGGACTGTTTCAGTATCTAAGGAGTTACAAGTGGTTCTGAACATTGTGCAATCATTGCCAAACCCCCACGTCTGACTTAATGATGGAGGGAAGGTCATTGATGGAGAAGTTGAGATTGTTAGGTGTAGGACATTACCCTGAGGAACTCCTGCACAGATGTCCTGGAGCTGAGATGACTGACCTTCAATCATCACAACCATCTTCCTCTGTACAAGATATGACTCTAACCACCAGAGAGCTTTTCCCCAATTCCCATTGACTCTGAATTTTTCAAGGGTTCCTTGAAGCTTTGACGTGAAGGGCTGTCATTCCCACCTCACCTTTGAAATTCGGTTCTTTTGTCCATGTTTCCACCAAGGTAGTCATAAGGTCAGGAGCTGAGTGGTTCTGGCAGAATCCAAACTGGGCATCACTGAGCGGGTACTGCTTGACAGCACTGTCAATAACACCTACCATCACTTTACTGGTGATCAAGTATAAACTGTTGGGGCAGTAATTAGCTAGGTTGGGTTTTCCTGATTTTTATACACAGGACATACTTGGGCAATTTTCTGCAATGTCAGGTAGATACCAGTGTTGTAACTGTACTGGAAGACCTTGGCTACGTGTGCAGCAAGTTCTGGAGCATAAGTCTTCAGTAATATTGCCGGAATGTTGTCAGGGACCATACACTTTGCAGTATCCAGTGCCACCAATCGTTTCTTGATATCATGTGGAGTGAATCAAATTGGCTGAAGACTAGTATCTATAATGCTGGAGACCACTGGAGGAGGCCAAGATGGATCATCCACTTAGCACTTCTGGATGAAGATTGCTGTGAATGCTCCAGCCTTATCTTTTGCACTAATGTGTTGTTCTCTTCCATCATCAAGGATGGAGATATTTGTGGAGTCTCCTCCTCCAGTGAGTTATTTAATTATTCACCACCATTCACGACTGGATGTGGCAGGACTGCAGAACTTAGATCTAATATATCAGTTGTGGGATCTCTTACCTCTGTTAATCACCCATTGCTTATGCTGTTGGCATGCAAATAGTCCTGTTTGGTCGCTTCACTGGATTGACACCTCATTTTTAGGTATGGCTGTGGAGAGTATTCTCAATACGAAGGCAGGACTTTGTTTCCACAAGAACTGTGAAGTGGTTAATCTTACTGATGTTGGCATGGACAGATGCATCTGTGGCAGATTGGTAAGGATGACGTCAAGTAAGTCTTTCCTGCTTGTTGGTTCTCTTACCACCAGCCACAGACCCAGTCTAGCAGCTATGTCCTTTAGGAATGGATCCGCTTAGTCAGTAGTGCTGCTGCTGAGCCACTCTTGGTGATGGACATTGAAATCCCCCACCCAGAGTACAGCAGGAGGTTTCCTGTCCATGCACAATGTGGTACTATGAGGCATTGTGGGTTCTGGAATCAATGTTGAGGGCTCCCAGGATAACTCCCTCCTGACTGTATGCCACTATACCACCAGCTCTCCCAATTTTGGCATTAGCCCATAGATGTTAGTGGAAGGAAATTTGCAGTATCAACAGTTTTGCCATTGTTGTTTTCAGTGCTTATGTTGATTCCGTGATCCTTCCTGTTTCATTTCTTAGTTGAGATTTCATAGTGATTGATACAACTAAGTGGTTTGCTAGGCCATTTCAGAGGGTAGTTAAGAGTCAGACGCATTGCTACGGGTCTGGAATCACACGTAGGTCAGACAAGAATGGCAGATATCCTTCCCAAAAGGACATTAGTGAGTCAGATGGGTTTTTCCAACAATCAATAATGGTTTCATGGTCAACATTAGATTCTTTATTTGAGATAGTTATTGAATTAAAATTCCACCATCTGCCTTGGTGAGATTCAAACCTAGGTCCACAGGAACATTAGCTGAGTTTCTGGGTTAATAGTCAATTGATAATGCCACTAAACCATTAACTCCTCAATTTTGATCTATAATATCTTTACTTGACTTACTAATAGTACTTCAACACTTCATCTTGTAGCCAGGTCGATAAAAGTAATTTGAAAATCTCTCTGTCTTTGCCCCATTATTTAAGCTCTCTGGAATCTGCGTATTAAAGTCCAATGCCCATGCTTGGAGTATGATAGGGTTTGAGAGCATCCTTTAACCCTTCTTACTTCAAATTTCACAGTTCTCACTAACTTCTTCTATTTATTTTGCGTACACTTCACCAACCCTCCTGCATCTTTTAGCAGGACTTGTTTTTACTGCTAAGTGGTGATTGGCAAAATGTTTACATAAATTTAGGGCATTCTTTCCCTTCATCTTCTTATCACCTGATACTATTAATACATGTCTTACACTTTGATGAGACACATTAAGTTGTGTTAAAGGGGTATAACAATGTCCTGACTGGGTAAACCACATGTCTTGTCATTGCCCAACAATGACTGCCTAAATGCGTTCTATGTTAAGTTTTATTTGTGCCTTTTTCAATATAGGATTACACAGTAGCATAAAATCTCTACAGACAGTAAATTTGTACTCATAAAATAGAATTTTGTAGCTGTTTTACATGGATTTACCACCCTTGAGTGACCTCAGGTACTATCAAAGCAAGCAATACTGTTATATTCCTGTATCTTGTGTCAATCCTCACTACTTAGTGAATCAAGATAAAATTTTAACTAATCCATTCCACACACTATTGAAGAACATGAACAACATATTTAAAGGATTCTGTGAATAATGCATTCATCACAGGATTAAAACTCTTTGTGATCAATATGATCTGTTCAGATTCATTAATATCTCCATCCTCTTCCTCAGAACTATTTTCTTCATGTGTCATTTTAGTGATCTTGAATCTTCACTCTTTGTAATTCAGACCTTAATGATACATAGAGTAGAGTTACATCTGAAACATCTATTAACTTTTCCTTGGGCATTTCTGCAATTCACTCATTCATTGTTACAATTCTACTATCATCCTCTGTTGATATAACCAGATTTGTAAGACGTTCTATCATCACTTTTATGTCTGTTTTTATTCTTTACATTAAATCTGGCATATGGAATAGTTCAAAACATGGAAACCTTTGAGTCGTCTCTTCTTTGTGTCACAGTGGGATATCTGATTTGTTCCATGAAGGATAAATGGAACAACTATTGCCCAGGGAATTCTTGTTACGGCAGCACCATGTGATCCGGCAGAACTTCTTTCTTTGAGAACTGAATGCCTTTAGGACCAGTTGCCTGTTTGAAAGAGACCACATAGCACTTTGTATATGTCATTGTAAACATAAAGTTTATATGGTTGTTATGGTCTGGGGCTTGCTCTTTAATTTAAGGAATATTGGAGGAATGAAAGACATCATGAAACCAAGTCTGAATTCTGCCCAACGACAAATCTAGGTGTCTTGATTATTAAAGGATCAAAGATTGAATGGTTAAAAGTGCAAGGGATCATAATCATTCTATAGTTTGTTAAAACCATGTGAGATGGGGTAATTGATTCCCCTCAGCTGTTCTCAGCTCCTCTCAGCTGCTTTTTGATGACAATTTAATTTATTACTGTCACATACCTAGGTACAGTGACAAGTTTTGTTTTGAATGCAATACAGGCTGATCATACCATACAAGGATCATAGAGTGATTGAGCAGAACAAAGAATACAATGTTATGGCTGAAAAGAAGATGCACAAAAGTAAGATCAACAGTGGATTTGAAATTTGTGAGGTCCATTCAGAAGACTAATAACAGAGGGGGAAGAAGCTGTTTTTGAACCTGTTGGCACGTGTGTTTAAGCTTTTGTATTTTCTGCCTGACAGAATAGACTGGAAGAGATTATAACCAGGGTAGGAGGAGTCTTTTATGATGTTGGCTTTCTGAGGCAATGGGAAGTGTAGGTGAAGCCAATGGATGGAAATGTGGCTTACATGATGTGTTCACAACTCTCTGTAGTTTCTTACAGTCCTGGGCAGAACAGTTGCTATACCAAGCTGTGATGTATCCAGATGGATTGGTTTCTATGGCAATAGCCCTTATGGACATGCCAAATTTCCCTTGCTTCCTGAGGAAGAAGAGGCATTGTTGTGCCTTCTTGACTGTTGCATCAACGAGGTGGTCCTGAATTACCTACTACACCAACTAAAGGCATCAAGCATTCACACAAACACAGGATAAAATTGAAGGGAAGGGAGTGGTAGTTGGTGTTTATTGCAGATATCATGTAATTGCAGTTTAAAGTTCCTAGAGTCTTTGATTATGAGAACGACCTAAGTGCCAACTATGTCGGTGACATTTTGTGCTTCATGAGTGTTGAAGTTTGCGGTTACCCTTGAGTTTTTGGTGAAGGTCTGTTTTCCCAAGTTGTCTTTTCACCACGTACTGACTATGAGGTTGAAAGAGACTTCTAGACGTTACTGCATTATATTTACTTTTCATTCTTGACTTGCTGCTCAAAAGTGCCTGAAATACAGTTTTTTGGTGGATTCTGATCCTTGTCTTTTTTCAAGATACATTATCTACAGTTGACTTCCATCCCACTGCATAATTTCCAGAAAGGTATGAATCACCTGGGAGATTCAGATCTGTGTTTCAATCCTCTTCCATAACAATGCTTATTTTGTTCAGACTGATCCTCATACACCAGTGGTTTCATGGGGTTTCCTTAATTATACAACGTGATCAAAGCAGCCATTTTAGGTAAGTATTTATCCATTTTAAAGGCCCCGTTTACACCACCCTTGGTCCATTTTAAGTATTAAAATTGAATGATAGAAATTGAATATTTGTAGCTCATGTTTACCATAATAATAAAAATGTTGGTAACTTTAATTAATGAAGGCTTGCTTTTCTAAGAAAGTCTTCTGCAAATTTAAAAGATGTCTCTTCCCTTCCTCAAGAGTTTCTTTTGCAGTCCTGCTGCACTGTGGATCTTTCCTGTAGACTCACTGTAGGCTGACAGACCTTAGAGCTTCTCTCTCTGAGTCTGCTGTGAAGCTTTTCCTTCTTCTAAGTCTGGATCTTTCCTCTTCAAGCCTGCTGTGCCTTCTGCCTGGGTGTCCTTGATTAACGAAGAGCACCATACTGAAAGGTGAAGTCAGCCCTCATGCAGGTGAAATAACTTTATTAAGTACAACAGTGTTAACAACAGAAGACGAGGCAGGGATGTCTTAGACTCGATGCATTCAAACCCCAGTTCCAGCCTGTTCTGACATCATCACAACACAGAGTTATTCACATATTAGAGTTAAGGTACAGTTAACCCTTCCCTCCTCAGTTACCCATCTCCTTCAAATCGATGTGATGTGCTGATTGCCCATGTGGCATACCTGCTCTGCATTCATTTAGCAGATGGCTCTTGCACAGTTGCTAACATTCCCACTAAAATAGTATCAATGGGGCTTGCACTAGAATAGAATAGAATACAATACAGTACAACACAATACAATATAATCACCTTTATTGTCACATATACTCAGTGAGTATCATGAAAAGTTTATGCATTGCCAATTACAGCGCTGACTTAGATAAGTGGCTAGCACAGCATCTTTCTTTACAAGGTTTAGACAATACAGAAATAAAATGTCCAGCATTACAGAAATAAAAGTTCAGTACCATGCTGGCACTAAGCTTCCAGTCCGCACCGGGCCCTGGCTCCACACTGTGTCGGCAACATGCCACAACAGGTGGCCACTGCAGAGGGCCAGGTCGGGAGGTCACCACACCAACACCGGGAGGCGAGATGCTGATATCTGTGCCACATGCAAAGCTTTGAACCTAAACTGGTATTCATAGCACATAATATATAGGCACTAAGGAACTGAAGTTTGAGTCCGAGGTTTGGAAGTCATCCACTTAGGTAGCCATTCTCTCTCAACATGGAAGTGCTGTGAGGCAAGTTAGAATGTGGGATTCAGTCCTGACCAACCTATAGTTTGTCAGCCAAGCTGTTTGGAGGAGATACCAGATAAATACATATTGTATTATTTCATGGTGTAACACATTGACCTACCATAGAAAATATGGAGTTTAACTCCTGTCGGGCTGGCCTGTATAGTCTTCTTGTCAATTACGCTTCTAAGTATACAATATTTGAGGAAGACAGAATCTTATTCTGTACAGTTCAACTTGAATATTTTGTCACATTATAATTGCATCTTGTATATGAGAAATAATTATTAAAATCATCAGGCAGTAGAAAGCATTTTATTTGACTCCAGTGAAGCAGACAGTTCTTATAAACCTGGTGGAACATGCAATCACTATTTATGTTTAAAGTGTCATTATGTTAAATTAGGGTCTATTACTTTCTACCTTGAGAGAAGGCCAGCATACACACCGTAGGAAATGAGAAAGAAAATGAAATGTTCCACCAAAAAACAAATACATCAGACAACTAGGGACTTATTAAATCTGATTAATAAGATGAAAATATGATTTACCAGCAGTTTATATAATCAACAGTGAAATTTGTGTCTTGCTGTTCAATTGTAATGTACTATGCATTTTCCTCTTGCCTCTTTTTCTTTAAATGGAAAAACTGACTTCATTAGTTGTTTGAAGGGCAATTGTAAAGGAATATTCATGCAGCATTTTCAAACCCTGATTCAAACAGCAGGGGCAGTACATCAAGTGGAAGTGACAGATCTGTAAAATGTAAACTTCCCATTGCACTGGCACACAAACCATTACATCACTTTGCTAAGGCACAGACTAGTCTTTAATGAGCCCCTTTGGTGGCAGTAAAAAAAAGGGGATTATAGGGGTTACATCATCTAAGACTATCTGTCTTACAAATATCACACAAACTACCAATTACATTGTCATAAAAGTTGAAGTGAGGTTTGCTTCTGCACGACGTTTGCAGAAATGATGAAACATCATGAGTTGGATAATAATTTTTTTTATTCATTCACAGCATGAGGGTTTTTCTGGCTACGCCAGCATTTATTTCCCATCCCTAAGTTAAGAGTCAACCACATTGCTGTGGGTCTAGAGCCACATGTAGGCCAGACCAGGTGAGGTTGGCAGTTTCCTTCCCTAAAGGGCATTAGTGAACCGGATGGATTTTTCCAACAATCAACAATGGATTCACGGTCATCATTAGACTTTTAATTCCAGGTATTTATTGAATTCAAGTTCCACCATCTGCCATGGCGGGATTCAAACCAAGGCCCCCAGAACATTACCTGGGTCTCTGGATTAACAGTCCAGCGATAATACCACTCAATAGAACTACCTCAGGGAGGCAATGGCCTAGTGATATTCTGCATCATTTAAGTGCCTCCGATTTCCAGTAAAAGAAATAACTATTTTATTTCAGTGTGAGGCTTCAGTAAAAACATAAGTGAAGAGAAAAATAAATGAATTAATATATATGCAAGACTGTTTAAGTATACTTTACCTTCACTACAAAGAAATGTATTTAATGAGTAGAAACCGCACTTTGGCAAAGAGGTTAACATTGCCTCAACAGTAGGAAGGCATAAGGCAACTTGGTTGAGGACAACAGCAGAATTGATGCAGAACCTGTACAACTGTTGAGAAAAAGGTGATCTCAATACAGGATTTAATTAATTATTAAAATAGCACTTGACTAATTAGACTGTAAAATCAATACTTGAAACAATAATGATGCTTTATTTTAAGCATGGCCAATGATGCATTCACTTCTGGATATAATCTATTATGGGTGCAGCAGTAGTTACCATAGTCCCAGAGGACTGCTGCCTTACTAGAGAGAGATGGCCTGTGGTCAACTTAACCTGAGAGTTATCACAGCTCAGATGAGGTGTAAGGTCAAGAAGGCAGGACATTCATGGTGACCTCAGGCAGTGTGTGAATTGAAATATTCTGTTGGATGTCACTCGGCAGGCCAGTCATATAGGCTAACTGAATTCATTATTGGTGTTAGAAGCTGACAACAATTGCACTTTGAGCTCCCAGACCACATGCATAATGTGCAAAATGTCATGTCCCTTCACTGGTGGATTTGCCAGAAGGGAAGGGGCCCCAAAAAATTCCCGGAACAGCACTTCTATGAGCCTGCTGCTTATCCTGACCTCCCTGCAATTTTACCATGGGACAAATGAGTACCAGGCCAGACTGCCAACCCTTATCCCAATTCATGTCTTTACGTGGCTAATTAATGACAGCTTAAGGGCTATTTCCCACCCAACCTCAATTTTCAGGCTGACAGGAGGAATCCAGGCAGTGATGAGGTGTAGAAATTGCCCCCATGTGAGGCTCAAGTGTGAAGGGCCAGGGCTGCCTTCATCAACAAACTTCTGTCACCAGCTGGAAGTTGCCCAACACTCCAACATCTAATAAGTCTGTCCCGTCATCAGTTCCACCCAACCCCCTACCCTGCTGGTCTCTTCGTGAACAGCCTCCACAATGTTTGCAGAATTGTGGGTGCCTACAACCTCAAACCTCATCTTCCCATCCAACCCTGAGAAACACCCTGGCTTACAACCTGGAGTTCTGAGACTTAGTCTCCGGTGACTGCTCGTATATCCAGTCTGAC
Organism: Ginglymostoma cirratum; assembly: GCA_024137785.1. NCBI lineage: Eukaryota > Metazoa > Chordata > Chondrichthyes > Orectolobiformes > Ginglymostomatidae > Ginglymostoma > Ginglymostoma cirratum. Next base: position 50,858,823 of record JAHRHZ010000018.1, on the reverse strand, counting down.
TCACTGCTACTTCTGGCCCTGCTGGGAATCTCTGAACCACAACCCAATCCTGAATAATGGAAGTTAATCTCCATGAAAAAAAGGGGTCGGTATCAGCAGCAATATGTTTCTTTAGCTGGCTAGAGGAGAAGCCCTGCCATTCTAAAATTCCTGGCCCGTATCATTTGCAGCAAAGTCCTGTGTAAATGCAATGTCTGCTCTAAGCATGAAAACAAAGTATATACATTCCAGTCTCCTGCTCCAGACGTTCCGTAACTGTAAATAAAAGTAGCTTTCTAAACACCAACTCAACCAAAGCGGAACTTTTCTTTAGCAAATCTGTTTTTAGGATTGAATAGTACTGAAATATTAGCTGTGAAATTCAATAAGACCAAAAACTGTGATTAATCCACACCCTTTGCTTCCACCACAGACAATATACAAACTTACAGCTTGCATATCTAAATAGGTTCTGTGTGCAGACAGTGCTGAGTTGAGCGCTACCTACTTCAGTAGGAATTAAAATACCAGAATCATGTAAAGCTACCCTACACTGCTTGAAGCATGCAAAATGGGACAACATATCAGAGAGGGATCTCTGAGACTTACTGACTCTACACTAGAGGCTTTAGTCGAGGAAATGCTGATTAAGAAGCGTTATTTATTGGCAATGTGCCAGGAAGCCCACAGATGAGCATTTGAGAGTCAGTGGCAGCAGCTGGTTTGGAGATCAATACCAGAAATGTAGTCTCGAGGGTTTGGATGCGGTGCAGGAAGAAGCTCAAGGTGATCACACAAGCAGTTAAGGTCAGCAAATGCATCTGCAAATGCTATATTCCACAAACTGTTCCACTAGCTTCACACATTGCTCAATATACTACATTCCCATTACCTGTTGAAGAACTATCTCTAGCAGTCTCAACTCAAACCTGACATTCTTAAATTTACTTGACCCTCACACATTGAAAACTGCTGGAAGCCTCACAGCCTCATCTCACAACTTCAAAACAATCCCAATTCCTCAACCACAGTTAGCCATGTTATCCAAACAGATTACACCACAGTCACAACTGCAAAGTCCCAAAGGTACACAAACCGGAAATATCCCTCAGACCCATAGTCTCTCTCCCAGGCAAACCAACACATAGGTTGGCCAAGGAGTTACAAAGAAAACTAAAGCACCTTGTCGGCAAGTCATCCAACTCAATCCACTCAGCCCAGGAGTTCCTTAATTCCCTCAAAGACACAAGAATAGACAAGGACAAGACCATGGTGTCCTCTGACGTTACTGACCTATTCACATCGATAGACATACCACTGGCAAGAGAAACACTAGCAACACTGCTAAAAGAACAAGACCCGAGTGACACCATCTCCACAGACAACATGCTGAAGTTACTGGACTTATGCCTCATGACCCACTTTACCTTTAATGGCCAAATCTATGAACAAATCGACGGGACACCCATGAGGTTACCTATCTCCGGACTAATAGCAGAAGCAGTGATGCAGAGACTTGAAAGCATAGCCCTTCTGCTATGAATCTGATACATGGATGACATTTTCATCATCATCAAATGGACTAAACTAGAGGAGACACACCAACTTATAAACAACACGCGCACCGGCATCAAATTCACCAGGGAAGAAGAAAAGAGCAAACAGCTCCCATTCCTGGACATTATGGTAGAACACAGGGCTAATGGTGAGTTTCTGATAAAGGTACACAGAAAGGCCACACACACGGATCAAGTTCTGAATTTCAACAGTAATACCCCAACACCCACAAACAGAATTAAGTAAAAACACTACTTAAATGAGCGACAACACACTCCAGTAACCGGAACTACGCCAAATCGAAGATTAATGCCTCTACCAAGTATTTAAGGACAACGGATACCCGAACAGCTGGGTCCGACGATGCCTATCACACAAACAACAGGAAGATGCAGTACGCCCTGACACACTCGTCACATTACCATACATCAAAAACATATCCAAACCGTCCACAAGACTCTTATGACCATTGGGCATCAGAGTGGCACAAAAACCTACGTCAACCCTACGGCAACTGCTAACTCGAACCAAAGACGCCTTACCCGCTACGGACAGAACCAACGTGACATACAAGATCCCATACAAAGACTGTGACAAATATTACATTAGATAGACAGGAAGGAAACTGGCCACAAGAATACACAAACACCAACTAGCAACAAAAAAACATCACCAGTACACACGGATTCACACAGATGAGGAGTACCACCAGTTCGATTGCGACAACATTAAGATCCTAGGACAGGCCAAACAGAGAACAAGCACAGGGATTTCTAGAGGCCTGGTTCTCCACCAAGAAGGCCATCAATAAACACATAGAATTAGGCCCTATATATACACACCACGGCAAAGAAAAACCGGAAATGAGGTAACCAATTCTAACGGACCCCAGAGTTTAAAAACCAGGCGGGAAAACACAACAGCGCTTCATCGGGGGCTGCACTGATGATGTTACCCAGCAGGGTAATGAAACGTCTGTAAACTAATGAACTAGCTCAGCAAGCCAACCAACCACAGCATCCACAACCCAAGCTACAAATCTACTCAAGAACCTTAAACCACAGTCACTGCTGAGCATCCCTCATTGTACAAAAATATTGTTTTGCTGATAATCAGACAAGATGAAGTCAATGAGCAAAGGATAAAAGCCATCACTTATCCTTACATCCACAAAGGAGACAGAATTCACTATGATTGGATAGCCACAATTGAGGCCACAGGTCACTAGCAGTAGTGAGGGGAAGGAAACACCTTTGCAATAGTAACAATAACATAATGTGCTATAAGGTGATGATAAAGAAGCACAAAGAGCTGGTTAATGGAATAGAGTAAAGTTAGTTTCGAGGGACTGCAAATAGAAATTGGGAAAATACAATGAGCAACTATATTGGCAAACGTTGACATAAAGCAAAAATAAGTAGCATTTGAAATGGTTTTCAACAGAGTGAAGGGAAAATTTATTCTGTTAAACATAGAATCATGGCAGTGTGTAGTCAAAATCATGACAGTGTGGTGTGGACTTGATGGGTTGAATGGCCTGCTTCCACGCTGTGGAACACACGAGGTAGTAGTTTCACTGGATTATTAAAAAAATGTCTCATAAACCTAACATCCCATTATCCAAATTGACCAGATATTTTAACATCCTACGGAGCCTGCAGTGGCTGGTAATTTGTTCAATAAAACAGGTGAGGAATAAGAGGAGGCCTTCTTCCAGACCACCAGCTTTATCATTTATCCATCTGTTGGATAGCCTTTTGTATTCCAGCAAGTGTTGGCAACATTCCTAAATGATGCTTTTATCTCTCAGGCTCTCAAGGCATTGTATTGATGGTCTTGTTTGACACTGTTGACTTCTGCTTGAGAAGATTCTCCCCCTTCCAATGGTGACAGTTAACTGCATTGTCTCGAGAGGAGTTTTACTATACTCAACATAGAGAGGGAGGAAACATTTGCTCGTGACATAGATGGTCTTGGTGGCCTGAAAGAGGCAGCACCTTTTGTGCAGATCAGTATCAGAATTAACAAACAGCTCATGACGCTACATCTTTGGCTTGGTGACAACCTACAGGCCATAATCAAGAGCACTATGCTCCCAAATCTAATTCTACTGACAAAGCCAAGAGGGTCTTTATGCAGACTTTGATTCTGTACATGCAACAGTGCCAAGACAAGACGAATTAATCCTACTGGGAGATTTTAATGTCAAAGTTGAAAACAACTACACCTTCTGGAAGGGCATCATTAAGAAAGAAGAAGTGGGGAAATCAAATGCCAATGGTCTTGTACTCCTCCTCACCAAATGCAGTGGACCATCACAAAAATGCTTCTTTGTCAGAAAGAGGAATAGAAGAAATCAGAAAATATCCCTGATCCAAACACGGTACATCTTGCACCATATGATTATCGAGACACAGGACAAGAAGAATGCATAACTCACCCAAGCCATGTGGTGTGCTACTGACTACTATATAGACTACAGGATTGTATCTTGAATCATGAGTTACATTTAGCACCTAAACACTGAAGATCCTCAAGCAAATCCAGGAGAAGATTTAACATTGGCATTATACAGAACACCAAAGCAACTGAATGATGCCATCTGTACCTTTTTTCCAGACTTGTACTCATTGGCTCCACTGACGTTAGCATGGAAGAGCTGCAGCACAACACCAAATATGTGGTCTAAAATATTCTCTATTATTGGATTCAAATCTTACAGCCTCCATGACTGGTACAGCAAGAGTTATTAAAACAACGCAAATTTTGCATTTGGGAGCACCAATAATTCAGCGCATATCAAAACCACTGTACAACATAGCAGCGCGAAGAACAGTCATTTAGTAGCACAGAACCTGGTTACTGTTGAAAATTACCATTTTGGCAAAGCCTTTGTCTTGCTGTATCAAGATGTTTTGCAAGATTACCAATTTAATTGGATAATCAATATTTGTTGTGGATGAGAGAAGAGTGCTGATTGATTGAGAAGTGGACGTTAGTTGGTAAGCATGTTTCCATAGAGAATGCACCTTTTAATGTTGATTGACAGGTAACTGTCAAGCTTTACTTTAACTGTTAAACCAGCCAGTTGATCCTGTTTAGTCAGAATATTACCCTGAGAAATGAACCAGTGAACAGCTGTCAACTTGTTGGCCTTTGAAGCACAGGAAGAGACCATTCAGCCTATCATGTTCACACCAGTAAAAACAGTTCTACCAACACAAATCCCATTTTCCTGCTCTTGACACATAGCCCTGGAGGCTATAGCAATGAAAGTAAACTAAAATACTAACATTTAAAGTGAAGTAAAATACTGTTATGGAAGTATCTAACTCAACTACCCCTACAGGGAGTGAGTCCCAGACTTCCACAACCCTTTGGGTAGAATAGCTCTCCTCTTAGCCTTCTAAGTCACCTGTTTACTGACCCCTCTATAGTACTCCAGCCAGTGCCTTATAGGCCTTATACTCCAGCCTATAGTGCCTTAGTCAGCATTTCATACAGTTCCAGTATAACCTCTCTGTTCTTGTAGTTTATCATCATCACAGAATATCATAGAATCCCTACAGTGTGGAAACAGGCCCTTTGGCCCAACAAGTCCACAATGACCCTCAGAGCATCCCACCCAGACCAATCCTTCTATAATCCACCTAATCTACACATCCCTGAACACTACGGGCCATTTAGCATGGCCAACCCACCTAGCCCACACATCCTTGGACTGTGGGAGGAAACCGGAGCACCCGGAGGAAACCCACACAGACACAGGGAGAATGTGCAAACTCCACACAGACAATCGCCCAAGGCTGGAATCAAACCCGGGTCCCTGGTGCTGTGACACAGCAGTGCTAACCACTGAGCCACCGTGCTGCCCCCAATGCTCATCTAATAATGGCAATTACCTCAAATGCCTTCAAAACTACCTTATCTCCCTGACCTGCTACTTTCAGGAATCTATGAAACTCCACACAATTTCTTGCTAGTCTCCAGTATTTTCCAGGAGCCTATTTTGTTCAGTTGAGTCAGACCTAGTGCATGTGCATGTTCTTTCTATCTGCAATGCACTGGTCAATTAGAGTCAATCTGACTGGTTTAAAATGTTAACAAAGCTTGGCAGTTAACTGTCAATCAGTATTAATAAATGTTTTTTCTATTGTAATGCTTCAACAAATTAAAGTCCACTTGTCTTCCAATCACCACTCTTTTGTTATGCAGTATAAATGTTGGTCTTCCCTTTGAATCGGTATTCCTGAGAACTGAGATAACTAGGTGTAGAGCTGGATGAACACAGCAGGCCAAGCAGCATCAGAGGAGCAGGAAGGCCGATGTTTCGGGCCTAGACCCTTCATCAGAAACATCAGCCTTCCTGTTCCTCTGATGCTGCTTGGCCTGCTGTGTTCATCCAGCTCTACACCTT